>CM029495.1:7060862-8260862 GCA_017140595.1 Eucalyptus curtisii | reverse complement strand
ATATTCGAGATTTCGATATTATTATAGGGATGGATTGGTTATCTACCTATCGTGTTACCGTGATTGTTTTTCAAAGAAAGTGATATTTAGACTTCCGAATCAACCCGAATTCTCTTTTTTCGGGAAGTTGTCAAAACACTTTTCCAAGGTTGATCTCGGCCTTGCAAGCGAGGAAACTTTTGAGAAAGGGTTATTGTGGTTATTTAGCTTGTGTAAAAGACGTAAGTAAGGCCGTAGTGAAGTTGGAAGATGTTCCTGTTGTTAGAGAGTTTCCAAGTGTGTTTCCTGAGGATCTACCAGGCTTGCCTCTTGATAGAGAAATCGAGTTTTGTATTGAATTGATGCCCGGTACAGCACCAATCTCTAAGGCACCATATCGGATGGCACCCGTTGAATTGAAAGAATTGAAAACGCAGCTGCAAGAGCTTTTGGATAAGGGTTTCATCGGACCCGGTGTTTCGCCTTGGGAGCTCCTGCTCTATTTGTGAAAAAGAAGGATGGTAGTATGCGGCTTTGCATAGATTACCGAGAGCTTAACAAGGTAACGGTCAAAAACAAATATCCTTTGCCCCGGATTGATGATTTATTTGATCAACTTCAGGGAGCTCAGGTATTTTCCAAGATCGACCTTCGTTCCGGGGTATCATCGCTTGAAGATAAAGATAGATGATGTGCCTAAAACCGCTTTCTAACAAGGTATGGCCATTATGAATTTATTGTCATGCCTTTTGGATTAACAAATGCGCCGCTGCCTTCATGGACTTGATGAACAGGGTGTTCAGAGAATATCTAGACAAATTTATTGTGGTGTTTATTGATGACATCCTAGTGTATTCGAAGAGTTTAGAGGAACACGAACAACACTTGAGGTTTGTCTTGCAGACTTTGCATGAAAAGAAGTTGTATGCCAAATTTAGTAAGTGTGATTTCTGGCTTGATCATATAGAATTCTTGGGTCATGTGATCTCGAAGGATGACATATTAGTGGATCCAAAGAAGGTTGAAGCAGTTGTTAAGTGGAATAGTCCAACTAATGTTACAGAAGTGAGAAGTTTTCTTGGGCTAGCCGGCTACTATAGGCGATTTGTAGAGGGATTCTCAAAGATTGCTGGTCCACTTACCCGTCTAACTCAGAAGAAAGTTAAATTTGAATGGTCAGACCGGTGTGAACGCAATTTTCAAGAGTTGAAGAGACAGCTGGTGTCGGCTCCTATTCTAACTCTACCTTCTGGAAGTGGCGGCTTCGTAATCTACATCATGATGCATCCAAAGAAGGTTTGGGTTGTGTTCTTATGCAAAATAGCAAAGTTATTGCCTACGCTTCTAGACAATTGAAATTACATGAGAAGAACTACCCCACTCATGATTTGGAGTTAGCGGCGGTTGTGTTTGCCTTGAAGATATGGCGGCACTATTTGTATGGTAAAAAATGTGAAGTCTTTACCGATCACAAGAGTCTAAAGTATATCTTTACTCGAAAGAACTGAACATGAGGCAAAGAAGATGGCTAGAACTTTTGAAGGATTATGACTTGTCCATTAATTACCATCCGGGTAAGGCTAATGTGGTAGCGGATGCTTTGAGTCGTAAATCGTTTGGAAATATGGCAACTTTGCTCACTTCTCAGAAATCCATTCTTGAAGATATGAGGAATTTAGACTTGGAGGTATTGGTGCATCAGCTTGGTGCTCGCTTAGCTAACCTTCAAGTACAACCTATGTTAATTGACACTAATTAAGGCTAAACAGAATGAAGATCCCCAATTACAAAAATTTAGAGAAGGTGTCGAAGCCGGAGGACAAGCGGATTTTAGTTTACACGTAGATGGATCCTTGAGATTTCGTGGTCGACTATGTGTTCCTAAGGACTCAAAGCTGAAAAAGGAGATCCCGCAAGAAGCTCACAAAGACTAGATTTTCAATTCATCTCGGGAAGCACTAAAATGTATAGAGACTTGAGAGAAAACTTTTGGTGGATCAACATGAAAAAGGATATTACAAAATTTGTCGATCAATGTTTAGTTTGTCAGCAAGTGAAAATTGAGCATCAGAAACCAGGTGGACAGTTGCAACCTCTAGAAATACCTACATGGAAGTGGGAGCATATTACCATGGATTTCATAGTTGGTCTACCGAGGACGCCAAGTGGTAAGAATGCTATATGGGTGATTGTTGATCGACTGACTAAGTCTGCTCACTTTTTGTCATATCGATTTGGCCTTTCAATGGAAGATATGGCAAAGCGATATGTTAATGAGATAGTGAAGCTTCATGGAGTTCCAATGAAGCATTGTTTTTGATAGGGATCCTAGGTTCATGTCTAACTTTTGGAAGAGTTTGCAAGGAGCATTGGGCACTAAACTCAACTTGAGTACAGCTTTTCATCCTCAAACATGGACAATCGGAGAACAATCCAGACATTAGAGGATATGTTGAGATCATGCATCATTGACTTCGGCGGTTCTTGGGATGAACATCTACATTTGGCAAAATTTTGTTATAACAACAGTTATCACTCCATCATTAAGATGGCACCCTTTGAAGCTTTATATGGCCGAAAATGCAGAATTCCTATTTGTTGGGACAACGTTGGTGAGAAAAGACTAACTGGCCCCGAGTTCATTCAACAATCAGAAGAGAAAGTTAGGCTGGTTCGGGAACGTCTCAAAACAGCTCAAAGTCGTCAGAAAAGTTATGTGGATCTAAAAAGACGCAAGTTAGAATTTAATGTGGGGGATCACGTATTCTTAAAAGTTTCTCCTACGAAGGGTGTAATGAGATTTGACACACGTGGTAAGTTAAGTCCAAGATATGTGGGACCATTCTTGATCTTAGAGAAAATTGGTGAAGTGTCTTATAAATTGGCTATGCCACCGGCACTATTAGGTGTCCATAATGTGTTCCATGTTTCTTTGTTGCGGAAATATGCGCCAAATCCTGAACATGTGCTAGACTTTACTCCTTTGAGATTACGGGAGAACTTGACATATGAGGAGCAGCCTGTTCGCATTGTCGATAAGAAGGATCAGGTGTTGCGGCGACGAACTATTCCTTATGTGAAAATACAATGGCAAAACCACATCGAGAGAGAGGCTACTTGGGAACTCGAGGAGGAGGCAAGACACAAATACCTTCACTTGTTTCATGATTGAAGTACATGCAAATTTCGAGGACGAAATTTTTTTTAAGGATGGGAGAATGTAAAATATGGGTTTTGACCCAGTCAAAGAAAAAGAAAAAGGTGGAAGCTACAGCAGAGAGAGAGGAATCGAGAGCTTTCGGGAGAGAGGGAAAAGAGGGGAGAGAGAGAGAGAGAGGAAGAAAATAAAAAAAGAAAAAGAAAAAGAAAACAAAAAGAAAAGGGAAGAGATAAAAAGGAAGGAAAGCCCACGTTCGGGCACCAGAAAGAAAAGAAAGAAAAGAAGAAGAAGAAGAAGAAGAAGAAGAAGAGAAATGGGTTTTGGCACGTGCACGCCACGGATGCCTCGCCAAGTCGACTCTACTCCATAATGCAGCACCCGGTAAGAGATTAGGCCCCTCGTTCGTCCAATTGAAGTAATTTTTGGGTTTAGGGCTCAAATTCGGAATTCTTGGAAAATCAAGTGGCGAAGTCAGATTTTGGAGTCGTTAGCTGCATATTTTTGTAGGAATGATACTTTAGGGTGTTGTGGAGCCGTGGGATTTTACGGATCGTGATTTGAGCTTGTGGTTTGTCCGAAACAAAATTTCAAAGTTTCCCGCGCGCAGTGAACAGTACGCGTCCGGCAGCTTTGGGCCTATATTTTGTCACCTTTTGGCTTGATTTTGGGACGGTGAAGTTGGGATTCTTGTAATATGTGTCAAGGGCTCTCTATTGACTATAAATTCGTTTGGATCGGGGCTCGGAGGAGGAAGTTAAGGCGTGATCAAGTTTTGTATTTAAACTCCGTGTTGCGTTTTGTTAGCGCGTAGAAGTCCTTTTGTTAGAGTTAAGGCATAAGTTAGTCATTTCGTAGTTAAGATAAGAGTTTTATTAGATTTTAACATTATTCCTCGATTATTTGATAGGGCCTTGAGTTCGGCGATACGGGTATCGTTCGTCGTTTGGTTGTAGACGACGAGGTGAGTGGTACTATATCTTCTTTGATTTTATAAAATCATGTCTTGAAGTATATATATGTATATATATTGAATCGAGAAGAGCATTTTTATTGCATAAAAGCCGGATCGAGCATTTACTACCCTTTGGTTGATTATGAGTGTTTGAGAAACGTATTATACAAAGTTTGTGGAGAAATATATATGAAATTGCTTTGCGATTGATTTATGGAAATGTTTATGATGATTTGAGAAATGGATATGAAATAGATGATCGGCTATGCTGCAAATGTTATTTGTTTGATTTAAGATATTGATTTCTGGATTGGATTTCTGGTATTGGAGGATTTATGCTCAATATGACTGTGAACCCAATGAGAGGTTTTTGGGGTATGCATACCAGGTTTAGGATATCCTTCTCGCCCAGCCATCGGCTTTGTAGGTGGAGACCTCGCCAAGGGGAAAAGCTTGGTCGCCTTGTCACAAGGCGTTGTGTCGTGACCATGGTGGAATATTGAGCAATAGATTAATCAATGAATGGACCATTGATATGTGATATTTGATGGAGAGATTATTCAATGGATTTGACCATTGATATTTGACTTTTGATGGTGATTTAAATGAGTTTTCCATATTAGTATAAAGCTTCGATGATAAGAAATAACTCTTATATGATTTGATATGTATTTTATATATTGAGTTGGCATTATGAAGTTTGGTATTGCTTTGTATACATGCATTGTGGTTGTTCGATCTGCTTAGAAGATATGTACTACTCACCGAGCTGTTGTTGCTCATTCCACTCCTCTTTTAATCTTTCAAGTTCCTTGGTTAGCGGCGAATAGAGCGAGTGCGCCGTCGGTGGGAAACTTTTGGGGAGTTTAATTTTGGGTATGGCCAAAGGAAGTGGTGCACTTTCCTTGTTAGTGGTTGGATTGTCTCGAGTTCTAATTGTATATTTCTTTTTGGTGGATTATAGAAACTCGATGTTGCAACCAATCTGTTGGTCTATCTGATATGTATATATGGTTTGATATATATATAATATATATATATATATAAAAGTTAATATCAGGTTGTTGGTTGTGTTTGAGGCTCGTCCTTCGTGTGGACGGACGGCCGTGTCATCCCTATTCTTTGTAGTTTTGGGGTGTGACAATTTCATTCTGGAAGTATGGCACTCTCATTTTCTATAATCTGCAGTCAGTATACTGGAACGCATATACAAAACCAAGCAGGAAAAGGCCAGAAGAGTTTGTACTGTGTCATAACCAAGTAAAAGCCTTAATTATTGTCAGACTTGGACTTAGGTTGATCATTAGTCGAATGTGATGCTTGAAGATACTCTACTTATTTGCAAATCCTACAACAGTATTTACCCCTGTTTTCAATCGTTCTTTTATAATGGCTTGTGGATTCCATGTTCGTAAAAAAATTTCAGCTGCCAACTCACATGAGATGAGGAAATAGCAAGGTAGCTTGCATTGACACACAATGAACTTTGTATCCTATGATAATCTGTCTGTAATTTTCTTGACCTCGACAAAGCTGCTTGTGTTTCAAAAACATCGTCTGTCCATGTAAGTGCATGGGCACTTTCTTAACTTAGTACACCTGCAGTCATCCTCATCGAATCATACCAATTGCCGAGAGATTTGGCATGGATCCTGGTGCAGTCCTAGATAATGTAAGCAATGCTTTCTGCCACTCTTACTTTTCTGGCTAGTGTACTTGCTGTAATCTAGTCTTTCCATGAATTTGAAGATCATTTATGCCCGTGCCTCTACTTCTGAGCATCAGCACAACTTGCTTCTTGGTTTGGCTGCCAGAATGTCTGAAGAACCATTCAAATTACTGGTAAGACACTGCTTGAGTTTCAAACCCGACAGATTTTCTGAGGTGTGGATGGTTGACCTATGTGAGTGCCTTTTTCAGATTGTGGATTTGGTGACTGCTCTCTTCCGAGTGGATATTACTGGAAGAGAACTTGCAGAGCACCAGGTTGATCCTGAAACCATCAAATCATGAATTGTTATTCTGCAGCTTATCTGGTTTGACACTAACGTAGCAGTGTACATGACCAATCACGGTACTGCATCACATCTCATTTCTCCCACATAGTCCTGCATCCATTCAAAGTCCTTATTCGATTTAGCCCTTTGATGGTTGCTCACCGACAAATAGCATTTTGAGGACTGCACCAAGCTCATATTAATTCTTGTAAATCTCAAGAACCAGCTATTTGGTGTAAACTGGTGATGCATACACTAGCTGCAGGCCTTGACATAGGAAAAGGATTTTATTTTTTTCTATGACTGTCTTTGATTTATTTGTTTCAGTCGTAGCTGATCCACGCGGAGGTGTGTCATCAGACCCAATGAAACCTGCAGGCGGGGATGCTCTGGCTCGTGCAGCCACAATTAGGTTGATGTTTAGGAAAGTCAGAGGGGAGCACCGTGTCTGCAAGGTGTTTGATGCCCCAAACCTACCCGAAGCTGAAGCTATATCCTTTTTGCGCCAAATCTTCCTCTAATTATATAATTTATGGAAACTTATCACATCATACTGCAGATACTAAGTAAAATATCTAGAAGTCTATATCAAAATCTGTGAGAAAGTTGATACTGCGTCTACATGGCAATTGGTGGGGACCTGATTTAAGCATGATGCTCATAGTATATTTGATGTTGCCTGGAGATTCATGAACACGTTGAATACAAATTTTGTGCAGAGAAATTAAACAAAAAGAAATGGATATCGAAAATTTTCCTCAGTAAGACTGGTATATTATTATTAGTTGTACTGCTACGTAGACGCTGCACATCTATAAAGACCATCACTCATTTTCGTCAGAAAATTTAGCACGAGCTCATCTCTGTCAATAAGATGAGACTGAGATATTCTATATATGTTGAACTTGATAAATATACGTTTTTTTTTTTTTAAGAAAACACCAGGAGGCATCACCGGTGTGAAGGACTAAAGAAGTCTCTCCAACAAGGAAGGCAGGCGAAATGCCATTTTTTTTTTTCGGTGTTAACCTGAAATTTGATGTTAGTCATCGTATTGACAGCTAGAGGCATATAATGAGCTCCCAAGCACTTGTTCATTTCCTTTCTCTGCAATGGACACTTCGTCACCCTTGTCATAGCTTGTCCCTAAGTTTCATGTGCTCGACAACAAACTATTCATGAATGACACGAGATACTTTCTCTAACTGTGATGGTGACCCAAAAGATTTGTCAACTACATTGTCACCTTTGTGTATCAATTGCAAAATATATCGTCAGGGTAAGGCATGAGTATCCTTCCTGCTGCTTCTATTTATGTTTAACCAATCGAATTTCTATAATACAGCCTTATAAGCTCTAAGAAACTTAATCGAGCATGGCATGCTATGGAAAGGTCATAGGACTTCATCAGGCTTGAAAAGAGATGTAACCAAAAGAAGTTATTCAGTGTCATTTCGAATATCTTCAAATGGAATGAAATTTATCAACCACGGTATTTTGTCATAAAGAAAAAAACATAACATTATCTGGTGCAATTTGTTTTTAACTACACATCATAGCAGTTTGGTTTAAGGTTAACAGTTTGTGGATATCGTGGTTTTTATGAGGCCACGAAGAAATCTAATCACAATATTTGAAAGCTAATTACCCAACATCATCTCCATTGAAGTTTGCAACAATTTTCTTTTGATAAGTAAAAGAACTCTCTTGCAAAATGGCGTCCAACAGATGCTAGCCCATGTAACAAATCATGAACACAATTTATGTTATCAATGAGGTATAAGAAAGAACCGCCAAAAGCTGTGGAAAGCCAATCTATCGTTCAAACTAAAGAATGAGTCTTCCCATTTTCAAATGTGATATTTAGGACAAATGAGGAATAAGCTGGATCGGCCTACTATTGGTTTAGTTTACAGATGCAAATGGGAGTTTGTCTAATTAAATCTATATAGCTGATACTCAAAACTTCAAACTTGTGAAGAAAAAGACTGAAAAAGCAAGTGATCTTGACAGCTTGAACAAGAACATTTGACCTTAAATTGAATCATGAGGCTTTTATGCTTGGTCAATTTCACTAATATCCATGAAGTAGCTGTCTCCACCTGCAATATCCTCCAATTCACTTATGGCTTCATCTTGGTCAAGCTGCAATGGGATGCATTCATCCTCAGAGCTACCCTCATGGAAATCATTATCTTCCATATCCGATAAGTCTGTAAAAGTTTCTATCTTTTACTTCCTCCCTCTATAACCATTAAGGCTTAGGACCTTTTCCTTCCAAATAATCAGCAGAGATTTCTGAATCATCTCCGCACCTTCATAAGCTCCTGTCAAGAACACACTAAACCTTTTCCCCATCTGAGAGACATAGCAAATGCCAAAACGCTTCAACAGGAGTCTCATCAGCTTCTGAGGCATCATGAAATCTTGTCAAAAGTGGATGAGGTGATCGGTTGCCAACCTCTTTTCCATTGTGAAGCTAAGTAACTCATGCATCATGGCAGTGGCCCTCTCATCGAATTCTTTCAATCCAGCTTGGAGGCCACATGCATCAGCATAAGGAGATAAGTAATACCTTTTCTTAGTTGGTTTTCTCAGAAAATGCTGCTAATGTCACTTCAGGTCTGGGAAAACTCAGCTTGCACATGCCCTGTGTGTTTCTACTCAGGTTGGTCTGAATTGCATATTAGGTTTCCGGCATTAACTTCTGTTGCATTTTATGTTTCCTAGATGAACAATGCAAATAGTAACCAAGTGATTGAATTTCTTATAAAGAAATGCAGCCATGGTTGATCTTGGCATCAGAATGTGTGTATCAGGTGATTCTGGGAGAATGGCACAGTCATTTTCTGTAATCTGCAGCCAGTATATTGGAATGCACGATATGCAGTGGTTCAAACCAAGTAGGGAAGAGGCTAGGACAACATACTTTGTCATAACTGTTAGAAGCCTGCAACAGTATTTCCCCTCTTTCCATCACTCTTCATTTATGGTTTGTGGATTCCATGATCCTAACAATTTTTCCAGCTGCTTACTCACATGAGAGGGGGAATGGCAAGGCAGCTTACGTTGACACAGATGGAATTTTGTATCTTAATATAATCTGTCAGTCGTTTTCTTAAACTAGAAAAAGCTGCTTTTGTTTCGTACTCCGCTTACGTCCATGTAAGTGCATATGCACTTTCTTGACTTGGTACACCTGCAGTTCCCCTGATCGAATTGTACCAATAGCTGAGAGATTTGGCAGGGATCCTGGCAGTCCTAGATAATGTAAGCAATGCTTTCTACATTGTTGGCGACTCTTCCTTCTTTTCTGGCTAGTGTACGGTGCTGTAATCTAGTCTTTCCATGAATTTGTGGATCATTTGTGCCCGTGCCTATACTTATGAGCATCAATACAACTTGCTTCTAGGTTCGGCTGCCACAATGTCTGAAAAACCATTTGAATTATTGGTAAAAATGTGCTCGAGAATCAAACTGCAGAGATTTCGTGAGGTGTGGATGGTTGACCTTAGTGAGCAATATATTTCAGATTTGTGGATTCAGTGATTGCTCTGTTTCGAGTGGAGTTTACTAGAAGGGGAGAACTTGAAAAGCGCCATGTCCTCTGAAACTGTCAAATCATGCGAGTTGTGATTTTTCAGCTCATCTTGTTTGACACTAATAGATTCCGAATTGCTGCAAAAATTGGCACAAATGCTCTCACGCTTACTTAAGATAGCTGAGGAATTTAATGTGGCAGTGTACATGGACTACAGCTGCTGAATGCATCGCCAGTTTACACCAAACAGTTGGTTCTTCAGATTTACAAGAACTAGTATGAGCATAGTGCTATCCCCAAATTGCTATTTGTTAGCATGCAACCATCAAAGGGCTAAATTGTATAAAATCTTCTAATGGATGCACGACAATGTGGGAGAAGCGTGTCTGCAAGGTATTTGATGCCCCAAAACTACCTGAAGCTGAAGCTATATCCTTTTTGCGCCATATCTTCTTCTAGTTATGTAATTTATTGGAACTTACCAGATCATACCATAGAGACTAAATAAAATATCTAGAAGTCCTATGTCAAAATCTGTGAGAAAGTCGATACTGAGTCTACATAGACCTGATTTAAGCATGATATTCACAGTATACTTGATGTTGCATGGAGATCCATTAACATGTTTGCAAATTTCGTGCAGAGGAATTTAACAAAAAGAAGTGGATATCAAGAATTTTTCTCAGCATTACTGGTAGATTACAATTACATAATAGACATCTAAGCGAAAAAACATTACATTGAATGAACTCTGCATGATCATAAGCAAGAAATACAGCTGCATAAAACAACGTCGTCTCAAACTCTCAACATGGAGCAACCGACCATTAGAGCTGAAAATTGTCAATGTATGAGAAAGGGTGACTGGGTCATAGACTCATAGGCAACAGAAGGCCATTAAATAGCTAATGGCCTGGCCAAAACAGGGCCACAAACCATGCGACTAGGTAGTGCAAGGACCAGTTCGCAGCCCTCCCAACTCTAGGTATGTTAAGACTCCTCCTAAGTCTCTGCACCACTTCGAATGTGGCGCCATGCACTTGGCCCAAGCTATCCACCCCAGGAACTGGCTTCACCTTATTTGGTGGGTGCTATAACTCCGCAAACCTCCAGAGCTGATGAAGAAGCATCCTGAGTTCAAAAAAGAAGGCAATGTTAAAAGGTGAACGATTTGGTGCTCAAAAAACATTGGAAGAGCAACGTTGTAGGTTAAAATGCACATTTCAAAACATGCATACAGGTAAAGAACACCACTTTAGATTATAAATTTAGGTTCGGAACCAATTTTTCCAACACGATGTGACCCAACAACATAACATTCTCCTATCAGCAGAGCTCATCCATCCTTACTTTTCATGTTCCAATGCTTGAAGTAAACTCCAGTGACGCTCCATTTATGATCCGTGAAGATAATTACCTTTAGGGAATGGCGCAACACTTTCCCACAGCTCTTGTTCACAACTTCTGCATCGTCCGAGGAAAAAAAAATTGCCTTCAGAATCACTTCCCCAGAAGAAAGGGACACTTCCACCAACATCCTGCATGATTAAGAGGACATAAAGGATTAGATAGATCGCATATGGAGGGAGAGATAGAGAGAGATATCCCCAGAATGAAACCATGAAAATTATTATTACTTACAGCAGCCAGAAAAGTGGTTTCCAGAGGACCATCCAAGAGCACAAACGCAAACTTTCCAGTGATGTCTTTCATAACTTGATCGGCAGCGTAAGGCCTCCAATCTCTCAGAGTTCTATAAGCTTCTATGATGGTAATGACCTCACTGGTAATCTCGCTCAATCCATATTGCTGCTTGAGAAGAGCAACACCCTCTGGGTGTCCTTGAAACAAGCAGAAGATGCTATCCACAACAGCAAACTATCCTGCCACACAGGGTAACAGGTCAAATATCCATATGAAAACCAGAAGAAAGAAAGCTTCTTATTTTGAATATTGACCTAAACATGTCGAAAGTTATTATTCTTATTTAGATCATATTCACTAGAAGATAATTCAGAACATATCAGTGCACCAAATGATAATTAAAAGCTTGTTTTTTCGTGTTTTTTAATTTGGAAAAATGACACATATAATTGACTATATTAATCCGACCTCAGCAACGTTCGCATGTGATCCTTCCAAGAGATTTTGCCAATACAGATCACCATGGCATCTGCAAAAGAACCGCAGCGAATGAGCTAAGGGCACAAGGAAAAAGATGCTGGGAAAATGCAAAGAAATGCAAAGGTGGGAATTGTAAAAGAATAAAAGAATATAATATGTAGCACATGATAAAAGAATTAACCCCTAGGTTGCTTCGGCAAATCAAAGGACTCGATTGTGTAGAATTAAGTTCAAGTAAAAGAAACTTTTCTTTATGTCAAAATTAACAACCTTATCCAAATTTTTTTTTAAAAAAATATATGGAAAATAAATATGTGAATTCATATGTCAACATTGTGCATTTGTGCGAAAGTTTCAAGAGTTTAGGATTAAAAAAAGGACCAAAAAAAAAAAGAAAATGAAAGTTAATATTAACCCAAAATAAAAAGCACTACCGTGTCAAACTTCCAGGGGCACAACAGACGAACCTGTCGCTAAGCTAAAAATGGGCAAAGGGTCATAAATTATTACCAAGACTGCAATCCAGACTCAGTTTTTAAGCTGCCAGCAAATGATACTGCATATTCAATGTCAAAAACTTGAGACTCATCCTTCCATGAGCCCTAATCAAAATGACAAACAGGGCCGCTGTAACCCTGAGTACATCCTGTATATCAGCAGCAATTCTCTCTTCATCCTTTTTTGTTCTCTCTGTAACAAAGCCTCATTTTATGTTTTGTAAGGTGATGTGATGTGATCCTGTTGAAACACTCTTGGTTGATGACAAGAGCTAAACTCGCCTAATTCAATGAGGACTGAAGTATCTTCTTATGATCCTGGAAATTCCCATGGAAAGGCGCCACCTTGCCTTGAGAAATCACCCAGAGCTCATCCATGCTTCCAGATATTAGATGCTCATCATGACTAACCTGCAAATCAAGGTGAAAAGATGGATGTTAGCTGTAAAGATGATCCATCATTGGTCAAATTAAAGTATATTAGCAAGAAAAATCAATCTCACCATCAGAATTCCTCCTTGGAACAAGACCAGACCTTGAATGAGTGCCTCAACTGCATCCAAATCCTACAGTTGGGGATAATTAAATACACAAAATCATACTCATCTATCCTTAGACAAGAAACTAACAATTCACAAAGATAATGCTATAATAGTCACTGGTCATTAAAGCAGAACTTAAAGTCCACATTTAAAAACAAAAAGATTTCCACATTTATTATGTGCAAAGCCCAATGTTGCCTATAGGCATAGATATTGGCACTACTTGGTATTATAGATTTCTGTAATTCAGGCAAGCATAACTATTCCATACCAATATTTTGCAAGTTGGAACAATCACATTGGTTTCCATTCCATTATAAGTTAGATGCATGATGACAGAGGCTCCCTATAGCTGTAATAAAAGAATGGTTCTTTCGTATTTTCAATGTAAAGACCAGATTCTGATAAGTACAATTAGTGCAAGACAATGACAAGGTAACTGGAAACACCTCCATGGGGAAATATCAGTGTGTATTACGCATCGAATTGGGGGAGCAGAATCAAAATTGATGCCTCGAAAACCAAGAACCTATCCGAACCTAGAAAGCTTACATTGCATCAACGAATGAATCCCGACAGTTAACAGATGAAAGCAAAAATATAAAAGAAGTTGGAAGCATTACCTGATTAATAAAAAGCAGTCAATGGAGACAAGTCTTTCATCATGGCTCGGGCATGATCGATTTTACTTCATTGCATCCAAAAGCTATCAATTCTGATGAAGGAGATCTCTTAGATGAGGGGCCAATAGTCGCTGGTGACATTCGAACTTCTTGATTTTTCAGAATCTCGCATCCATATATGAACAAAAATTGTTGGGATTGAGGCCAGAACTGAAACAGGGGAGATGGTTGCCTACAGAGGAGGCTGAATTACTTGCCATTCGAAAGAGCTTTCCGGTGGCTAAAGCCGGCCCAAGGCACTGGTGGAGAGGGTTTCAGCTGTGGCATACAAGAATATCATCATCATCAACTTTCGCAAGCCATTGCAATCGGAGACAAAAGGAAGCTCTTGCCGGATATTCAAGCAGCTAATTATCATTTTCAGCTCTGAATTTCAGTCGTACTTCAACACGAGAAGCAAAACGTCTGCGCGCATTGGAAGAAATTACTCCATATTAAGCATCGAAATGAAGAACAGAAACACGAAATCGATGCATTCAAAACAAAAGGACTTACCCGAACACTTAGAAATCCGACCGTAGATGGAAGGGATTGAATCGCGGCAGTTAACAAATGAAAGCGAAGCATCTCCACGGGAAAGTATCGACTTGTATTGAGCATCGAGTTGAGGAAGCAGAATGGGAAATCGATGCCTTCAAAACCATAAACTTGACCGTACCAGGACGAATCAATTCATTGGATCTGTTCACCATCAATGTTGATGGAAGGGATCTCTTGGATGAGGGGCCAATATTTGCCAGTGTGTATTGAGCATCGATCTTTCAGATTCTCGCATCTAAAAATGTGCAATTGTTGGAGGGAGGGAGGCCATCCTCTGGCAAGTCCCTCAACTTCGGGCAATGTTCAATCCGTAAAGATTGGAGAGAGGAGAGATGATTGCGAAGGCCGCTTGATAGTCTTTCCACGTTCCTCATACTGTCAATGGAAAGAGAGGTAAGAGAGGAAGGAAAGTGAAGACTCCAGGCATCCTCATTGTCTTCCTCCGAAGGAAACCACACCTTGTCTCCCTCCCCTCTCATGCTTCTTCCGTCAATGTACAGTTTCTCGAGGGACGTGAGCATTGGTAAGCCCCATTCTCTCACTGGTTGCTTCATATTCCAGCACGCTGAAATTAAAAACAACTGCAAATTGGGAGGCAAACCTCCTTCGGGCAAGCATTGGATATTTTCACAGCAGCTAATTACTAGCCACCGGAGGGACGTAAGATGATGCCACTCCTTTGTTAGAGACTTCATCTTAGGAACCACACAAATTTCAAGTGTCACTAGGGTGATGGGAAGGGGAGGGAAGTCCTCTATCTCCAATGCTAGACACTCAACTAGTTTCAAACAAGTGAGATGGGAGAGCGTGTGAAGGCTTCGTGGTAGACTTACCAAATTCTCACATTTCTCTATAGTCAAACGATCCAGCGATTCTGCTGTGATCTCTTTGAGAGACTCCACCCCCTCACACTCCTGAATAGTAAGCTGCTTCAGAGAAGCAAGTCTACCCTTAACAAATGGAAATGATATCAGAGAATCACATTCACTTATGTTGAGAAATTCAAGTTGAGATATCGAGTTATTGCTGCTGGGGTCATCTCGAGAAACTATTAGTCCCATGATTTTTGGACAATTCTCAATATTCAAATGTCGTAATGTGTACATCTTGCTTGGAAGCTTTTCTAAACTCATGCAATTGATCAATTCCATCTTTTCAAGGTTGCAGGATAGCTCCATTTCTCCGTCTCCAACCACAAAAGATGTGAATTGAGGACAACTATCAATGACTACACTCTGAAGGCAAGCAAGATTTTGCATCTCATTTCCATCTTGCCACAAGTAGTTTAGCTTGTCACACCACCTTATATAAAGCTCCTTTAGCTTAACCAAGTAGCTCGTAAACCCACGATCAAAGCAAACAAGCTCTGCAAGATTCTTAATTCTGAGAACGGTCAAAGAAGTTAGGTTGACCAAGATTTTTAAGATCTCCTCATTACAATCCTCAAGGGATAACTCATAGAGAGATGGGAGACAAACCACATTGGTTGAGCTATTCAAATACTGGCATGAATGAATTTCTAGCTTCTTGAGAAGATCAAGTTGACCAAGTAATGTCCCGACCAACGAATGACATCCTCGGACAACTAGATGTTGAAGACAAGAGAATGGGACATCTTCTTGACCTCCAACATAACGAAACCAATCCTTCCATGCTAACATCTCTTCTAGCTTCAAAGTTGTTAAGGATGAAAAAGGCCTTTTACTTCCGTAAAATTCAGGGCCTATCGTGCTTACTGCATGTAGACCTTCAAGAGATAATTCTCTAAGTGAAGGTAATTGTCCAAGTGGCGGAAGCGATGTGACATCGGGACAGTCCCGTAAGCATAACGAAATTATCTTAGAGTAAGATGGACCATCTAACCATGAGGGGAATCTTGCACCACCATAGTGCGAGATAGAGAGATGTTCAAGATTAGTGTGAGGTCGTAGAGAGTGAAGCACCGGTGCTTCGTGCTTCCCATTCTGCAAATTTCCAAAATTTTCACCCCAATGCAAGAATAAGTTGCTAAGGCCTCTCTTTCCAATTAAATTAGCATCAACTGCATCTCTGACTTCTTCCACCTTTTGCAATTCTGATATGGACAATTCTCCTTGAAGATATGGCAAGTTCTTTAACTCCTTTAACCGTGACCCTTTGTTTGGTCCTACCACAAACTTGGACAAGATTGTAAGATTCTTCAAATTACTGATATTCAATGGCATCTCCTTTAGACTCCTTGTGTCTCTAATATCAAGAAACTGTAAGCTGACCAATTTTGTGATTCCTTGAGGCAATAAAGAAAGCTTTTGACAACCTTTTAAGATCAAAGATTATAATTTGCACAAGCTGCTGATTGACTCAGGTAGCCTTTTTATATTTGAGTACGAGAAATTGAGATAGCGAAGATATTTTAAATCACAAACACAATCCGGGACCTCTATGATGGCACAACGACTTAAGGAGAACCCTCTTAAGTACTTCAATTTTGTTAGCAAGTCATGTAGCACTTTGTTGGAAATGTGCAATTTGCCAACACGCAAGAATATCAAACTTCTTAGCACCTTCATTTGATGATATGCTCTCATGCATTTTGATGTAACATACCGCGACGAGGTGAATGATGCATAACGAACTTTCTCGAGCGATGCACTATCTTCATTATTTGCTAGCTGGGACTCAGAGTTAAAGCATGTTCCACCCGCAATCGACTTTGCTAGATCGTTTAAAAGATCATGCATTGAAAACATAGATGTTTTGACACTTGATCGTTGAAGAAATGATCTAGATACTAACTCATCGAAGTGAGTCCGTCCCTGTTTCAACATATTCTCCTTTGATCTTCCTCCATCTAAAAAACCCTCCGCTATCCATAAATGTACCAGCTCATCCCTCTCAATTTCGTAATCCTTGGGAATATTGCACAATAAACAAAACATCTCTTCAAATAAGAAGGAAGATGGGCATAGCTTAATTTCAAAGCTCGAATAACCTCATCATTTTCTCCCGATGGAAGATCCCACATTTTGTTGTTTAAGATAGCTTCCCATTAATCAGGATTCCCTTTATCATGTAGGAGACCTCCTAATACCTTTGCCGCCAAAGGTGAACCTTTACATTTTTTGGCTATTTTCTTGCCTATTGTTTCAAGATCTGGGTGCCTCTCAAAATTTGTCGTTTTAAGAGCATGATAGGCTAATAAGCTTGTACAATTATCAAGGGACAACTCCTTCAAAGGATACGACGAAGCTCCTGTTATGGAAACTACAGTATAGTTGCGAGTCGTTATGATGATCTTACTTCCTTTAGCCCCAGCTTCAAATGGCTTTAAGAGGACAGTCCATTCTCCGTAGTTTTCATTCCAAACATCATCTAAAACCACAAGAAACATTTTTCCTGATAGACTGTCCTTCAACTTAACTTGAAGCCTGTTAAGATCTTCACCCTCATTAGACACCTCAGTGAAATGCCGCAAAATAGTCTTGGTTATGTTGAGAACATTAAAAACATCTGAAACACAAACCCATGCTCTCATTTCGAAGCGGCTACTCACTTTGATATCATTATACAATCGTTGAGCCAAGGCCGTCTTTCCAATACCGCCCATCCCAACTATTGGGACTATGCTCAACTGCTGGGGAGCCTTGTGTCGGTGTCGTCAGATCTGGTCACAGCATTCTCTATCAAGCTTAGATGAGCCTTCCTATTGACAATCTCTTCCAACTTGTCGGAGATCTTCTGTACCTCAGCTTCAGACACGAGTGAGCGCGGGTTTGGATTTGATATGGAGGATTTATATTGGGTAATTAAAGGGAACTTCCATTTCATTAGACCTCCGCTTGTGCTGGATTCTGCCTTCAACTTGGCTTGGGTGGCTTCAATAGCGAACTCATCAAGCAAGTCTTCCATGTCGTAGGCCAAGTCCCTAACATCATCTAGCCATAGCTTCACTGGACCTTTATTGCTTAGCTGCTTGTCCTCTGCATCGGCCGGCACTACATTGATTGTAACCAGCATCTTCTCCCACTTATTGAGTAGGTTGATGCTAATTCCAGAGAAGGGTGGTGCTCCTTCCCTTTGCGCATAGCGCAATCCCAGAGAAGCCAACTTCTCGAACAAGACTTGAAGGAAGGCACTCAAAAGGATCTCCCCAATGGCCATGGGTGAATTCGTTAACTGTAGAGAACAACACGGGTTATGGTGAAGCAAAGTCATGATGAGTTGATGGAGAGAGAAAATGGGTGACTAAGTCACCGTAGAGAACAAGGGTTTGGTGAAGCAAAGTGATGGTGAGTTAGGAAAGAGGAAACTGAAGTTCAGGAAGACCAAGACTTTCGTCTAGCAAAAACATTAAACAAAGACCAAGACTTTCATGGATGCATATCAATGGTTAGAGAAATCAAAATAAAATACCTTTTGCCCTCAAGTCTTTGTCTCGTAATGTTTAAAGATTATCTTTTTGTTTGTTAAATAAGAAAAACAAAGCATGTGCTTTGGGCTAATTAAAAAAAAAAGGGTGGGTCAGGCATACCAACAAATCCACAGTACAAGTTGCTTTATTTTGCTCTAGAAATAGTGAACCAGAAAAAAATACCAAACAACAATATAAATCTAGTGGAAATTATACTTTACGCATCACACTAATGAACAGAAAAAAATTGTTTAAAAGTACCATGATTCTTCCATCAAGCAATTCCTGATCATTTCCTACTACCTCAGCACCCTTCAGCAAATCATTGCCGCCCAACTTGTTGTGAATTTTCAGCATTGTAACTACTACTTAAAGCCTACATTAATCGAATACAAGATATGCAATCAAAGAGGGGAATCTTTTAGAGAGCGTGTGCTCTCCACCTAGAAAGCTTATGATTTTCATCGAGTCTTTTCATTTGTTTATCTACATCCGTTGTTGCAGCAAGAAGGCATCTTCTTTTCATTAATCATCATGGGATTCGTAATCATTTAAAGACCACGTGCTTTCCACCATAACACATGTGCTCTCCATCGAAGGTTGGCCTTGGCAAGAGGGCATGCATCTAGAGATAAAGATTAGCCATTTTCTTTTTGTCCATGACGGGCGCAACCCAATGATATTGTCTTTTTTTTTTTTTAGTTTTTTGGTTGGTGATATTGGCTTGACTTAGAGGGCAAGGTCCATAGAAATGAGAAGAAATGCATCCAAGCCACAATAACTTTTAAAATTGGATTAATCAATAGACAACTCACCTAGGAAGACTTGTTCATTAGACAGTGTATTCAGGAATCGTTCAAAAACCATGTGCTTTCCACCCAGAAAGCATGTTCTCTCCATCCAACCTTTTCATTTGTTTATCTTAGATCTTTTTGTGCAGCAGAGAAACGCATTCATTAAACATTTTGTATTCGGAATAGTTTGGAAAGATGTGCATTTCACCCAGAATTTTCACGTGCCCTTCTTCATAGGCAATGGTAATCTGATGATTTTGATCGGTATGAAGAACAAACAAGAAGGTTGCTCCCCAGCAATGTTTTTTCCATTTACCGCGGGTGAAAGCACATGTTCCTCTTTCCTTTTTGTCCTTCATTGATCTACGATTAAGAAATGATGAGTTTTCCACAATTTGGTAACATCACAATAAAAAATTCACAAGGAGGTTAGAGCCACATTTTTCTGTTTAACCATATGATTTTTTTTTTTTTTGGATCTAAACATTTCATTTCTTTTAGGTGTTGACTTTGTATTTTTTTTGCCTCTCCGTTCTCTGTATCATATCATTTACTTTCTCATAGTGGGCATGCACGATGATAAACATTTATCTTTCATTTACACTTTTTTTTAATGAATTTTTTGTAAAACATGTATTAAACCCTATTTCGCCCATTACATTCCCTCTCGGGCTTAAAGGAAAGAAAAAGATGGAGCATAAATTAATGGAGTGATGTGTTCTTGGCTTCACAACCCAACCAATTGATTCTATATCATAACTTCATCTTTTGGACTCCTGCAAAAATTAAAATAAAAAAAGACCGGCTTTTGGGAGTGTACAATATAAAATGACAACTTGTGCTTTCTGGGGTTGAACAATATGTGGAGTCTATTTGATACGAGATTAATGCACGTTATAAAAGATGAAAAATCTCGATAAATTTTCTGATGGAGAATACGTTTTTTTTTCCCGAACAAAACACGAGTCTATGCGTGTTCTTTTCTAACAAAGCACAATTTTGATTTTTCTAATTCAAAATTTAATTCTTTATTGCATACAACTATACATTGTTCTTTATCTCGGAAGAAAATACATGGATTAATTTCCTGCATTGAACTATCATTGGTAAAAGAAGTCCCCACACAACACCCTTGGGACTTCGGCAGGAACTACTATGAAGTTTGAATTGCGACCATATTGACTTAACTCTATTGATTACACTGGTATACATTAAAAGAATCCTAAATCTCAATCACCTTATTAATTCATCTTATCACTTTCGGCTAATGGTAAATCCACTATATCTATATCATAAGGACTTTTTATTATAAGAGTTTTTTGGTCAGATTTTCTTATAAGAGCGAATATGCGAAAGACACAACAAAAGTTATTTATTTTGTTTGACGCAGCAAATTATGGCAAACGTGATTTTCCCGAGAGTCTTTGCGGAAGAGGAATGAAGCTATCCTCTTACGATAGTTATTGTTACTTCTCCAATTTCATCGACTAAAATTCAAATATATTAACGATGTGACATAATTACTCTACTAGAAGAATAACAATACGGATTCCATTGTAAATTAATACTGTGATCTTGGTACTTCTAATCTTGTAAAATTATTTCATATCAGTGTGTGTTTAGTAAAAAGAATGATGATAGAGAGATTAAAAATTAATCTTAACATCCTAATCTTACTATCTAACAAAAATTGAAATAACAATTCTTTGTTATTAAACTTGTTATTAAACTTATCAAGTATTTCACATCAACTTCATGTTATTTATTTTTGTGATCCCACATTTTAGACCACATTTTCTCTTAAAGTTGCGACTATTCGACATAAAGTTTTTCCACGCTTCGTACCCTTTCGTGACAACCGCCCATTTGGTAACCGTCTTGAAGGGAGACGGTGTATAAAAAGAACGTACGTTCATTTCTGACGGGTGATGACAAGGTCTAACACAAACCCTCTCATTTGGAATACATCATGAGTACGTGAGGGAATTGAGTTAGTAGCGTGTCCCCAATTTTTCTTTGATTTCAGGTTTTTCTGACGAACGTGAACAAGAACAATGGCTGGAGGTTTGTCTATAAACGATCCTGGCTTCCGCATATGAATTATTTTGTCTAACATTTGGTATTAGAGCAAGTGTGCCTCTGCCTTGTTTTTCTCAAATTTTTGGTGTATTTTCGGGCATTTTTGAACATGAACAGTAACTTTGGATTTTGAGGCCAAGAGAGAAACTCGCCAATTCCTTGAAAAATCCGGCGACCCACCCCTTGATTTCGGACCCGTACCGTCGCACCGCCATGAGGAACATTAGCCATGAGTTTTTCCGATATATCGGTGTTCACCGAAGGCTAATCGAGCGGCGGAAGTCATGGTGGTTGAGGATTTGTGTTTTTAGAGTTTTTCGTTTGATTTGAGGCCAATTTCTTGGTCATTTTCGCTGAAACTTGAACCCATGTGGTCGTACCGGCATGCTCTTCAAAACCCATTATTTATTTGTGTCTAGGATGGGCTGCCGGAAAAGAAACGGCGGCGAAATCGTGGCTGAAAACGGCGAAAATCGGCGAAAAATGACGAAGAAATGGTTTCGGTCGCGCGGGGAAGAAGGCGCTTGGGATCCACGCGCGCGCTGCAGTTGCAGGCGCGTGGAGCCCACGCGCCACGCGCCTTCACGCGCGCGCAACTGCTGCGCGCGTGGGATCCACGCGCGCGCCCACCGCTGGCGCGTGGGGCCCACGAGCGCGGAACTGCCCGTCAGTTGCAGGCGCGTGCACGCGCCTAGGCGTTGGTCCGCGCGCTTGACGCGGCACGCGCCTGTCATTTTTTTCCCCGCGGCTCCTTTTACGATTTTGCCTCAAATTTTTCCATGTTTTACAATCTTGCCCTTGGCCAATTTATTTATTTACTATTTTGCCCTTGATGTATTTATTTATTATGTTATTTTATGCATTTTTTATGAATATTTTATGCATGAAATTAAATGCCCAATGATTCATATATTTAATTAATGAGAGAGTAGCCACAACATTTTTAATTAATTAAATTATATATTAAGAGCTTTCGGATCATATTTAGAAATGGACATTAATTGTAATTAATTATATTAATATGATGAATTTTATCCCACAGGAATTTTCATTGTATTAATATGATTAATTAGGATGAAATATCATATTATTTTTCTTAATTTACCCACAGGGATTAAGAAAAGGTATATAATATGGTAGTTTCTTCATGATGTAATTATGAATCTATTTAAATTAAAAACTTAGCCACAGGTAGTTTTTATGTTATGTGATTCATATTGTGACATGTTTACATTGGTAAAACATGATTTATGTATATTTGCCTCAAATTTTGTGACATAAGCATGATTATTTGATATGCGTTTCGCAACCCGTGAATTTCTCGAATTTAAGTTTGATGTTCGCATACTGAATGGTGAGAACTATAAAGTTTGGAATGAGTCAGTTCTTCTTCAATTGGGGTGGATGGACATTGACTATGCTATAAGGAAAGACGAACCACCTACTCCTACTGATTCGAGCACTCCAGCTGAGATAGCTCTTTATAACCAATGGGAGCGGTCCAACCGCATTTGTGCCATGTTTATAAGAGCTAAGATATCTCCTAGTATTTGTGGTTCGGTTGCTCAGCATAGCAATGCTAAGGCCTTATTGGAGGCCATTGATGCGCAGTTGAGAGTTACGAGAAGGCACATGCCATGACCCTGATTATGAAGTTTTCATCATTGAAGCTCACTAGTGTTAGAGGTGTGCGTGAGCACATCATGCAAATGAGGAACATAGCAGCTCAACTTAAGAACCTTGAGGTTGAGATATCTGAATCATTCCTTGTGTATTATATTCTGAATACTCTCCCATAACAGTATGCGCCTTTCAAGATCTTTTACAACACACATAAGAATAAATGGTCAATTAATGAACTCATGACCATGTGTGTTCAAGAGGAAGAAAGACTGATTATGGAATTGGGAGAAAGTGCTCATTTGGCAACACAAGGAAAGAATAAGGGCCATGGCAAGCATAAGGGAAAAGGTAAAATACCTCCCCAAGCTGACATTAAGAAGGAATCCAAATGTTTCTTCCGTAAATGAAGGGGCATATAAAGAAGGATTGTGTCAAATTTAAGGCCTGGCTTGAGAAGAAAGGTAATTCAATCTCTTGTATTTGTTATGAATCTAATATGACTGATGTAAGTCACAACACTTGGTGGATTGATTCTGGATCTACAATCCATATTTCGAATTCCTTGCAGGGTTTTCAAAACCACAAGAAGCCAATGGGAAGTGAACAAAGCATCTATTCAGGAAACAAGATGCGTTCGCATGTGGAAACTATTGGGACATGTAGACTAGTTCTCAATAGTGGCTTTGTTTTGAATTTGGAAATGACCTTTTATGTTCCTAGTTTCTCTAGAAACTTAATTTCAGTTTCAAGACTTGTACCTTTGGGTTACTCTTTTAACTTTTCAGATTCAAACTTCTGTTTATCATTTAAATCTGAAATTGTTGGGAGTGGTATTTTGTCTAATGGTCTTTTTCGAATTAATTTATAAGACAATGTCTATTATGATGCGATGCATGTTCATGATAAAGCTGGTATGACACGATGTGTTGTGAAAGAAGATTCCTCTATGTTGTGGCATCGGAGATTGTGACATATCTCCATAGAAAGAATTAAGCGATTAGTGAATGATGGAGTACTCGGTACTTTAGATTTTATTGATTGTGATACTTGTGTGGACTGCATAAAGGGAAAGCAGACTAACAAGACAAAGAAAGGTGCCAAGAGGAGTACCGAAATATTAGAAATCATACATACGGATATTTGTAGTCCAGATATGGACTCATGTGGTCAGAAATACTTCATCTCTTTCATAGATGATTACTCATGTTACATGTATCTCTATTTGATTCATAATAAATATGAAGCATTAGATGCCTTTAAGGTATTTAAGGCGGAAGTAGAGAAACAATGCGGTAAGCAAATTAAGATCTTGAGATCAGATAGAGGTGGAGAATTCTATGGTAGATACACTGAAGATGGACAAGCACCTGGTCCATTTGCAAGGTTTCTTCAAGAGCATGGGATAGTTGCCCGGGATAGTTGCCCAATATACTATGCCTGGTTCTCCGGACCAAAACGGCGTAGCGGAAAGAAGAAACCGGACCTTATTGGACATGGTGCGTAGTATGCTTAGCAGCTCCAAACTTCCTAAATCACTGTGGACTGAAGCACTTAAGACGGCAGTGTACATATTAAACCGAGTTCCGACCAAGGCTGTCCCAAAGACACCTTTTGAGTTATTTAAGGGTTGGAAACCGAGTTTGCATCATGTGCGCGTTTGGGGATGTCCGTCTAAAGTGAGAGTTTATAATCCATAAGAAAAGAAATTGGACCCAAGGACCATAAGTGGGTATTTCATTGGATATGCCGAAAGGTCTAAGGGATACAGGTTTTATTGTCCATCTCATACCACTAGGATTGTGGAATCAAGAAATGCTAAATTTCTTGAAAATGACTTGATCGGTGGGAGCGATCGATCGAGGGACCTTGTTCCTAAGGAAGATCATTCGTACGCTCAACCTTCCACCTCAACTTTAAGGCTGGTTGTTGCTTATAATGCCCCTTCGATTCAGCCGGCTATTGAACAACCAATCGTTGAAGTTCCACAACTCGCGATATTGATCTAGTAGATCCGGTTGTTCAGCAATTACCGAAACTGTTGAACAACCAGTTGAGCAACATGCTCCTCAAGAGAATGTTGATGCAACATTGAGAAGATCTGCTAGAATAAGGAAATCGGCTATTCCTAGTGATTATATTGTGTATTTACAAGAGTCTGACTACAATATTGGAGCTGAGAATGATCTTGAAACGTTTTCACAAGCCATGGATAGTGATAAATCCAATTTGTGATACAATGCCATGAAGGAAGAGATGAGTTCTATGGCATCTAACGAAATTTGGGATTTGGTTGAGTTACTTGATGGTGTGAATGCCATTGGTTGTAAATGGGTCTTCAAAACTAAGAAGGATTCATTGGGTAACATTGAAAGATATAAAGCTAGACTCGTTGCTAAAGGATTCACTCAAAAGGAAGGAATCGATTACACGGAGACCTTTTCTCCCGTATCTAAGAAAGATTCTCTTCGTATTGTTTTGGCATTGGTTGCCCATTTTGATATGGAATTACATCGATGGATGTGAAAACGGCGTTCCTCAATAGAGAACTAGAGGAGGAGGTTTACATGAAACAACTGAAGGATTCCCCTCTAGTAAAGGTGAGCATTTGGTGTGCAAGCTTAAGAAATCTATATATGGCCTCGAAACAAGCATCCCGCCAATGGTACTTAAGGTTCCATGAAGTCATCTCTTCATTCGGTTTTGTAGAGAATGTCATGGATCAATGTATATACTAGAAGGTCAGTGGGAGTAAAATTTGTTTCCTTGTGCTGTATGTGGATGATATATTACTTGCAACCAATGATAAGGGGTTGCTACATGAGGTGAAACAATTTCTCTCTAAGAGTTTTGACATGAAGGATATGGGTGAGGCATCTTATGTCATTGGCATTAAGATCCATAGAGATAGATCTCGAGGCATTTTAGGACTATCTCAAGAAACCTATATCAATAAGGTCCTAGAGAGATTTCGGATGAAAGATTGTTCACCAAGTATAGCACCCATTGTGAAGGGTGACAGTTCAATTTGAACCAATGCCCGAAGAACGATCTGGAAAGGGAACAAATGTACAACATTCCATATGCTTCTGCTGTTGGAAGCTTGATGTATGCTCAGGTTTGCACTCGACCTGACATCGCTTTTGCTGTGGGAATGTTGGGAAGATATCAGAGTAATCCAGGTTTAGACCACTGGAGAGTTGCAAAGAAAGTGATGAGATACCTTCAAGGTACCAAAGACTATATGCTTATGTATAGATGGACCGACAACTTGGAAGTGGTCGGTTATTCGGATGCGGATCAAAGGGATGCGTTGATTCACAAAAATCAACATCAGGATACATTTTTATGTTAGCTGGCGGAGCCGTGTCATGGAGAAGTGCCAAGCAGACTTTGACTGCTACTTCCACTATGGAGGCTGAGTTCGTTTCTTGTTTTGAGGCTACCTCACATGGTGTATGGTTGAAGAGTTTCATTACTGGGCTTAGAATTGTTGACTCTATTTCTAGGCCATTAAGAATATATTGTGACAATTCAGCTGCGGTTTTTATGGCTAAAAATGCCAAAAGTGGCAGTCGAAGTAAGCATATCGACATTAAGTATTTAGTCATAAGGGAACGTGTTAAGGAGAATAAAGTGGTCATTGAACACGTTAGCACTGAATTGATGATAGCTGATCTTTTAACTAAAGGCATGCCACCAATGAAGTATAAGGATCATGTGGCTAGTATGGGAGTAGGTCCCATATTGTAATTTGTCGTCATATGAACGATTTTTGTTGTATGAAACTCTTATTCAGTTGTAATGTTGATTCTCAATTTTGATGTACACATTTTGTTGTTTATGAGAATAACATTTATCCTTGGTTCTGGAATAGACATGGGGTTTATTCATTAAGATATGTTGTCACATATAGGCTGACATTAAAGAAATAAGATGCATTGTGATACATGGAAGATATTACTCAATCTTAGAGGACATGTCGCCATGATCCATGTGTTTTGTTTCTTTTCTTTAAGCATAAAGTTTTCGTGGAATTAGTTGGATAATCCGTATGATGAAAATGATGGGATCAAGTGGGAGAATGTTATTTATTTTTGTGATCCCACATTTTAGACCCACATTTTCTCTTAAAGTTGCGACTATTCGACATAAAGTTTTTCCACGCTTCGTACCCTTTCGTGACAACCGCCCATTTGGTAACCGTCTTGATAGAAGACGGTGTATAAAAAGAACGTACGTTCATTTCTGACGGGTAATGACAAGGTCTAACACAAACCCTCTCATTTGGAATACACCATCGACGTGAGGGAATTGGGTTAGTAGCGTGTCCCCAATTTTTCTTTGATTTCAGGTTTTTCTGACGAACGTGAACAAGAACAATGGCTGGAGGTTTGTCTATAAACGATCCTGGCTTCCGCATATGAATTATTTTGTCTAACACTTCAATCAGGACTATAGGTAGGCACGAAATCGGTTTAAGATCCAAACTTCTGTTGCTGCTGCCGCCTCTTCTTTTGCTCAAGATATTGCTTTTGGCTCCATTAATAGAAAGATTTGTGAAAGGATTGGCGGTTGCCCTCGTGTAATAAATGCCCACGAGATGCTTTCGGTAGCGAAGTTCTGGCTATATCAGTTCGAGGGAAAAAGAAAGCAAGATGTCTCTTACCTTTTACGTGTAGACTTCCTGGAGTAGTCCGGTGAACGGGATAAGTATCAACGACAGCAATCCAGCAAGCACGGACGCTAGGTTCGGATGAGTAGGAGTAGAACACGGATGAGCAAGGGGACGAGCGTGGGTTATGACGAAGCAAAGTGATAAAATGAGGTAACGAAGAGAGAAAACTATAAAGTCCAAGAAGACCAAAACTTTCACCTACTAAAAACATTAAACAAAGACCAAGAATTTCAAGGATGCTCATAAGTGGTTAGAGGGATCAAATTAAAGTCTTTTGTCAACAAGTGCTTGTCTCCTAATATTTAGAGATTATCTTTAGATATATGTGGTTTTCACAATCATATATTTGTTTATATATATATCGTAAACTCAGGAAGACCAAGACTTTTCCTTATATAACAAGTCATCATAGACGGCATAACTTTGTTTGTTCAACAAGGACAAAGTTAACTTATCTATTCATCCACATTGAAGGAGGAATCAAGGAACTTGACAAATCGTTTCAGTAAATTATTTTCTTAAACATATGCAAATCTTTAGCACCGTAATTGTCACGTAATAGCTTGCATTGATCGCATGTTCACCAATAAAGCAGAAACAAAGACATTGAAATCACAAGGATACTGAGCCTATATAGAGAAAATATGTGTGCGCTCGTAATTGATCATTGAAGAAAAATCACCTCTTTACCTCTATTTTGGATGGCGACAATAAAAGGTCATCTGTTTCATACACAAGCCAGAAGCCTTGATCTGAAATAGATTTCAAAAGGTGATTTTTCGTCGTATGACCAACTTAGAGTGCACGTAGATTATCATAAAAAAATTATCAATTATGAGTGCTTTGTTGCCTTTTTTTTTTTTTTTTGCATCCATACATTCTCAGTAACCTTATGATTTCGATGTCTTTGTTTCATGCGTTATCGGTGAAAATGCCATCAATGCAGGCTTTTATGTGATGGTTAAGTGCTAAAAATTCACAGCAATATGTGCAATAATATTTTGATGTAGGATGCTGAGGTAATAGTTGATGATTGAAATCGCCTTGATAGGAGACTTGTGGTCCTTTGCACGATTTTCATGTTCATTAATGTAATGCCTAGAGTATAATTTCTAGTAGATTATACATTGTTACTTTCCGAGTTGTCTAGCGATGAATGAAGCTGACCACAATGAATAGGATTGACAAATAATCATCTTTGGGCAACTTGCACCGACTAAAATAAATGTTGAGATTCACCTAATAATGGCTATCATACATCTATAAGTCATCAAAAATAGCTAAACGGTTCAATAAAAAGAACAAAAATACAGTGCTTTGGGTGAAACAAGAAAAAGAGTTAGGCACACCAACTAATCCACCGAGCAAGTTGCTTTATCTTATGGTGGAAATAGAAAATGACTCACATCACCAACTAATCCATTAAGCAAAAAGTTACTTTAGGCTAACTTTTTTCTGTTTAAAGGACCACAATTCCTCACTCAAAGTGATTCACAATCATCAACAACAATAGCACCTGTCGGTAGATCACCGCCGCCCATCTTCATCCATTACAGAATTCCCGGCACTTAGAGGGAGGTTAACAGAGAGCGAGAAGGACGAGAGAGAAGAGAAAAAATCACAAAGAGAAGGGAAAATGGACAGAGAACCTTACGAAAAGCTGATCATCGTTACTCTTTAGCGATTTCCTGCACCGTTCGCCATTATTCCTCGTTGTAAACCATCGTCAGTAGCTGCTCCCGTGTCAACCTTGTTCGGCTCTGTTTTTGGCCGAGAAGGTCTGAAGAGTCCAAATGTCCTCTGAATCTCCTCCGCTAGTTCTAGTTTCGTTCATGGACGATGGTGAAAGCTTCAATCATTAACTCGTATGCTCGTTGCTCTCCCGGCATAGGCGACAAACTATGGAACCTCGGTTTTTGATCTGCCCTGTTTTGACGAGATTAAAGGCTGAACCATGTTGACTTCGCTAAATCATTTAAGATATGAGTTGTTTCTCGATGATTGGCACTGATATTTTTTTGTGTTCGTGGTAGTTTCTGATCTTCCATGTTCTGGGAATGGCTCCGTGAACGAAGTGAGTATAAGAAGAAAGTGAAGGACAAAGAATAGAAAATAAGAATATAGGGCTTTATATTGGAAAGTAGAATTAGTATGGGTTCAGGGCTTAATCCATCTAGAAAATTAAGCTTAAGGTAAGCTTGATGCGTTAAAAAAGGTGGGCTTATGGCAGTCGTCTTTCAAGATAGGCTTAACAGGAGTGTATCTAAAATTGGGCTTTGAAAGTTCTTTTTAAATTGAAGTGGGCTTAATATAGGAGCCCAGTGATGTCCCAAGCTTAGGCACTCCAGCCCCACCAATCTCCCCAACTGGCTCGGGAACAGGTTCACCTCGTTCGCGAAGAACTTCAGCGTCTTCAGCCTCCGCAGCTCCCCGACCCACTTCGGAAGCAAACTGAACTCGTTCTTATACAGATACAGGTCCTTCACCGCGGACCCGTTCAAGGCCGGGGACAGCAGCGGGTACTCCAGGTTCTCCCCGGACACGTCGAGGCACAAATCGTCGTCCGAACCCCCAATTCGATTCGATTCGAACGAGAAGACGAGAAGAAAAATCGAGACTTCGGGACGGAAGAGGGGTTTCGCCGAGGGGAAGGGGACGATTCTCGGAACGACGCGGGGAATTTCGAAGAAATCGGCGGGGGGAAGGGAAGGGGACGGCGACGGAGGTTTCGCGAGGAGGAGGGGAAACCCTAGACGACGACGACGTCGGCTGTGGTGGTGGTGGCGGTCTTTTTGGTCAAAAGACGAAACGAGAGCGAAAGGGAGCAGGGGGGATAAAAAAAAGAAAAGCGATTGCCAGCGCTCTCTGCGAAAAGTCCTAACTGCCCTCCTCTTAAACCTTAGCCGGCGCGCGCGGAGGGCGTGAATTTCGAGCTCTGGTGAGGGCGTTTCGGGGAAAGGCTCGGTCGACCGAACCCGCGACGGGTCCTTGTTTTTGAATTTTGTTATTTCTTATTTCCTTTTTCCCTTGTGTGAAAAAGGAAGGTGAGGCTACCGTTGGTAAGAAATTTCCCCCAAATTATGTCCCAGTGCTTAGCGATTGCGCGTGAGGGTAGGTCCGAGATAAATGAGTCCGTCATCGCAGCCCATGAAAGGCCTATTTGATAACCTGTCAAACAGTAATTATTTTTATTCTTTTATTTCTTAAAATAAAAAAAAGAACAAAAATTCAATTAGTAAAATTTTTGTTCCCAAGAACAACTTTAGAGTAAGCCTAAATCATTTTCTTTTTTTTTTTCAACTAGAGGAAGAAGAAGAAGAAGAAGAGAATAAAAAGAAAAAAGAGAAAATAAAAAATGTAATAAAATTATTAGAAATTATAAGTCACGAAAAAATTTAAGAGGTCTACTAAATGCATTTCTATTCAAGAAATAGAAATTTTGTTTAATTATTAAACGCTTTCAAATGTTCTGAAACTCATATGGGGAACATAATCAGGAAAAACTATTTATTTGCAGAAATTATTTTCAGGAACAGAATAGTTACCAAACGCACGTTAAAAGACTATAATTAGACAAACCTCTTTATAGCGATATTCGGCTCATGACGATCAATAATGTGTAAGTTTGTTGCTAATCATTAGACCTATTAAACAAATGAGTCAAATTAGATTTTCTTTTGTTTGTTTTGAAGTCTGATTGGATTTGAGTGGATTGAAAATGGGTATAACCCAAATTTATCCATTTTTTATTTTATCCAATACAATTTTAGCGATCTATATCCAACTTGATCAGGAATTAACTTATATCCAACCTAGTATATTCTTAGCGATTATTTCCCTTAGATAACTAACAAATTAAAAACAATTTTTTTGTCATACAATTAAAAACAAGTTAAATATGAAAAAATGAGTGACAAGAAAAAATTCTATGAATTAAGTTGTAAGAATACATCTATTATCTCACTTAGTGAAAGAATTTTATCCAATTTAGTATAAGAAACCATGTATGTATATATATATATATATATATGACGTATATTTATGGTCTCATAAGCAATAAAAGAATTATGAACAAATTGTAAATCATGTGGGGATTGTGAAATTTGATATTCTAACTTCCAACTTCACCCTTCTATTGTTAGCATGGTCACGATGTCAGTGAATGAAATAAGAGAAGCAATCAATTTAATTTCAAGTGTTTGAAAATATACTGAAAATATGCAGAATATATGGGAAATATACAAAGATTATCAGGAAAATAATCATGGAGGAAATCTCTATTGAGCTGTAGCCTTGCTATCTAACAATAACATACTCAAGATTTTATAAATTATTAATGAAGAATTTTTTATTATTAGTTAGATTATATAGGGGGATTGACTTATGGCATACCAAAACCAATATCTCTTCTTATTTCTATAAGGCATCAGAGGAAATTTTTTAACTCTAGTAAAACTTTTTTTTTTTTATTTCAGGGATTTTAAACACAATTATTTCCTACACCCGAAAATTGAAATGGGAAAAACAAAAACGGATAAACCGGTGTTGCTTTGGGCTCGAAAAGCCCAACTCATATGTCGTACTACAACACAAGGACAAACAGACCGGGAAGGAAAGTGGCGCCATCAGGCCCGAAGTAGCTTCTTTTGATTAGATTGTTTGTTTATTTATTTATTTATTTATTGGGTCAAAGATTAGACGAGTTGAAAGTGGGTTCTTTCTAAACATATTAGATCTCATCGTTATGTAGTCTTTACTCTGTTAGATCCATTTGAACAATTATTAGAAATCTTGGGCAACTCATATGTCACCCATTCCATTAAATATTGAGTTGAGATATGGGTGTGCGAACCATTATGCCACATCTACAAATTCTATGTAATTATGTAGTCTTTACTCTCTTAGATCCATTTGAACAATTATTAGAAATCTTGGGTGACTCATATGTCACCCATCGCCATTAAGTATGAGTTGAGATACGGGTGTGCGACCCATTATGTTACATCTACTAATCCTACGTAAGATTATACTAATAATCAAGGGCGTAGGGGGAGAAGCCCAAGGTGGGCTTGTTAAGGTTCAAATGGCATTTCCATGTTTGAGCTTTAGATCGACGCTGCTTGATTTTGAAAACTTTGCGAGAGTAGCAGAACAGGGAAATCTTATCGATGAAGCTTTTTTTGAAGGCGAAACAGTTGGAGCTACTTAGGGACTCTTCGCGACAAGACGGGAGCTCTATTGGATGGCTTTACCCTGAAGGTTCCAGCTTTATTGGCTTTTCAGTTGGAAGCCATGGCCCTACTCAAAGCTTTGAAACGTTTTCAGTCGAGGAGAGAGAGTTTGCTGGAGCATGAGTCTGACTGTGAAGAGCTAATCGATGCAATGCTGAAGATGACGCACGTGAGGCGAGAGATGCAAGCTTTAATTCAGGAATCGCGGCTATCTTTGGCCCAATTTCAATTTCTCTCCTTGGCCCACTGTCATCGATTCGTAAACAAAGTGGCTGATCAGATTGCGAAAGTCCAACGTTTATGGGATCTTTTATGTCTGGATGTCCCTTTGTTGGGCTTTTGATTTAAAGGCTCTTGAGTTTTAATAATTTTGTGAAGTATTTCGACAAAAAAAAAAAAAAAAAAAAAAAAGTGAAGAAGACGTGGGGCGTTGCTTGCTGAGCCAAAGCAAAAAGAAAAACCTAGGGAAGTTGACAAAATAAGTGTAAGATGGGAGAAATTCTAATTCAAATCTTAGATTATAAGATATTTATGGGATTGGATCGACAATTATCATGACTATTTTAAACTGCGATTCTTTATCCATTTTTTAATCTATATATATGTAAAACAAAAAGTGGAATCTCATTTGTTCTTATAGACAGCAGTTTAGGATTTGTACTTGAAGATAGCCCTTAACCGTCTCATCATGTTGTTCTCTTCTCATTCCTTGTATCTTTAAATTTGGTAATATAATACTTTCAGATTTGGATGCAAAAACATATCTTTTGCATGTTCAGGGCTCACAGTTGGTCTGCAGATTGCTTCTCCAGTGCAAACATCTTTGCATTGGCGGATGTGCTTTGTTATGCTTTTGACTAGTTTTAAAATTTCAAGAGTCATTTTTAATTAGAAGGGAAAATGTCACAAATGGTCCCTGGACTTTTACTTAATGTGCAATCTCATCCTTGAGCTTTTGATTTGCTCAATTTGGTCCCTGAACTATTGATAAATGTCCGATTTAGTCCCTGACTATTTGAAAATTGACCAATTTTGTCCTTCCGTTAGTTAAAGTTAACGGAATTGGGCATTTTGGTCTCTTTTTTTTTTCTTCTTCTTCTCTCTTCCCTCCATTGGTCATGGCGGAGCCGACGTCCGACGAGGGTCACCCTTGCCTGGGCTGGCTAGGACCGCCCGACGTCGGCGAGGGCGGCCCTAGCTAGCCCAGGGTCGCCCTTCTTTCCGCCATGACCGGCAGAGGGAAGAGAAAAAAAAAAGAAGAAGAGGAAAAACAATCATCACTTAACGGTTTGAACGGAAGGATTAGATCGGACATTTATCGATAGTTCAGGGACCAAATTGAGTAAATCGAAAGCTCAGGGACGAGATTGCACATTAAGTAGAAGTTCATGGACCATTTGTGACATTTTCCCTAATTAAAAAGTGTATTGCAGTTTATGGAAGTTACATGAGAAACCAAATATAATGAGTTTCTATTGTCTTTTTGGATTGTTTAGATTCAATCACTTGGTGTTTTGAGGAAACCTCTGTATAGTTCATGCAAATTCATCTGCAACTCTACACTTCGCAGAGCATTTTCAAGGTTTTCAGGACAAGCATTGTGGATGAAATTCAAGTTTTTTAGTGGGACGATTAGCCTACGCATTTGAATTTCGAGTCTCACCATCGATATGTTTCCTTCGATTGAAGTTCTTGTTTCTCATCCTTGAAGGTGGAACAATGGCTAGTTCGAGGTCAATGGCCGTTGCTGGAAATTTGTGGCTCTGTGTCATCTTGCTGTCCAGCATCTCGTTGGAGGGTACTCAATTTATAGACAAGATATACCCGGTATTTCAAGAGTCTCAAATCGGTTCGCTCGACGCTGATGGGGTCTTTCTTTTGTCCAAAGGCTTGATTTTCGGCTTTGGCTTTGTCCAGGCCTCCAGTCCTACTCTGTACTCGTTAGCTGTGGTTCATTTCCGCAGCAACACCGTAGTCTGGTCCGCAAATAGGGACAACCCGGTTACGAATTCTGATATATTTGACTTCGATGAGAATGGCAACGCGTTTCTGCAGAAAGCAGGAAGTACGGTGTGGTCAACTAATACCAGCGGCCAAGGAGTTTCCGCGATAGAGTTGCGGGATTCAGGAAACCTGGTTTTGCTCGGGAAGGACAGTACAGTCGTTTGGCAGAGTTTTGACCATCCTACCGATACGCTCCTATCAAACCAAGATTTCAGACAAGGGATGAGGCTGGTGAGCGCTGGGTCCAAGAAATGGACCTACACTCTCGAGATTAAATCTGGCGACATGATCCTTTCTGCTGGTTATATAACGCCTCAACCGTATTGGTCGATGGGGAAGGACAGCAGACATTCGCAGAACAAAAATTGCGGTCAGGTAGTCTCGGCCACGTTGGTAACGAATTCATGGAGACTACGATGAGAGTGGGACTTTGCTGTGGCAATTCCCCTTTTCGGATAATAGCGACCCTAATGCTACTTGGATCGCTGTCCTGGGACAAGACGGGATCATCTCGTTCTCCAGCTTGGGCAGTGGAGGATCGCCTGCTGATTCTCCCGTGAAAATACCTAGTGATGCATGCAGTACGCCCGAGCCTTGCGACCCGTATCTAGTCTGTTCTCATGGTAACATGTGCCGATGTCTCTCGGCCCTCACTTCTCATCCAAATTGTGGTTCAGGGCTGAGTTCTCCTTGTGATCACTCAAAGGGTTCAATCGATCTCGTTAATTCGGGGCAGGGAATCGGCTACTTTGCAATTGGGTTTGTCTCGCCCTCGCTGAATGCTGATCTCAATGGATGCAAGAATTCTTGCCTGAATAATTGTTCGTGTCTAGCATTATTTTATCAAAATAGTTCTGGAGATTGTTACTTGTTTGACAGTATTGGGGCCTTGCAGAGTTCTGATCAGAATTCTGGATTTGTCTCTTACATTAAGGTGCTCACTGGTGGCGGTGCGAATGGTGGGAATTCTCAAGGCAGTGGAAGCAACAAGAAACATTTGCTATAAGTTGTCCTCATTTCTGTTTCCACATTCTTTGTTGTTCTCGGGCTGATTTATGCTGGATGCAGATATTCCAAGGCAAAGCCAACATTGCCTGAAGCTCCTCAAGAGACTTCGGAGGAGGAAAACTTTCTCGAGAGTTTATCAGGAATGCCAGTTCGTTTCAGCTATAAAGAGCTTCAAGATGCGACGAATAACTTTTCCATGAAGCTAGGGCAAGGCGGGTTTGGCCCGGTGTACCAAGGGGCCCTACCAGATGGGACGAGAATTGCTGTGAAGAAATTGGAAGGCATTGGTCAGGGAAAGAAAGAGTTTCGAGCCGAAGTACACAGCATCGGAAGCATCCATCATCGCCACTTGGTCAGGCTGAAGGGCTTTTGTGAGGAAGGAACTCACCGGCTTCTAGCATACGAGTACATGGTGAACGGGTCTCTCGATAAATGGATCTTTAAGAAAGACAAGGAAGGCATGTTAGATTGGGAAACACGATATAAAATTGCAATTGGAATGGCAAAAGGACTGGCTTACTTACACGAAGAATGTGATGTGAAGATTGTTCACTGCGATATAAAGCCAGAAAACGTGCTTTTGGATGACAAATTTAAAGCCAAAGTCTCGGATTTCGGATTGGTTAAGCTAATGACAAGAGAGCAGAGCCGTGTTGTTACGATGCTCAGAGGCACGAGAGGTTACCTCGCACCGGAGTGGATAATAAGCTGTGCCATATCTGAGAAGAGTGATGTCTACAGTTACGGGAAGGTTCTGTTTGAGATAATTGGCGGAAGAAGGAACTACAACCCCGAGGAAACATCGGAGAAATCCTATTTCCCCCTCTATGCTTTCAAGATGATGGAAGAAGGGAAGCTGAGAGAGATACTTGATCCGGGTTTTGAGATCAACGAAAGAGAAGATACGATTTCTATCGCTATTAAAGTTGCATCATGGTGCATACAAGAAGATATGAACCTGAGGCCATCAATGTTAAAAGTCGTCCAAATGCTTGAAGGTGTCTTTCCGGTTCCTCAGCCGCTGACTTCTTCCCCACAAGGTTGTGGATTTTTTCCGAGGTTTTTCAAGCCAGAAGACCACAGCAACACAAATCTTTCAGCGGTTCAGCTTTCAGGTCTGAGGTAACAGCAAGTTGTACATCATCGGGAATTTTTCTGCAGGGAAGGATGATCACTGTTTTTCCTCTTTGCTGTGTGTAGCAAGTGCTTCCAGAAATTCAAGCACAACTAGTTGATGATTCAACTTTGACAGTGACCAGAGAGAAGAAGAAAAAAAAATATGACAGTTGATGCGTTGAACCAAATTACATGGCTAGAGTGTGCATGGTCTGTTGAGCTTACATGGCCATCCAGGTTATACCGCGTTTCGATGCTAGCAAGTGAATAGTGAAACCAGAAATGGTACATCTCCAGGTGAAGAAAACACTGGAGGTGTACATCTCCAGCTTTCAATGTAAAAGCAGTATCACTTCACATAGGGTCAACTAGAGCTAATTCTTACTCTTGAGAGGTGATATGGGAAGAGTTGCATCAGTAGCTCGAGACATCAAAAAATGTATCGACTCTGCAAGTTTTGGGGTCCTTTGAAGTATAAAAGAGGCATAACCGTCACATTGGAGATGCTGACAGGTATTTGCCTGCAGAAGTTTGAGTCCCCTTGCACCGAGGATTGATCAGATTGCAATGATGAGGAAGAGAGATCTCTATGAACTAGGCAAGCTCTTAATTTTCCAGGTATGCAGCTCCTGGGTTCCCCACCTGACCGTCAGAGCGTGCGATAAAGACTTGAAAGATTATATGGGGATTCAAGATGGTTGTCTTCTTTCTGGTTAAACTCGAAATCCCTCCTTCAGTTCTCATGCTAATCACTAGTGCAGTTTCGACTAGCTCACAGATTTGTTTAAATGATCTAATGACCCAGTCAAGTAGCCTAGTAAATAACCTTCACAAGTTCTCCCTGAGATCAGCGACATTTTCTAGCTGTCGAGCTGACACGAGATCAGGTTTTGGTGTCTGTCCGCGTCCAATGACGGTCACAAGTTTCAGCTGTTCACTAGACTCAGCTCTGATGAAGGATCACCCAAAAGAATCAAGATTTACTATACTGTTATAATTCTCTTCCGAAAACTTTAACAGGGTTGATTAGTTCTTGGACATGCACACAAAGGAAATGTCTTTTAGGAAAAGAGAAAAGTATGTAAAGGTTGGCATGCTAAATCGGTATAAAAAATGTGGCGGACTTTTATCAGGCGTTGAATATGACCCGTTTGTTTAAATGCCGAAACTATATATGACTTGGCCTCAGATTATGAACAAGAATATTTAAAGAGATATCATTCAAACAAACGAATTAAGACTCCGTAAAAGTTTATCCCATTATTCGGTATATCGATTTTGCGAATCGAATTTTATATTAAACAAGAAAAAGGAAGTTGTTTCAGTTCAGTCCCACTTTTTAGCTGATTATGCCACAAAGCTAGTGCCTGGAGGGTTTCTCATTAAGTATCATTAGCGATGTCAAACTGGATTAGTCATAAGGCTTTGTTTTTTATATAAGACTGCTGTATTGTATCTACATGATCTTTTATTTTTATTATTTCCCCATTTTTTCTGTGGGTAGAAGACAATTAAGCAATCAAAAGGAAAAACCTATCTGGAGGAGTCAAGAAAAAGTTATCAACATGGGGAAAAACAAAAAATCTAGTTAAGAAAATTCAAGAACCTCCTATTCAGATAATCTCATAGCAAACTGTTTATTTGTCTTCTGCAAGTGAAATCCAAGGACAGTAGCAGCATCAACTTGCTGCCAGGCCACTTGCAGGCCCTTTCCTATCACCCACTAGTCACTCTGTCTCTCACAATTTATGCATTACAGCCAAAAACTCAATTGAACGCGGTAGAAATCTTACGTGCACCGAGTAGACTGCTGCTTATTTAGCCTTTGCATGATTCCCATGATGAAGATGATATTTTGATTTGAATAATTAAAAGAGCTCGAGGGTCTAATAAATGCTGATATATTCTTGTGATTTTATAAAATCGAGGTGTTTAAAGAAAAAAAAAAATTGAGGTGATCGAAAATTACATGAAAAATCCGATTTCAAAATCATAATAATGTTGGGTAAAAGAAATAAATTGAATCATATCGAAATCAAGCATTGTATTTTGTAATTTGTAGATAGTCGAATCTCTTCTCAATTTACATAAATTCAAAAACTTGCTTAAAAGAATAATTTTTAAGGAAAAGTATTGAAGAGATTACTAATCAAATTCTAAACATTAAACGTGCTTTGTATCCGTCACCCTTTGCTAAATCACCGAGTTATAAATTTTAGGATAGGTGTCGGACTTAGCACAACACAATTAAATTAGGTCATGTGCAAATATTTAACGAGGCATTTCGAATAACTTAGTTGTCGGTTCATATTTTCGTGACTTTATGAGCAGTAAGTATGGAGTTTGACCACAATGTGGTTAAATTAAGAATTGACCACGATGCAAATCGGTTCATTTCCTTTTCTAAGAAGAACTTTATTTGATAAGATTTGAGAAAATTATAAATTAATTGGAGCTAAAGTGAGTATAAAATCAAGTTTCCTCGAATTGAGTTATTCAACGAAAAATAAAGAAGTCAAGTCTAGTTTCTCTTTAGGAATGGATTTAAAAAGATTATAAGAATTTATCAGATCCATCAAACCTCAATTTATAAGATCTATTTCAGAATAAACAAAACTTTATTGAATCTCTTTTTCTTAAAAAAAAAAAGAAAAAGAAAAAGAAAAAGAAAAAGAAAAAGAAAAAGGAAAATAAGCTAATAGCCATTCTTCCCCGCTTCCCGCCTCTCTCTCTCTCTCTCTCTCTCTCTCTCTCTCTCTCTCTCTATATATATATATATATATTCCCTCCAATTTGAAAGTCTCTTCCTCCTGCGCAGACGCGCCGAACTTCATGGCCGATCGTCGCGCTCCATCGTCGTCGAAGATGCTTTCATCTCTCAAGTAAGAGTCTCACGAAGCTCCGCTTGATTTCAGTTCACGTCCATTTCCGCCGATGCAATCGCCGGCAACGATTCCGAGTTTCGTCTCGTGTTCTCTCGTTGATGCTCTGCGCCGAAGAGCAGAGCCGCCAGCTGCTGATTGTGGAAAGAGAAGGCGTCCACGACGAAGAAGACCTGCTCGGAACAGAGGCAACTGCTCTCTGTTCACCACATCGCCTTCGTTTTCTCGTTGATGTTTCGGTGCGGTCGTTTGATTCCGAGATGATCATCGTGGTTTTCGTCTCTGTTGCAAATGATCCGATGGAGCTATGAGTGTGAATCTCTTTGAATGTCGATATTGAGTGACTCTGAACACTGCCAACCGGATGAGCTCGATTTCGGTTTGGTTGCTCGGTTTTGCTCGATTTTTCCTGGAACATCACCGTGAATCCGTTAGTGTTTTTACATCTCGATCTTTCTCTCAAACTTGTCGTGATTTACTGCGCGTGAAACAGTTTTTAGTTTTTTGTCTTCTGATCATATACAAGAGCAATTCCAGCCTTTGTTATGTTATGCGACGTTGGGATTGCACCATTGTATGTCTTATTTTCCATGTATTGGTGACATAGCTGGATTAATAAGGTATATCCTCAAACTAATTCATCAATAATCACTGTTGCAAAGCTAGATTGTCATTGATCATCTAGGAAATGCTTTTGTCCTGACATTCTACATTCACCAGAAAACTTAGGAGTTTAACACGATGGTTAAGCTTGAGTCTTCGTTGGAGGACGATTCTGGTTCGCTGAAATGCAGCAAAGTGAAGAATAATGTGAAGAGAAAGTCAAGGACTAAGATCGAAGAGTATCTCGAGCGTGTTATGCGGAAAGCTGCCATGTCTGCCGAGGAGGATCTGGCATTGGGAAGAAAGCTTGCCAAGAAGCTCAAGGTGAAAGGATGAAAAGCTACGGGGGTCAGGCGATGGAATGAATATGTTATTTAAAGAAATTCCTTCTATACTTGATTCTTTTGAACAAGAAGCACCAGGGGTAAGAGAAAATCGTAGCGAAAGATTTGAAGGCAAATCTTCAGGGGAAAAAAGTGAAATGTCCAAGTTGGCGCATATGCAGGGTGATGGAAAGCTGTTCATATTCAGGCTGGAGCCTGTGACTCAGTAGAAACCTCTTCATTTCAGCTCTCAAGTGAGTTCATGAGCTCTGCAGATTTCAATTCATTTCCTTTTTGTGATGTGATTACTGAGAATGATTCTGAGTTTCCATTCGACTTCCTCTTGAACTTGTGATTTTCTGTGCATACCATAGTTTTAGTTTTTTTTTTTTTTTTCCTTAATTGACGAGGAGCAATTTCCGCTACTACTTGAATACAACACGTCTAATTCACCTATTTGACGTATGTCTTCTAAATCATGCAAGAGCAATTCGGCCTTTGTTATGTTGCATCACATAGTAATTGCACCATCAGTACATCTATTTTCCGCGCATTTATGGCATAGATGGATTAATAATGGATCTCCACTCGCAATGGCTTGATTATGCATACAAAGAAGGTATATCTGATCTTTAGTCCTGAGAATTAAGTTGAGGTTGCTTTTTTTGTTTTGTTTTTTTTTTTTTTTTTTTGGGGGGGGGGGGGTTTAGCACTTAACTGGAATAAAAGGATTATCTGAGGCAAAAGTTGACAAAATATGCGAAGCAGCTGAAAAAATAGTGGTTAGATTCTAAATTCTTCTTGACCTGAGATGGTGGCTCCAATCAATTTGAACTTCTATAAGCATCTTCGGAATACCTCAATGAGTTATGGACCCTTGAAATAAAGCCTGCAAATTAGCATATGTGTTGCTCAAAGTACTTAATGTCTTTATTTCCAGAGAAAGTCGGCTGTTACATCACAATTGGAAGACAAGCCCTCGATGAGCCTTTAGGCGGTAACAGACTTTCTTTTGCAGGCCGTGTGTCTTATTCTTCACACATTTCAACAAAAGCAAATTTCACCGGTTTGGCGATGTTAAACAGGTGGGTATGAAAACTGGCAATCACAGAAGCATTTGGCAAATCAGGATGAAGATGACAGTTCAAAGACATTACCTTTGATGAACTTTTAGTTGCTTTTGTTAATTAGCTTTCTCAGAAAATGCTGCTAACGTCACTTCAGGTCTGGGAAAACATAGCTTGCACATACCCTGTGTGTTACTATTCAGGTTGGTCTGAATTGGATATTAGGTTTCTGTCGTTAACTTCTGTTGCATTTTTTGTTCAGATAAACAATGCCAAATAATAACATAATGACTGAATTTCTATGAAGAATAAAGATGTGGGCGATCCTGGCATCAGAACATGTGTATTATTTGACTCTCGAAGTATGGCACTCTCATTTTCTGTGATTTGCAGTCAGTATACCGGAATGCATATACAAAACCAAGCAGGAAAAGGCCAGAAGAGTTTGTACTATGTCATAACCGAGTAAAAGCCTTAATTATCGTCAGACTCGGACTTGGGTTGATCATTAGTAGAATGTGATGCTTGAAGATACACTATTTATTTGCAAATCCTACAACAGTATATACTCTGTTTTCAATCGTTCTTCATTAATGGCTTGTGGATTCCATGTTCGTAAAAAATTTTCACCTGCCAACTCACATGAGAGGAGGAAATGGCAAGGTAGCTTGTATTGACACACAATGAACTTTGTATCCTATGATAATCTGTCTGTATTTTTCTTGACCTCGGCAAAGCTGCTTGTTTTTCATAAACGTCGTCTGTCCATGTAAGCGCATGTGTGCTTTCTTAGCTCAGTACACCTGCAGTCACCCTGATTGAATCGTACCAATTGCCGAGAGATTTGGCATGGATCCTGGTGCAGTCCTAGATAATGTAAGCAATGCTTTCTGTACTGATGGCAACTCTTACTTTTCTGGCTGGTGTACTTGCTGTAATCTAGTCTTTCCATGAATTTGACGATCATTTATGCCCGTGCCTCTACTTCTGAGCATCAGTACAACTTGCTTCTTGGTTTGGCCGCCAAAATGTCCGAAGAACCATTCAAATTATTGGTAAGGCACTGCTCGAGAATCAAACCCTACAGATTTTCTGAGGTGTGGATGGTTGACCTATGTGAGTGCCTTTTTCAGATTGTACATTTGGTGATTGCTCTCTTCCAAGTGGATTTTACTGGAAGACAACTTGCAGAGCGCCAGGTTGATCCTGAAACCATCAAATCATGCAAGTTGTTATTCTGCAGCTTATCTGGTTTGGGACTTATGAATTCCATTGCAGCAAAAATTGGCACAAATGCTCTCACGGTTTATTAAGATAGCTGAGGAATCTAACTTGGCAGGGTACATGACCAATCAAGATACTGCATCACATCTCATTTCTCCCGCGTAGTCCTCCATCCATTCAAAGTTCTTATTCAATTTAGCTCTTCGATGGTTGCACACTGACAAATAGCATTTTGGGGACTGCACTAAGCTCAAACTAATTCTTGTAAATCTCAAGAACCAGCTATTTGGTGTAAACTGGTGAAGCATACAGTAGCTGCAGTCCATGACATAGGAAAAGGATTTTATTTTTTTAATGACTGTCTTTGATTTATTGGTTTCAGTCGTAGCTGATCCAGGCAGAGGGGTGTCATCAGACCCAATGAAACCTGCAGGCGGGCATGTTCTGGCTCGTGCAGCCATGGTTAGGTTGATGTTTAGGAAAGTCAGAAGGGTGCAGCATGTCTCCAAGGTATTTGATGCCCCAAACCTACCTGAAGCTGAAGCCATATCCTTTTTGTGCCAAATCTTCCTCTGCTGATACAATATATTGAAACTTATCACATCATACTGCAGATACTAAGTAAAATATCTAGAAGTCCATATCAAAATCTGTGAGAAAGTTGATACTGCATCTATATAGGGATTGGTAGATACGTGATTTAAGCATGACACTCACAGTATAGTTGATGTTGCCTGGAGATCCATGAACACGTTGAATACAAATTTTGTGCAGAGGAATTAAACAAAAAGAAGTGGATATTGATAATTTTCCTCAGTAGGACCGGTATATTATTATTAGCTCCACTGTTAAGTAGACGATGCACATCTATCAAGACCATCGCTCAATTTTGTCAGAAAATTTAGCAAGAGCTCATCTGTCAATAAGATGAGACCGAGATATTCCATATATGTTGGACTTGACAAACACACGTTTTTTAGATAACACCAGGAGTCATTGCCGATGTGAAGGACTAAAGAAGTCTCTCCAACCAGGAAGGCAGGCGAAATGCTTTCTTTTGTTAATCTGCAATTTGATGTTAGTCATCATATCGACAGCTAGAGGCATATAATGATCTCCCAAGCACTCATTCATTTCCTTTCTCTGCAATGGACGCTTTGTCACCCTTGTCATAGCTTCTCCTTAAGTTTCTTGTGCTCGACAACAAACAATTCATGGAATGACATGAGATACTTTCTCTATGGTGACCCAAAAGATTTGTCAACTACATTGTCACCTTTGTGTATCAATTGCAAAATATATCGTAAGGGTAAGGCCTGAGTATCCTTTCTGCTGCTGCTTCTATTTATGTTTAGCCAATTGGATTTATATAATACAGCCTTATATGCTCTAAGGAACTTAATCTAGCATGGCATGTATGTAAAGGTCATAGGACTTCATCAGGCTTGAAAAGAGATGTAACCAAAAGAAGTTATTCAGTGTCATTTCGAATAACTTCAGATGAAATGAAATTTATCAACCACGGTGCTTTTTCATAAAGAAGAAAAACATAAAATTATCCGGTGCAATATGTTTTTAACCACACATAATAGCAGTTTGGTTTGAGGCTAACATTTGTGGATATCGTGGTTATTATGAGGCCAAGAAGATATCTACTCTCAATATTTGAAAGCTAATTACCCAACATCATCTCCATTGAAGTTCACAATAATTTTCTTTTGATAAGTAAAAGAACTTTCTTGCACAAGGGTGTCCAGCAGATGCTAGCGCATGTAACAAATCATGAACACAGTTTATGCTATCAATGAGGTATAAGAAAGAACTGCCAAAAGCTGAGGAAAGCCATCTATCATTCAAACTAAAGAACGAGTCTTCCTATCTTCAAAGGTGATATTTAGGACAAGTGAGGAATAAGCTGGATCAGCCTGGTATTGGTTTAGTTTGCAGATGTAAATGGGAGTTTGTCTAATTAAATCTATATACCAGATACTCAAAACTTCAAACTTGTGAAGAAAAAGACTGAAAAAGCACGTTTTTTTGACAGCTCAAACAAAAACATTTGACCTTAAATTGAATTATGAGGCTTTTATGCTTGGTCAATTTCACTAATATCCATGAAGTAGCTGTCTCCACCTGCAATATCCTCCAATTCATTTATGGCTTCATCTTGGTCAAGCTGCATTGGGATGCATTCATCCTCAGAGCTACCCTCATGGAAATCATTATCTTCCATATCCGATAAGCCTGCAAAGTTTTCTATCTTTTTCTTCCTCCCTCTATAACCATTAAGGCTTCAGACCTTTTCCTTCCAAATAACCAGCAGAGATTTCTGAATCAGCTCCACACCTTCGTAAGCCCCTGTCAAGAACACGCTAAACCTTTCCCCCTCTGAGAGACATAGCAAATGCCAAAATGCTTCAACAGGATTCTCATCAGCTTCTGAGGCATCATGAATTCTTGTCGAAAGTGGAAGACGTGTTGGTTACCAACCTCTTTTCCATTGTGAAGCTAAGTAACTCATGCATCATGGCAGTGGCCCTCTCATCGAATTCTTTCGATCCAGCTTGGAGGCCACATGCATCAGCATAAGGAGATAAGTAAGACCTTTTGTTAGTTGGTTTTCTCAGAAAATGCTGCTAACATCACTTTAGGTCTGGGAAAACTCAGCTTGCACATACCCTGTGTGTTACTACTCAGGTTGGTCTGAATTGCATATTAGGTTTCCGGCATTAACGTCTGTTGCATTTTATGTTTCCTAGATGAACAACACAAATAATAACCCGGTGATTGAATTTCTCATAAAGAAATGCAGCTGTGGTTGATCTTGGCATCAGAACGAGTGTATCAGGTGATACTGGGAGAATGGCACTGTCATTTTCTGGAATCTGCAGTCAGTATATTGGAATGCATGATATGCAGTAGTTCAAACCAAGTAGGGAAGAGGCTAGGAGAACGTGCTTTGTCATAACTGTTAGAAGCCTACAACAGTATTTCCCCTCTTTCCATCACTCTTTATTTATGGTTTGTGGATTCCATGATCCTAACAATTTTTCCAGCTGCTTACTCACATGAGAGGGGGAATGGCAAGGCAGCTTACGTCGACACAGATGGAACTCTGTATCCTAATATAATCTGTCAGTCATTTTCTTAACCTAGAAAAAGCTGCTTTTGTTTCATACTCAGCTTACGTCCATGTAAGTGCATATGCACTTTCTTGACTTGGTACACCTGCAGTTGCCCTGATCGTATTGTACCAGTAGCTGAGAATTTGGCATGGATCCTGGTGCAGTCCTAGATAATGTAAGCAATGCTTTCTACACTGTTGGCAACTCTTCCTTCTTTTCTGGCTAGTGTACTTGCTGTAATCTAGTCTTTCCATGAATTTGTAGATCATTTATGCCCGTGCCTATACTTATGAGCATCAATACAACTTGCTTCTAGGTTTGACTGCCACAATGTCTGAAGAACCATTTAAATTATTGGTAAGACCGCTCAAGAATCAAACTGCACAGATTTTGTGAGGTGTGGACGGTTGACCTTAGGCGAGCAATATATTTCAGATTGGTGGATTCAATGATTGCTCTGTTTTTAGTGGAGTTTACTAGAAGGGGAGAACTTGCAGAGCGTCAGGTCCATTGGAACTATCAAATCATGGGAGTTGTGATTTTTTAGCTCATCTTGTTTGACAATAATAGATTCCGAATTGCAGCAAAAATTGGCACAAATGCTCTCATGCTTACTTAAGACAGCTGAAGAATTTAATGTGGCAGTGGACATGGACTGGAGCTGCTGTATGCATCGCCAGTTTACACCAAACAGTTGGTTCTTGAGATTTACAAGAACTAGTACGAGCATAATGCTATCACCAAATTCCTATTTTTCAGCGTGCAACCATCAAAGGGCTAAATTGTATAAAATCTTCTAATGGATGCACGACAATGTGGAAGAAGCGTGTCTGCAAGGTGTTTGATGCCCCAAACCTACCTGAAGCTGAAGCTATATCCTTTTTGTGCCATATCTTCCTCTAGTTATATACTTTATTGGAACTTACCAGATCATACTACAGAGACTAAATAAAATATCTAGAAGTCTGTCAAAATCTGTGAGAAAGTCAATACTGAGTCTACATAGACCTGATTTAAGCATGATATTCACAGTATACTTGATGTTGCATAGAAATCCATGAACATGTATGTGAATTTTGTGCAGAGGAATTAAACAAAAAGAAGTGGCTATCAAGAATCTTTCTAAGCATTACTGGTAGATTACAGTTACATAATAGACATCTAAGCGAAAAAACATTACATTGAATGAACTCTGCATGATGGCTTAATGAAATGCCAGAAAGATATTACTGCAAATAGCATGATCAGGTTCTGGAAAGGCTTGGTTTTATAAGCAACAAATACAGCTGCATAAAACAACGTCATCTCAAACTCTCAACATGGAGCAACCGACCATTAGAGTTGAAAATTGTCAATGTATGAGAAAGGGTGACCATCATAAGCAACCTAAGGCCATTCAATAGCTAATGGCCTGGCCTAAAAAGGGCCACAAACCATATGACTAGGTAGTGCAAGGACCAGTTCGCAGCACTCCTAACTCTAGGCATGTTAGGCGCCTTCTTAGTCTCTGCATCACTTCGAATGTGGCACCGCGCACTCGGCCCAAGCTATTCACCCCAGGAACTCACTTCACCTCATTTGGTGGGTGCTCATAACTCCACAAACCTCCAGAGCTGATGAAGAAGCATCCTGAGTTCAAAAAAGGCAATGTTAAATGGTGAACGATTTAACCTACAATGTATGCACGTTTTGAAATGTGCATTTTCACCTACAATGTTGCTCTTCCAATATGATGTTATCCAACAACATAATATTCTCCTATCAGCAGAGCTCATCCATCCTTACTTTTCACGTTCCAATGCTCGGAGTAAACTTTAGTGACACTGCATTTATGATCCGTGAAGTTAATTACCTTTAGGGAATGGTGCAACAGTTTCCCACAGTCCTTGTTTATGACTCCTGCATCGTCCGAGGGAACAAGATCGCCTTTGCAATCACTTCCCCAGAAGAAAGGGAGACTTCCACCAACATCCTGCATGATTAAGAGGACATAAAGGATTAGACAGATCGCAGGTGGAGGGAGAGAGAGAGAGAGATATCCCCAGAATGAAACCATGAAAATTATTGTTACTTACAGCAGCCAGAAAAGTGGTTTCTGGAGGGCTGTCCATGAGCACAAACGCAAACTTTCCAGTGATGTCTTTTATAACTTGATTGGCAGCATAAGGCCTCCGATCTCTCAGAGTTGTATGAGCTTCTATGACAGCAGTGACCTCATTGGTGGTCTCGTTCAATCCATATTGCTGCTTGAGAAGAGCAACACCCTCTGGGTGTGCTTGAAACGAGCAGAAGATGTCATCCACAACAGCGAGCAATCCTGCCACAGAGGGTAACACGTCAAATATCCATACAATAACCAGAAGAAAGAAAGCTCCTTATTTTGAATATTGACCTGAACATGTCGAAAGATATTATTCTTATTTAGATCATATTCACTAGAAGATAATTCAGAACATATCAGTGCACCAAATGATAATTAAAAGCTTGTTTTTTTTTTTTTTTTTTTTTTAATTTGGAAAAATGACACATATAATTGACTATATTGATCCGACCTCAGCAACATTCGCATGTGATCCTCCCAAGAGATTTTGCCAATACAGATCACTATGGTATCTGCAAAACAACCGCAGTGAATGAGCTAAGGGCACAAGGAAAAAGATACTGGGTTAATGCAAAGAAATACAAAGGCGGGATGTTGTAACAGAAAAAAAGAATATAACATGTAGCGAATGATAAAAGAATTATCCCCTAGGTCGCTCCGGCAAATCAAAGGACTCGGTTGTGTAGAGCAAGTTCAAGTAAAAGAAACTTTTCTTTTCGTGTCAAAATTAACAACCTTATCCAAATTATTTAAAAAGAATATGGAAAATAAATATGTGAATTCATATGTCAACATTGTGCATTTGTGCGAATGTTTCAAGAGTTTAGGACCAAAAAAAAAAGGACAAAAAAGAAGAAAATGAAAGTTAATATCAACGAAAAATAAAAAGCACTTCCGTGTCAAACTTCCAGGGGCACATCAAACGAACCTGTTGCTAAGATAAAAATGGGCAAAGGGTAATAAATTATTACCAGGACCGCAATCCAGACTCAGTTTTTCAAGCTACTGGCAAATGATACTGCATATTCAATGTCAAAAACTTAAGACTCATCCTTCCATGAGCCCTAATCAAAAGGACAAACGGGGCCTGCTGTAACCGTGAGTACATCCTGTATATCAGCAGCAATCCTCTTCATCCTCTTTTGCTTTCTCTCTGTAACAAAGCCTCATTTTATGTTTTGTAAGGTGATGTAATGTGATCCCGTTGAAACACTCTTGGTTGATGACAAGAGCTAAACTTGCCTGATTCAATGAGGACTGAAGTATCTTCTTATGATCCTGGAAATTCCCACAGAAAAGCGCCACCTTGCCTTGAGAAATCACCCAGAGCTCGTCCACGCTTCCAGATATTAGATGCTCATCATGACTAACCTGCAAATCAAGGTGAAAAGATGTCTTTTAGCTTTAAAGACAATCCATCATTGGTCAAATTAAAGTATGTTAGCAAGAAAAATCAATCTCACCATTAGAGTTCCTCATTGGAACAAGACCAGACCTTGAATGAGTGCCTCGACTGCATCCAAATCCTACAGTTGGGGATGGTTAAATACACAGAATCATACTCATCTATCCTTGGACAAGAAACTAACAATTCACAAAGATAATGCTATAGTAGTCACTGGTCATTAAAGTGGAACTTAAAGTCCACATTTAAAAACAAAAATATTTCCACATTTATTATGTGCAAAGCCCAATATTGCCCATAGGCACAGATATTGGAACTACTTGGTATTATAAATTTCTGTAATTCAGGCTAGCATAACTATTCTATTCCAATATTTTCAAGTTGGAACATTCACATTGGTTTCCATTACATTAGAAGTTAGATGTATGATGACAGAGGCTCCCTGTAGCTGTAATTACCGAATGGTTCTATTGTATTTTCGATGTAAAGACCAGATTCCAATAAGTTCAATTAGTGCAAGACAATGACAAGCTAGCTGGAAAAAGCAATATAAGTCCAAGTGGAGAAAAATGAGTAAACTGACCAAATGATTGGATGGCTCGTCAAGCAAAACTATGGAGGCTCCCTGTATCTCAGTAAATGCAACTCTGATTTTCTAACCACCTATTTATGGTCAAAGCACCATGTTATATGTGCAATAACATCCAAAAGGCCTCAAATAAATTACAGAGTGAACTGCAATTGAGATTACAAATTAACTAACCTCTGATAGAGCTTCACAATGTCATACAAAATTGCTTCAACAAAAAATTAAAGTATCCAACAGTGGCAGAGAGGGAGGAGATAACAAGGTATACATTCGTTGAACTGCAAGATTTCCAGTTACACCAAAGGAACACAAGTGAGATCGAAGCTTTTGTTCCAGAACTCCCTGCAGGAAGAATGCCACGTAAGAAGGTATTTTCAGATAAAATGACATAGTGTATGACGAAATCTTCTACTGCAGTGGAGTAAACGCAAACAACTGATACTCTAAAGAACTGAATAGATTTTCCTCGGAGGTCACTACTAACAATCTCAACCAATTAAGCATGAGATTATTGGCTAAAAATTTTTAGCAAGCTGTAAGTAATAGTTCCTAACCCGACAATGATCAAGACCCAGACGGAAGGTGGTTTATGAATACTGATCCTATCATGAATTGGAGTTGCATTGAAAGCTTGGAGCCATGAGCTGCCCTAAATAGACCGCTTAATACTAAGAAGGATCATTATCAACCAAAAGAAGGTTCTTGATGAGAAAACCATTAAAAAAAAAAAAACCCCTTTCTTCACAATCATGTCACAGCTTCCACATAAATAATCATGTTTTTGGATTTTGAGAGAGATTAATCTTATCTAGATCATAGTCACCAGAAGAAAAGTAAGAACACATCAATGCACCAAATAAAATTAAGCACTTCTTCATTTTCCGTAAATTGCAAAAAATGAGACATGGCATCGACAGCATTAGCCCTACCTTAAAAGCGTTTCCAAGTGATCCTTCCAAGGGATTTTGCCAATACAAATCTCAAAGGTATCTGCAAAACAACTACAGTGAATGAGCTGGGGCATTAGAAAAAGATGTCAGGGGAAGAGAACATACAACAAGCGCTGAAAATGCAAAGGAATTTGATTGTGGAACGGTATGATTCTTGGTGATTCTCATGCAAAGCATAGTGCATTTTCATTGATAGTTTGTATGGTGGGTCACTCAAGTGAAAAAATAAGTAAATTTTTTGTGCATCTAGTAGAGTTGAAGATATGTCATTGAGCATTTCGTCATACACTTTATTGTCTAACAAAACAAAGCTGATTCAACCCAACGAGAACACCGTCCCAACTGTCAATTTGGGAAACACCTCCATAGGAAAATATCAGTTTGTATCACACATTGAATTGGGGGAGCAGAATCAAAATTGATGCCTCGAAAACCAAGAACTTACCCGAACCTAGAAAATTTACATTGCATTGACAAATGAATCCTGACAGTTAACAAATGAAAGCGAAAATACAAAAGAAGTTGGAAGCATTACCTGATTAATAAAAAGCAGTAAACAGAGACAAATCTTTTATCATGGCTCAGGCATGATCGATTTTACTTCATTGCATCCGAAAGCTATCAATGCTGATGAAAGGGATCTCTTGGATGAGGGGCCAATAGTCGCCAGCAAGATTCGAGCATCTCGATCTTTCAGAAAATAGCATCCATATATATGAACAAAAGTTGTTGGGATTGAGGCCAGAACTGAAACAGGGGAGACGGTTGCCTGCAGAGGAGGCTGAATTACTTGCCGTTCGAAAGAGCATTGCTGTGGCTAAAGAGAAAAGCCGGCCCAAGGCAGTAGTGGAGATGGATGCAGCTGTGGCACACAAGAATATCATCATCATCATCATCAACTTTCGCAAGCCAGTGCAATCGGAGACAAAAGGAAGCTCTTGCTGGATATTCAAGCAGCTAATTATCAATTTTTCAGCACTGAATTTCAATAGTACTTCAACACGAGAAGCAAAACGTCTGCGCGCATTGGAAGAAATTACTCCATATTAAGCATCGAACTAAAGAACAGAGACACGAAATCGATGCATTCAAGACGAAAGGACTCACCTGAACCCGTAGATGGAAGAGATTGAATCGCGGCAGTTAGCAAAGGACAGCGAAAGTGGATCGATTTCACTTCATCGGATCTGAGAACCCAATCGATGCGGATGTTGAGGATTTCTTGGATTTCCGGAAATTCATGCGGAGCTTCTTCATGGGAAAGTATCGATTTGTATCGAGCATCGAGCTGAGAGAGCAGAATGCGAAATCGATGCCTTCGAAACCATAAACTTACCCGAACCAATTCACTGAATCCGAACCACATCAATTCTGAGGAAAGGGATCTCTTGGATGAGGGGCCAATAGTCGCCGGTGTGTTTTGAGCATCGATCTTTCAGAATCTCGCAATTCGATATGCGCAGATGTTGGAGGGAGGGAGGGAGGCCATCCTCTGGCAAGTCCCTCAACTTCGGGCAATTTCCAATCCATAAATCTTGGAGAGAGGAGAGATGGTTGCGAAGGCCATTTGATAGTCTTTCCACGTTCCTCATATCATCAATCAAAACAGACTTAAGAGAGGAAGGAAAGAGAAGACTCCAGGAATCCTCGTCGTCTTCCTCCGAAGGAAAGCACTCCTTGTCTCCCTCCCCTCCCATGCTGCTTCCGTCCATTCCCACTCTCTCGAGGGAAGTGAGCATGGGCAAGCCCCATTCTCTCACTGGCTGCTTCATATTCTTGCACCCCGAAATATAAAACGACCGCATATTTGGAGGCAAGCCTCCTTCGGGGAAGCATTCGATATTTTCACAAGCCCAAATTCGTAGCCATCGAAGGGACGTAAGACGATGCCACTCCTTTGGTAGAGACTTCATCTTAGGAACCGAAATAAGTACAAGTTCCACCAGGGTGATGGGAAGGGGAGGGAAGTCCTCTATCTCCAATGATGGACACTCATTTAGGCTCAAGTGAGTGAGATGGGAGAGCGTGGGAAGGCATCGTGGTAGACTCACCAAATTCTCACATCTCTCTATAACCAAAGAATCCAACGATTCTGCTGTGATCTCTTCGAGGGACTCCACCCCCTCACACTTTCGAATAGTAAGCTTCTTCAGAGAAGCAAGTCTACCCTTAGCAAATGGAAATGATATCAAAGAATCACATCCCATGATTTTTGGACAATTCTCAATATTCAAATGTCTTAATGTGTACATCTTGCTTGGAAGCTTTTCTAAACTCGTGCAATTTCTCAATTCTATATTTTCAAGGTTGCAGGATAGCTCCATTTCTCCGTCTCCAGCCACAAAAGATGTGAATTGAGGACAACTATTGATGACCACACTCTGAAGGCAAGCGAGATTTTGCATCTCATTTCCATTTTGCCACAAGTAGTTTAGCTTGTCACACCGTCCTATATAAAGCTCATTTAGTTTAACCAAGTAGCTTGTAAACCCATGATCAAAGTAAACAAGCTCTGCAAGATTCTCAATTCTGAGAGCGGTCAAAGAGGTTAGGTTGACAAAGATTTTTAAGATCCCCTCGTTACAATCCTCAAGGGATAACTCACAAAGAGATGGGAGACAAACCACATTGATTGAGCTATTCAAATGCGGGCTTGAATAAATTTCTAGCTTCTTGAGAAGATCAAGTTGACAAGGTAATGTCCCGACCAATGAATGACATCCTCGGATGACTAGATGTTGAAGACAAGAGAATGGGACATCTTCTTCTTGACCCCCAACACAATAAGACCAATCCTTCCATGCCAACATCTCTTTAAACTTCAAAGTTGTCAAGGATGAAAAAGGCCTTTTACCTCCATAAATTTCAGGGCCTATCTTGCTTACTGCATGTAGACCTTCAAGAGATAATTCTCTAAGTGAAGGTAGTTGTCCAAGTGACGGAAGCAATGTGACATTGGGACAATCCTGTAAGCATAACGAAACTATCTTAGAATAAGATGGATTATCTAACCATGTGGGGAATCTTCCACCACCATAGTGCGAGATGGAGAGATGTTCAAGATTAGTGTGAGGTCGCAGAGAGTGAAGCACTAGTGCTTCATGCTTCCCATTCTGCAAATTTCCAACATTTTCACCCCAATGCAAGAATAAGTTGCTAAGGCCTCTCTTTCCAATTAAATTAGCATCGACCGCATCTCGGACTCCTTCCACATTTTGCAATTCTGATATGAACAATTCTCCTTGAAGGTGTGGCAAGTTCTTTAACTCCTTTAACCGTGACCCTTTGTCTGGCCCTACCACAAACTTGGACAAGATCGTAAGATTCTTCAAATTACTAATACTCAATGGCATCTCCTTTAGACTTCCTGTAACTCTAATATCAAGAAATTGTAAGCTGACCAATTTTGTAATTCCTTGAGGTAACAAAGAAAGCTCTTGACAACCTTTTAAGATCAAAGCTTGTAATTTGCACAAGCTGCAGATTGACTCAGGTAGCCTTTTTATATTTGTGTACGAGAAATTGAGATAGCGAAGATATTTTAAATCACCAACACAATCCGGGACCTCTATGATGGAACAATGACTTAAGGAGAACCCCCTTAAGTACTTCAATTCTGTTAGCAAGTCATGTAGCACTTTATTGGAAATGTGGAATCGGTAACCTTTATGAGATTTATTAGGCAATAATATTAAACTTCTTAGTACCTTCATTCGATGATATGCTTCCATGCATTTTGATGAAACACACCACGGCGAGGTGAATGATGCATAACGAACTTTCTCGGGAGATGCAACAACTTCATTATCTGCCAGCTCAGCCTCATAGTTAAAGCATGTCCCACCCGCAATTGACTTTGCTAAATCATTCAAAAGATCATGCATTGAAAACTTAGATGTGTTAACACTTGATTGTTGAAGAAATGATCTAGATACTAACTCATGGAAGTGAGCTTGTCCCCATTTCAAGATATTATCCTTTGATCTTCCTCCATCAAAAAAACCCTCTGCCATCCATAAGTGCACCAGCTCATCCCTCTCAATTTCGTAATCCTTGGGAAATATTGCACAATAAACAAAACATCTCTTCAAATAAGAAGGAAGATGGACATAGCTCAATTTCAAAACTCGAATAACCTCATCATTTTCTCCCATTGGAAGATCCCACATTTTGTTGTGTAAGATAGCTTCCCATTGACCGGGATTCGCTTTATCACGTAGAAGACCTCCCAATACCTTTGCTGCCAAAGGTGAACCTTTACATTTTTCGGCTATTTTCTTGCCTATTGTTTCAAGATCTGGGTGCCTCTCAAAATTTGTCGTTTTAAGAGCATGAAAGGCTAATAAGCTTGTACAATTATCAAGGGACAACTCCTTCAAAGGATATGACGAAGCTCCTATTATGGAAACAACAGTATAGTTGCGAGTCGTTATAATGATCTTACTTCCTTTAGCCCCAGCTTCAAATGGCTTTAAGAGGGTAGTCCATTCTCCATAGTTTTCATTCCAAACATCATCTAAAACCACAAGAAACTTTATCCCTGATAGACTGTCCTTCAACTTAACTTGAAGCATGTTAAGATCTTCACCCTCATTAGACACCTCAGTGATAGACCGCAAAATAGTCTTGGTTATGTCGAGAACATTAAAAACATCTGAAACACAAACCCATGCTCTCATTTCGAAGCAGCTACTCACTTTGACATCATTATACAATCGCTGAGCCAAGGCCGTCTTTCCAATACCGCCCATCCCAACTATGGGGACTATGCTTAATATGGTATCGACATTTTCAGCTTCACCAGTCAAGAGTTCAAATATTTCTGCTTCTTCTTTTTCCCTGCCAAAAAATCGAGGCTCTGGCAGAGAACTGCTGGGGAGCCTTTTGTCAGTGTAGTCAGATCTGTTCATAGCATTCTCTATCAAGCTTAGATGAGCCTTCCTGTTGACAATCTCTTCCAACTTGTCAGAGATCTTCTGTACCTCAGCTTCAGACACGAGTGAGCGCGGGTTTGGATTTGATATGGAGGATTTATATTGAGTAATTAAGGGGAACTTCCATTTCATTAGACCTCCGCTTGTGCTGGATTTTGCCTTCAACTTGGTTTGGGTGGCTTCAATAGCAAACTCATCAAGCAAGTCTTCCATGTCGTAGGCCAAGTCCCTAACATCATCTAACCATAGCTTCACTGGACCTTTATTGCTTAGTTGCTTGTCCTCTGCATCAGCCAGCACTGCATTGATTGTAACCAGCATCTTCTCCCACTTATTGAGCAGGTCAATGCTAATTCCAGAGAAGGGTGGTGCTCCTTCCCTTTGCGCATAGCGCAATCCCAGAGAAGCCAACTTCTCAAACAAGACTTGAAGGAAGGCACTCAAAAGGATCTCCCCAATGGCCATGGGTGAATTCGTAAACTGTAAAGAACAATACGGGTTATGGTGAAGCAAAGTGATAATGAGTTGATGGAGAGAGAAAGTAGGTGAATCAGTCACCGTAGAGAACAAGGGTCATGGTGAAGCAAAGTGACGGTGAATTAAGAAAGAGGAAACTGAAGTCTAGGAAGACCAAGACTTTTGTCTAGCAAAAACATTAAACAAAGACCAAGACTTTCATGGATGCACATCAATGGTTAGAGAAATCAAAATAAAATACCTTTTGCCCACAAGTCCTTGTCTCGTAATGTTTAAAGATTACCTTTTTGTTTGTTAAATAAGAAAGACAAAGCATGTGCTTTGGGCTAATTAAAAAAGGGGTGGGTCAGGCATACCAACAAATCCACAATACAAGTTGCTTTATTTTGCTCTAGAAATAGTGAACCAGTAAAAAATACCAAACAACAATATACAATCTAGTGGAAATTATACTTTACGCATCACACTAATGAACATAAAATTTTTGTTTAAAGGGACCATGATTCTCCCATCAAGCAACTCCCGATCATTTACTACTACCTTAGCACCCTCTAGCAAATCATTGCCGCCCAACTTGCTGTGAATTTTTGGCATTGTAACTACTACTTAAAGCCTACATTAATCGAATACAAAATATGCGATCAAAGAGGGGAATCTTTTAGAGAGCGTGTGCTCTCCACCCAGAAAGCTAGTGCTTTTTTTTTTTTTTTTTTTAATCCTGAAAAAAGCTAGTGCTTTCCATCTAGTCTTTTCATCTGTTTATCTACATCTTTTGTTGCCGAAAGAAGGCATCTTCTTTTCATTAATAATCACAGGATTCGTAATCATTCAAAGATCACGTACTCTCCACCATAACGCATGTGCTCTCCATCGAAGATTGGCCTTGGCAAGAGGGCACACATCTAGAGATAAAGATTAGCCATTTTCTTTTTGTCCATGACAAGCACAACCCAATGACATTGTCTTTTTGGTTTTTTGGTCGGTGATATTGGCTTGACTTAGAGGGCAAGGTCCATTTAAACGAGAAGAAATGCATTGCACTACTCCAAATCACAATAACTTTTAAAATTGGATTAATCAATAGACAACTCACCTAGGAAGACTTGTTCATCAGACAGTGTATTCGGGAATCGTTCAAAAACCATGTGCTTTCCACCTAGAAAGCATGTTCTCTCCATCTAACCTTTTCATTTGTTTATCTTAGATCTTTTTGTGCAACAGAGGAATGCATTCATTAAACATTTTGTATTTGGAATAGTTTGGAAAGATGTGCATTTCACCCAGAATTCACGTGCCCTTCTTCATAGGCAATGGTAATTTGATGATTATGATCGGTACGAAGAACAAGAAGGTTGCTCCCAGTAATGTTTTTTCTGTTTACCGCAGGTGAAAGCACATGTTCCTCTTTTCTTTTTCTCTTTCATTGATCTACGATTAAGAAAAAATGATGGGTTTTCCACAATTTGATAACATCATAACGAAAAATTCACAAGGAGGTTAGAGCCACATTTATCTGTTTAACTATACGAATTTTTTTTGGGTCTAAACATTTCACTTCTTTTAGATGGTGACTGAATATATTTTTTGCCTTCTCCGTTCTCTCTATCCTCTCTATCGTGTCATTTACTTTCTCATTGTGGGCATGCACGATGATAAACATTTACTTTTCATTCACACATTTTTTTTTAATGAATAATTTGTAAAACATGGACTAAACCCTTAATTCGACCGTTACATGCATTATTGGTCCCCTTTCTCTCTCGGGCTCATTAATTGATGGGCTTATTAATGAACGTGCTTGATCCCATTTATGCATGGGCTTATAATCCTTGTTTATGTACTTTTAAAAATTAATCTTTCATTTTAGGAATTCAGGAGCAATGATAGAAAATTTCCAGAACTAATTGAATTTTTTCTATCTTTTCGCTTAGTTCCACCTTATTTAGAACAAGAGCTGGCTTCATCAACGACGGGCATGTCACAATGTTCAAGCTCGTCACTGGAAATTTCAGCGAGGGGCTCAACTTTAGCAGCAGAAGTGCTGACCGCAAAGTTCAAGCCTTTTTTTTCCCCTTTGGCTCCAAAAACAGTTTTGTTGATCAACCCACTTTGCTATAGTGTCGCTAGAACAACTTTAAAACATTTAGAAAAAGAAATGGGCCCCTTGTCTGCCATTATTAGCAGAAGAAGATAAGAAGAAAACAAGGTGAAGCGTGCAAGCTTGATGGAGATGGAGAAGGTGAGGAAGGGGAACCAAAATTCCGAATAATTTCGCCCTTTTTAACATTAGAATTGCGAAAGGAGTCTTTCCATCTACACACCAAAAGCAACCCAACCAGATAAAAAGGTCTAAAGTTCCTGGGCGGTAGATGCTTCCGAACCAGCATTGTATTTACATTACCTTTCCTTTGAGATGAAGCGAGAAACGGTGCTGGACCTCTTGGCGAAACATATTTTCTGCGCCTTACCTCGGGTAGAATCAACGAATGTCTCATTACTAATGGTACAAGGAAGATAACTGATGCAGTCCTAATTCTGTGACCTTTTGTTCCAATGGAGGAGGATCTTCCTTGTAGCGAAGCTTTACCAAATATGTCAAGTAATGATGTTGCTTCTGCTTATTTGCTAGAGCAGTTCACAAAACGATGTTGCAATGATACAGCAACTTTCAGAAACTATGATCAGCAGATCCCTACTAATGGCCGAATCCAAGTTATTACCACTTTTTTTGGAGTGCTCTCTCAAGAGGCTGAAACATGTCATAACAATGTCCATTAACAGACATGTTAGCTATATTTTCTCGAGAAAATGATGAACATGGTCCATGAAATTTAGCCCAATGTGCAATGTAGTCTCTGAATTTTAGCCCGATATGAACTTTTAATTTGTCCAATTTGATTCCTAAACTTTTTGCACATGTTTAATTTGGTCCTTGGATTATCTCTAAATTTAAATTAATGGAAGAACGACATTGACCATTTTCATTTACATGAATTAGAAGATGGTTTTATTTAATAAAATTAGCAAAAATGCATAATAGCTTCATGTAAAGATTAACATCTGCAAAATTGAAATTATTAATTCATAAAAAGTTATTTACACAATATGAGGAAATTGTATCCACATACGTTTGCATGGAAAGAGAGAGACATATCAAGATTTGAATTTTTTGGTAAAAATTTTTATAAGACAGAAAAATTTAAATATTTAAGATAGAATTACATGAGAGAATATAACAAAATTATTGATGTACATATTAAGCAAGGTGATGCTGATTCCATCACTTTACACATAGTCCAATGTCAGAGAACTCAACTTTGTTGAACAGAACCCAAAAGAAGGAACTAAGAAAGATCTCTCCAATGGCCATGAGCGAATCAGTCCATTGTAGAAGTTATGGCGAAGCAAAGTGACGAGGAGCTAATGGAGAGAGAACCATAAAAGTTCAAGAAAATCATGAGTTCCACCCACTAAAGGTATCATTTTCGGACAAGGACTTTCATCTACTAAATACATCATTTTCTTTTTTGTCTAGAAAGTGCAGCAAAAGTAAAAAAGTGATGGTGGGAAAGAACCTTTAATAGATTATAGGAAGACCAAGAGTTTTGCATGCCTTTTGATGGTGGGAAAAAAATTTAACAGATTTCAAAAGGACCAAGACGTTACATGTCATGTCTTTTGATTGTGGGAAAGAAACTAATAAATTCCAAAAAGACCAAGATTTTTATATTTTTTTAATAATGCACGTCTTTTGATGGTGGAAAAAAAAACTTTAATAAATTCCAAGAAAAACTAGGACTTTTGCACATTTTTTGATGGTGCACGTCTTTTATTGGTGGGAAAAGAAATTTCAATTGATGCCAAGAAGGCCAAGACTTTTGTATGTCTTTATTATTGTTTCCGACAGAATTTCCGGCGTTATATAAGTCTTGCTTAAAATTAACAATACCATAAATTTCCTCCGGCTCTTTCTAGGTCTAATCATTTTCGGATTTTTTCATTCATTGATCTCTATTGTATCTTTTCAAATTTGAGTTCAACAAAAGAAAATAAAAAAGCAAAGAGAATGCCTAAAAGGAAGAAACAACAAGAAGTTAAAAAAGAAAATAAAGAAGGAAAGGGGCAAGACAGGGCACCATCAAAGCACAGCCATGGCTGTGTTTTCGCTGTTAGCATTGCCACTACAGTGACTATTTCCAACTTTGCCACCTTACAGTGACCTTCATAGATAATATCTTTCTTGAGATGTTTTTCTTAGCGCGCTTTAGTAATAGAGGATAATGACATCGAAATTATCAAAACTTTTGCTTAGTTTATGATTGATTACCTAAACTTTTCTTTTTTAATCAAGTACCTCATTTTTTTTTTCAAAGTTGACTCAATTTAAGGCATTCATTAAATAAATTACCATGTCACATGATTTTGCTGACATGATTTGCTCACTGAAGATAACGTAGAGTAAGGTTAGGCATTGCGTAGGACTTAGACGATCCTAGCGTCTAATATGTCAAAAAGATTGCAGTAGCTATATGTCAAGTCCATTCAGAGACTATATAGTTCTCAATGTTGATTTCCTTTAGATTTTCTGCAATAATTTGATCATAAAGCATTGCTCTTGCCCCTTTTGCTTGGCCATTTCCTTTAGATTTCCTTTAGAGACTATACAGGTCTTAAGAAAATAATTTTGGTGCTTTTCATTGGCTCTGTTGTAAGTCTTATATATATATATATATATATATATATATATATATATATATTTTTTAACTTTTAATAGTCAATTAAAATCGACGTTGCTTGTAGTTGAGGCCTCTACGGACCAAATTAGATCAGCGCATTTGACGATGTTATTTTCTTGTGGGTAATAATATTTGGTGCAAATATGTCAAGTTCTAAGGTTTAAGTAATATTTGGAAACAATCAACCACTGAAATAGTTCATTTTATTCTAATTCCTATTATTATTTTTTTGGTAAAGATTCTAATTCCTAATTTTTAATTAAATGTAATCTGAAAATATGTGCGCAATGTCTTCATTTGTGCGTAGCACGGGTGTGAACATTACTAATCTAATATAATTTCATATTTCATAGCTAATTGACCTCATTAAATGGGTTCATATCCAAATAGATCTTAGACTAAATCACCTGCTTTTTTTTTTAATTAATAAATTTTGGGAAGGGGAAAGTAAATAATTGATAGGGCTCATCAAGGAGGACTGACCAACATTATATACACACACACACACTCTTGTAAGTACCCATGCTACGCATTGGCTTATAATCAGTGTGTACATATTTTCTACGTTGAATATTTCAATTTAGGAACTCATAAGAAATAGTAGAAATTATCTAGAACTTATTGATTTTTTTTCTGTCTTTTTGCTTAGTGCTATCTTCTTTAAAGCAGAAGTGATTTAATGGAGAGATTGAACTATTTAGTTCAGGAAGACCAAGGCCTTTATTTTATTTTATTTTTAAATTTTGGGTATCCATACATTCTCAGTAACCTTATAATTTCAATGTCTTTGTTAATGCCTTATTAGTGAATGTGCAATCAACGTAGGCTTTTATGTGGCAGTTACAATGTTAAAGATTTGCAGTAAGTCAAGTAGCAATGATTAATTGAAAAGTATTGAGGTAGTAATTGATGATTGAGGACTACTCTTGATAGGAGAATCGTGTTCCTTTGCACAATTTTCATGGTCATAATGTGATGCCTAAAGTATATCTAGCACATTGTACATTGTACATTGTTAGTTGGCGATGCCTAACCATTGTCTAGTGATGAACGAAGATGGCCACAATTAATACAATTGACAAATAAGCATCTTTGTGCAACTTGCATCAATTGAAATAAATGTTGACAATCCACCTAACAATAGAATCTTACTTTCTATAATACATCTGCAAGTCATCAAAGACAACTAACATTGACTGTTCGATAAGGAGAACAGAAACACATGCTTTGGGCTAAACAAGACAAAGGGTCAGGTACACCAACAAATCCATGAAGCAAGTTGCTTAATTTTACTCTGGAAATAGTAAACGATTCACAAATCACCAACTAATCCATCAAGTAAGTTGCTTTGGGCTAACTTCTTCTGTTCAAAGGACCACGATTCTCCTATCAAGCGATTCACGATCATTACCAACTACTTCAACACCCTTAAGTAGATCATTGTCGCCGATTTTGCTGTAAATTTTTAGCACTATAGCTGCCACGTAAAAGCCCATACTAAAAAAAGAAGAAAAAACCAACAAAATATTTGTAAGTTATAAATTTTCTATGAAGATATGTATGCCCTCTAAGGTTGGTCATGTGAAGAAATATCACCTTTAATCCTATGTTTTGGATGGCCACAAGAAAAGGTCCTCTCTTTCAAACAACGACCAATAGTCTTGCTGTGGAGAAAAAGGAGAACAATTGGTTTGTCTAACTCAAGGACACAATGTGCATCAAAACGTGGCCTCTTCGGTCTAACTCAAATTGCTTGTCGTGACAATATACTCATAAAGGATTTTTCATCAGGAAGATCAAGACTTTACTCGACATAATGTACTTTTTGTTTGGAAAGTGAAGCAGAAGCGAAAGAGAGCAATTGAAAACAAACAGACTTTGCAGGATGCAAATTCGCTTTAGTACTTCACTTTTCACGTTCCTCCTCCTCCTGCCCTATGTGAATGCCTTTATTTTTCCATTACTAGTAGAATTTCCCCACACGTTACATGCCACACTTAAAATTGACTTTTACTTTAATTCTCGTCCAACTCTTTTTTTCATGCTTAACCGTACTGTGATTTTTCATTCAGTAATATCTCTTGTACTTGTCTATTAGAATTATGTCTAAATGTTCATATATCTTTTCAAATTTATGTTCAATAAAAGAAAAAGAAAAGAAAAGAAAAGAAAAAATATGTAGAAAAAACAACAAGAACTTAAGAAAGGGGGAAAAAGCAAGAATGATGTTACTCTTAAAGCGGTTTAAGAGTTAAGAATAATAATATTGTAAGTATTTAAGCTCTTGTTCAGTTTACGATCGAGTACATGAACTTTTTTTTTTAATCAAGAACCTCAAATTTTCAAATATGGCTCAATTTGAGGCATTGGTTAAATAACTTGCCATGTTATGTAATTTTGCTTATATAACTTGCTTACTTAGTAAAAAGGTAAACATAATAGTTGACGTGGCTCTTTACCCTACAGATGGGGTGATGAGGAGAGAGAAATGGTGTTGCCTTAGATGATATTAGCATCTAATATATTTCGGTTGACATGGTATTATATCAATGTTTACAACTGAATTATTCGTTATACAATAAATTTTTGGATAATTTTTCATAAAGTCATATACATATGTCAAAAGTATTGAAGTAGTAATGATGCTTTTGTTCGTAAAATTCTACACGCAAGTGAACGTGTCGAACAAGTAATATAATGATGAGAAAGAATATCGTCCCACGGAGATCGATGATTAATAAACTAATTAAATACTAAAATAGATTAATTCTAAAATTTATCTAACATATCAAAATATAATTGAGAATAAATTAAAAACAAAATTTAAAGACTAAATGCAGTAAATCAATCAGATAAATATGTTAGAGCATCCGATTTCACCATAACCACTAGATATGAATTTCAGATTGTTGTGAGTACAAGAACGATATCAAACATGTGACAACGGAATTTCCTAATCTATTTACTATCCTATCTCTAGGTATAGCAAACCTACTCAGTTTATTAATCCACTATATCTTTATGTGAATTAAAATAAACATAAGTGCATTAAAAACTATGAATATTCCCGGTTTACAATGAGTCTTTTGGATCACCTTATCACCGAAAGCTACACAAATAACGCGGTATATTTCTATCCACGTTCAATTCATGGTTATATATTATAATAAGCAATTGCATATTATCACTTCTAAGTCTTAAACATGCACATCAAATCATTTAAGTGGTGGCTAGTCACTCAAAAGCATTAAGCACAATAATATATAACTCACATGAATGAAATCAATTGCAACACATAAAAATAATGAAATTCACATCATCATGGTTAGGCTACATCGTAGCCCTAACAAAAGAAAATTAGAACATAGTAGAAGTAAAAATAAAAATATAAATCAAACTCAGCATCTTGAATCAAAGAACAAGAATTCTGTCACCACTTTTGTCTTCTCTTCAAAATACTTGAAAAACTCTCAAAACAATGAAAAAACAATCTAACAAAAACCTAGCTTAAACTTAGCTGCCCTCTCTCTTTGTTCTCCTATTTATAGGATATATGCAAGATATCTATCTCCCAACGCTTGCAGATAACATTAGGGAACAAAATTAAGGATTCCCTAATTTGATATCCATCTTCCACTGCTTTTTGATTTGAATTCCGCAATTTTGCCATTCTTTTCCTTATCTTCTCCGTATCTCATTATCCTGCATAAATAAGGAAAATTCGAATAATCAGAAGGAAATCCAAATATTTTCTCATAGATATCGCATTAATTGTTGCCTAAAATAGGTAAAATAACTCTATTTTTATAGAGTTATCAAACCCCCAAACTTAACCTTTTGCTAGTCTTCGAGCAAAATCAAGACATAACACATAGTCAAGCTAACAACCTCATCCATAACATCTTTCAATAATTGCTCAAATTCACAATTCAAAGAAAAACACAAATTTCATCTAAACATTGAAATTGATTTATAAGTTAAGACCAATTCTAACTATATGATCCAAGTGTGTGTGTGAGAGTCCTCATCTTTTTCGAATTATATGCAATCCAGATAAATTCACATTGATATGCAGCCTCTAAAAAATTCTCAATAATTATGACCAAATCTCATAGGTTTGCTTTTCATTCCTCTATCCACTAATGTAAGCTAATTATCCAACCAAAAATCAATAGGACTTTCTCGTTTGTAATGTAAGGCTGGGCTAAAGGTGAGATAACGGTAATTTTAAGCTCAAATAATCCATCAACACGTTGATTTCTAGGATCTAATTAGAGCCAATGTCACTTTCCAATTTCACTCCTTCAAGATAATTTTTTTGCCACCATATATCATCATTCTTTCTTCTTCTTTTTTTTTTTCCTTTTTTTTTTTCCCTTTTGAATTGCTTTATGGTGGAGTTTCTCCCAAAATCCCTCGTAATATAACATGAAAATTTCCAACCCATTGAGTATCCAAAAGGCTCACTCAATTGAAAGTTGGATAGGGAACCATAAAAGCAAATTTTTTTTTTTTTAATACACCTCAAACAACTGTAGCAATCACTTTTTTTTTTTTCATACTCCATCATTCCTTCCAAATTTCTATCAAGCTCAAATAATTTTGTATCCCAAAAAATCAACGTGTTCATAGGGCATGGGACAATGATATAATTTGATAAAGGTTAGGCTAAATATATATGGGTGCCAATGAAAAATTGGATAATAATTAAGGCTCAACAGGGTGACTAGGGATAAATAAACATGGTTAGCTTGAAAGGCTTAATCGATCCAAAAATTGCCTAAATCATTTTCTCAGTTAGATTTAGCTTAGGATTTCGCCTAAAGAGAAAATCAAACAAATTCTAAGATTTGGGTGAAATTTAAGAAAATCACATACTTCACATGAATGTTCTCTAAATTTACGTGCAATTGAAAAATTAAAAACTTTTAGTGCTCAGTAAGTGGATCAACATAATCAGAATTAAAATTAACTCACACATCAATTGTAAGTTTAAATATAATCTAAATTTTCCTAAGAATCGTAAAAATTCACAACCAGGAATGCAATCATGATATAAAAAATTTAGCCAAAAATTTTGGCTCCCCCCCAAACTTAAATGAAGCAATGTCCTCAATGCGAAAAATAGAAATAGGAAAAAGAAAACTCCCCTGGTTGTAGGATAACTTCATAGATGATTTTGATGATTAAATTCTTGAAAGGTGCTTCCTAAAAAATTAACCTGGATAAAACAGAGAAAAGTTAATCTTTTTTTTTTAAATTTTTTTTTTTGCAAAACATAAACTTAACAATAAAAAAAAAACATAATTAAAATGCTTGGGTTACCTCCCAAGAAGCGCTTGCTTTATACTTGTCAGCCAAACTATCTCAAATGTCGCTAATATGGAGGATGAAGTTCAATGGTGGTTTTCTGCTTGTTGTAACCACCTTCAAAGTAGGGCTTCAAACGTTGATCGTTCACTTTGAATGTGCCATCAGTGTCATGGACAACTTCAACTGTTCCATATGGGAATACATGTGTAACTATAAAAGGACCAAACCATCGAGACCGCAATTTTCCTGGAAAAAGTTTAAGACGAGAGTTATAAAGTAAGATTTTTTGATCAATTTTAAACTCTCTTCTGAATATGTGCTTGTCATGCCATCTTTTTGTACGCTCCTTGTACAACTTAGAATTTTCATAGGCCTCATTGTGAAATTCCTCAAATTCATTCAGTTGCAATAATCTTTCTTCACCTGCAGACTGCATGTCAAAATTCAAAAATTTCAATGCCCAATATGCTTTATGCTCTAATTCCACTGGTAAGTGACAAGCCTTCCTAAACACTATCCTAAAAGGAGACATTCCAATTGGAGTTTTGAACGCTGTCCTATAGGGCCAAAGTGCATAATCAAGTTTTATTGACCAATCTTTCCTAGAGGCATTCACTGTTTTTTCTAAAATTCTCTTGATTTCCCTATTTGAAATCTCTACTTGACCACTAGTCTGAGGATGATAAGGGGTTGCAACCTTATGCGTGACTCCATACTTACTCAAAAGTGCTTCAAATTGTTTGTTGTAAAAATGTGTCCCCCTATCACTTATGATTGTCTTAGGAGTGCCGAATCGGGTAAAAATATTTTTCTTCAAAAATTTGACCACAACCTTAGCATTATTTGTTGGCAATGCTACAGCTTCTACCCACTTAGACACATACTCCATAGCCACTAAAATGTATAAATTTCCATAAGAAGGTGTAAAGGGTCCCATGAAATCAATACCCCAAACATCAAATAATTCACACACAATAATGTTGTTTAAAGGCATCTCATTTTTTCTTGAAATATTTCCAGTTCTCTGACACCTATCACATGAAATTACATAGGAGTATGCATCTTTAAAAAGTGTGGGCCAATAAAATCCAGATTGTAAAATCTTAGCTGCAGTTTTGGTGGTATCAAAATGGCCACCTGCCTCTTCATCATGACAATGATGTAGAATGTTTGCCTTCTCTTTGTTCGGAACACATCTCCTTATGACCTGGTCTGCACATACTTTAAACAAGAAAGGTTCTTCCCAAAAATAATTTTTAACATCAGAAAAGAATTTTTTCTTCTGTTGATATGATAATTCAGGAGGAAGAACATTACATCTTCTCTTTGTTTCCCGAGCCTATAGTGAGTTACAGACAGAGTTCGAAAAGGTCAAATCTTGGATGATTCCATCATACAATCAAAAAGACAGTTGTCGCTACTGGACGACGAAATGGATTTTGAAATTTATTAACATTCTCCAAAAAAGGTACTATTAATAATCCCGCAGATGCACATAAGGGAGGAGCCGTATGAGGTGAAAATCTCACGTACGGTTCTGGAACGGAGATTCTTTGAATTACCAAATAATTTACAAAGTCAGCGTACCAAGGAATTTTTGTGGACTTAATGGAAAAAATTTTCTCATCAGGAAACTCTTCCAAAATTGGTCTTACCTCTTCCTTTTCTCTGACAATCTCTTCTCCCACTTGTTTACCACTTCTCAGGGTAATAGCCTTCATGTTTTCAATTGGATTTTTCTCTGTGTTGCTCGGCAAAGAACCTTGTTGTCTCCTTGACATCATGCTTGCTAACTGACCCACTTGCATCTCCAAATTTCTGATTGAAGTCTCTTGGTTTTGAAATCTCACATCCGTGCTTTTGATGAAGTCATGAGTCGTAGTAGCAAGTTTGGTGACTATATCTTCCAAATTGGACTTTGTCTCATCTGATTATTTGAATCCCGGTGGTCTCGTCACATTATGATTATTCCATGAAAAATTTGGATGATTACGCCATCCCTGATTGTACGTGTTGAAGTAGAGATTATTCTGTGACCTGTTACAATTCCCAACAAAGTTAGAATTTTCACTAGATTGTTTAAAAGTATTACCTACCTGACACGCTGTGTTAACGTGTCCTCCACCGCAAAAATCACATGTCAAATTTTGAATTTTCATGACTGAAACACTTATATTATCTAGCTTTTTGTTGAGTGCTTCAAATTATGCAGCAATTGCAGCAAAAGCATCCGCTTCGTGAACTCCACTAACTTTTCGCATTGATAGTCTCTCAGTAGGCCACTGATAACTATTTGATGCCATCTCCTCTAATAGATCATAGGCTTCTTCTAGTGTTTTATTATTTAGAGTTCCCATTGCAGCTGCATCAATCATAGAACGAAGATTTGAACTAGAGCCATTATAAAAAGTTTGTACCTGCATCCATACGGGTAGTCCGTGATGTGGGCATCTCCTAAGAAATTCTTTGAATCTTTTCCATGCTTCATATAATGATTCATTATCCATCTGCATAAAATTAGTAATCTCGTTACGCATCTTTGCAGACTTTGCAGTTGGAAAGAACTTACCAAGAAATTTCTGAGCCATATCATTCCATGTAATGATTGATCCTGCAGGAAGAGAAGAAAGCCAACTATTAGCTTTGTCTCTAAGAGAGAATGGAAATAATCTCAATCTAATAGCATCATCTGTAACACCATTATATTTAATGGTGTCACAGATTTCAAGAAAAACATCGATGTGAGCGTTTGGATCATCGCTTGGTAGCCCATTGAATTGCACTGAATTGTTCTCAAAGTTGTTTGCTTGAATTGCAGGTCTTCTGATACTTGATGTGGTGCCTTGAACTGTTGGTGCAGCATAATCTCTTAAGAGTCTACGTGGATTTTCATTATCATCGTCTGCCATCTTCTTAGCGTGATTTCTCTGCTCTCTCAGTCGCCTTTTGAATGTACGCTCGATTTCTGGATCAAGGTCAGCAAGCTTTTCTTGTTGGCTACGTGTCATAAACCGATGTACACCCTGAAAAATAAAACAAAACGAAAGTTAGATTAAACTTAGAATTATCTGGTATCAATATTAATTAGTATTAAACAAACGATCACCGGCAACGGCGCCAAAAACTTGTTCGTAAAATTCTACACGCAAGTGAACGTGTCGAACAAGTAATATAATGATGAGAAAGAATATCATCCCACGGAGATCGATGATTAATAAACTAATTAAATACTAAAATAGATTAATTCTAAAATTTATCTAACATATCAAAATATAATTGAGAATAAATTAAAAATTTAAAGACTAAATGCAGTAAATCAATCAGATAAATATGTTAGAGCATCCGATTTCACCATAACCACTAGATATGAATTTGAGATTGTTGTGAGTACAAGAACGATATTAAACATGTGACAACGGAATTTCCTAATCTATTTACTATCCTATCTCTAGGTATAGCAAACCTACTCAGTTTATTAATCCACTATATCTTTATGTGAATTAAAATAAACGTAAGTGCATTAAAAACTATGAATATTCCCGGTTTACAATGAGTCTTTTGGATCACCTTATCACCGAAAGCTACACAAATAATGCGATATATTTCTATCCACATTTAATTCATTGTTATATATTATAATGAGCAATTGCATATTATCACTTCTCAGTCTCAAACATGCACATCAAATCATTTAAGTGGTGGCCAGTCACTCAAAAGCATTAAGCACAATAATATATAACTCACATGAATGAAATCAATTGCAACACATAAAAATCATTAAATTCACATCATCATGGTTAGGCTACATCATAGCCCTAACAAAAGAAAATTAGAACATAGGAGAAGAAAAAATAAAAATATAAATCAAACTTAGCATCTTGAATCAAAGAACAAGAATTATGTCACCACTTTTGTCTTCTCTTCAAAATACTTGAAAAACTCTCAAAAAAATGAAAAAAAAAAAATCTAACAAAAACCTAGCTTAAACTTAGCTGCCCTCTCTCTTTGTTCTCCTATTTATAGGATATATGCAAGATATCTATCTCCCAACGCTTGCAGATAACATTAGGGAACAAAATCAAGGATTCCCTAATTTGATATCCATCTTCCACTGCTTTTTGATTTGAATTCCGCAATTTTGCCATTCTTTTCCTTATCTTCTCCATATCTCATTATACTGCATAAATAAGGAAAATTCGAATAATCAGAAGGAAATCCAAATATTTTCTCATAGATATCGCATTAATAGTTGCCTAAAATAGGTAAAATAACTCTATTTTTATATATTTATCAGCTTTCTTGGGACAAGGCTATAGCACTCTGTCAGCCATTTAATTTTGGGTGCTTTCACGTGCACATCAGTGGTAAGAGGAATCAAAAAAGATGCTCTTCGTCCACAAGTGCTTGTTTGGTAATATTCAGAGAATTTCTCCAAAGACTTCATGGATACCATATGCTTATTTGTCTGGAAAGTGAAGCAAAAGAGAAAAAGAGTTAATGGGAAAGAAACTTTAATAAATTTCGGGAAGACCAAAAGACTTTACTGGACACAAATAGAAGTTTGTTGCTTCGCTTTTCACATCCCTCCTCTTGCATCCCCATGAGAACATCTCTTTTTCCCATTACTAGTAAAACTTCCCTGCTTTATGTTTGGATTAATCTCTATTACTTTTTCTATTTTCAAATTTGTCTCAATTTGTGATGTTCGTTAAAAAATTGCTACATTGTAATGATTTTATTTACACGATTTGCTTACCCTACTGATTGGGTGATGTGGAGAGAGAGAGTTTGCCTTGGCTTAGACAAACTTAGCATCCAATGTCTCTACTGACGTGGCAACATCTCAAGAAGCTATATTGGACTTTAGTGTACACATTTAATAACCTTAGCATCATGTCATCATTTTCCGACCGCAAAATTAACAAAGGCCTCATGTTGACCCACATGAAAAATTAAGATAATGGATTGAATGAAAAAACTTTAGATACCTAATTGTAAAAGGGGTAATAATATAAGTATTTGCAATGTCATTGTCCCAAAGAGTTTATTATACAATCATTGGTCTAGGTTCAAATCTCAAACATACTTTTGTTTATGCGATATTTGTTCTATAAACTCATCCTCTCCATTCATTGCTTGGTCCCCGTTTAATAACTTTCTTTTATGAGATAATTCATTCTTTCATGTGAAAGAAAATAGGAGATAATTTTGTTAATTTCATGCGCCAAAATATTTCAGTGGGGTAAATGTCAAGCACATTGGAAGACTACAAAGTTTCTCAATGTCCATCTCTCTTAGATTTTCTTTTGATTATTCGATCATAAAAATTCAAGCTTTACACTCGAAATTTTTTTTGTGGATTATCAAACATTTGATTGAAAATAAACTTTTTCTAAGTACTTGATTTTCGTTCGGTTGGACATTATATTAATAATATTATCATCACATGTAACTGTACGGGCACACATAATTCAAAACCTTACTATAGTTTCTTTACCAATAACAACTAATTTGCCTAAATAATATTTTTTGTAGATAATTTGTTTCAACTCTTTGAGAGACCAATTGATATAATCTGAAACGGCTGGTCTGACCCTCAAGAGACAAAATTGATACCACGAGGATCATATCTAATGCCAAGGTAAACAGTTGTTGGCTACTTAATAGCGTTGTTGTCATATCGATATTTTTTGTTTGTGATTTCAATGGAGGTCTCCCATTGACCCCCATTTGAAATGTCGAGGTAATTGAATGAACGGAAAAAAAGAGACTTTAGATACTTAATTGCCGGCATATAGGTAAGAAATTTTATGCACCTCATTATCTGGTTTTATTTAAGTCAATTTGATTATTTTTTGGAAGCCATAGATATAGAATGATTTTCTTTTTTTTTTTTTTGGTCAAAAGATATAGAATGAAATTGATGGGGCTCCTTTTATGGAGCGCATGTAAAATTCAATAAGCACCCCTCTTGAATGTCTTTTTCTTCCTTATTTAGCCAGATCCCTAATGCTTGACATAAGGCACAATTAAATTGTATTTTTTTTATAAGACAATAAATAATCTCTGATTTTATTTGTCATGTATTACTACTGGGGGATTATAAATGATAGTTATAAAGTTATATTTACATGTCAACAGAATTGAAGTACTGATGATGCCTTGTTGGGACCAAATTAGATTAGTGCATTTGACGATATTATTTTGTTGTGGGTAATTATATTTGGTTCAAGTATGCCAAGTTCTAAGGTTTAAGTAATATTTGGAAACAATAACTACAGAAACAGTTCATTTTATTCTAATTCCTAATTTTTAATCACACATGATCTGCAAATATGTGCGCAATGTCTTTGTCTGTGCATAGCACGTGTATGAACATTAGTAATCTAATATAATTTCATATTTCATAAATAATGGACCTCATTAATTGGGTTCATATCTAAATAGATTTTAGATTAAATCATCTTTTTTTTATATATAAATTAATAACTTTTAGGAAAGGGAAAGTAAATAATTAAGAGGGCTCATTAAGGAGGAGTTATTCACGACCGACAAAAAAGTGGAGTTATATATATACTTGAAGACTACCCACGCTACCCATCGGCTTATAATCAGTGTGCATGTATTTTTTAAATTGAAACTTTCAATTTAGAAACTCATGAGCAACAGTCGTAATTGTTCACAACTAATTGAGTTTTTCCTATATTTTTGCTTAGTTCTCTCTCATGTAAAGCAGAAGGGAGCTAATGGAGACCCAAAAAAAAAAAAAACTATTTAGTTCAGGAAGAGCAAGACATTCACCTACCAAAAACATTAAACAAAGACCAAGATCAAGGCCTTTTTTTTTTTTTTTTTTCATCTGGACATTCTCAGTAATCTTATAATTTTGTTATCTTTGTTTCATGCGTTATTAGTGAATACGCGATCAATGTAGGCTTTTACGTGATAGTTATAGTGCAAAAGATTCACAGCAAGACGGACAACAATGATCTATTGAAGGGCGCTAAGGTAGTAATTGATGGAGAACTCCTTGATAGGAGAATCATGGTCCTTTGCATGATTTTCCTATTCATAAGTGTGACGCCTAGAGTATATCTAACATACTGTACATTGTTAATTGGCGATGCCTGACACATTTACTTGTTTAGCGATGAATGAAGCTGACCATAATTAATTTGACTTACAAATAAGCATCTTTGTGCAACTTGTATTGACTGAAATAAATGTTGACAATCCACCTAACAATGGCATCTTACTTTCTATTATACATTTGTAAGTCATCAAAGACAACTAACTTTAACTGTTTGATAAGTAGAACATAAACATGTGCCTTGGGGTAAACAAGAAAAAGAATTGGGTACACCAACAAATCCATGAAGCAAGTTTTTCAATTTTACTCTGAAAATTGTAAATGAATCACAAATCACCAACTAATCAATCAAGCAAGTTGCTTTGGGCTAAGTTTTTTGGTTCAAAGGGCCACGATTCTCCTATCAAATAATTTACGGTCACCAATAGTTACTTCCGCACCCTCCAATAGATCGTTACTGCCCATTTCATTGCAAATTTTTAGCACTATAGTTGCCACGTAAAAGCCTATACTAACAAAAAAAAAAAAAAAGGAAAAACATTTGTAAGGTATAAATTTTTGATGATGATAAGCATGCCCTTGGTCATGTGAAGAAATGTCACGTCTATCCTATCTTTTGGATGGCCAGAAGAAAAGGTTCTCTCTTTCAAACGATAGCCAAAAGTCTTGATATGGAGAAAAAAAGAGAACAATTGATTTATCTCACTCAGGACACAATGTGCATCAAAACATGATCACTTTGGTCTAGCTCAAATTGCTGCTTGTGATAGTATACTCATAAAGGACTTTTCATCAGGAAGACCAAGACTTTACTGGATATCATGTACTTTTTCTTTTTATCTGGAAAGTGAAGCAAAAATGAATAAGATGTAATGGGGAAGAAACTTTGATCAATTCCAGGAAGACCAAGACTTTCCAGGGCGCAAATTAGGTTCATTGCTTCACTTTTCACATCCCTCCTCTCTAGGGGTGTGCAAAGGAACCAGAAATTGTCCGGATCGCCCGAACTGGACTGGACCGGAGCTAGAACCGGCGGTTCTCATGAGAGCTGGTCCAATTCTCAATTCCAATTTAGTAGAACCAATGAGTACCGGTCCGGTTCCCGGTTTTAGGTGTGGAACCACTCATCTATCCACCTGGACCGGATCGGTATATATAATTTGCAAAAAAGAAGAAGAAGAAATTCTATCACAATTACGTAATTATTTAGTATCTTTCGATCGAATATATATGTACATATATGTAATCCTCTCCCATCCCAATGTCAATGTCTCTTTTTCCATTTCGAGTAGACTTTCCACACATTACATGTCTTGTTTAAAATTAACAATACTATAAATTAGTATAAGAAGGAAGCTAGAGTCAACCCAAAAAGATCTTTCAATGTTCATGGGTGAATCAATTCTCGTAAAGTCAATCAAGGGTTTTGTTGAAGCAAAGTGATAACAAGCTAATGGAGAGAGACAACTTTAACATCTAGGGGGATCGAAATTTTCACCTACTGAAAAGTTTAAACAAATTGATACATCAGTTAATTGTCATGTATCATACAACTCAACAATTTGATAGTAAAATTTAAATGAAACTAATAGATGGTAAATTTATCACAAGTGTATTAGTTTGGGGTAAATTTATCAAAAATGTACCAGTTTGGAGTTTCTGGTGATCAAAAAAATTAGTTCAGGATAAATTTATCACAGATTTATCAGTTTGTGATTTTTTGTGGTATTAGCCTAAAAATAAAATAAAAGCAAGAATGGGACAAGAGAGCGCACCATCGTCCCCCGGCCACTGCCATGTCGTTGCCATCAGCAGCTGCTTAATGTCACTTTCATGGACAGTTTGGAGTTTCCTCGAGATATTATTCTTAGAGCAATTTAAGAGTTAAGAATAATGACGTGATAAGCACCTAAACTCTTGTTCAGTTTACAATTGTGTATCCGAACTTTTTTCCTTTCAATCAAGAACCTCAATTTTTCAAATGCGGCTCAATCTGAGGCATCATGTAAATAACTTTGTCATGTTATATGGTTTTGCTAACGTGACTTGCTTACTCAACAAAAGTTAAACATAATAAGTGACGTGGCTTCTCACCCTCAAATTGAGTGATGAGGAAAGAAAAAAGTGTGTTGACTTAGATGATCATAGCATCTAATATATCTCGGCTGACGTGGCCAACATGGACAGTTGACGACTATTTAACGGTTTTAGTATAATATCGACATTTTTCATTTGTAGTTTTACTAGAGGCCTTGAGGTACGTGCGAAAAATTGAGGTGATTGACTGAACGAAAAAAGTACTTAAATTGAGGTGATTGACTAAACGAAAAAAGTAATTTAAGTACTTGATTACAAAAAGGGTAATAATTAAGATACTCGTGCGTCATTATCTAAGAATATATCATGCATTGATTTGTCTAAATTCAAATCTCAATTGCACTCTTGTTTATGCGAAATTTATTTTACAAATTCATCCTCTCAATTCATTGCTTGGCCTCACTTTAATGATCTCTTTTTAAAGATTTCTCATTCTTTCATGTTAAAGAGAATATTAAATAATTTTGTTAATTTCAAGCCGTTGCAAAAAGATTGCGGTGGCCCGTTCAGAGACTAGAAAGTTCTCGATGTTGATCTCCTTTAGATTTTCTGCAATCATTCGATTTTAAAGTATTGCTCTTGACCCTTTTTCGGCCAATTCCATTGCTTTCCCTTTGATCTCCTCACCAAAACCAACAACGCCTGTGCAGGGAATTTGGCCAAAATCAGATCGAACCAGTTTGAACACCAGTTCACTCGCTAAACCAGCGAAACAAACCGTATTTCAAAATTGGATCCACCCAATTTTAGAGTCTCACGGGCATAGAACGGCTTTTGGCTGTTGTTGCACGTGGAGGGACTCAAGCGCTGAACTCCTACGGACCACCGGCACTTCACTTTACCACCAAGGTCGATCGATTTATGTGTTCACGGGCGATCAACAGGATTACATATCTATAATTATTTGCTCACGACACAATCACCAGTTCACCTAGTCCAACTGCTTGGACCGCAAACTGGCAACCTAACTGCTTCTCTGACCGGTCCAAGTTTGAAAACATTGGTGCACAGCTCCAACCCTTTTTGAAAAAAAGTAGATATGACCATCTTATATGAATCGAGTCATAATGCACGCAATACTTTTTGCCACGCAACAGAAGATGATAGCAAGTGATTATAACCGATAAACATTGATGCTCCTCTTTCTCCTTGATCTGAGATCTGGAAAACCTTCATAGTGCTCCAAATGAGGTTGATGCTGAACCTCCATGGTACATTACTCCTGTCGTTGCTCTAGTTGGAGCTAAGACTGATCTTGACCTTTCCCTTAAAAATTTCGTATTTAACGGTAAGTCTTTGCTTTGGCATCGCACATACTTCAATTTAAGATGCTAATAAATCTTAGTCAAGAGGGAAAAAAGTCAACATCTACCGTTCTTAGGAACCTTTTATGTTCTAACTTAGTCAAGCATGGCATGCTATCGAGAGGTTGTAGGACCTTGTCAGGCTTAAGAAGAGAACTAATGGCCGCAATCAAAAGAAATGAAATCTATCAACCATTGGATTTTGATATAAAGCAAAAACCAGAAAATGATGCAGTGCAATATATTTAGCTATGCAGTAGCAGTTTGATTTGTCACATTCAGTTTTGGATATCATGGTTCTTATGCGCACAAGAAGAAATCTAGCCGCAACATTTGGAAGCAAATTACTCAACATCATCTCCAGTGAGTTTGCTAAGAATTTTCTTTTGATAAGCAAAAGAAATTTATCGCACAAAGGCGTCAAGCAGATGCTAGCCTGCATAAGAAAGAATGCACATTAGTAATGTCATTTCCACACCACCAAAAGCTGTGGAAAGCCATCTATCATTCAAACTAAAAAACCAGTCTTCCTATTTTCAAAGTCTCCTATTTCTTTCTTCCAAACAAAACAGTAAGCTAATGAAATGAATCAACGATAAGTACAGCCCAACATAAACAAAGAATTACATAAACTACTTACCATTTGATGTTGGGTTCTAAAATCCAACAAAGGGAAGTTCTCTAGTAGAACCCAGTAACATGAGTTTGCCATAGTTTTGTGGATATTTTGAACAGAAATTGCAAGAGCTATGGAAGAGGCAATCGCATAGAAAGCAAATGAAAGTATGTTGCAAAAGGCAGTCTTAGATAGTGGACCTGAATGTCCATGCACAAGGATGAACAATGCATTACTGCAGCGTGAGCTCGGCATCTAATTTGTGACAACGAGAGAGAGAATGTCAATCATCATCGGGGAAGATAGGCTATGCTCTCCCTGATACCTACTAGCCAATCATCTCTTTGACCCAACAATCGAGATTTAAATGCAGGGTGGCAAGTTCATCTTCCAGAATAGCAGATTAGTATTGCAGCACTCATTAAGTCAGTCGGACCAATAACTGAGAATGAACTGGTCACCGTACTTGGGCTGCTTCGGATGTCCTTGCTGGCACCAAGGCGAGCTGAGAGTTGCCAAAAGCATTATCCACACAATCTTTCTGAATCATAGATTTCAGGAGTTCAAGTGGCAATGTTTAGGACTAATGAGGAATGAGATGGATCAGTTTGCTATTGGTTAACCTGGTTTATGGATGTAAGCAGAGCTTGTCTAATAAAATCTGTACAAAAACTCGAAACTTTGAAATTGTGAAGAAGAAGACTAGAAAGCAAGTTATCTTGACAACTCGAATAAGAACGTATGACCTTAAAATGAATCGTGAGACTTGTATATATTGTCAATTTGATGTATATCCATGAAGGAGCTGTCTCCAACTGCAATATCCTCCAATTCACTGATGGCTTCTATTTGGTTAAGCTGCATAGCAATGCCTCCATCCTCAGAGCTACTATCTAGAAAATCATTATCTTCCATATCTGATAAGTCCATAAAAGTTTCTATCTTTTTCTTCCTCCCTCTATAACCAATAAGGCTTAGGACCTTTTCCTTCCAAATAACCAGCGGACATTTCTGAATCAGCTCCGCACCTTCATAAGCTCCTGTCAAGAACACACTAAACCTCTTCCCCCTCTTAGAGACATAGAAAACACCATAATGCTTCAACAGGAGTCTCATCAGCTTCTGGGGCATCACAAATTCTTGTCGAAAGTGCACGAGGTGATTGGTATTAACCTCTTTTCCATTGTGAAGCTAAGTAACTCATGCCTTTCTGCAATGGCTCTCTCATTGAATTCTTTCAATCCAGCTTGAAGGCCACATGCATCGGCATAGGGAGATAAGTAAGACCTTTTCTGAAAGTGCTCAATCTTCCCTCCATATCCATACACGTTCTTGTAACTGCGAGGAAACTTCAAGGGGAAAGATAGGGAAAGCAATCCTGGAGTATGAAAGGCAAATTCTGATACCCCCAATATGGGTTTCTCCAACTTTGAGATAGCCCAAGCAGGATTTCACTCTAAGAGCTTGAGATAATCAACTTCATCTGGAGATCTAACCACTTTGAAGTGCTGTGGATACTCGTGTACCCACTTGCTCCTAAAATCAGCTGGCAAACCAAAATCTCTCATGAAATGAGCAATTTTATCCACAGGAAGCCAATTATCGACCGACATCATCAACATCCTAGTCATGTATTCAACAGCCATGCCAGAGTGTCCACTAATCAATCTCTCCTCTTCCTCTGATCTTCCTCTAACAAGTCTTCAGCTTCTTTAGTCAATTCCAAACCACAATACCACCTTCTGATCCCTATACAACTCAAACAGTTTTGATGACTTCCGAATAAAATCCACCATACCGTTTGGCCTGGGTATAGATCCAGCGACCTCACAGGGATTATCATCTCGGGTTCCTTCTTCAACATTTCCATCAAAATCTCACTAAAACTCCAGTTGTCCTTGCTCCTATCTTGCACTCTCTTGCTGGTGGTCATGAATCTACGCTGCAACCAATTAAGTAAAATCTCACTAAAACTCCAGTTTCCTCTCAGAGTAGGCAAATGCACTAGCGAGGTGACAAGTAACCAAACTCTCTTGCCGCACTCCATTCATTCGAGGAAGCTACGGTTTTACCAATGATTTGAAGACGGGTCATGTCAAGATGGTAATGCCTCGCTCCAAATTCAAGAAACAAGCACAAGAAAAGCAAATGCCTCTCACTCAGGACAAACATCAAACGGCTTACGTGCAATGGAACGAGCAACAACAAGAGCCCAAGACAAAAACATTCGAAAAGATCGCCGTAAATGCGCGATTACCACCTCTCTCGGATCACTCGATCAGCATTAGTCTCGACTTCGACAGAAGCTGGTTGGGATTTCAGGCGGGATTTGTGCGGAGAACGAAGAAGAAGAAGAAGCAGCGAGGCACGAAGAAGAGGGAACGGGCGGTAGAGACGGGACGGCATGTCGTTTTGGTTTTTGCGTGTCTCGTCGTTTGAGAGATGATATTTTGATTTAAATAATTAAAAGAGCTCTAGGGTTGTATAAATGGCGATATTCTTGTGCTTTTTTTTTTTTATTATAAAATTGAGGCGCTTGAGATAACATAAAAAATCCGATTTAAAATCATAATAAAGTTTAGTGAAAAAAAAAATTTAACCATATCAAAACCAAACATTGTATCTCGTAATTCGTAGAGAGCTAAACGTCTTCTCTCATTATACATATGTTTAAAAACTTATATAAAAGAACAAATTTTTTAGGAAAAATATGAGGAAAAATATGTTAGAGATTACTAATAGTTCTATATTTTAAGTGTGATTTGCCTAATTTTGTAAATTGGAAATGTGCTCCGTGTTTGACAAAAAAAATCATATGCTCCATATTCGTCACCTTTTACTAAATCACCAAGTTACAAATTTTAGGATGTGTGTTGAGTTAAGTGTAGTACAATCAAATCGGTCACCATAAAGTTCTTACCAAGCCATTCCAAATCATTCAATTATTTGTTGATATTTTCATGATTCTACGAGCAATAAGCATGGAATTTGAACATGATGCAATTAAACCAAGTATTGACTACAATATAGATCAATTTTTTTCCCTTTCTAAGAAGAACTTAATTCAGTCTAATTTAAGAAAATTATAAGCCAACTAGGATTAAGATGAATATAAAACCAAGCTAAATAAAAAAAAAATTAAGTTATTTAATGCGAAATATTAAAAAAAAATCAAACCAATATATTCCTCTCCCTCTTTAGGAATGTATAAACAGATCTATTAAACCTCAATTTGTAAGGATCTAACTCAGAGTAACGAAGCTCAGTCAAACCTTTTTTTTCTTAAAAAAAAAAAAAAAGAAAAGAAAAATAAGCCGAGAGCCATTCTTCCCTGCTTCCCGCCTGTCTCTCTCTATATATATAAGATTCCCTCCATTTTCCGATCGTTTCCAAAATCCGCAGAAAAAATTCGAAAGTCTCTTCTCCTGCAGCTACATCGTCGTCGAAGATGCTTTCGTCTCTCAACTGAGTTTCGCGATCTCCGCTTGATTTCAGTTCATGTCCTTTTCCGCGGCGCGATCGCCGGCGACGATGATTCTGAGTTTCATCTCGTGTTCGCTCGTTGATGTTCAGAGCCGAAGAGCAGAAGATCGTGGAAAGAGAGGACGTCGACGACGAAGCAGAAGACCTGCTCGAAACGATCGACAAACAAACGTAAGTTACGGCAAAACAAGAGTGTAGGCAACCGCTCTGTGTTCATCTGATCTCTTTCGTAATGAGTTTCGGTGCGTCCTTTGATTCTCAGATGATTATCCTGATTTTTTTATCCCCGTTCTGAAGTTAAAATTTAAGATGGAAATGGTTCGATGAAGCTACGGCTGTGATTATCGTGATGTGCATCTCGACCTTTCTCTCGAACTCGCCGTGATTTCCTGCGCGTGCAAATAGTTTTTGGTTTTTAGTTTTTGTCTTCTCATCATGCAAGAGCAATTCCAGACTTCGTTATGTTACGTGACCTTGGAATTGCACCATTGGATGTCTTATTTCCGGTGTACTCGTGACATAGCTGGATTAATAAATTCATCAATAATCACTGTTGGAACGCTAGATTGTCAGTAATGATCCAGGAAATGCTTTTGTCCTGACATTCTACATTCACCAGAAAACATGGAGTTTAATGCGATGGTTAGGCTCGAGTCTTTGTTGAACGACGATTCTGGTTCGCTGAAATCCAGCAAAGTGAAGAATAATGTGAAGAGAAAATCAAAGACTAAGATCGAACAGTATCTCAATCTTAATTGACGAGGAGTAATTTCCACTACTACTTGAATACAATATGTCTAATTCACTTGTTTGACGTCTGTCTTCTAAATTATACAAAAGCGATTCGGCCTTTGTTATGTTACGTCACATGGTAATTGCACCATCGGTACATCTATTTTCCGCATATTTATGGCATAGATGGATTAATAACAAATCTTTGACATTCTACATTCACCGGAAAACATAAAGTTTAACACCATGGCGAGTTGTTCTTATTTTCTTTCTCTGAACTTCTTCCTTTATTTTGTTTGCAGTTATTTCTCAAGGAATAAATGCTGGAGATGTGAAAAAGCTCCAGGATGCAGGATGCAGGAATCTACACTTGCAATAACTTAATGATCCATACTGTTGGAAAATCTCCTATAATCTCTCCCAAATCATTTAGGATATTGTGGGATATTATTTGATTTGATTTTGATTTGATTCCGTTAGCTGTAAATTAGCTACTGACAGAGATTAGGTCCTCTATTCTTGATTTTCTGACCTAATTTAGATCTTCTATTCCCCGTGTATATATACCGTGTAATCACTTGATGAATATATGAGAAAATACAAATTCTTTTCTTTTCTACATGGTATCAGAGCCTAGTCTTCTGATCTGTATTTCCTGCCTCTGTTTCTTTTCTTCTACTGCTGCTTCATTGCAGCCTTTTTTCAGCCTTATCGCTATTGTTCTGTTTCAGCCTTATTGCTGACTTAACCAGCCTTATTGATGGCCTCCAATTGTGTGATAATCACCCTTGTCTCTCGATCCCTTCTTAGTCTTCTCCTATAATCTGTCCTTAAAGTTCTTTGGAATGGAAGATTTCGGGAAGGCTATCTCAGCAAACCGGGTCCTCTCATTCGAATCAATCCAACTCATCGGTCGGAGATTTTCCCAACATGAAGGAGTACCGATTGGATGGAAAAAATTATCTTCGGTGGGCACAGTTTGTGAGGACATTTCTTAAAGGAAAAGGGAAGCTCGGTCATCTAGAAGGTGCTTGGTCCAGGACAAGGTGATCCCAAGTTTCAGACATGGGATGAAGAAGATTCCTCAATTATGTCATGGTTGTGGAGCTCAATGCAACCTGAAATCAGCAAAAACTACATGTTTCTCCCTACTGCCAAGGAGATATGGGAGGCATTCGTCGATCTTATTCGAAAGTCCAAGATGCAAACAGCGGTAATATATGAACTCAAGACAAAGGCTTCAACAACAAAACAAGGTAATCGTTCCGTTACCGAATACTACAATCTGATGAGAGGTCTTTGGCTTGAAATAGATCACAATCTGAATATCCAGATGAGGTGTCCTGAAGACACTAATACTCTCCAAAACTATATGGAGAGAGATAGGATCTTTGAGTTTTTGGCGGTCGAATGCAAACTTTGACCAGATTCGAGTTCGATTCTCGGAAAGAAGCGGCTGCCATCCTTGAATGAAGTTTTTTCTCTTAAGAGGAGAAGAAAGCCGAAGAACTGTAATGCTTGAAGACCAACACACCGAAGGATCCGCCATGAAAGCAAGTAAGGAGGAAACAAATCCTTACAAAAACAAGAGACCGGATCGATTAAGACAACGAGCGCGAAGGTTTATGGTGCGGTTTCTGCAAAAAACCACGCCATACAAGAGAAAATTGCTTCAAGCTTCATGGAAGAACGCAGGTGCTCGCGAGAGCTAAAAGACAGCCGCAAGCGCACATGACCGTGAAGGTGATGCTTTGCTCCGATGGTACAATACAAACCTGTCAATGAGGAGATATTTAACAGAGAAGAAGTTGGTAAAATCATGGCTCTCCTTGACTCCCTATCTAAGTCTTCTGATATGTGTTCATTGGTTCAGTCAGGTGCGTGTCTAATTTCTGAAAACTCAACAGCTTCTCGGTACCTAATTCATGGATTCTTGATTCAGGAGCAACCAACCATATGACACATGATCCCACTAAATTTGAAACTTATAAACCATTACCGGGAAATAGGAGTATTACCATAGCGAGATGGATCTCCTGTTATTCGTAGTAAATGGCCAAGGAACCATAATTCTAAATCCCTCACTTAAACTTAACAATGTCCTTCATGTTCCTAAGCTGTCCACCAATCTCCTTTCCATTCATCAACTTACCAAAAATCTGAATTGTAAGGTTCTTTTCTCTGCTGATCATTGCATTTTGCGGGACACTGAAAACGGGGAGGATGATTGGATTTGCTAAGGAACGGAATGGGCTCTACTACCTTGAGGATTCGAGCGAAGTGGTTGGTCTCTTGTGGGATATAAGACCTCTTACAACTCTTGTAATTCTATCCACTTATCTCAAATTTGGCTTCATCATTTTCGATTAGGACATCCACCTTTTAGTCTTCTTAGGACTATGTTTCCTTCCATCTTTAAAGACGTTGCTGTTGAAAATCTTCATTGTGAAGTTTGTGAACTCGCAAAACATCATCGTGTTTCATTTCCTTTGAATAATAATGCTAGAGTTTCAACACCATTCTCTCTTATCCATACGATGTATGGGGTCCATCTAGAACTGCTAATTTTACGGGAGCTAAGTGGTTTGTCTCTTTTATTGATGATTGTACTCGAACTACATGGTTATATCTTATGAAAGACAAATCTAATGTTCAATCTATTTTTCAGAACTTTCATAAGATGATAGTCAATCAATTTGTGGTGTCAATTAGGAGACTTAGATCTGATAATGGGAAAGAATATTTCAATCAGTATCTTGACCATTTTTTCCAAACTCAAGGTATTATTCATGAGTCTTCTTGTGTTGATACTCCTCAACAAAATGGAGTAGCCGAAAGGAAAAATAGGCACCTCCTAAATGTTACTCGGGCTCTACTCTTTCAAATGTCTGTTCCAAAGCATTTTTGGGGGGAAGCTATTTTAACTTCAGCATATCTTATTAATCGGGTTCCTTCCAAAACCTTAGGAAATAAAAGTCCCTTACAGCTCCTGTCTACCTTTTATCCTGATGTCTCCCATAAATATCACATTTCTCCTCGAGTCTTTGGTTGTGTTGCATTTGTGCATATTCATAATCACAACGAGACAAACTCGACCCTCGTGCTCTAAAGTGTGTCTTTATTGGGTATTCTAATACTAAAAAGGGTTATAAATGTTATGATCCTTTAACACGTCGAGTTTTTATCTCTATGGATGTCACTTTTAATGAAAACCAATCATTTTTTACTTCCCACCACTATCTTCGGGGGAGACTCCTAATGAAGATAGTGGGTTTGAACCACTTGCCTTCACTACCTTCACTACCTAGTGCGTCGCTCAATCCTACTTCGTCGAATCCAACTTCGTCTCCTTCACCATTTCTATCAAGTCCTAGCCCTCTTAGTCCACCTAGTCCTTTGTCAAGTCCATTGAGTCCTTTGACTGGTCTTAGCTCTCCATCAAGTCCTCTGCTTAATTCATCATCATCATCATCTTCATCTAGTCCTCCTAAGAATGAACCAACCAAGCTGCAAGTTTACTCAAGAAGGACAAAGCTCAATCCGGAACTGAATCAAGTCCCGTTATCCGAACCGTTATCGAGTGTAATGAAATCACTCACCCTTACCCTTCTTCTAATGAACTTGAGTCAAGTGATTTGGATTTACCTATTGCCTTGAGAAAAGCTACCAGAAATGTACCCAACACCCTATCTCCCAATTTGTGTCATACCATAGACTATCTACTCAACACAAAGCCTTTATTATCGCTTGCTCTTGATTCAATTACTGTTCCTAACTCGGTACATGAAGCTTTTGAGGATAGGAATTGGATACAAGCTATGATGGAGGAAATGAATGCATTGAAAAAGAATGATACATGGGAAGTTGTGACTTTACCCAAAGGCAAGCAACCAGTGGGATGTAAATGGGTTTATACTCTTAAGTACAAGGCCGATGGCACCTTGGAGAGGTATAAAGCGAGGTTGGTTGCAAAGGGATATACCCAAATCTATGGGGTGGATTATCAGGAGACCTTCGCACTAGTAGCAAAGATGAACACAGTACGGATACTACTTTCTCTTGCAGCTAATTTTGGTTGGTCTTTGCAGCAATTTGATGTGAAGAACGCATTTCTACATGGAGATTTGGAGGAGGAAGTCTTTATGGAGCCTCCGCCAAGTTTTGATAAGGATTTTGGAAACAATCAGGTGTGTCGACTTAAAAAAGCTCTATGTGGTCTCAAACAGTCCCCGAGAGCCTGGTTTGGAAGGTTCACAAAGGCAATGCTTGAGATGGGTTACAAGCAAAGTAGAGGGGACCACACCCTCTTCATCAAACATTCAAAAGAAGGTATGGTCACAGCTCTACTTGCATATGTAGATGATATAGTTGTGACTGGTAATGATGAAGCTGAACAAAATTCTCTTAAGAGCAATCTTGCTCAATAGTTCGAGATCAAGGACCTTGGAAAGTTGAGATACTTCCTTGGTATTGAGGTGGCCTATTCTAATAAAGGTATTTTTATATCCCAAAGGAAGTATGTACTTGATCTTCTCAAGGAAACAGGATGTCTCAATAGCAAGGCGGTGAGCACTCCTATTGATGCAAATCATAAAATGGATGGACACGGAGAGAGTAGCATTGTTGATAGAGGGAGATATCAAAGTTAGTAGGAAGACTTATTTATCTATCTCATACTAGGCCAGACATAGCCTATGTTGTGGGAGTTACAAGTCAATTCATGCATGATCCTAAAGAACATATGCAAGCTGTCTACCGGATTCTCCACTACCTCAAAGCTACTCCTGGAAAAGGTATTCTGTTTAAACGAGGTCACAAGTTGAATCTTGAAGTCTATACTGATGCAGATTATGCTGGGTCACCAATAGATAGAAGGTCCACATCTGGCTATTGCACTTTTCTAGGGAGAAATCTTGTCACTTGGAGGAGTAAAAAACAAAATGTGGTTGCTAAATCAAGTGCTGAAGCTGAATTCAGGGCGATGGCGAATGGGATATGTGAACTTTTGTGGCTCAGAATTGTCATTGAAGACCTCAAAGTGGAACACGAAGGAACTATGAGACTTTATTGTGATAATAAATCAGCAATCAACATTGCTCACAATCCAGTTCAGCATGATCGAACCAAATATATTGAGATAGACAGGCATTTTATAAAGGAGAAGCTTGAATCCGGTTTGATCGACTCCCTACACTCCTAGCAAAGATCAGCTAGCGATGTACTAATGACCAAAGGTCTACTTGACCAAAGGTCTACTCTCCCAAATCATTTAGGATATTATTTGATTTGATTTTGATTTGATTCCGTTAGCTGTAAATTAGCTATTGACAGAGATTAGGTCATCTATTCTTGATTTTCTGACCTAATTTAGATCTTCTATTCTTGTGTATATATACCGATTTCACAGATTTTGATATAGACTTCTAGATGTTTTACTTAGTATCTGCAGTATGATGGAGATTATCAAACATTGGGCTGCACGATGATAGGTTTCATTGGGTCTGATGATACACCTCCGCCTGGATCAGCTACAACTGAAACAAATAAACCAAAGACAGAGTCAAAAAAAAAAAAAAAAAAAAATTCCTTTTCCTATGTCATGGATTGCAGCTACCGTATGCTTCACCAGTTTACATCAAATAAATGGTTCTTGAGATTTACAAGAATTAGTCAGTCCCCAAATTGCTATTTGTCAGTGTGCAACCATCAAAGGGCTAAATTGAGTAAGAACTTTGAATGGATGCAGGACTACGTGGGAGAAATGAGATGTGACGCAGTACCTTGATTGGTCATGTACACTGCCACGTTAGATTCCTCAGCTATCTTAATTAAATGTGAGAGCGTTTGTGCCAATTTTTGCTGCAATTTGGAATTCATTAGTGTCAAACCAGATAAGCTGCAGAATAACAACTTGCATGATTTGATGGTTTCAGGATCAACCTGGTGCTCTGCAAGTTCTCTTCCAGTAAAATCCACTAGGAAGAGAGCAGTCACTGAATCCACAATCTGAAAAAGGCACTCACATAGGTCAACCATCCACACCTCAGAAAATCTATCGGATTTGATTCTCGAGCAGTGTCTTACCAGTAATTTGAACGGTTCTTCAGAGATTCTGGCAGCCAAACCAAGAAGCAAGTTGTACTGATGCTTAGAAGTAGAGGCACAGGCATAAATGATCTTCAAATTCATGGAATGGCTAGATTACAGCAAGTACACTAGCCAGAAAAGTAAGAGTGGCAGAAAGCATTGCTTACATTATCTAGGACTGCACCAGGATCCATGCCAAATCTTTCGGCAATTGGTACGATTTGATCAGGATGACTGCAGGTGTACTAAGTTAAGAAAGTGCACATGCGCTTACATGGACAGGCGACGTTTATGAAACACAAGCAGCTTTGTCGAGGTCAAGAAAATTTCAGACAGATTATCATAAGATACAAAGTTCATTGTGTCAAATACAAGCTACCTTGCCATTTCCTCCTCTCATGTGAGTTGGCAGCTGAAATTTTTTTACGAATATGGAATCCCCCAGCCATTAATAAAGAACGATTGAAAACGGGAAAATGCTTTTGAAGGATTTGCAAATAAGTAGAGTATCTTCAAGCATCACATTCGACTAATGATCAACCCAAGTCCGATTCTGACAATAATTAAGGTTTTCACTCAGTTATGACACAGTACAAACTCTTCTGGCCTTTTCCTGCTTGGTTTTGTATTTGCGTTCCAGTATACTGACTGCAGATTATAGAAAATGAGAGTGCCATACTTCCAGAATCAAATAATACACAAGTTCTGATGTCAAGATCGCCCACATCTTTATTCTTCATAGAAATTCGATCATTATGTTACTATTCGGCATTGTTCATCTGAACCAAAAATGCAACAGAAGTTAACGACAGAAACCTAATATCCAATTCAGACCAACCTGAGTAGTAACACACGGGGTATGTGCGAGCTGTGTTTTCCAAGACCTGAAGTGACGTCAGCAGCATTTTGTGAGAAAGCCAACTAATAAAAGCAACTAAAAGTTCATCAAAGGTAATGTCTTGGGACTCTGATTTTCACCCAGATTCGCCAAATGCTTCTGTAATTGCCAGAGTTTCAATACCACCTGTTTAACATCGCCAAACCGGTGAAATTTGCTTTTGTTGAAATGCATAAAGAATGAGACAGACAGTCTGCAAAAGAAAGTCAATTACCGCCTAAAAGCTCATCGAGGGCTTGGCTTCCAGTTGTGGTGCGAACAACTGACTTTCTCTTGAAATAAAGACATTAAAAGTACTTTGAGCAACACATAGGCCAATTTGCAGGCTTTATTTCGGGGGTCAATAACTCATTAAGGTATTCCGAAGATGCTTATAGAAGTTCAAATTCAATGAAGCCAACATCTCAAATCAAGAAGAATTTAGGCTCTAACCACTATTTTTTCAGCTGCTTCGCATATCTTGTCAACTTTTGCCTCAGTTAATCCTTTTATTCCAGTTAAGTGCTACCAAATAAAAAAGAAAAAAAAAAAAAAAAAAGAAAAGGCAAATCACTTGGCCAAATAAGAATACGTTCCTCAACTTAATTCTCAGGACTAAAGATCAGATATACCTTCTTTGTACGCATCATCAAGCCATTGCGAGTGTAGATTCCTGCATCCTGGAGCTTTTTCACATCTCCGGCATTTATTCCTTGAGAAATAACTGCAAACAAAATAAAGGAAGAAGTTCAGAGAAAGAAAATGAGAACAACTCACCATCGTGTAGAATGTCCGGACAAAAGCATTGCATAGATGATCAATGACAATCTAGCTTTCCAACAGTGATTATTGATGAATTTAGCTTAGGACATTCGTTATTAATCCAGCTATATCACCAATACATGGAAAATAAGACATACGATGGTGCAATTCCAATGTCCCGTGACATAACAAAGCTGGAATTGCTCTTGTATGATCAGAAGACGAAAACTGAAAACTACCGCACGCGCAGAATATCACGACAAGTTCGAGACAAAGGTCGAGACGTAAAAACACTAACGGATTCACGGAGATGTCCCGGGGAAAATCGAGCTAAACCGATCAACCAAACCGAAATCGAGCTCATCCGGTTAGCAGTATTCAGAGTCACTTAATATCGACATTCGAAGAGATTCACACTCATAGTTCCATCGAGCCATTTGCATCTTGCTTTTAACTTCAGAACAGAGACGACAAGATCACGATACTCGTCTCGGAATCAAACGACCGCACTGAAACATCAACGAGAAAACAAAAGCGACGAGATGAACAGAGAGGAGCTGCCCGCACTCTGTTTTGCCTCCTGACTTACGTTTGTCGATCGTTTCGAGCAGGTCTTCTTCGTCGTGGACGTCGTCCTCTCTTTCCACGATCTGCAGCTGGTCGCTCTGCTCTTCGGCGAAACTCGGAATCGTCGCCCGCGATTGCATCGGCGGAAATGCACGACGCTGGAGTTTGACGATCGGCGATGGAGTTCGCTGCGCCTGCGCAGAAGAAGAGATTTTCGAATTACGATCGCAAATTGGAGGGAATCTTATATATAGAGGCGGGAAGCGGGGAAGAATGGCCCGTGGCTTTTCTTTTCTTTTTTTCTTTTTTTAAGAAAAAGGAGATTCGATTAAGTTTTGTTTATTCTGAAATAGATCTTATAAATTGAGGTTTGATGGATCTGATAAATCCTTATAATCTTTTTAAATCCATTCCTAGAGAGAAAACTGGACTTGGCTTTTTTATTTCCCATTGAATAATCAATTCGAGGTAGCTCGATATTGAATGCGTGCATGCATGGTGGGTGCGTCCAATCAGAATGTTAAGGAGTGAAGAACAAACATCTTGCGGTAATTTCTCAGTTCACCAGGTCGAGATGATACCTTCCTTTTTTAAACAAAAATGAGATATGAGGTATATATCAAAGTTTTAGATTTGAAAGAATACGTGACTCCATATGATCTTATCACTTTCTCCAGTTAAAATTCTGTGATATTGATATTACACAGAATTTTAGATATCTCTCTACATCGAATTCATGCTGTCAGACTGGTGGTCCTGTGTCGGGTAGCTATAATTGTGATTGAGGGGCCTTCCTGAGTATTGCCACCAATTCACATGAAGACGACCTTTTTTTTTTTTTTTTCTTCTTTTAACCTTGGCTTCCTGCAATTTTGGTTGCGGTGATCGTGACATGTATAGAAAGATTACTACTCTTGCCGAAGGGAAAAAAAAGGTACCATCACATAGTCATGTGAGAAGCAATTCGATCATCACGAAATAAAGATTCTCTCCGTTATCAGCCAGCTAATACCCACCATCAATAAGATGGTCGAATAAATGGCATTCATTTCTTGGGTGTGAACCCGTTCTCTGGACTGCAACGTGAAAGGAGCAGTTGTTTTTTTTTTACCCTCCCTGATTTGGTCAAACTTGAGAAGATAGGAGACTACATTGTTTACTTTTCCCGAATAAAGTACATTAAATGTCCTGCTCAACCCTCTGTGATTTTCTTCTGCTATTCTAATTCTGGAGGTGGCAGTGGCATTTAATATGCATGACAGTGGAATGATTCTATGTGATCGCTTGTACTATATCAAATCGTGCAAGCTCACCTTCTCATATAGGCAGCTTGTACAAGCACCTATTTTTGATTGAATCAAGTACGTACAATGCACTGTCTGGAGTTTACTCGTTGCTCTTCAATTCCCAGATTAAATAAGCCTTTCTTACTTGTGGTGGAGCCAATTATAATCATCTTAACCGAGAGGTGCTACCTTCGCTAGCTTCGAATTGTTCTGTGCTAATACACACTACATGTCGCATAAAATAAGTACTTATCAGAGCTTGTGTATGGCTCGAACCTTATTACCACAAACAAAGTCACAAGCACCTGCTAGTGTACATGTTCATTTGGTCCTAAATTTCTTTCATATTTCCAATAATGATACTAATAAATGATTTTTTAACTTATGGTTTGTGCTTGTAGTTGATTTACTAAGAACAATCGCCACGAAAATGCAAAACAAATATTGGAATGTAGGAGAAACAGCATGCAATGGGGGTCAAGGTCTAAACATGTCCTTGGCTTCAGGAATGATGAGCAACGTGACTTGCAACTGTTCCTTCAATGATGGCACAGTTTGCCATGTCACAAACATGTACGGAAGATTTGACAGTTATTTTTGTTTCTTCACTTATCCTTCTTTCATACGCATCAATTGCAATTTATCTATTCTTATTCATGTCGCAGCCAATTGAAGGGACTTAATTTGAAAGGAATTTTTCCTGATGAATTTGGCAACCTCACTTACCTAACAGAAATGTAAGTTAGACTTGACTGCATGATATTTTCCCATATGGAAGGAAATTAGGCCAAAGAAATTGAATGTGACTGATGGGCCATGGTTGTTTATTTTCATGGGGAAATCACAAAAAAGCATGCTATGAGTTGGGTGAAGATTATTCTGGTTCCACCTTATCTCATTATTGACAATGTTTTTCTTAAGCATGTATCTATCTTAGAAATGTAGCAATTGTGGGAATCTAAAGCAAACTATTGCTTGAGAATTGTAAAAGTTCTAAAGCAAGCATTCTTTGGAAGCAGAGAACTCTCTCGTAACTACATTAGTGGGGGTATTGAGTTGACTTGTTCGTTCAGTGATAGTGTTGTGAGGCATGTCAACTCAACGGTGGGCATTTCACCTACCCTCACTCACCCAGGTACGGGAGGCTACTATACCTGTCTACCCGGTAATAGCTAGGACTTTTGTCCCGACGTGGTGTTTATCTTTACCACTGTCTATCTTTGTCTTCCCAAGAAAGAGGGAATACGGGGGTGACATTGTGGGGTCTTTCACCCCAGGGCGGTTCTCTCGCTTATTTCTTCCTCTCGAGCCTTTTAAGGACTTGCTCAGGTCCACACCTTATCTTATTATTGTCAATGTTTTTCTTAAGCATGTATCTATCTTAGAAATGTAGCGATTGTGGAATCTAAAGCAAATTATTGCTTGAGAATTGTAAAAGTTCTAAAGCAAGCATTCTTTGGAAGCAGAGAACTCTCCCGTAACTACATTAGTGGATCGCTCCCCACAAGCCTTACTCAGATACCACTTACCATTTTGTAAGTTAATCTTATCATCATTGGATATCATCATCATAATTTAATTAGGAGTTCTTTTAAAAAAGAAGCATAATTTTGTTTTCAATTTGGTACTTCAGGTCAATACTTGGAAATCGCATAAGTGGTATTCCCTCGGAAATTGGCAACATTAGCACGTTGGAAGAGCTGTAAGACTTGCCATAAATCATATGCCTTTGTATTGAGAATGTGTTAGATCTGACAATGATAAATTTATGGTTATGCTAGTGTATTAGAGGACAATTTGTTTGAAGGCCCTCTTGAGCCAAAGATTGGAGACTTGAGCCGCTTAAGGAGACTGTAAGTAAATTGGAGTACATTAAGTGACACACTTTTGCTTGGATAACACATTTTAGAAATCCTTCTTTATATTTGTGAGCTCTCTTGATTGTGAGATTATAAAATAAAAAATTTAACTTTAATCTTCCTACTTAAATTGGAAAGAAGTTTCTCTTTGTTTACAAAGATGAAAATTTACTTCGTTCTATGTTCTATACATTGAGACTTGATACTTTATTGTTCCTAATTCTTGATTTGTTTTTTTTTTCTCTGTAGCCTTTTGTCTGCTAATAATTTCACGGGAACGATACCCGAATCCTTTAGCAATCTAAAGAACTTAGAAAATTTGTAAGTGGCATCATAATATTCTTTTTATTTCTCAATATTGAATTTCCTTTGAGGGATTTTAATTTATAGACCACTTGCAGTCATATAGATGGAAGCACATTTTCAGGCAAGATACCTGATTTTATTGGGAATTGGACCAAAATTACAAGATTGTGCGTATCCCAATCCCTCTTAATTGAGGCAAAAAATTATTTATATGATTTATGAGATAATCAAAAGTTGTTCTTATATTCCGACATTAAGTTTTCAGGGACATGCAAGGCACATCTATGGAGGGACCTATCCCTTCAAGCATATTTTTGTTGACAAACTTGGAGGAGTTGTAAGCATTTGATCCTGTGCAATTGTTCTTTATCTCTTATAATCTTGTAAGATTGTGTTTTAGCACGAAAAGGTAGAATGGATGTTAATGTCAAGTGATGGAGTGGTTTTATCTACGTCTAGGAGAATATCTTATTTGAAAGGTCCAAGCTCGAATTTTCCCGATTTGCAGGGCATGAACATGATGAAGATTTTGTGAGCTCAATATAATGAATATTTAATTTGTATCTTTTGTATCTTTTTATTATAGCTAAATTTCCACTAACTATTGTTTTTTTTTTTTAACATCTTAGGATTCTAAGAAATTGCTTGCTTACTGGCTCAATTCCAGATTACATTGGGGAATGGACAAGATTGAAAACATTGTAAGTTTGCTACAGTGGGGTGGATATTTCATTTGTTCACAAGGATAAACATAACAGAAGTGTCACCACCGGCCAAATAGCGTGGAGGGTAGGATCCCAAGGTTCGAAGCCCTGCGAAGTGTCATAACTTTGATTTAAGTATGGTGCTCACTTGATGATCATAATTTTTTTTTCGCTCACTTAAGTATAACATAAAAGTAAAATCGTTCATTTGAGTGTCATTTTAAGCAAATCGCTTTACGTGGATTTTTTATTCAATTTTCCATTCTGACATGTAAATTTTAAAAATAAATGGAAGTTCAACCTGGCTATTTTTGTCCACTTGGAGAGAAACACGTCTATCAAGCCACTGGCACGGTCTTCCTATTGTTCGTCTCTGAATTGCAAATTAGGGCTTGCATCTCTCTCTAATCTAGGCGAGGGTCGTAATGGGCGAGGGTCACCAAGCTCACGGCCATTGGGTGAGACGCAGGCAACTGCAGGTGAGGCCACCCTTGCCATGGTCTAGCCCGCCATGGGCAAAAGCGGCCTCGCCTACGGCTGCCGAAGAAGATGACAACGATGGATATGAGCTTGAGATGGGACACTGCTGCGCTGTTCATGCAAACACAGTCGGCGAAGAAGATGGCAAGGGCTTGTGCCGATTCGGTTACTCACCCTTCCGAGATGGAATCGAGAATCGGATCGGGAGGACCGGTTTCCAGATTCTAAGACCTGGAATCGGACCGACCAACCGACCGGTCTAGTCCAGTGGAATTGGTAATGTGCTGCCACTGCTGGGCCCCGTCGCCTCCTCTCCCTCACCCACCTGGTCTTCTATGTCTCCGTCGCCCAGACCCTCCGCACCATCAACAGCTTCAAGTACCAACGCCACTGCCACAAGCTCACCCTTGGCCTCGCCATTGAACGGCTGAGGGACCTCAAGATGAGGTTAAGCCTGGCAATGGCGAGCGCCGATGGAAAGGGCGCTGGCGGCCACCACCACCACCACTACGAGGTGGTGTTTGATGACAGGGACTTTGAGATTCGATACCAGGAGCTGGCCCAGGACTACCTGGGCAAGTTCAAGCGGAACTGGGCTTTGCATTTCGGGTTCTTGATCTTGGTCTACGGCTTCATGGCCTCTTTTTCTGTCGTCACCCTTCATTTCTAGGAAAGTTCCTCTTCAAGCTTAAAGCTTCGATTTTTTCAGTAGATTTTTCTCAGCGTAAAGCAAATTGTGTTCATCGGAAGGGAAGGGAAAGCAAAAAGGGAAGGAGGAGAAAGCAAATTGTTTTTCCCAGCTTAAAGCTTCGGTAATATATATGTATATAACCGGTCCGGTCAGTCCGGATTGGGAACCTGACCGACCAGCCATCTGTTCCAAGAATTGGAACTAGGAACTGGACCGCCCTCTTTGGGAACCGCCTAGAACTGGCCAATCCGGTCCAGTCCAGGCGGTTTCCGTGGCATACCCCTACTCCAATTTCTTCTTCTTCTTCTTTAGCCCTTGGCTGATAGATGACGACGTTTCAGCTTCTATTCTTGCACAGTTAGGGTTTTTTAATTTGTTGAGTCCTATGACACCGTTTAGCAACTCAAATGCTGACCTCAAGTTGTCGACATGCTACAATAAAGCAACTCAACGATAACACTTAAGGGATCTCTTTTTCAAATTTGTGGCACTTAAGTGAGCTAGAAAAAAAGTTATGAGATTCAAGTGATTGCTATACAAAAGTTAGGACAATCCTGTTGTTCTTATTCTTTTGATCATAAGATACATTTTATGTTCATTGTGAAGTCTAGTGGACCGGTTATTACGCACCAACACATTTTTGGACTTGTCTCAGTAGAGTATTGCGTTTTTTTAGAAGAGATTTGTTTCATGAATGATAAAGGCCTCAACTGAAGATCAAATTACATGAACTTCTGCAAGTTTTCTTGAGAAAACTATCTGATTCCTCTCCTTTTTTCCATCTTTGGTAGAGACCTGAGTGTCAACAGATTGACTGGTCAAGTTCCTGACAAGATGGGAGCTTCTCTGGATTACATGTAACTACAAATTTTCTTGACCACTCCTAATGTCTCAGCAAATATGTAGTTGATTTTCCTTCCTCATTGATATCATATACTCCTCGCATAGTTGAATTCCAAACAAATATTTGGACAAGTACATAACTTTTATTTGTGAATGTAGGTTCCTGACAAACAACTCCCTTACTGGAGCAGTACCCACTTGGGTAACAAGTAGCAAGCAATATTTGTTAGTCTCCTATGAAAATTTCCAGTTTTTTGTTCTTACTTTTCCATACTTTTGACATAGATTGCAGGATTTAACTCATAATTCCTAGTATGAGACTCATGAGTTCCCATCTGATATATCACTCTCCAATGTTGTACTATCATTATTTACGGGGGTGAATATGCGCACTAACTCGGTCAAGGTATGTAACTGCAGCGACTTCTCTTACAACAATTTCACCGGTTCTTCTCCAGTCAATTGTCAGGCATCACGAGTGTGAGTCAATGCACATTCTCTCTTAAGGCAGAAATTTTATAGTTTTGTCTCATCCGTACATTTCTGGAGTTATAATCTAACACATTAAGTCACTTTCCAGTAATTTGGTTTCCAGCTATACGTCTCACCAAAACAAATCGTAAGTCTCTTTGACTAAGAGCTATTCCAATTGTTTGCATGTGAAAATTTTATTGCTAACAATCTTTTTGTTTATCCCTTTAGGCTTTGGTGCTTGGAGAAGGATCTACCCTGCAGCGCAAAGGCACAATGTGAGTTTAGAATTGTGGGAAAATTACCAAAATATTCCTAAATCTATTGTAATTTTTCCAATTCAGTCATAAATATTTTTTTTTTATCAATTCAGTCCTAAACCGTTTGCAATTATGTCAATTCAATTCATCCGGTTAAATTTGGCTGGCCGGTGCTGACGTGGATGCCGGCCGTTCGGCCGACGCTAACATGGCAAATTTTTAATAATATTTTATTTTTGGGATTTATTTATTATTTTTTTTTTCCTTTCTTCTTCTTCTTCTTCTTCTGGCCGGTCACCGAACCGGCCAGAGGCTACGGCTGGTGAACTCATCCTCACCTAGATCTGGCGACAGCGAGCTCGCCCAACGCTGCATCAGGGAGGCCCGCCCTTGCCAGATTTGGGCGAGGGCAAGCCTTGCCATGGTTGGGTGAGACCTTGCCTAGTGTTGCAAGGGCGAGGGCAAGGTCTCGCCAACGATGGCAAGGCCTCGCCATTTGCTGGCGACGTCTCCCCTTGAATTATTGTTGAGCATAAACTGTCGAGCTACTTTTGGCCCCTATCATGTCTTATGTAATATCATCTTACGACCTATGCAGACTCTTCCTTGTTTATCAATTGTGGAGGAAACAAAACGATTATTGACGGGAATCAATATGAAGAGGACACCAGTCTGAACGGGCCATCATTTTTCTCCTCTTCTTCTTCTTTTTGGCCAAAACAGTGGGCTTCCAGCACCACAGGGGTTTATATGGGAAATGAGGTTGCTGATTACACAGCGGAATACCCCTATATTATGAATGTGAACAGCTCAGGATTGTACCAAACGGCTCGCCTTTCCCCTTGGTCAATTAGATACTATGGCCTTTGCATGATGAAAGGACGTTACAAAGTGCGGCTCCATTTTGCTGAACTTCAATTTTCCGACGACAAAACATATAACAGCCTTGGGAAACGTATATTTGATGTATCGATACAAGTAAGTGAAGTGAAATTTGACAACTGATTATTATTTTAATTTCATCTATTTTGTCAAGTTATCGTCTTCTGTTAAGGTACTTGACTTGGGAAATTGTTATTATGACTTGGTGTGTGACAGGGCTGCACACAACAGTTCGACAAGAGCACGATCTTTTCTTACCGAAATTCTTGTTAATTATGCAGGGCAATCAAGTGTTGAAAGATTTTAATATTGCAGAGGAAGCGGGAGGTGTTGGGACGAGAATCGATAAGGACTTCGATGATATTTATGTTAGTGGCAGTACTTTGGAGATTCATTTATATTGGTCAGGGAAGGGAACCACAGCCATTCCTAATAGAGGTATCTATGGACCACTTATTTGCGGCATTGCAGTGACACCGTGTAAGTCAACATTGACGTACAAATCTCTATTATTCTTTCCTCACGTGGTCATTGAAGCATTCACGTATAAATCTATCATTTTTTTCCTACTCTTAGACCAAGATTTTGGAAGCACTGGACTATCAGTTGGAGCAATCACCTGGAATTGTAGTAGCTTTGGTGGTTCTCCTTGTATTGATAATACTGGTCCTTTGGCTAAGAGGATTCTTAGATTGTAGAGACATTGAAGATCCAGGTAAGGTCATACTGACTTGTTTGCTCATGCAGGAATCTATCACTTATTGATTCATCACACAAGTATGATGCTTAATTCAAGATTGTATTTATCTGCTTTCTTTGTACTTTTTGTGGAATTCTTACAAGTAAATTGTGACCACAAAAGTCGCCATTTTTTTCATTTAACTAGGATTGCATGTCTATGAGGCATGACCATATAGATAAATTCCTCCTCAGGTTGAGTGTCTATTGTAGAACTATGTCTTTCTTTCAATTATTATTATCGCATTCCTATTATATACCATGAATTTTATTTTATTTTTTAGAATTACATGGGCTAGATATCCAAATCGGCCGTTTCACTTTGAGGCAAATCAAAGCTGCTACAGGCAATTTCGACTCTGTGAATAAGATAGGTGAAGGAGGGTTTGGCCCAGTTTACAAGGTGATTTACAATATTTTCATAACTTCATTCTCCATTCAATGTGAAATGTCTATAAATAAAGTATGTCTTTGTTTTAGACTTCCCAATCCAGATCTTGTCAAGCTAACCATTTTTTGTGATGAATAAGATGTGATTAGTTATGAGTCTCAGTTCATATGATTAATCTCAGGGAACACTATCGAATGGAACTATAATTGCTGTGAAGCAGCTTTCTTCTAGATCAAAGCAAGGCAATCGTGAATTTCTCAATGAGATAGGCATGATATCCGCTCTCTGGCACCCAAATCTCGTAAAGCTTTACGGCTGCTGCATTGAAGGAAATCAATTGTTACTAGTTTACGAATATTTGGAGAACAATAGTCTTGCCCGAGCACTTTTTGGTAAAGGATGCTTTCCCTAAGCTAACTAATATCCTATTAATGGGCATTCAACTAAACCCTCTCTCTTCCCAGGACGAGATGATCAACAGATTGAGTTGGACTGGGCCACGAGAAAGAAAATATGTTTGGGAATAGCTAGGGGATTGGCTTACCTTCATGAGGAATCTAGGTTGAAAATTGTTCATAGGGACATAAAAGCGGCAAATGTGCTGCTTGATAAGGAACTAAATGCCGAGATCTCAGATTTTGGTTTGGCCAAACTCAATGAAGACAATACGCACATCAGCACAAGGATAGCTGGAACAATGCAAGTCGTTTGTTATTTTGGTTAATTCTCTTCTTTTAATTAACTTTATCTAATGAGCTTTTGATTGCTACATATCTGTAATGTTTTACCTGAATGTCCTCTTTTTATGGCCATACTCACCATTACTATCTTGTCTTGCCTCAGAGGTTATATGGCTCCTGAATATGCTCTGAGGGGCCACTTGACAGACAAAGCCGATGTTTACAGCTTTGGAGTTGTCGCTTTGGAAACTGTCAGCGGAAAGAGCAACACAAATTATAGGTCGAAGGAAGAGTCTGTTTATCTCCTTGATTGGGTAACGTATGGCGACCTTAAGTCTTATAGAAACTATGCAGCCAAGCTTTCACTGGACTTGAAGCTCTCTTTCTCTACTTTCTGCTGGTTTGCTTTTGGGACTTGCAAGTAGAATGATGGCATGTGACTTCATACTAAATTGGAACAAGCTATTGGGAACAAATTCGATCAGAGTAAATAAATATATGAAGGAATAATTTCTTTGAAGGACTTCTCCCTAAAAGGAAAAAGAAAAGATGGGTTAGAAGCTTAGAACGTTGATATGTATGCATGAGCAGGCTCAGCGGTGGAGAACAAAAATGCATGAACATGATGGGATTCCATCTTGATTGTTCCTAAATCTGTTTTCTGTTTCTAAAAGCATGATAACTGACTAATCTTCTATTTCTTTTTGTACATGATGAAAGGCCCATGGGTTGCAAAAGCAAGGGCACGTTCTTGAACTCATGGATCCGCGTCTTGGCTCATATTACTCCGAGGAAGAGGCAATGAGAATACTCAACCTGGCACTTCTATGCACCAATCCTACACCAACTCTTAGGCCACCAATGTCATCTGTGGTGAGCATGCTCGAAGGAAAAAGCGCGTTGCCAGCACCGATAATCAAGTGCACCGCAACAAATCCAGATCCTAGGTTCAGAGCCTTCAAGAGTCTAGCTAATGATAGTCAAACAAATGTCTCGACATTCTCTGAGGACAATGACCAGGTGCCGGGAAGCATGTCCATACAAGGTCCAGGGATTGACTCTTCAGCTTATTTCACGAGTAAGGACGAAAGTCCTTCTTCAGAGATCACGCTTCTCTCAGCTTTTTAGGACTCAGATTCGTTCAGTAATTATTATCTGTTAATCATTTATTCTATCCAATAGTGTAAAGGAATTAGATGGCGGAAATATAGGGAATAAGAATATGGCTGAAGGATGTTGTACAACCACGTTATTGTCCGTCCAAGCCCTCGCATGAGTATAGATCCTGTGCTGGCCTTTAGGCACAATGTCTGGCTTCATCTGGGTAACTCTCAATTGTTTGAATTTTCCCTACTTTGAATTTTTTGGTATAGTATGTGCATCATAAATTCACCATTTTTCATCCACGAAAAATCCAACACGAGAGCGCTTTGTTCCCTTTATCGTTTTAACTCGATTTGATACGATAAAAGCACCTAAGATCTCGAACAAAGTTTCAATAGAAGTTGTGCTCCCAACAAAAGTACACTAATAGAAGTTGACCTCTTAAAAAACAAATCATTAGCATGATTTCATGTAATTTTCAACTCATTTTAATCGGTGACTTATTGAAAACTCAAAATCCCTAAATTTTCACATTTTTTATGAAGCTCAGGAAATGAACAAAACATTGATGAGGCCATTTTCTTCTCATTACTATGATTCCATGGGGTTGCAGTACGGTTTAGGATGGAAAAAGTTCATGGATGTATGTAGGTGAAGCCCATCAAGGTCACGGAGAAGCAGAAAAAATAATATAGTAAAAAGCCATGAGAACGTGTGCCTAGTATAAATCAGACGGCTACTGTTCACTAAATCCACATGCCTTTAGGTTGGACAGTGAGAAGGAAAAGCAGAATCATAATTGTAAGGCAACAGCTTATCGTGAACCTTTCTGGGTGAAAAGATAACACCAAGTTCATGATCTAGGCAAATTATTGTGGAACCTATCTTACTGGTTCATGGACCAAATGAAGACAGAAACAATCTGATCTTTTCACTTTCCAAAAGAATTTCTCCAACTGCCACTGCCTAGCGAACACCCTTAACGCTTCCAATCATTGAAGAGTGATAAATAATTCTGCAATGGATGAATCTGAAGCTTCCCAGAATGGTTGTTTTGATGCTTCTTGCAGAAATGAGCCAAAGATTCAAACTTCAACCTCACTTGATTAAGAACTCCCTACACAAATTTGCAATGTATGGGGCTGACAGGATAACGAAGGATTGGAAATCTCAGAAATTCGGCTCATCTAACGTGGTCCACTGAGATCTTTCTGGGGAAAATGTGAAGTTCAACCCCCTTAATTCTGGTGTGAATGGTCGTGAGCAAGCAACAGAAAATGCAGTTTAGAGTGCAAAAGATGAAGCAGGCTTCACTACAAATACAAATGCTGAGGCACAAGTTAAACCATATTGAAGGAGAGATTTAAATCAAATAAATGGAAGAACGACCAAATATAAGTGGCACCCTCAAGTGTAAAATACAAAGGATGCTCGATCAGTAGGTAATGCTGAATTGCTCCATAACACTATAATTTTCTTGGCAGTTCTGATCATTAAGTTTGCCGCATTGCAAATGAGACTTATGACTAGATTCTAGGCGTTTCCAATCTGGTTTTCATACTACTCCCTTCATGTTTTTGCTGTTTCCACTTCAAACGCTGGATCACATCCAGGCATCCCTCAAGAAAAAATTACTGAAGATATGCAAAGTAACAATAGCTGGAGTCACATTTCTGATATCAAAGTGGCTGAGTGACAGTAAAAGAAACCTGCATTCGGCATTGAGATTTTGTTGGGCCCTATGCTGCTCAATCTATGTCTTCCTCATGCTTCTCGGATTAATAATCTCAGGGCTTGTTATGGGTGGTTTTGCAATGAAACACTAGGTGACCAAACCAATTCAGACAACAGAGACCCTGAATTTTGATTACACTAAACATAACCTTGTAGCCTTTGTGCCATTTACACTGTCTTTCTGCATCGATGGCTCTTCAGGTGAACGTGCTGTTCATCATTCGGAGGCGACGATTGCAAAGAGCAATAATGGCATTCCTCATATACAGGAACTGAAGGTCACAATTTCTCTCTCTATGCCGAAGTCTGAACACAATTGAAGGCTTGGCGTCTTTCTAGTATTATATCTTGTTGAGAGTAATCATGTCTATAAATGATCTTTCTTTTGCATTCTGCTTTATTCCGAGGCATGATGATATGCAGGATGACTCATAGATAACTTGGGTTTTGGAGATATATCTTAAGAGTGCTAGAATTTCTATCGAACCACTTTGATGGTGAGGGTGGAATCTCTTTCTTCAAATGGTGGAGTCACAGCAAGTTCAAGCTACCTGACCATGCTGCCCTTCAAAAGCCAACGCATTCGCTTCGCGGAGACCTTTCTCAATTGCGCTCCTCACACTGTCGGTCTCCAATCAGAGTCACAAGTGCTCAACATACATATGACCGAACACATCAATGCACCGGAGTTGACTTCCTGCCTGAAGGTGATCGTGGAAGCAAGAGCTGACAACCAGCTGGTGGTGGCATCCCAGAGATGTACTCCGCGTCAATTGAGCTCAATCTCAGCTCCCTTGCTTAAAGAGGATTGTGTGGAATTGGCGTAAGACGGTCTTCATTTGGGTCAGTTTGGCGTCATATTCCGTGGAGTTGGTCTTAGTTCTTCTCCTGTAGAGGAGTAATTATTCACAAAGGGCGGGCGAAGACTATGGCAATAAGGCACCACATGAACATCACATCCCCGCACAAGAGCAGATGAAGAAATGACTCGACGCTGAAGCAAGCTCTCAGCCTTCAGCCTTGGGTACATTTTTCTTCTTATTTGGAGTAATCTGGGTAGGTTTTTAGCTTCCATGACTGACCGCTATTGTTGATTTAAAATAATTCAGGAAGATGCACATTTTGAGTTGCTCGAAAGCAACTTTTTCGACTGAGAGATCAGATGAGAGATCTTTTTCTCAACTGACAGGCAGTATTAGCGTTGAATTAATGCATGACTATCTACAATTGCGGCACTTTTCATGGATTAGGCCTTAAAAGTTCGTTACACTTTAGTATTCGTAGTGTCATTCTAAGAATTTATTTAGGCTCAGCTACTATTCTTAAACAAACATGATCCTCTGCAAATAAGATTGATGAAGAGGCAGGCCCTACATGTGCAAAATCTCGGCACGCTATTAACTAAAACAATTGGTAGCGTATGTTCTTAGCATTAGCAAAATGATAATCTACGACTCCTCGATGATAAAGAAAGAGGTATTACGTTGCCGTGGCTTGAAATATAGAACCCACTATGTCAAACTTTGTGCCAAGAAACAGAGTGACGCGTGGAGCTAAAAGGACAATCTCTAGAAATTCAGTAAAAGATTGAGATCAATTGGTCATCTACTTCTGAATTAATAAAATCACATTCTCCCAATAGTGCAAGAGATGCAAAATGCGGACAAATAAGAACTCATCCATTGCCTCAAAAGTGGAGAAATATTCACATGGTATCCTGTGCCAACATGCTTAACACTATATACACTTCCAACTGCAAATTAAGGGTGTGAAGCAGTCAAAACTTAACACCACTCTTTATCGTAACGGAGAAAGGTCTACCGACGGCGGAGAGCGGCGCATCCATTCTGACAAGTATACCTGAGATTCCAACATTCCCATTCCGCTTAGATCTCCCAATCTGCATAAGACCGGGAAGAGATTGACACAAAAGGACTCCAAAGAGGTCCAAGACATCAGCTTGCGACCTCGCCAACCTAGGATTAGGAAAAAAATAAAGAAGAAAATAAAAAAAATAAAAAATTTAGAAAAATTTAAAAAATTATCTACATCAGTACTAGTTGTACCACGTAGGATAATTAACACACCGTCACATCAATGATTTCTACTTAAATTAGCTGGAATAACTAAATTAGCAATCATCTAAAGATTTAAGACTAAATTGGCAAATTGTCAAAAAATTTGAGATTAAATTGGTACAAATGAAATGTTCAAGACTAAATTTGCACAAGTATAATGGGTTTATAACTAAATTAAAAAGTTTAAAATTAAATTGATATAAATGTAATATATTTAACTTTTTTTTTTTTTTTTTTTGGTTAATCTCCTCCAACACCTGTGCTCCTTTGGGGACTCGAGAGAAGCATCCCTAGAAGCTTGGCTAGAGAACCTGACTAGGCATCCCGATTTTCGAGCTGGGGACGTGACTTATAGAGATAGGAATATGTTTCTCACGTGACATCACACACGAAACTTGGTGCCCCTGTTAACACCATCCAAGTGCTCTGGGAGACGCAGTAAAATCGTCGCTGGTAGCTTTTGTAAGAAAACTTGTGAGAAGTTTGATCAATGGCATCCCAGCTTGTATTGGACGTCCCAGTGGCTTGTATAGAAAATTGGTGAGAAACTTGGTTAGTGTCGTTCCAATTTGTGAGATCCAAAGACTTCAAGGGAACGGTTACGGGGTGCTGCTTTGGATGTTCATCCCTATGCCAAAAAGGAACAATGCGAAAAAGACGTCCTCGTCCTACAAGATCTAGGGACATTTAAAAAGGTGTCTCTAGGGGTCCTTAGGGTGGAACGTGGCTATGACAATGTCCCTAACCACGTTATATATTATGTTTGGATTTGCACCGTTTAAGTAGTACCGACACTAACATGACACAACACGACAAGACACATCAATATATTATTTATCAAAAAATAGAGAATTCCGAAATATTAAATCACGTTATATATTAAATGTATATTTTTATATGATTATTTCAATCAAATTAATTTGATTCAAATTCACAAATAAATATATAATAAAAAAAAGCATATAATGAATTTACATTAAAAACATTGATCCACTATTTGTCAATATTATTCATTATTTCAATTTGAGAAATTCAACCGCATTTCATTCCAATAATCCATACAATTTGGAGAAAAAAATAAGAAATTCACATTCCACTATTAAATTTAATTTTAACAATAAGTACAAAAAAAATCCACATTTTATCATCAAATATAACAAGAAGTCTTTTTTTCCCTTATTATTTTTATATTTTATACATATTTACATTTGGATCCCTCATTTCATGAAAATTTTTAAAATCAATTTAGTACATGTCGGAATCGCGTGTAGGAATTTCAAATTTGCGTGTCGGAAGAGTTGACCATGTGTTAGATTTTCCGACATCTATTAACCGTGTGTCGGAGTATCCAATACTACACGAAAGCTCCCGGAGAATATAGGTACTTTCTAGTTACTATCAACATATATTGTTTCGATTTATTTTTTTCTGAAAAAGAAAAAAACTTCTATGTGAACTTTCATTTGCTTCTTTTCAAAATTTAAAGTATTTCATATTAACTAAAATCAAATTTAAAATCTAAAATTGGCTAAAAGGCCCAGCCCCTCGAACAAGATTTAAGATATCAGAATCTGCGCAGCATCTTTTTTTCTCTCTCTTATTCCCGATGGCCAATTAATTAGCTTTTATTCGCTCAGGCATTTTTTTCTATCGATGTCTCTGTCTATTTTTCTATTTATTTATTTGCTACCGTTTCCCTCATAAACGTTCAGCGCCGATCCCGAGGCATGAAAGAAGCCCATGATCTCTCATTTAGACGGGAAAGAAAAGAAGAGAAAACAGTCCAATCTTAATCCCCTCGTTTTTCGAGCTTCTAATTGAAGATGAGAGATAGAGCTCAAGCCCTGATTAGTCAACTGGATGAACAAATCTGAACTGGTTAAAAGCAGAGCCTTTGTCTAGCCGCCCGACAGAGAAAAGGCTCGTCTGCTCGCTTTTGTGAAGATGGCTCGATGTTTTGCAAACCATGCAAAATATGAGTTTATAAATTTAAAGAAAAGATAATGCCATTTATCTGGAAAAGTTGAAAATCAACGAGTCAACAAATTCATATTCTCGTAAATTAATTGAAAAAAACGATATCAAAATCCAAGTAATACACTAATCTAACGAACGACTTTACTAGATTATGTTTGTTCACCGATAAAAACGACTATTATGCACTAATAAAGAAACACGTGAACTTCATCTTTGTTATGTATATTGTCTGTTACGCGTAATTTACACATGAAAGTTTATAAATCTGTTCCAATCAAACCATACTTCGAAATCGCTTTTCATTAAACCCTATGGCTCTACCCTAAACTATCATTTCCATGTTTTATGACTTCAATCGAACATTGCAGATCAAAATTGACTTAACTTCGGATTTACGACCTAACTTTGATAATTACTCCGATTAAATGAATAATGGGCTTGAATACTTGCCGAGCATTGCAATTCGGAGTTAGTACGACTAATCAGGACGTTCGAAGTGGCTACACGCGAAAATTTTCTCAATCCTCTCTTTTCCCCTTTTTCCCTTCAAAGACGAGCTCCCTTTCATTTACTTGTTTTGTCCGCTGGCTTTACGTATATCATCAGTTGAAGAAGAAGGAAATGAGTTTAGGTCGGGCTTTAGCAAACATGGGCTGGAAATGTGGTTTTGACTTTTGAGAACATGGGCTTGGGCTGGCTTGTAATTACAAAATCGAATGACCAGCATGAGCTTTAGAATGAGTTCAGAGTGAAAAGGGACGACCAACAATCATAATACGACCAGCGTCATCAAAATCGTAATGGTTTATTGGAATAACGGAAGTACAACACATTAGCTTCTCGGATCTGAGTTGGGCTCATGAAGTGATGATGGTGTAAATGATTAATTACGAACTCCATAATAGCTTTATTGCTGAAGAACCCTTTTAGCAATCATCAAACATTTCATGAACTAAATCACCATAGGAAATTAGGTAGTAAGGCGAGACTTGCAATGAATTAGTATAATATCAACAACACTTGAGTTTCATCAACCTCGATATATCAAAAGCACATTACCGGCTTCAAAGCCACATCCGATTTGATAATTTGAGTAACTCCAGATTTCTGTGCTGCTTCTCTGCTCCTAATGCCGCCTTTAGCAGCCTCAACCATTGCAAACGAAGAACTACATTGTTCAGACCCGTCACGGTAGTCTAGAAAGATACAACGATGGTCCTCCAACCATTTCGACAAAAAGAATTTGTTGATGTGGAGATAAGGATGTTAGTTTTGCCGTTAAGTAATATTTCTAATTTGCGAAAGTGATCAAAATAGTTCGTGTTCTGATCAAGGTTCCATGTACATTTCCAAGAGCATAGTAATAAGATCTAGAATTGAAGTAGTCGACAAGAAAACGTGCATATTGTTTGTCCAAATAAGCATTTTGTATCCCTGTCGCATTCGTGAAATTACTAAACGAATTTTCCCAAAGAAGGACGAGGGTTGTCTTGAATCGAATGAAAATGAATTGACAAGGACGTTTTTGAATTTCAAACGAGTGTAAGAACCACATTGATGTGATTCCCTCGTTTTTGGCATGTTTAACCGAAAGACAACATTTTACTAAAAGACATTGCCATTTAAATTAACCCGCAAATCAATCTATTAGCTGAAAACCTCTCGCCTCTGCGAGCTCTTCCCTACCCTTATGGTAGCTCCCCCTTTCACAAACCCTAAATCCTGAGTTGCTTACTGCAACTAAAATCCCTTTCTTGTTTTTCTTTACATTTTGCAACCCAATATCGAAAAACCCAAAACAATCTCTTTTCCCGCTTCGACTCGTGCAGATTTGTGTTGTTTCACCCAATGGAACATTTATCATCGCCTTTTCCTCCGAATTCAATTTGAACCGGTGATCTTGCGGATAGGGCCTTGACAAGGTGGGTTTTCGTCTCTTTGAACTCGACGCTCGGGCCGGGTGTCGATTTTCTACGATGTCGGTGGAATTTCTGTCGCCTCCTTTGTTTTTTCTCGGATTTACGGCTTTTGTTGCTGTGGAAGTGGGAGGTATAGTGAGAACCTGGTTTGGCCCATAAACAATCGGCTCTAATGTTTCTACATATGGATGATCGGGAGGATGAACTTCGTCGGCTGCAAAGTGGAATTCTTATGGTGCAAACCCTTACTCTTTCTCCAAGCACCCCCGCACCTCTGGTTTCTGCGTTACCCATTATTGAGCTCCCTTCAATCTCTTACCCATACTCTGCCCGAAGCCTCTCTCCGTAAGCTTGTACATAGCTATCCCGTGGACAAGAAACTATGGAAGGGAAAGAAGAAAATGATTTGAGATTAGCTGCACTATGTAAAAGCCTGGGTGATTTGTGGTCTCGAGGATGATATAGTTGAAGTTTCCATAGACATCCTCCCACAAAAGAGGGCAGAATGCAATCGTACTTTATTCGGGAAATTATTTTCTAAACCAAATGTCAACTTCCCTGCTTTTTTTACTACCATGAAAAAAGCTTGGAAATCAGAATCTGTGGTTTGTTTTCAGAAAGAACCAGGTTTTTTCACTTTTGTGTTTCAATCGATGAGGAAAAAGAGAGTTCTACAAGCTGCACCCTGGTCTTTTGCCGCAACCTACTTGTTCTAAAACAATGTGTACCGAGATTCCGAGAACCGTTATGACTTTTCCAGAAATGCTTTAAGGGTACGTCTTGAAGGAATTCCTCCCGGATGGCGAACAGAAGAAGTATTCCATGACCTAGCAAAGAAAATAGGTCATGTATTAGAAGTCCGGTGGATACCAAGAGCAATGGACAATACAAAGGAGGTCGAGTCGAGTGGATTTGGACTTAACGGTTCCATTAAAATCGGGGCTATCTTGGATATTGGTACCAAATGGCTATGGGTGGAATTTAAATACGAACGCTTGCCGCATTACGTTATTCATGTGGAAGAATTGGCCATTACGCAACAAATTGTGAACTCATTCCCTATAATCAATCACCATGGGTAGTGAACAAGATTGGCAAATTTGGCCCCTGGTTGAAGGCGGAAGCTTGTGACCATAGCCCACATTGGGAAGCGTTTTATGGAAAAATAGAGGAGGAGAATATAGTGGAGGAAACAGTACTAGAAAATCTTCCTCCAGCACAGGCAATGGACATAGTAGCCAGAGAGGAGGGCGATTTCAGAAAAGCCCCTACCTGCAGCAAGAAAAGAGCTGACATCTTTAATGAACAGGAGACGATAGTAGAACCAGTTGATTGCTCCCTGAAAAATCCGGAACATGGTAAACAGTTAATTTGCTATGAAGCTACTAAACCGATTCTTTCGAAAATGGGCAAATGCAGCAAGAAGAGTATGAAGGTGCAGAGGGCAAAGAAACAAAAATGCATTGCAGAGCAAGTTCCCCTACTGCTTGATGACACGGACCTTTTGGAGACTCCAATTCAGGTCGTTAAGGATGGTAACGAGTGGGCTTTGGTGGCTAGCCCTAATAAGCCACCACTGACGAAATGAAAATTATCAGTTGGAATTGTCAGGGGCTGGGCAACCCCCTGACATTCCATGAATTGAGAGCATTAGTTGCTCTTGAAAGGCCCAACCTGGTCTTTTTGATGGAAACGAAAAACAAAGCATCGATGGTGGAAGGAATCAGAAGGAGGCTCAAATTTTCTAATCTATTTACAGTTAATCCGGAAGGAATTGCGGGAGGCTTAGCAGTTCTGTGGCAAGAAGAGGTGGGGTTAAAACTCCATGATAGCTCTCAAGAATTTATTGATCTGGAGTGCATCGACTCAGACAGTGGATATTCAATGAGGATCACCTTTATTCATGCATCAACAAACTTTGGAAAAAGGTTAAAGTTATGGCAACAATTGAAAGATTTTCAGTCAACCAATTCTCTCCCATGGATTTGCATGGGTGATTTCAATGAAATACTATATGTATGGGAGAAAGTGGGGAAAAGAGAAGCAGACAACTATAGAATTGCAGCTTTCAGAGATTTTTTAAATGAATGCTCTCTAATGGACATCGACAAAGAAAGGTGTGCATACACGTGGGCAAATAATAGGGAAGGGGAGGATTTTGTTAAAAAACGACTAGACCGAGTCCTTTCTAACATGGACTGGAGACTTACATTTCATGATGCTGAAGTACAAGCCCTCCCAAAGAATCGGCTCGGATCACGGTCCTCTCCTCCTTGTGTTGCATCCCGAAAGTCGAAACAAAAGAGAATTTTCAGAATGGAAGCATATTGGATAGACCATGCAGAGTATGGAGAGATTATAAGGCAAACATGGAACAATACACCCTTGAGCCGTACTAGATTCTCGAAAGCTAAATGAAATATCAGCAGCTCTTGCTAAGTGGAGTAAAGCTACGTTTGCACATGCTCCATCTCAAATCGGGGCACTCAACAATGAATTAACAGAAATCACCAATCAAACTTCCCATCTTTCTAACAAGCGAGCAGCTCACAAAATTGTAAAGCGAGATTGAACAACCGTGGAACCAAGAAGAGAAATTTTGGGGCATACGATCTCGTATTAATTGGCTGCAATGGGGTGATCGCAATACCAAATTTTTTCATGCAACTACTGTGCAAAGAAGGCAAAGAAACAAAATTACTATGTTACAACTCGAAGACCACAGCTGGTGCAGGGATAATTCAGCTATTAAAAATCATATAGGGACCTTCTTCAGAACCCGTTCACATCGCGGGTCCAAGGAACTATCGCCAATTCTAGCTCGGTGCCAAAGCCCCGTCAACGCGGAAATTAATGCACATCTAATGGCTACTCTTACCATGGAAGAAGTTAAGACTGCAGTTTTTCAAATGGGGCCCCTCAAAGCCCCTGGTCCCGATGGCTTTAACGGCCTGTTCTACCACCATTCCTGGGAGGACATTAAATCAGATGTGTTCCAGTTAGTGCAGAACTTTTTTGATACAGGTACCTTTGATCCCCATATCAACCAAACACACATTACTTTGATACCGAAGATAAAAAACCCTGAAAACATAGGCCAATTCAGACCTATCAGTTTGTGCAATTTCAGCTATAAAATTATCTCAAAAGTTCTAGCCAACAGATTGAAGACTTACCTTCCAGAGATCATCGAGCCTGAACAGGGTGCCTTTGTCCAAGGACGCCAAATCCAGGATAATATCCTCATTGTTCAGGAAGTTCTACATCACCTGCGAATCACCAAAAGAAAGAAGAAATCTCAGGTGATCTTGAAACTGGACATGCAAAAGGCTTATGACAGAATTGAATGGGATTTTCTTAGAGATTGCATGTTGAAAATGGGATTTTGTGAGAGATGGGTAACCCTAATTATGCAATGTGTTACAACGGTGTCCCTGAGTGTTAAAATTAATGGGGAACCATCTCAGTTTTTCACTCCCTCGAGAGGCCTTAGGCAAGGAGACCCCCTCTCTCCATATTTGTTTATCTTAATAGCAAATGTCCTGACATGGATGATGAAGAAAGCCACAGCAGAAGGAAGTATTAAGGGGATAACACTTAACAGGTTCTGCCCTACACTGACACATTTACTTTTTGCTGATGATGCAATATTTTTTCTTGAAGGAACTATCATTGAATGCCAAAACCTAGCCAATATCCTTCATCAATATTGTTACGCAACGGGGCAAGCTATTAATTTAAACAAATCAGGGGTTTTCTTTAGCGAAACTGTCCTTCATCCTTGAAAAGAAACTTAGCAAATGAACTCGAGTCCCAATTATAGAAAAAACAGGCAAATACCTTGGTGTTCCAACGAATGGGGGCATACTAAGAAAGAGATGTTTGCTTGGATCTTGGCAAGAGTCAACTCGAAGTTAGAAGGCTGGAAAGAACAGCTTACTAACTAAAGCTGGCAAAGAAGTCTTGATTAAGAGCGTTGTACAAGCCATCCCAACTTATGCAATGTCGCTTTTAAACTCCCTATTTCAATCAGTCCAGCTATAGAAAGAAGGATAGCAGCCTTTTGGTGGCAGAAAGGTGATTCAAAAAGAGGCTTGCATTGGAAAAAATGGGAAGTTTTAAAAACCAGGAAAGATGAGGGAGGTCTGGGATTTAAAGATTTGATTAATTTTAACAGGGCAATGCTCGGAAAGCAAGCATGGCGACTATCTAACTCTCCTTCAGCTTTGTGGAGCGTAATACGAAAGGTATTTACTACCCAAATGGAGATCTATGGAAGGCAAACAAGGGTCCCCGACCGTCTTGGGGATGGCAAAGTATTTTAATGGGTAGAGAAACTATTGAAGCAGAAGTCAAGTGGAAAGTGGGGGATGGAAAGTCTATTAAAATCAGAGAAGATCGATGGCTACAGTCGGGTGTGATAGGAGGCCCAACAAATCAACATGATCCTATTATGGTATCAGACTTGATCAATGAAGAACTGGGAATCTGGAATGAAGCTCTAATACTTAACATTTTTGAAGAACCCACGGCGAATGAGATTTTGGCGATCGATCTAAGCTCACACCCAGAGAAGGATAGTCTCGTGTGGACAGGCAATCAGACAGGCCAATATACGGTGAAGAGTGGCTATAACCGAGCCACACCTCTCTCTACCAGAGCTGACCTAAACAGAGCATCCTGCTCCTTCACACCTCCACGATCATTGTGGACTAGAATCTGGACTATCGCTATACCCCCAAAGCTGAGAATTTTCTTATGGAGTCTGTGTCAGAATGCCATACCTACACGAGAAAACTTGTACCGAAGGCAATTGCTTCCTGATCCTTTATGCCCGTTCTGTTCCAAGCACATGGAAACCATAGAACACCTATTTTTGCTGTGTAAATGGACAACATCGATATGGACAGACCCACGCATTACTATTATAAGCTATCCCAGCAACATCAAACGGTTCGACCAGTGGCTCATGGAGGCTTTAGAAAGCAAGAAAGGCTTACCGGAGAAAGAACTCATCGTGGCTGTGTTGTGGAATATCTGGAAGTCCCGTAATAACTTCATTTTCAGAGCCAAGCCCCCGCAAACAGCAGATCTCGTGGATCTCGCACAAGAACAGCAACGAAGCTTCAGTCGATGGCAAAATCGAAAAAGGGAAATACCCAAAACCTGTGTCGAACCTGGTCGGTGGAAGCCGCCGGAAGGGGATGAGTTGAAAATCAACGTCGACGCTTCGTGGTTTCCAGGCGAATTTCTCTGCTCAATCGCTGGAATCATCCGCGATTCTACGGGGATGGTTGTCGAGGGCTTTGCTTTCGAAGCTAGGGCTTCTTCATCTCAACAAGCCGAAGCCCTCTCTCTCCTGCACGGGCTGCTGTACTTGAGGGAAAAAGTAACTTCGCACGTGGGGAGCTTCTCTGGTCAACCGGTTCGATGGGTGTGTGAGAGTGATAGTTTGAGTTTGGTGGAGATGGTAACGGGCCGGGCCGAACCCCCATGGAATATGAAGGAAATTACGGGAAGATGCAGAGAAATGTTGATCCTTTGCAATTTAGTCCAAGTCCTCTATTGTCCACGTGAAGCAAATCGGGCGGCCGACTGGGTGGCCGGATCACACCGAGCTAGAAAACTTCCCGTTAATTGGGTGAACTCTCCCCCTCTTCCTCTTTCGGAAATTCTCTGTTCGGAATTCTATCCATCGATGCCTTGTAAGACTCATTTTTCTCATGAATGAATGCAGTATCTCCTTTTTGTCAAAAAAAAAAAAAAATTAACCCGCAAACACGAATTCCCAATTTTAACGCGGGTATCTCAACTTCAATGATTGGCCCGGTGAACGTTTTTGGTGAAGCCTATTGATATTGGGCAGCTAATTTATATATTGATGGACATCAATCGATGTGGGGTGACACAGCCAATGTGCTCAAAGTATTTTAGATATAAAAAAAATTATCAGTTTCTTGGTTTTTTTTTTTTTTTTGGTCATTTTGTGACAAGAAAACACAATTACTTTCGATAATTGAGTAGTTATCGGTGAACAAAATTACAGGAAACCAAGGGTGGCGGGTTCGAATTCTATCAACTATTGCATAGCCAAAGGACTGGACTTAACTGATATATAAATCTTATGGTGAGATTCTCTCTCTTTTTTCACTTGGATAAGAAACTTAAACAAGTACATTCTTCTTGCAAGAAGATAGACCGAATACTTGCTGACGTCTTAAAAGGACCAGTAGTTGTCAAGAATAAATATGAGAAAAAATGGAGGGAAAAACAGATCCATCGCCGCGAGTGATTTTTGGCAAATTCTCTTCCGCGATAAAATGTGTACAAGTGTATATGAACGCTAAGACGAATGAAAAATTTATCCGGCACATATGGATGATTAATTGGGTTACTTATAACTATGAGCACGAGCATTTGAAGATCGAATTGTTTTGGAACTAATGTGTTGGATGTCACAAGCACTCAACGTTACTTGTGCAAGTTCCCATTAAGGGAGAAGTACCAAGAAAGTTCTAAATTTATTGCATTTGTATAAATTTAGTTCTAATTATTTTGATTGTACTAATTGATTCCTCAAACTTCTCTTTTTTCTATTGTTAAGGTTGATAGAGGGCCATTGGCCGAGGCTCAACAACCCTCACGGGCTACAGGCAAGGGTCTATGAACCCTCGTTGATTGTGAGCAAGGGTCGCGAAGCCCTCACCAACAGAAAGTCAAGGATCACACCCCTCAACTAGTGGTTGGCGAGGGCTCATTGTCCTTGCACGCAACCCTCACTAGCTACATGTGAGGGCCACTTGCCCTTGCCTAGCTCCAAGCGAGGGTTGCGAGCCCTCACCTAGTGGTTAACGAGAGCTCATGGCCCTCGCTTAGAACTGGGCGAGGGCCGTGACCTTCGTCTGCTGTCGACAAGGGCTCGTAAGCCATCACTTAGTGGCTAGTGGGAGTCACTGAACTGCCAGCCATCGGCCCTTAATAATAAAAAAACAAGAAAAGAAGAAACCAAAAAAAGTAATAAAAATATAGAATTATTTTTAAAAATTGTCCAAGTTGGCGTTGGTTGTACAATGTAAAATGACTGACGTTCATGTTAGTAATTTCCAGCGTTTGGCATGTGATTTCTCATTGGTATTTTTTTATTTATTATTATTGCTATTATAGATGCAATTGAAATAGATTCCATGAAGTAAAAGCAGGAGCTGGACACGTAAAGTGCCAAATTTGACACGGGAGGATATTTGAGTGTCAAAAGTTTGGAAATGTGCCAAAATTTGAGCAAAATGGATTAGTTCAGTGTTAACAGCAAGAAAATATGGCCAAAATACTGATGTGGCATTTTTTTGGCTCGACAAATACAAAATGACATCGTTTTGCACGTTGATGTGGAAAGAAAAGAAAAAAAACAATGTCATTTTGCCTCAGATTTGAATATTAATATTAATATTAATAAATTAAATTTAAAAATGATTTTTTTAAATAATAAAAAAAAAAACAGAGAAGCAAATTGCAACCCTTGTCGCCCCTTCCCCACCATCGCTGACAAGGGCTGGCGATGATAGGAGGAGGGTCGGCCGGGGTCGTTGGGCCCTAGTTAGGGGCTGGTGACTTTGGTCGACCAATGGCAAGGGCCTCGTAAGCTCTCACCTAGATTTGGGGTGAGGGTCGTCAGCCCTCGCCTAGCAAGGCAAAAGGTCGTTGCTTGCTAGGGCGAAGGCTTGTAGGCCCTCGCCGGCCCCTGGTCAAGGCTCAATGACGCAGGCCGACCTTCCCCCATAGTCGCCAACCCTTCCTAGCGATGGTTGGGAGGAAGCGGTGGGGGTGGAGCCCTCGGCTTTTGCAATCTTCATCTTTTTGTAAGTAAATAATTTAATTTAATTAAATTAATAATTATATTAAAATTTTAAAAAAGCCAAAACAATGCCAATTTTGTTATTTCTTATTGACTCAGCTATTAGGTAAGCCATGTAGGCAAGTTATATTATTAAAAAATTATCATGTAAGATCTCCGGCTAGGGTCGCCAGACTTGGCACTTAGGTGTCTCAATTTTTTTAAAAGAAGTGGCACTTAAGTATACTTTTAGTAACTTTTGGCACCAAAGTGTCATTCCGTGCTAAGTTTTGATACTTGCATTGTTCTTTTGCCAAGTAAAAGCCATATCGATTTGGTCACTGTCAATATATGCCATTTGTTTTTCTGTATGAGTGCATCATATATATTGGCTCTTTAATAATATATTTCCTTTCAGTTGGTCTAATTGAAGAAATTCCATCTAGGGTTCCTGTTTATGATAAATATTGTTCTGGTGCAATTAACTCCAAATGGTGCAGATAGGAGGAAGACACATAATGTGGAAATAAGCGTCATTGGATGACTGCAAAACTAATGCAATGGTACCTGCCTTTCGGACCGGATTCACGGGTTTGTTTTACTTTAATATGGTTACATGGTACTTGGCTCAAATATATAAAAAGTAGATGTGTTTATTTAATTCTCATCATAATGTGATCATAAATAGGTAAAATGAAGCCATGGTTTTGGATTGGCTTAAATTGTTGATTTATTATGTCATAGAAAGTCGAAACGTGATATACTAACACACTGTAATGGAGTGATATATGTTATGGTCTCTGGCCTGCTGAGGTGATGTCCACTTTCAAGTTGTCAAATGTGTTTTCGTTTGTTTCATATAATCATGCTGCATAACAGGAGAAATTTTCTTCTTCTTCTTCTTTTTTTCCCGAGGGACGGTGAGGAAAAAGGACTTAGTTACGTTGATTTAGCTGATAAGGTGATTTGCTATCTTGCAAATCCAATTTGGTTGTTTTGGTGTTTGTAATGTCGAGTGCTTAAAGATCATGGTATTGGTGTTGCTTTTCAAACATGAACAAAAGGTGGGCGTTTAGTGTCATCCATCGATTTGCAATATTGTGGTCAATAATGTTTTTCAGCTTGTTGCAAGAATCTTACTGTAGACGGGCCGTATTGGTGACTAGATTTACATATTCTGTGGCTCCAGATGATTTCAGCTTTACCGAGAAAATTGCGGTAAAATATGCTGGAGCTGCTGTAATGTATTTTGTATCCAAGAACCTGAAGAAGAATATTTTACTTATCTACCGACCTCTGTTGATAGATGGTGTATGACATGTATTCAGTGCATGTAGTGTAGTAATTTTGCATTACGCAAGACTATCGTGAGGTAACTAGCCCTGGCTTTTGCACTGATTGCTTTACTTGCATCACTGGTTTTATTTGTTCTGCACCTCACATAGGTAACCAACTCTAATGGATGAGCTGAATGTTCATTGTCTACTGGGATAAGCTTTTGGACCCGAATTAAGGAGTATATCACTTAATTTGTAAGAGAGCACATATCAATATATTTAAGTCAAAATTCCCAAGTCTAACCCTAAAATTTCCCATTTTCCCGTTATTTGATTACTACTATAATGTTGAAACGCAATTTGGTTCTAAAGAGAAAAATCATAAAATTGGCCGGAGAAAAAAGGATGAAATGGTAACAGCAATAATTAAACCACCCGCTTTATACTGAAAAGTGCACTCGGTGAAATTCTGTTATCGTTCCTACAATGCAACAATCAATTTCATCTTCTTCCATGTTTATCTCGAAATTTTTGAATAAATGTTCTATTAAGTAATTGAAAGAATAGTAAGATGTTCATCTGGTGTTTGCTTTCTAGAAAAATTCATGTCGTGGTAAAACAATAAGTCAAGTATTGAAGCTCTCACACACATTTGCAACAATTTGCTAAACTAAATGTCACCTAAATGACCGACAACTCAACTTCCCTATTTGCCCGATCCTAGATTTTAGTAGAGGTCCTACGGGAGTATTTTGAACATGCCTTAGTAAGTACACTGCCAGAGATATATGTAGTCATTTAGCCGTGATGATTTCGGTCTGTGGTCTTATGCTTGAAGTTGCAGCTGTGTCCTTTCTGTCATGTTGGTATAGTAGAGGTCTTTTCAGAGTAATTTAAACATGCCGTGGTACGTAGACTGCCAGAGATATATGTGGTCATTTAGCTCTGACGATTTCGGTCTGTAATCTTACGCTTGAAGTTGAAATTGAACTTGGCATCATGTTTTAACTTCCAGTACTTTTTTTTTCTGTACTTTTAAAATGTTAATTTATCTATGGTGCAGTTCTGCAAACAGCTGCAAGCAGGAGTGGATGGCCTGAACACAAGTTCGTCAATGAGGATGAGGCTGAATATGATGTCAATTTGTCTGCTGGTTTGGATAATACCAATTGTCTGGTATCCAGAAACCAAATGGATGACTCGATAAATTCAGTTATTGAGAGTTTCCAAGCCTTGATTGCAATCGTTGCTAACTTGGAAATCATCCGCTGTGGGATTTGGAATTTGTTTAGGTATGCTGTGTTCTTTTTCCGTTCTCTAACCTTTGTACCATGAAAGCAGAAGAATCCAATGACATACCTGATGGAACACTGCTGATTGTTTACAAACAGAAAGGGCTCCTGATGGATTCGTGCTCAATGTTGTGCGAAGGGAGGACCTGGCATTGCCAAATAGAAGCGGGGACTGCAGCTGTGATGTCCCCAAATGCTTGCAACTGGATTCATCGGAGAAGGAGATGGATGTTTGACATCTGAATTTTTTAGGTATGTTGTTGGTACATTTTTTTTGTTTAATCTGATATAGCAAAACTAAGTTTGCTTGTAAACTTAAGTGTGGTTTGGAATATTACAATGCTGGCTTGTAACATCTTTTCCTTAAGATCTTACCCAATGGCGGGACTGAGTAATTGTTGCATACTTTACCTGAAAACGAAACCAAAAAAATGAGACAAAAAAAAAAAAAAACATGTAGGAACTTAAAACCGACCCCGAAACCTGTGACATGATAGGTTCCAGGTTCTTGGTTCTGACGGGTACGTTCCAAGTTCCAAAAAATGAGGAACCTGTACCCGATGGTAGGTTCTAGGTTCTAGGCGTAACTTGTAAAAAACCGGGAACCGCTCACCCGTAGTGCCTTCCCCTCATTTGTAGCCATCCAACCATTTCAGTAATAAAATGCTAATTTCTTTTCAAAACTTCTCTCTCTACGATCCGGGTGAGCAAGCGAGTGTGTGATCGAGCAAGCGAGTGTTGGCTTAGGCATCCCGACGATCCAAGTCGACGTGCCTAAGTCGCCGCACGGTCATGATCCCAATCGATCGACTCATGACACATGCAGAAAGTAGATATAATTGCTTCCTTAATTGTGCTTTTAAGTGGACAAGGCCAATGTCGCTTGACCATCTACTTGCAATAGAATCACCCAAAACACCCAATCATAACCAATCAATCTATGGCGTTCTAAGATTTAACCCACCTGGTAAGAAGCTACGCGAACCTGATCACTTATTCTTCAGCATTTCTCACTACTCAGACACTACTGTAAATTAACTATCTGGATTGGACTTCGGTTAACTGATGCAATATTAACATAGTTAACAATTCATGTGGCAATTGCTCTATAGTAAATAGTAAATGCCCTAAAATAAAATGCCGTCATGCTCATGCAATGAACTTCCTCACACCATGATGACGAGTGTGACAATAGTATATCATAGTATTTGTCCTCCTAACCCACAAACCATACAGGATATATTAGTCAGCCTTTCAAGTGAAGTTTGATTACCCAGCTAAAGTTTTATTTCACATCCATTGTCATGCTATGCGCGCGAAGTCAGAAAACCACTTAGATTTAGCTGCTCAGATCATAAAATGCAAGTCAAATACAGAGAAATCAAACCATTATGTCCAAACCATCCTCCAGTGAAAAATTTAGTCATAATCTTTCACGAGTTAAACATCTTCGTCAATTTCCTCATATATTCATGGCCTTGTATTTCGGAAAAAAGAATGTCCACATGTGAACATGCACCAAGACTTCAAAAACACAAGTTTCTTGAAACATTAAATTACTTGTTTCCTCATTCTTATGTATTCATTGGCTTCATTAATGTTTTTCTCATTCTTATGTATTCATTGGCTTCATTAATGTTTTCCCCAATTACTGCCACCAAAGCATTTTCCTTCTCTTTCGATTCTTAGTGCTGACAACTTTTCCTTTTCCCTTTAACTAAGAACTTTATAATGAGAAAAACTTACCCAACTAACGTACCTTTAGATTTGTCCTGGTAATTGTTAATCTCCTCGTAGATTTTTTCAAACTTCTTATTCTCATCTTTCAAACTATTTCCATACTGCATATCATGTCAAATCAAGTTAAATTGGACAAAATCACATTATTAAGATCAATAATACTATTTAGTTCAAAAAAAGATCAATAATACTATAAGTTCCTCACTTACTTCTTCAGATTTTTTTTTTTCAGTATATCTACCAAATTTTTTCTACAGAAAGAAAAACTTAATTGCGACTGTTGTACATAGTAGAGGAAATGGAAGTGAGAGACTAAATATTTTTTTTGAACTCCCATGTAAGAGTGGAGAGCATCATACTACAGTGTTCAGCTGCTGTTGTAATTGCTTTTCGAGAAGTATTAGAATTAAGAAAATAATAGCATTTGGTAGCTTCCATGTCTTCTGCACTGTGAAAAGTTCTACACTTTTTATATCTGCTGCGCTGTAACCTTACTCGGTTGTTACATAATTGAAAAGTAAATGTAGAGGAGTATACAGCAGGTTATTCAAGCATAACCAGTACCGCTAGTCTTTGCGTTTGTACAAAGGTGTAAACTAAATCCTCGGGCCGGGCGTGGCCGAAGAGCCAGTGTCTTGATCCCCTTGCACATCCTGAAATGTGTGTACTAATCAAATAGCATGAGCTGCGGAGATTATGAGGCTGTCCGGCTCTTGGTGTTGTGCATGTTCTGCATGTCTTGCTTTGTGCTCCTAGAGTAGTCGTATTTAAGAGGCGGGTCAAAAGGATCGTAATTTACTTCAGATCTTTGAGTGGTCATACTCAGGTGATGCTTTTGTTTTTGCTGTAAACAAAATGCTCTTCAAGCCACACCAGGCAAATACGTGCGAGTGCAGTCCCTGACTTAAGGATGCTTTGTGCTTTGTTCGATACGGCTTGTTACATAATTGAAAAGTAAATGTAGAGGAGTATACAGCAGGTTATTCAAGCATAACCAGTACCGCTAGTCTTTGCGTTTGTACAAAGGTGTAAACTAAATCCTCAGGCCGGGCGTGGCCGAAGAGCCAGTGTCTTGATCCCCTTGCACATCCTGAAATGTGTGTACTAATCAAATAGCATGAGCTGCGGAGATTATGAGGCTGTCCGGCTCTTGGTGTTGTGCATGTTCTGCATGTCTTGCTTTGTGCTCCTAGAGTAGTCGTATTTAAGAGGCGGGTCAAAAGGATCGTAATTTACTTCAGATCTTTGAGTGGTCATACTCAGGTGATGCTTTTGTTTTTGCTGTAAACAAAATGCTCTTCAAGCCACACCAGGCAAATACGTGCGAGTGCAGTCCCTGACTTAAGGATGCTTTGTGCTTTGTTCGATACGGCTTGTGCTTATCAGTATTTGATCGGTCCATGCAATGGGCTGGAAGGTTTATATCAGTTCATTGCTTATCGATTCCCAGACATCTCTCTCTCTCTCTCTCTCTCTCTCTCTCTCTCTCTGATTGGTCCATGCAACACTTGATCAGGTTCAAAGAAAAATGAGAATTCTGTCGAAGTCCCGTTCGAGTAATTATCCATCTTTGTGCTCATTTAACTTTCCAGTCATGAATACATACATATGGGGTATGTTAAGCTAGATCAAATTGTTCATTGTTAAGGCAGGTTTATGCAATCTACCAAAACTATAAAGACACCACTGATATTTTAAGCTAAATTGCTTGCCTATTATCTTCTAGGCAACTGTACTTTGCTCTCTTTTCTCTTTGTTTGTGTGTGTATGGGTGTTCAATTTGAGTATTTGAATCGAGTCAAGTTAGATTATCTGATTTTGTCCACTCAACTCCACTTGATTTTAACCTATTTGAAGGATTCCATTGTGATCTACTGATAGAAGGGCACTTCTGCCGTTGCAGGTTTCTTGACCTCCAACAACAAGGTGAGATGCTAAGAAGTTTATACTGAAGAACCTCATACACTGAATTCCAAAGCAAAACGAGCAACTAAATAATTGGATTGGAGAAGAATTATTAGTAAAAAAATGCAGCATGATGAGGTTATTTGGCAAGTCATCCGGCACAACCATTGTAGTTATATGGCCAAGTGAGTAGATTAACCGGAAGTGATCTCACCGTATCATATTTGTCACGCCCCGATCCTCGGGCACGCGCCCATCCCTCACCTTGGTTGATTAAAAATTTGCGATATCCCAGGACGTATCGCCGACCCTTACATTTTCATATGCACATGTGGAAGCAATTAAAAATTCCTAGATAATAAAACATTGGGATAGAACAGTAGGACTAAATTTCAAACTCTTAAAAACCTTTGCTCTTATATACAAGGTGAACTATTAGAATTCAATTCACAATAAACTAGTTTAAAAACAAGGTCTACAAGCAGAAGTGGGGTTCTACGAGCTACGGTCCCCGTCATCCTCTTCATCATCCTCCATACTCCAACTGGAGCCTTCAGCAGACTGCACCGAACTTTTGATATCTTCAAAATCCAAGTCTACTGCATCTAGGGATCTGAAATGATTATTCAATAACTAATGAGACAACGTTTCAGCAAGTTCTACCCCTAAGACCCGATTAGTAAACTAATACACCTTAGGGTGCCTATGCACAACATGAGTCAGAGGACTTACCTTAGCCTCAGATTCCACCTGCATATTAGCACAGTTCAATAGGCACCCTAGCAATCACATCAAAGATCGATATCTCGATCAATCGACCTAGTCGATTACAAATAAACAAGACCACTCACTGGTCCTTTCCATTCAATCAATCAATTCACAACATCATATCAAAGCAATGATCAATCGACCTAGTCGATTACACATCAATCAAACCATACTTTTCCCCACAATATATATCTAGTTGTCCAAGCAAACGTGCGTTCTCTTAGGCATTAGTTCACCAAAGTGATGCATCAAATCAACGAGCCCACATATCTCTTCTAAGATGCCACACTTAAGTCCTTGGGCCCACGTGCATTCTCTTAGGCACTAGTTTGCCAAAGTGATGCATCACTTCACCGAGCCCACATGCCATTTTTACGATGCCAAGCCCACGTGCCTTCTCTTAGGTACTAGTTCACCAAAGTGATGCATCAATTCATCGAGCCCACGTGCCCTTTTTACAATGCTCGGGCCCACGTGCTTTCTCTTAGGTGCCAAGTCAGCCAAAGTGATGCATCAAATCACCGAGCCCACGTGCCCTTTTTATGATGCCTTACTCTGTCACCGAGCCACGTGCATTCTCCAGGAGGACATACCGAGTCTCCGAACCACGTGCATTCTCTAAGGCAACCTTTTCCCCAAGATGACATATTCAACCACCGAACTCACATGCATTCTCCAGGTGATATCCCAATTCACCAAGTCCACGTGTCTTCTCTTAAGTGATTTCCAACTTACTTTCGATACCGACAACCAATACTCGACGGTTTCTCAATCAAAGAATTAAAATCACATCACTTAATACCCAAAAATTCACAACTAATTTAATTCGGCACGATTCAAAGCTCAAATAAATAAATGGACTGCACCACGACAATCAGCATGAAATTCCGGTCACCAGCTATCCCAGTTGAATTTCCGGAAAAATAAATAATTAAATAATTAATTTTGAAAATTAAATAAATAAATGTTAAAATCCAATTTAGGCCCGTGATGCCTAATTGGAACCCAAAACGGGTTGGGAAAATCCTGAGATGCATTCAATAAATATTAGAAGCTCTCTACTTGCTAATGACTAAGTCTAACCACCTAACATGCATCCTTAAGTCACTAATTTAATTGTTCTAAACTAATCTAATAACCTAATTGCACTTAATTAAATCTAATCAACCCTTAGGCATAATTAGCAAACTAAGAAAGCATTAGTGAGTAAAACTCACTTGATTTTCAAATTGCTAAGCTGGGCTTAAACGGACTTCGCGGGCTGAATCTGAAATTTCGTGGGCTGTTGAACCAGGCCCAAGAGCTGGCTTAATGGGCTGAACCTGCTTGAAGAAAGGCTGTTCTCTCTTGGGCTGAAGACAGGCCCAGCTGATGGGCCACGAAAATTGGTATGGGCTGCACTGGAATATCCGAAGATGGGCTGGATGGGCTGACTGAAGAAAACTAAACTGAGCTGGAATTCTGCTGGGCCGAAGATGGGCTGCAGGTTGAAACCGAACTGGGCTGCTTCTGAAGTCTGGGCCAAGAATTTGCTGCTTCGGTGGACTTGCGACTGGGCTGCTCGCACGAACTGAAGAAGACGTGGTGAAGAACGGAGCTGCTTCGTTCGGCGCTGCACGCAGGAAGAGGGGACGCCTGGCAGAGGCGTGGGCTTGCTGGTGGTTCGTGGCTTCTTCAGTTGACTCGATGGCAGCGAGCTGGGTCAAAGACGTCGCTGGAGTTGACCAAGGAAGATGCGTGGCAGCTGCAACGTCGACGTGGAGAGGGAGCAGACGGAGGCAGAGAGGAATGGAGGATTGAACTTTGGCCAGGTGGCGTCGCTGGCACATGAGGCGGTGAAGTTGCTGGAGACGTAGAGGCGTTGGAGCTAGCTTCGCTGGCAGACGTGGGATGGAGATGCGGAGTCAACAGAGGAGCTTCTGTTGGCTCGTTTGTTGACCGGCGTGCAGACGTCCCGCAGAAGCTGAGCACGGAGATGGAATCAACGAACGGGAAGCAGCTTTCCTGGCGTGAGATGGGGAAGACCGAGAAGTGGGCTGGCGTCGGACGCACGCGGCTTCACCAGCTCGTTGACTCCATTTCACCGCTGGACGAGAGGCCGCGGGGATGGAGTTCGGTAGATGCTGGGCTGAAATTGTGGCTTTGGTGGGGAAGACACGAGGTCGACTGGTGTGCTGGCTTCGCTCGGTGGTCTTCTTTCGTGCTGTTCGCAACTCGGCAGAGGGTGAAGAAGAATGATTGTTGGCGTGGGGATTTGGGCTGGCAACTGCAAAGATGGAAAGGGATTGAAGCTGTTTCGGTGGAAATGGTAGAGAGGCTCCGTCGGTGAAGGGGCAGAATTCCGAAGAAAATGAAGAAAAGCAAGAGCAGAGGGGGAGTTGGCGAGGATTACGTGCCAAGAAGGACGGGGCGTGCGTGAGAAGGCAGCCAAAGGGGGCCCAAGGTCAGAAATTCTTGATCTCCTCCATTGATGGCCTTATCTCCCAATACTTTCCATTAAGAATACTCCAAAATAAACTCAATTTTAATGCAAATAATCCACCCCCATCCAAGCTCCGAATTTCCTTTAGTTTATATTTCAATTTCATCTTCAATTTCTTCCACAATTTCCCAAATTGATATCCAATCTCGATGAAGAAAAATCCCGAACAATTTTCTATAAATCCCCGACACTCACAGGCTTGGCTTGAAAGTCCAAACTCGCTTAAATTCGGTCCATACGAATTTTTATTAATTTTCCGTGACGTCCGAATTGATTTTCCGTAAAAATCTCGGAATCTCCGAAAATTTTTCTGAGACTGAGTCGACACTCCTAAAATTTATTGTGACATGACATAATTTTCAATTTCTGAAATTGGACTCGAATTCTTGGTTAATTTCCATTTGCGTTTTTAGCGTGACCTAAGTTATCGGGTAACTTTCATAAATTTTTAGAGCAAATGACCCGTGGTCGATTTTCTTGGAGCCACAATGAACCCACTCGACTTATTGGTGACTCTCGGTTGTTGTGAAAATCTCGAGGATTCAAATATGGACACAGGGTACCAAAACAATAAGAAAATCAATCTAATGTCGGTCAACGAGAATTTTCCAATTTAGTGGTGTCACCCAAGATTGGCCACATATCTCTGTCGAACCAACCTATCTCTGATTTCAAATCGATTTTATATTGTGCCGCAATGGCCTCTAAAGATAGACATAGTCGAGAAGCCGATTTCTAGTCGAATTCTCAAGTCTATTTGCCTTAAAATCCATATTGGTTTCCCCAGCTAACCTAGTTATCTCAAGAGTGATCAGCTTTGAGAATAGCCCAATAGGCGCGTCAATGAAATGCCCGATTTATTCAATAGAAAAAAGAGTTGAAAATCTGGGATATAACCGAAAACGGTGATCAATGAAGTATGAGAGATAAATTAACAGAAGAAATAAAGCCTTGGCACAATCCTCAATGAATAAATCAAACATACCCTCAATAAACGAATCAACACGATCAATGACTCGGAAGAAATAAAGCGAATGGAAAAAAGAAATAAGTCCAATCAACTCGAAAGTTGCTCATCTATTTTTGGTAGATATCAGCGGGATACCTCTCTTGTGTTCTTTGCGTCACTGCACACCACACAACATTTAAAGTTTGAAACATAAATTATAGTTCAATCAACTTGTACATATGCAAATCACTCACATCTTCACCCTCTTTATTACCCTCATGCAATGGTTGTCGTCGACAAATTGGTGCGGGTGAGTGATATCGTTTTGGGACATTATTATCACATGAGCTTCTCATTCCAAACCAACATATCGATTAGTTTCTCATTCTTCCATGAGTAATTCAAATCATCATAAGATAAAGCCTCGAGTTAGAAGACATAAAGAAATGAATCGAAGCGTAACAATTAAAGAGTAACCCCAGATCCACAATTATCAGTGAATGTGAGCAACCTTAAACGAATAAGCAACCGCAAACGGTGATCAGTGAAGCATAAGAGATAAATCAACAAAATAAATAAAGCCTCGGCACAACCCTCAAGGAATAAATCATACATACCATTAATAAACAAATCAATACGATAAGTGAATCGGAAGAAATAAAGCGAATGAAAAAAATAAATAAGTACAATCACCTCGAAAGTTGCTCATCTATTTTTGGTAGATATCAACGCGATGCCTTTCCTGTGTTTTTTGTGTCATTGCACACCACACCACATTTAAAGTTTGAAGCATAAATTATAGTTCAATTAACTTATAGATATGCAAATCATTGACATCTTCACACTCTTTATTACCCTAATGCAATGGTTGTCATCGACGAATTGGTGCAAGTTGGTGATGTCGTCTTGGGACATTGTTATCACAGGAGCTTCTCTTCCATGAGTAACCCAAATCATCATAAGATAAAGCCTCGAGAAAGAAGACATAAAGAAATGAATCGAAGCGTAACAAGTAAAGAGCAACCCAAAATCCACAACAATCAGTGAATGCGAACAACCCTAAACGAATAAGCAACCGAAAACGGTGATAAGAGAAGTATAAGAGATAAATCAATAGAAGAAATAAAGTCTTGGCACAATCCTCAATGAATAAATCAAACATACCCTCAATAAACAAATCAACACAATCAATGACTCAGAAGAAATAAAGTGAATTGAAAAAATAAATAAGTCCAATCACCTCGAAAGTTGCTCATCTATTTTTGGTAGATATCGTCGAGATGCCTCTCCTTTGTTCTTTGCGTCACTGCACAGCACAACATCTAAAGTTTGAAACAGAAATTATAGTTCAATCAATTTGTAGATATGCAAATCACTCACATCTTCACTCTCTTTATTATACTCATGCACTGATTGTCGTCGACGAATTGGTGCGGGTGGGTGATGTCGTTTTGGAACATTGTTATCACATGAGCTTCTCATTCCAAACCAACATATCGATTAGTTTCTCATTTTTCCATGAGTAACTCAAATCATCATAAGATAAAGTCTCGAGGTAGAAGACATAAAGAAATGAATCGAAGCGTAACAACTAAAGAGCAACCCAAGATCCACAATAATCAGTGAATACGAGCAACCTTAAACGAATAAGCAACCGAAAACGGTGATGAGTGAAGCATAAGAGATAAATCAACAAAAGAAATAAAGCCTCGGCACAACCCTCAAGAAATAAATCATACCTACCCTTAATAAATGAATCAATACGATAAGTGAATCGGAAGAACTAAAGCGAATGGAAAAAAGAAATAAGTACAATCATCTCGAAAGTTGCTCATCTATTTTTGGCAGATATCATCGGGATGCCTCTCCGGTGTTCTTTGCGTCACTGCACACCACACCACATTTAAAGTTTGAAGCATAAATTATAGTTCAATTAACTTATAGATATACAAATCATTGACATCTTCACCCTCTTTATTACCCTCATGCAATGGTTGTCGTCGATGAATTGGTGCGGGTCGGTGATGTCGTTTTGGGACATTGTTATCACATGAGCTTCTCATTCCAAACCAACATATCGATTAGTTTCTCATTCTTCCATGAGTAACTCAAATCATCATAAGATAAAGTCTCGAGGTAGAAAACATAAAGAAATGAATCGAAGCGTAACAACTAAAGAGCAACCCAAGATCCACAATAATCAGTGAATGTGAGCAACCTTAAACGAATAAGCAACCGAAAACGGTGATCAGTGAAGCATAAGAGATAAATCAACAAAAGAAATAAAGTCTCGGCACAACCCTCAAGGAATAAATCATACCTACCCTTAATAAACGAATCAATACCATAAGTGAATCGGAAGAAATAAAGCGAATGGAAAAAAGAAATAAGTACAATCACCACGAAAGTTGCTCATCTATTTTTGGCAGATATTATCGGGAGGCCTCTCCGGTGTTATATGCGTCATTGCACACCACACCACATTTAAAGTTTGAAGCATAAATTATAGTTCGATTAACTTGTAGACATACAAATCATTGACATCTTCACCCTCTTTATTACCCTCATGCAATGGTTGTCGTCGATGAATTGGTGCGGGTCGATGATGTCGTCTTGGGACATTGTTATCATAGGAGCTTCTCATACAAAACCAACATATCGATTAGTTGCTTATTCTTCAATGAGTAACACAAATCATCAAAAGACAAAGCCTCGGGGTAGAAGACATAAAGAAATGAATCGAAGCGTAACAACTAAAGATCAACCCAAAATCCAAAACAATCAATGAATGCGACCAACCCTAAACGAATAAGCAACTGAAAATGGTGATCAATCAAGCATAAGAGATACATCAACAGAAGAAATAAAGCATCGGCACAACCTTTAAGGAATAAATCAAACATACCCTAAATAAACGAATCAACATGATAAGTGAATCGGAAGAAATAATGCGAATGGAAAAACAAAATAAGTCCAATCACCTCGAAAGTTGCTCATTTATTTCTAGTAGATATCGTCGGAATGCCTCTTCTGTGTTCTTTGCATCACCACACACCACACAACATTTAAAATTTGAAACATAAATTATAGTTCAACAACTTGTAGATATGCAAATCATTCACAAATTCACCCTCTTTATAACCCTCATGCAATGGTTGTCGTCGACGAATAGGTGCGGGTTGATGATGTCGTCTTGGGACATTGTTATCACAGGAGTTTCTCGTTCCAAACCAACATATCGATTAGTTGTTCATTCTTCCATCAGTAACCCAAATCATATAAAGACAAAATCTCGAGGTAGAAGACATAAAGAAATGAATCGAAGCGTAACAACTAAAGAGCAACCCAATATCCACAATAATCAGTGAATGCGAGCAACCTTAAACGAATAAGCAACCGAAAACGGTGATCAGTGAAGCATAAGAGATAACTCAACAAAAGAAATAAAGTCTCGGCACAACCCTCAAGGAATAAATCATACATACCCTTAATAAACGAATCAATACGATAAGTGAATCGGAAGAAATAAAGCGAATGGAAAAAAAAAAAAAAAAGTACAATCACCTCGAAAGTTGCTCATCTATTTTTGGCAGGTATCATCGGGATGCCTTTTCGGTGTTCTTTGCGTCACTGCACACCACACCACATTTAATGTTTGAAGCATAAATTATAGTTCAATTAACTTGTACATGTACAAATCATTGACATCTTCACCCTCTTTATTACCCTCATGCAATGGTTGTCGTCGATGAATTGGTGCGGGTCGGTGATGTCGTCTTGGGACATTGTTATCACATGAGCTTCTCATTCAAAACCAACATATCGATTAGTTGCTTATTCTTCCATGAGTAACCCAAATCATCAAAAGATAAAGTCTCGAGGTAGAAGACATAAATAAATGAATCGAAGCGTAATAAACTAATGAGCAACCCAAAATCCAAAATAATCAATGGATGCGACCAACCCTAAATGAATAAGCAACTGAAAATGGTGATCAATGAAGCATAAGAGATACATCAACAGAAGAAATAAAGCATTGGCACAACCTTTAAGGAATAAATCAAGCATACTCTCAATAAATGAATCAACATGATAAGTGAATCGGAAGAAATAATGCGAATGGAAAAACAAAATAAGTCCAATCACCTCGAAAGTTGCTCATCTATTTCTGGTAGATATTGTCGGAATGCCTCTTCTGTGTTCTTTGCATCCCCACACACCACACAACATTTAAAGTTCGAAACATAAATTATAGTTTAATCAACTTGTAGATATGCAAATCATTCACATCTTCACCATCTTCATAACCCTCATGCAATTGTTGTCGTCGACGAATAGGTGCGGGTTGGTGATGTCGTCTTGGGACATTGTTATCACAGGAGTTTCTCATTCCAAACCAACATATCGATTAGTTGCTCATTCTTCCATCAGTAACCCAAATCATATAAAGGCAAAGTCTCGAGGTAGAAAACACAAAGAAATGAATCGAAGCGTAACAACTAAAGAGCAACCCAAGATCCACAATAATCAGTGAATGCGAGCAACGTTAAACGAATAAGCAACCGAAAACGGTGATTAGTGAAGCATAAGAGATAAATCAACAAAAGAAATAAAGCTTGGGCACAACCCTCAAGGAATAAATCATACCTACCCTTAATAAACGAATCAATACGATAAGTGAATCGGAAGAAATAAAGCGAATGGAAAAAAAAAAAGTACAATCACCTCGAAAGTTGCTCTTCTATTTTTAGCAGATATTATCGGGAGGCCTCTCCGGTGTTCTATGCGTCAGTGCACACCACACCACATTTAAAGTTTGAAGCATAAATTATAGTTCAATTAACTTGTAGATATACAAATCATTGACATCTTCACCCTCTTTATTACCCTCATGCAATGGTTGTCGTCGATGAATTGGTGCGGGTTGGTGATATAGCCTTGGGACATTGTTATCACATGAGCTTCTAATTCAAAACCAACATATCGATTAGTTGCTTATTCTTCAATGAGTAACCCAAATCATCAAAAGATAAAGCCTCGGGGTAGAAGACATAAAGAAATGAATCGAAGCGTGACAACTAAAGAGCAACCCAAAATCCAAAACAATCAATGAATGCAACCAACCCTAAACGAATAAGCAACTGAAAATGGTGATCAATGAAGCATAAGAGATACATCAACAGAAGAAATAAAGCATTGGCACAACCTTTAAGGAATAAATCAAACATACCCTCAATAAACGAATCAACATGATAAGTGAATCGGAAGAAATAATGCGAATGGAAAAACAAAATAAGTCCAATCACCTCGAAAGTTGCTCATCTATTTCTAGTAGATATCGTCGGAATGCCTCTTCTGTGTTCTTTGCATCACCACACACCACACAACATTTAAAATTTGAAACATAAATTATAGTTCAATCAACTTGTAGATATGCAAATCATTCACATCTTCACCCTCTTTATAACCCTCATGCAATAGTTGTCATCGACGAATAGGTGCGGGTTGATGATGTCGTCTTGGGACATTGTTATCACAGGAGTTTCTTGTTCCAAACCAACATATCGATTAATTGTTCATTCTTTCATCAGTAACCCAAATCATATAAAGACAAAGTCTCGAGGTAGAAGACATAAAGAAATGAATCGAAGCGTAACAACTAAAGAGCAACCCAAGATCCACAATAATCAGTGAATGCGAGCAACCTTAAACGAATAAGCAACCGAAAACGGTGATCAGTGAAGCATAAGAGATAAATCAACAAAAGAAATAAAGCATCGGCACAACCCTCAAGGATAAATCATACCTACCCTTAATAAACGAATCAATACGATAAGTGAATCGGAAGAAATAAAGCGAATGGAAAAAATAAATAAGTACAATCACCTCGAAAGTTGCTCATCTATTTTTGGCAGATATCATCGGGATGCCTCTCCGGTGTTCTTTGCGTCACTGCACACCACACCATATTAAAAGTTTGAAGCATCAATTATAGTTCAATTAACTTGTAGATATACAAATCATTGACATCTTCACCCTCTTTATTACCCTCATGCAATGGTTGTCGTCGATGAATTGGTGCGGGTGGGTGATGTCGTCTAAGGACATTGTTATCACATGAGCTTCTCATTCAAAACCAACAAATCGATTAGTTGCTTATTCTTCCATGAGTAACCCAAATCATCAAAAGATAAAGCCTCGAGGTAGAAGACATAAAGAAATGAATCGAAATGTAACAACTAAAGAGCAACCCAAAATCCAAAACAATCAATGAATGCGACCAACCCTAAACGAATAAGCAACTGAAAACGGTGATCAATGAAGCATAAGAGATACATCAACAGAAGAAATAAAGTATCGGCACAACCTTTAAGCAATAAATCAAGCATACTCTCAATAAACGAATCAACATGATAAGTGAATCGGAAGAAATAATGCGAATGGAAAAACAAAATAAGTCCAATCACTTCGAAAGTTGCTTATCTATTTCTGGTAGATATCGTCGGAATGCCTCTTCTGAGTTCTTTGCATCCTCACACACCACACAACATTTAAAGTTTGAAACATAAATTATAGTTCAATCAACTTGTAGATATGCAAATCATTCACATCTTCACCCTCTTTATAACCATCATGCAATGGATGTCGTCGACGAATAGGTGCGGGTTGGTGATGTCGTCTTCGGACATTGTTATCACAGGAGTTTCTCATTCCAAACCAACATATCGATTAGTTGCTCATTCTTCCATCAGTAAACCAAATCATATAAAGACAAAGTCTCGAGGTAGAAGACATAAAGAAATGAATCGAAGCGTAACAACTAAAGAGCAACCCAAGATCCACAATAATCAGTGAATGCGAGCAACCTTAAACGAATAAGCAACCGAAAACGGTGATCAGTGAAGCATAAGAGATAAATCAACAAAAGAAATAAAGACTCGGCACAACTCTCAAGGAATAAATCATACCTACCCTTAATAAACGAATCAATACGATAAGTGAATCAGAAGAGATAAAGCGAATAGAGAAAAGAAATAAGTACAATCACCTCGAAAGTTGCTCATCTCTTTTTGGCAGATATCATCGAGATGCCTCATCGGTGTTCTTTGCGTCACTGCACACCACACCACATTTAATGTTTGAAGCATAAATTATAGTTCAATTAACTTGTAGATATAGAAATCATTGACATATTCACCCTCTTTATTACCCTCATGCAATGGTTGTCGTCGATAAATTGGTGCGGGTCGGTGATGTGGTCTTAGGACATTGTTATCACAGGAGCTTCTCATTCAAAACCAACATATCGATTAGTGGCTTATTCTTCCATGAGTAACTCAAATCATCAAAAGATAAAGCCTCGAGGTAGAAGACATAAAGAAATGAATCGAAGCGTAACGACTAAAGAGCAATCCAAAATCCAAAAAATCAATTAATGCGACCAACCCTAAACGAATAAGCAACTGAAAATGGTGATTAATTAAGCATAAGAGATATATCAACAGAAGAAATAAAGTATCGGCACAACCTTTAAGGAATAAATCAAACATACCCTCAATAAATGAATCAACACGATAAGTGAATCGGAAGAAATAATGCGAATGGAAAAACAAAATAAGTCCAATCACCTTGAAAGTTGCTCATCTATTTCTGGTAGATATCGTCGGAATGCCTCTTCCGTGTTCTTTGCATCACCACACACTACACAACATTTAAAGTTTGAAACATAAATTATAGTTTAATCAACTTGTAGATATGCAAATCATTCACATCTTCACCCTCTTTATAACCCTCATGCAATACTTGTCATCGACGTATAGGTGCGGGTGGGTGATGTCGTCTTGGGACATTGTTATCACAGGAGTTTCTCATTCCAAACCAACATATCGATTAGTTGCTCATTCTTCCATCAGTAACCCAAATCATATAAAGACAAAGTCTCGAGGTAGAAGACATCAAGAAATGAATCGAAGCGTAACAACTAAAGAGCAACCCAAAATCCACAACAATTACTGAATGCGAGCAACCCTAAACGAATAAGCAACTGAAAACGGTGATTAGTTAAACATAAGAAATAAATCAACAGAAGAAATAAAACCTTAGCACAACCTTCAAATAATAAATCAAACATATCCTCAATAAACGAATCAACACGATCAATGACTCGGCAGAAGTAAAGCAAATGAAAAAAATAAACAAGTCCAATCACCTCGAAAGTTGATCATCTATTTTTGGCAGATATCGTCGAGATGCCTCTCCTGTGTTCTTTGCGTCAGTGCATACCACACAAAATTTAAAGTTTGAAACATAAATTATAGTTCAATCAACTTGAAAATATAGAAATCACTCACATCTTCACCCTCTTTATTACCCTCATGCAACAGTTGTCGTCGACGAATTAGTGCGGGTTGGTGATGTTGTTTTGGGACATTGTTATCACATGAACTTCTCATTCCAAACCAACATATCAATTAGTTGCTCATTCTTCCGTGAGTTACCCAAATCATCACAAGACAAAACCTTGAGGTAAAAGATATCAAGAAATGAATCCAAGCGTAACAACTAAAGAGCAACCCAAAATCCACAACAATTAGTGAATGGGAGCAACCTTAAACGAATAAGCATCCGAAAACGGTGACTAGCGAAACATAAGAGATAAATCAACAGAAGAAATAAAGCCTCGGCACAACCTCCAAGGAACAAATCTAACATACTATCAATAAACGAATCAACAAGATAAGTGAATCGAAAGAAATAAAGGAAAATGAAAAAAGAAATAAGTCCAATTACCTCGAAAGTTGCTCATTTATTTATGGCAAATATTGTCTAGATGCCTCTCCTTTGTTCTTTGCGTCACTGCACACCACATAACATTTAATGTTTCAAATAGAAATTATAGTTCAATTAACTTTTAGATATACAAATCACTCACATCTTCACCCTCTTTATTACCATCATGCAATGGTTGTAGTCAACGAATTGGTTCGGGTTGGTGATATCGTCTTGGGACATTGCTATCACAGGAGCGTCTCATTCCAAACCAACATATGGATTAGCTGCTCATTCTTTCATGAGTAACTCAAATCATCATAAGATAAAGCCTCGAGATAGAAGACATAAAGAAATCAATCGAAACGTAACAACTAAAGAACAACCCAAAATCCACAACAATAAATAAATGCGAGCAACCCTAAACAAATAAGCAACAGAAAATTGTTATCAGTGAAGCATAAAAGATAAATAAACAGAAGAAATAAAGTATCGGCACAAACTTCAAGGAATAAATCAAATATACTCTCAATAAACGAATCAACACGATAAGTGAATCGAAAGAAATAATGCAAATGGAAAAACAAAATTAGTCCAATCATCTCGAAAGTTGCTCATCTATTTTTGGTAAATATCGTCGGGATGCCTCTTTTGTGTTCTTTGCGTCACTGCACACCACACAACATTTAAAGTTTGAAACATAAATTATAATTCAATCAACTTGTAGATATGCAAATCATTTACATCTACAACCTCTCCCTCATGCAATGGTTGTCGTTGACGAAAAGGTGTGGGTTGGTGATGTCGTCTTGGGACATTGTTATCACAGGAGCTTCTCATTCCAAACCAACATATCGATTAGTTGCTCATTCTTCCATGAGTAACCCAAATCATCATAAGACAAAGTCTCGAGCTAGAAGACATAAAGCAATCAATCGAAGCCTAACAACTAAAGAGGAACCCAAAATCCACAACAATCAATAAATGCGAGCAACCCTAAACGAATAAGCAATTGAAAACGTTGATCAATGAAGCATAAGAGATAAATCAACAGAAGAAATAAAGCCTCGGCACAACCTTCAAGGAAGAAATGAAACATACCCTAAATAAACGAATTAACACGATAAGTGAATCGAAATAAATAAAGCTAATGCTAAAAAGAAATAAGTCTAATCACCTCGAAATTTGCTAATCTATTTTTGGCAGATATCGTCGAAATGCATCTTATGTGTTCTTTGCGTCACTGCACACCATACAACATTTACAGTTTGAAACATAAATTATGGTTCAATCAACTTGTAGATATGCAAATCATTCACATCTTCACACTCTTTATAACCCTCATGCAATGGTTGTCATTGACGAATTGGTGCGAGTTGATGATGTCGTCTTGGGACATTGTTATCACATGAGCTTCTCATTCCAAACCAACATATCAATTAGTTGCTCATTCTTCCATGAGTAACCCAAGTCACCATAAGATAAAGCCTCGAGGTAAAACACATAAAGAAATGAATCGAAGGGTAACAACTAAATAGCAACCTAAGATCCACAACAATCAGTGAATGCGAGCTACCCGAAACGAATAAGTAACCGAAAACGGAGATCAATGAAGCATAAGAGATAAATCAATATAAGAAATAAATTCTCGTCACAACCCAATCTTTAAGGAATAAATTAAACATACCCTTAATAAACGAATCACTACGATAAGTGAATCGGAAGAAATAAAGCAAATGGAAAAAAAGAAATAAGTCCAATCACCTCGAAAGTTACTCATTTATTTATGGTAAATATCGTCGGGATGCCTCTCATTTGTTCTTTGCGTTACTGTACACCACACAACATTTAAAGTTTCAAATATAAATTATAATTCAATCAACTTGTAGATATACAAATCACTCACATCTTCACCTTTTTTATTATCATCATGCAATGGTTGTCGTCGTCGACGAATTGGTTCGGGTTGGTGATATCGTATTAGGACATTATTATCACAGGAGTCTTTCATTCCAAACCAACATATCGATTAACTACACATTCTTCCATGAGTAACTCAAATCATAATAAGACAAAGTCTCGGGGTAGAAGACATAAAGAAATGAATTGAAGCGTAAAAACTAAAGAGCAACCAAAAATCCACAACAATCAGTGAATAAGAGAAACTCTAAATGAATAAACAATTGAAAATAGTGATCAGTGAAGTATAAGAGATAAATCAACAGAAGAAATAAAGCATCGGCACAATCTTTATGGAATAAATCAAACATACCCTCAATAAATGAACCAACACGATAAGTTAATCGAAAGAAATAAAGCGAATGGAAAAAAGAAATAACTCCAATCACCTCGAAAGTTGCTCATCTATTATTGGCAGATATTGTCGAGATGCCTCTCTTGTGTTCTTTGCGTCACCGCACACCATACTACATTTAAAGTTTGAAGCATAAATTATAGTTCAATCAACTTGTAGATATGCAAATCATTGACATCTTCACCCTCTTTTTTACCTTATGCAATGGTTGTCGTCAATGAATTGGTGCGGGTTGGGAATGTCATCTTGGGACATCGTTATCACATGAGCTTCTCATTCCAAACCAACATATTGATTAGTTGCTTATTCTTCAATGAGTAACCCAAATCATTATAAGATAAAGTCTCGAGGTAGAATACATAAAGAAATGAATCGAAGCGTAACAACTAAAGAGCAACCCAAAATCCACAAATCAATGAATGCGAGCAACCCTAAACAAATAAGCAACCGAAAATGGTGATCAGTGAAGCATAAGAGATAAATCAACAAAAAAAATAAGGCCTCGGCACAAACCTTAAGGAATAAATCATACATACCATTAATAAACAAATCAATAGGATAAGTGAATCGCAAGAAATAAAGCAAATAGAAAAAAGAAATAAGTACAATCAACTCGAAAGTTGCTCATCTATTTTTGGCAGATATCAACGGGATGCCTCTCATGTGTTCTTTGCGTTACTGCACACCACACCACATTTAAAGTTTGAAGCATAAATTATAGTTCAATTAACTTATAGATATGCAAATCATTGACATCTTCACACTCTTTATTACCCTCATGCAATGGTTGTGGTCGACGAATTGGTGCAGGTTGGTGATGTCGTCTTTGGACATTATTATCACAAGAGCTTCTCATTCCAAACCAACATATTGATTAGTTGCTCATTCATCCATGAGTAACCCAAATCATTATAAGACAAAGTCTCGAGGTAGAAGACATAAAGAAATGAATCGAAGCGTAACAACTAAAAAGCAACCCAAAATTCACAACAATCAGTGAATGCGAGCAACCCTAAACGAATAAGCAACCGAAAACGGTGATCAGTGAAGTATAAGAGATAAATCAACAGAATAAATAAAGCCTTGGCACAATGCTCAATGAATAAATCAAACATATCCTCAATAAACGAATCAACACGATCAATGACTCGGAAGAAATAAAGCGAATGGAAAAAGAAAATAAGTCCTCTCACCTCGAAAGTTGCTCATTTATTTTTGGCAGATATTGTCAGGATGCCTCTCCTTTGTTCTGTGCGTCGCTGAACAACACACAACATTTAAAATTTGAAACATAAATTATTGTTCAATCAACTTGTAGATATGCAAATCACTCAAATCTTCACCCTCTTTATTACACTCGTGCATTGGTTGTTATCAACGAATTGGTGCGGGTGAGTGATGTCGTTTTGAGATATTGTTATCACAGGAGTTTCTCATTCTAAACCAACATATCGATTGGTTTCTCATTCTTCCATGAATAACTCAAATCATCATAAGACAAAGTCTCGAGATAGAAGACATAAAGAAATCAATCGAATCGTAACAGCTAAAGAGCAACCCAAAATCCACAACAATCAATGAATGCGAGTAACCCTAAACGAATAAGCAAGTGAAAACAATGATAGGTGAAGCATAAGAGATAAATCAATAGAAGAAATAAAGCCTCGACACAATGCTCAAGGAATAAATCAAACATAACCTCAATAAACGAATCAACACGATAAGTGAATCAAAAGAAATAACTCGAATGGAAAAAAGAAATAAGTCCAATCACCTCGAAAGTTGCTCATCTATTTATGGTAGATATCGTCGGGATGCCTCTCCTTTGTTTTTTGCGTCACTGAACACAACACAACATTTAAAGTTTGAAACATAAATTATAGTTCTATCAACTTTTAGATATACAAATCACTCACATCTTCACCCTCTTTATTATTCTCATGCAATGGTTGTCATCGATGAATTGGTTCGAGTTTATGATATCGTCGTGGGACATTGTTATCACAGGAACTTCTCATTCCAAACCAACATATTGATTAGCTGCTCATTCTTCCATGAGTAACTCAAATCATCATAAGACAAAGTCTTAAGATAGAACACATAAAAAAAAATGAATCAAAGCGTAACAACTAAAGAACAACCTAAAATCCACAACAATTAGTGAATGCGAGAATTCCTAAACGAATAAACAACAGAAAACAGTGATCAGTGAAGCATGAGAGCTAAATCAACAGAAGAAATAAAGTCTCGGCACAACCTTCACAGAATAAATAAAACATACTATCAATAAACGAATCAACACGATAAGTGAATCTGAAGAAATAAAGCGGATGGAAAAAAGAATTAAGTTCAATCACCTCGAAAATTGCTCATCTATTTTTCGCAGATATCGTCGGGATGCCTCTTCTATGTTTTTTGTGTCACAGCACACCACACCACATTTAACATTGGAAGCAGAATTTATAGTTCAATCACCTTGTAGATATGCAAATCATTGATATCTTCACCCTCTTTCTTACCCTCATCCAATGGTTGTCGTCGATGAATTGGTACGGGTTCGTGGTGTCGTTTTGGGACATTGTTATCATAGGAGTTTCTCATTCCAAACCAACATATCGATTAGTTGCTCATTCTTCCATCACTAACAAAAATTATCATAAGACAAAGCCTCGATGTAGAAGATATCAAGAAATGAATCGAAGCGTAACAACTAAAGAGTAATCCAAAATCCACAACAATCAGTGAATGCGAGTAACCCTAAACGAATAAGCAACCGAAAACGGTGATCAGTGAAGTATAATGGATAAATTAACAGAAGAAATATAGCCTTGGCACAATCCTCAAAGAATAAATCAAACATACCCTTAATAAACGAATCAACACGATCAATGGCTCGGAAGAAATAAAGCGAATGGAAAAAAGAAATAAGTCCAATCACCACGAAAGTTGCTTATCTATTTATGGCAGATATCGTCGAGATGCCTCCCCTGTGTTCTTTGCTTCACTGAACACCACACAACATTTAAAGTTTCAAACATAATTTATAGTTCAATCAACTTGTAGATATGCAAATCATTCACATCTTCACCCTCTTTATAACCCTCATGCAATAGTTGTCGTCGACGAATAGGTGAGGGTTGGTGATGTCGTCTTGGGACATTGTTATCACATGAGTTTCTCATTCCAAACCAACATATCGATTAGTTGTTCATTCTTCCATCAGTAAACCAAATCATATAAAGACAAAGTCTCAAGGTAGAAGAAATCAAGAAATGAATCGAAGCGTAACAACTAAAGAGCAACCCAAAATCCACAACAATTAGTGAATGCGAGCAACTCTAAACGAATAAGCAACTAAAAACGGTGATTAGTTAAACATAAGAAATAAATCAACAGAAGAAATAAAACCTCAGCACAACCTTCAAGTAATAAATCAAACATATCATCAATAAACGAATCAACACGATCAATGACTCGGAACAAGTAAAGCAAATGAAAAAAAAATAAACAAATCCAATCACCTTGAAAGTTGATCATCTATTTTTCGCAGATATCGTCGAGATGCCTCTCCTGTGTTCTTTGCGTCAGTGCATACTACACAACATTTAAAGTTTGAAACATAAATTACAGTTCAATCAACTTGTAGATATAGAAATCACTCACATCTTCACCCTCTTTATTAGCCTCATGCAATAGTTGTCGTTGACGAATTAGTACGGGTTGGTGATGTCGTTTTGGGACATTGTTATCACAGGAGCTTCTCATTCCAAACCAACATATCAATTAGTTGCTCATTCTTCCGTAAGTAACCCAAATCATCATAAGACAAAGCCTCAAGGTAAAAGACATCAAGAAATGAATCCAAGCGTCACAAATAAAGAGCAACCCAAAATCCACAACAATTGGTGAATGGGAGCAACCCTAAACGAATAAGCAACCGAAAACGGTAACTAGTGAAACATAAGAGATAAATCAACAGAAGAAATAAAGTCTCAGCACAACCTTCAAGGAACAAATCTAACATACTCTCAATAAACGAATCAACAAGATAAGTGAATCGAAAGAAATAAAGGAAAAGGAAAAAAGAAATAAGTCCAATCACCTCGAAAGTTGCTCATTTATTTATGGCGATATTGTCTGGATGCCTCTCCTTTGTTCTTTGGGTCACTGCACACCACACAACATTTAATGTTTCAAATAGAAATTATAATTCAATCAACTTTTAGATATACAAATCACTCACATCTTCACCCTCTTTATTACCATCATGCAATGGTTGTCGTCGACGAATTGGTTCGGGTTGGTGATATCGTCTTGGGACATTGTTATCTTAGGAGTTTCTCATTCCAAACCAACATATCGATTAGCTGCTCATTCTTTCATGAGTAACTCAAATCATTATAAGATAAAGCCTCGAGGTAGTAGACATAAAGAAATCAATCGAAACGTAACAACTAAAGAGCAACCCAAAATCCACAATAATCAATGAATGCGAGCAACCCTAAACGAATAAGCAACCGAAAATGGTGATGAGTGAAGCATAAGAGATAACTAAACATAAGAAATAAAGCATCGGCACAACTTTCAAGGAATAAATCAAATATACTCTCAATAGACAAATCAACACGATAAGCGAATCGAAAGAAATAATGCGAATGGAAAAAAGAAATAAGTCTCGGGATGGTGTTATCACAAGAGCTTCTCATTCCAAACCAATATAAGATTCTCATTCCAAATGATCATATCGATTAGTTGCTCATTCTTCTATGAGTAACCCAAATCATCATAAGACAAAGCCTCGAGGTAGAAAACATAAAAAAATGAATCGAAACGTAACAACTAAATAGCAACTCAAAATCCACAACAATCAGTGAATGCGAGCAACCCTAAACGAATAAGCAACTGCAAACGGTGATCAGTGAAGCACAAGAGATAAATTCACAAAAGAAATAAAGCCTCGGCGCAACCCTTAAGAAATAAATAAAAACATACCCTCAATAAACGAATCAACACGATAAGTGAATCGGAAAAAAAAAAAATACAAATGGAAAAACGTAACAACTAAAGAGCAACCCAAAATCCACAATAATCAATGAATGCGAGCAACCCTAAACGAATAAGCAACCGAAAACAGTTATCAGTGAAGCATAAGAGATAAATCAACCGAAAAAATAACGCATCGGCACAACCCTGAAGGATTAAATCAAACATATCCTCAATAAACGAAACAACACGATCAATGATTTGGAAGAAATAAAGCGAATTGAAAAAAGAAATAAGTCCAATCACCTCGAAAGTTGCTCATCTATTTTTGGCAGATATTGTCGGAATGCCTCTCATTTGTTCTTTGCATCACTACACACCACACAGCATTTAAAGTTTGAACATAAATTATAGTTCAATCAACTTGTAGATATGCAAATCACTCACATCTTCTTCCTCTTTATTACCCTCATGCAATGGTTGTCGTCGACAAGTTGGTGAATGGCATCAAAACTTACACTCAAGATGAACAGATCATTATGAGTGGAAGGATGCCGAGATGTAAAAGGACGCCACAAGCGGCACACAACAACACAAAGACAGAGCAAGACATAAGCATGGCATGAACAACCGACAACCAGATACACAAAGAATTCCAAGCAAGGGAGGAGAAAACCCACTATCACCCGTAGCAAGCATCGGCATCCTTGGACAAAGACAACGAAACGTGTCGGCTGAAAGTGGGGAGGCGCTCAAGGGTCCCCAGAGAAGATAATTGAGTCAATTCCCCAGCTCCGCTGTTTCTGAAGTTATCCTCGACATTCCTAAAGGTAACATTCTTCTCTGACCACTTTAAAGAGATGGTTCTTCATAGCCAGGACGGCAAGTGGCTGCTCTCTAAAAAGTATACTGTTCCTATTTTCCAAATAATATGACAAAGCGCACCAAAGGAAAAACGGGCAATGCACTTATAGAAATCCTTGCCCGACAGTAAGGTAATGGCCCAATGGAGATTCTCCTCCCAAAACCTGTTACGCCAAGGAAGATTGCATCTGGCCGCCCAAAAGAAAGCGGCGTCGGCCGTGACGTGACAACCAAAAAGCATATGGTCAAGAGAATCAGGCATATCATTACAAAAAGCACAAGAACCACTCTCTATTCTACCATAAGACAATAAGAGAGCTTGAGTAGGGAGCCTGCGCTTGGCCATAACCCAAAGATTAAGTTGATACCATGGTGCGATTGCGTTATTCCAGACAAATGCGTGCCAATGGACATGGGGCATCTTCCGCCTAATGGTCTCCCAAGCTGTTGCAATCTTGAACCGGCCCGCGGAGCTCTCCCTCTAGCAAAAGCAACTTCCTCCACAAGTGTTTGTTTGGTAATATCAAGAGAATTTCTCAAAAGACTTTGAAAAGTGAAGCAAAAGAGAAAAAGAGTTAATGGGAAAGAAACTTCAATAAATTTCTGGAAGACCAAAAACTTTACTGGACACAAATTGAAGTTTGTTGCTTCGCTTTTCACATCCCTCCTCTTGCATCCCCATGGGAACATCTCTTTTTCCCATTACTAGTAGAACTTCCCTACTTTATGTCTAGATTAATCTCTATTGCTTTTTCTTTTTTCAAATTTGTTTCAATTTGTGGCGTTCGTTAAAAAATTGCTACATTGTAATGATTTTATTTACACGATTTGCTTACCCTGCTGATTGGGTGATGTGGAAAGAGAGAATTTGCGCTGGCTTAGACAAACTTAGCATCCAATGTCTATGCTGACATGGCAACATCTCAAGAAGCTATGTTGGACTTTAGTATAGACATTTAACAACTTTAGCATCGTGTCAACATTTTCTGACCGCAAAAATAATGAAGGCCTCATGTTGACCCACACGAAAAATTAAGATGATTGATTGAATGAAAAAACTTTAGATGCCTAATTGTAAAAGGGGTAATACTATAAGTACTTGCGATGTCATTGTCCCAAAGAGCTTATAATCGTTGGTCTAGGTTCAAATCTCAAACAAACCTTTGTTTATGTGATATTTGTTCTACAAACTCATCCTCTCCTTTCATTGCTTGGTCCCCGTTTAATAATTTTCTTTTATGAGATTATTCATTCTTTCATGTGAAAGAAAATAGGATATAATTTTGTTAATTTCACATGCCAAAATATTTCACTGGCTAAATGTTAAGCACATTGGAAGACTACAAATTTTCTTAATGTCAATCTCCCTTAGATTTTCTTGACTATTCGATCATAAAAATTCAAGCTTTACACTCGAAATTTTTCAATGGATTATCAAACATTTAATTGAAAATAAAAATTTTCTTAGTACTTGATTTTCGTTCAGTTGGACATTATATTAATAATATTATCATCACACGTAATTGTACGGGCACACATAATTTAAAACCTTACTATGGTTTCTTTACCAATAACAACTAATTTGCCTAAATAATATTTTTTGTAGATAATGTTGTTCCAACTCTTTGAGAGACCAATTGATATAATCTAAAACGGCTGGTCTGACCCTCAAGAGACAAAATTGATACCAGGAGGATCTTATCTAATGCCAGTGTAAACAGTTATTGGCTACTTGATAGCGTTGGTGTCATATCGATATTTTTTGTTTGTGATTTTAATGGAGGTCTCCCATTGACCACATTTGAAATGTCGAGGTAATTGAATGAATGGAAAAAAGAAACTTTAGATACTTAATTGCCAGCATATAGGTAAGAAATTTCATGCACCTCATTATCTAGTTTTATTTAAGTCAATTTAATTATTTTTTGGAAGCCATAGATATAGAATGATATATATATATATATATATTTGTCGAAGGATATAGAATGAAATTGATGGGGCTCATTTTATGGAGTTTTTGCTTCAACCACATCGATGGGCTCCTTTTATGGAGTTTTTGCTTCAACCACTCGCATGTAAAATTCAATAAGCGTCCCCTCTTGAATGTCTTTTTCTTTTTCTATTTAACCAGATCCCTAATGCTTGACATAAGGCACAATCAAATTGCATATTTTTTTTTATAAGACAATAAATAATCTTTGATTTTATTTGTCATGTATTACTACTAGGGGATTACAAATGATAGTTATAAAGTTATATTTACATGTCAAAAGTATTGAAGTATTAATGATGCCTTGTTGGGACCAAATTAGATTAGTGCATTTGATGATATTATTCTGGTGTGGGTAATTATATTTGGTTCAAGTATGCCAAGTTCTAAGGTTTGAGTAATATTTGGAAACAATCAACTACAGAAATAGTTCATTTTATTATAATTCCTAATTTTTAATTACAAATGATCTGCAAATATGTGCACAATGTCTTCGTCTGTACGTAGTACGTGTATGAACATTAGTAATCTAATATAATTTCATATTTCGTAAATAATTGACCTCATTAATTGGGTTCATATCTAAATAGATTTTAGATTAAATCATATTTTTTATATAAATTAATAAATTTTAGGAAAGGGAAATTAAATATATATTTCTTTTAGTCGGTCCTACTCTAATCCCACTCTCACTCTCACTCTCAGACTTTTATCATGCCTCATTGCAGGACGTGGGAGTCGAAACCCATATTTAAAACTAAATCGTCCCCACCCCAACCCCCAAGAAGGTGGGGATTTAACCCCCTCCCCTTCCGTGTTAGAAGGATGGCCCAGTGGTTGAAAGTAAATAATTAAGAGGGCTCATAAGGAGGAGTTATTCACGACCGAAAAAAAGAAAAAAAAGAGGAGTTATATATATATATATATATATATATATATATATATATATATATATACTTGAAGAGTACCCACGCTACGCATCGGCTTATAATCATTGTGCATGTATTTTTAAAATGAAACTTTCAATTTAGAAACTCATGAGTAACCATCGTAATTATTCACAACTTATTGAGCTTTTCCTATATTTCTGCTTAGTTCTCTCTTATGTAAAGCAGAAGGGAGCTAATGGAGACCAAAAAAATAAACCTACTTAGTTCAGGAAGAGCAAGACATTCACCTACCAAAAACATTAAACAAAGACCAAGATCAAGGTTTTTTTTTTTTTCCCATCTGTACATTCTCAGTAACCTTATAATTTCAATGTCTTTGTTTCGTGCGTTATTAGTGAATATCCAATCAATGTAGGCTTTTACATGATAGTTGCAGTGCTAAAGATTCGCGGCAAGACGGGCAACAATGATCTATTGAAGGGCGCTAAGGTAGTAATTGATGATGGAGAACTCCTTGGTAGGAGAATCATGGTCCTTTGCACAATTTTCCTATACATAAATGTGATGCCTAGATAGTACATTGTACATTGTTAGTTGGCGATGCCTGATGCATTTACTTGTCTAGCGATGAATGAAGCTGACCACAATTAATTCGGCTTACAAATAAGCATTTTTGTGCAACTTGTACTGACTCAAATAAATGTTGACGATCCACCTAACAATGGCATTGTACTTTCTATTATACATCTGTAAGTCATCAAAGAGAACTAACTTTAACTATCTGATAAGGAGAGCAAAAACATGTGCCTTGGGCTAAACAAGAAAATGAGTTGGGTGAACCAACAAATCCATGAAGCAAGTTTTTTAATTTTACTCTGAAAATTGGAAATGAATCACAAATCACCAACGAATCCATCCAGCAAGTTGCTTTGGGCTAACTTTTTCGGTTCAAAGGACCACGATTCTCCTATCAAACAATTCACGGTCACCAATAATTACTTCCATACCCTCCAGTAGATTGTTACTGCCCATTTTACGGCAAATTTTTAGCACTATAGTTGCAAAGTAAAAGCCTATACTTAAAAAAAAAAAAACAACAACAACATTTGTAAGATGTAAATTTTTTATGATGATAAGCATGCCCTTAAGAAATGTCACCTTTATCCTCTCTTTTGGATGGCCAGAAGAAAAGGTTCTCTCTTTCAAACGACAGCCAAAAGTCTTGATCCGGGGAGAAAAGAGAATAGTTGATTTATCTCGCTCAAGGACACAATGTACATCAAAACATGATCTCTTTGGTCTAACTCAAATTGCTGGTCGTGATAGTATACTCATAATGGACTTTCATCAGGAAGACCAGGACTTTACTGGATATCGGGTACTTTTTCTTTTTATCTAGAAAGTGAAGCAAAAATGAAAAGGATCTAATGGTGAAGAAACTTTGATCAATTATAGGAAGACCAAGACTTTCCAGGGTGCAAATTAGGTTCATTGCTTCACTTTTCACATCCCTCCTCTTTAGGGGTGTGCAAAAGAACTGGGAACCACCCAATTTGCCTGAAACTGGAACTGATGGTTCTCATGAGAGCTAGTCCAATTCATGATCCCAATTTAATGGAACCGATGAATACCGGTCCGGTTCCCGGTTCTAGGCATAGAACCACCCATCCATCCATCTGGATCAGATCGATATATATAATTTGAACTAAGAAGAAAAAGAAGAAGAAGAAGAAATTCCATCACACTTACGTAATTATTTAGTAGCTTTCGACTGAATGTATATGTAATCCTCTCCCATCCCAATGTCAATGTCTCTTTTTCCATTTCGAGTAGACTTTCCACGCAGAAGAAAAAGAAGAAGAAGAAGAAATTCCTATGTAATTATTTAGTAGCTTTCGACTGAATGTATATGTAATCCTCTCCCATCCCAATGTCGATGTCTCTTTTTCCATTTCGAGTAGACTTTCCACGCATTACATGTCTTGTTTAAAACTAACAATACTATAAATTAGTATAAGAAGGAAGCTAGAAGGAACCTGAAAAGATCTTTCAATGTTCATGGGTGAATCAATCCTCGTAAAGTCAATCAAGGGTTTTGTTGAAGCAAAGTGATAACGAGTTAATGGAGAGGGACAACTTTAAAGTCTAGGGGACCAAGATTTTCACCTACTGAAAAGTTTAAACAAAGACCAAGACTTTCGAGGAAGATTTCTATCCACAAGTGCTCTGTTCAGGTAAATAGACCATTAACTCAGGAAGACCATGACTTTACTAGACATCATGTACTTTTTGTCTACAAAGTGAAGCAGAAGCGAAAGAGAGCAATTGAAAAAAGACAAAAACTTAGCAGGACGCAAATTGATTTTGTTGCTTCGCTTGTCCCATCCCTCCTCTTTGATCCCTATGTGAATGCCTTTGTTTTTCCATTACTAGTACAATTTCCTTATGCGTTACACGCCACGCTTAAAAATTGACCGTCACTATAATTTTCGTCCAACTCTTTCATGCTTAATCCTACTGTGATTTTTTCATCGAGTAATTTCTCTTGTATTTGTTTATTAGAATTATTTCTCAATTTCCATGGTTCTTTTCAAATTCAAGTTCAATAAAATGAAAAAGAAAAAAGAAAAAGAGAAAGAAAATAGAAAAAAAAAAGAAAAAAAAAAGCAAAAACTTCAAGAAGGAAAAAATAATATCACGAAAAACCTTAAATTGTTATACTTGTGATAAATTTACTCCAAACTATATGAAAAACCTTAAATTGGTATATTTATGATAATTTTACTTCAAATGACCATAGAAAAACCCAAACTGATACGTCTGTGATAAGCTAATGTAACAAGCTTTACTTTCGATAGAATTATTGCTGTTGACGACCTCTTTTGTTTCATTCTTCTCATGTTCATTGTTGGGGATCGAGCTCTGTCCACACACTATTTCATTTGGACTGTTTTCACTCACTTTAAACTAATTTTTTTGACCATCAAAATTCCAAACTGATACATTTGTGACAAATATATTATTCGTTAAATTGGATTAATATTACAAAAAATCACAAAATTGATACAAATGTGACAAACGAATAGTAAAATTCCAAATTGGTACATCAGTTAACTGTCACATATCATCCAATTCAATAAGTTGATAGTAAAATTTAAACGAAACTAACAGACGGTAAATTTATCACAAATGTACTAGTTTGGGGTAAATTTATCAAATGTGTACTAGTTTGGGGTTTCTGGTGATCACAAATTAATTAGGGGTAATTTGTTACGAGTTATCAATTTGAGGTTTTTCGTGGTATTAGCCTAAAAATAATTAAAAAAAAAAAGAAGAGCAAGAATGGGATAAGAGAGCGCACCACCGTCCCCCGGCCACCGCCATGTCGTTGCCATCAGGAGCGCTGCTTAATGTCACCTTCATGGACAGCATTTCCTTGAAATATTATTCTTAGAGCAGTTTCATGGTTAAGAATAATGACGTGGTAATTACCTAAGCTCTTGTTCAATTTACAATTTTGTATCCAAACTTTTTTCCTTTCAATCAAGAACCTCAATATCTCAAATGTGGCTCAATCTGAGGCATCGGTTGGATAACTTTGTCATGTTGTATGGTTTTGCTGACGTGACTCGCTTGCTCAACAAAAATTAAACATAATAAGTGACGTGGCTTCTCACCCTCAAATTGAGTGATAAGGAAAGAAAAAAAGTATGTTGACTTAGATGATTGTAGCGTCTAATATATCTCAACTGACATGGCCAACATGGATAGTTGACGACTATTTAACAGTTTTAGTATAATATCAACATTTTTCATTTGCAATTTTACTAGAGGCCTTGAGGTATGTTCGAAAAATTGAGGTAATTGACTGAACGGAAAAAATAATTTAAGTACTTAATTACAAAAAAGGGTGATAATCAAGATACTTGAGCGTCATTATCTAAGAATATATCATGTGTTGATTGGTCTAAATTCAAATCTCAAATGCACTTTTGCTTATGCGAAATTTATTTTACAAATTCATCCTCTCAATTCATTGCTTGGTCTTACTTTAATGATCCCTTTTTAAAGATTTCTCATTCTTTCGTGCGAAAGAGAATATTAAATAATTTTGTTAATTTCAAGCTGTTGCAAAAAGATTGCAGTGGCTATAAGTCAAGCCCATTGGGAGATTATAAAGTTCTCAATGCTGATCTCCTTAAGATTTTCTGCAATCATTGGATCATGAAGTATCGCTCTTGACCTTCTTTTTTTTGGCCAATTCCATTGCTTTCCCTTTGATCTCCTCACCAAAACTAAAAACGCATGTGCAGGGAATTTGGCCAAAGTCAGATCGAAACAGTTTGAACACCAGTTCACTCGCTAAACCAGCGAAACAAACCGTATTGGATCCACCTAATTTTAGAGTCTCACGAGTATAGAACTGGGCTTTTGGCTACTGTTGCACATGGACGGACTCTAGCACTGAACTCCCACGGACCACCAACACTTCACTTTACCACCAAGGTCGATAGATTTATGTGTTCATGGGCGATCAACAGCATTACATATCTATAATCATTTGCTCACGACACAATCACCAGTTCACACCTAGTCCAACCGCTTGGACCGCAAACTAGCAACCTAACAGCTACTCTGACCGGCCCAAGTTTGAAACATTGGCGCACAGCTCCAACCCTTTTTGAAAAAAGTAGATATGACTATCTTATATGAATCGAGTCATAATGCACGCAATACTTTTTGCCATGCAACAGAAGATGATAGCAAGTGATTATAACCGAAAACATTGATGCTTCTCTTTCTCCTTGATAATATGAGATCTGGAAAACCTTCGTAGTGCTCCAAATGAGGTTGATGCTGAACCTCCATGGTACATTACTCCTGTCGTTGCTCTAGTTGGAGCTAAGACTGATGCTTGACCTTTCCCTTAAAAATTTTGTATTTAACGGTAAGTCTTTGCTTTGGCATCGCACAGACTTCAATTTAAGATGCTAATAAATCTTAGTCAAGAGGGAAAAAAGTCAACATCTACCGCTCTTAGGAACCTTATATGCTCTAACTTAGTCAAGCAAGGCATGCTATCGAGAGGTTGTAGGACCTTGTCAGGCTTAAGAAGAGATCTAATCGCTGCAATCAAAGAAATGAAATCTATCAACCATTAGATTTTGATATAAAGCAAAAACCAGAAAATGATGCAGTGCAATATATTTAGCTATGCAGTAGCAGTTTGATTTGTCACATACAGTTTTGGATATCATGGTTCTTATGCGCACAAGAAGAAATCTAGCCGCAACATTTGGAAGCAAATTACTCAACATCATCTCCAGTGAGTTTGCTAAGAATTTTCTTTTGATAAGCAAAAGAAATTTATCGCACAAAGGCATCAAGCAGATGTTAGCCTGCATAACAAATCATGCACGCGATTCATGTTATGAGGTATAAGAAAGAATGCACATTAGTAATGTCATTTCCACACCACCAAAAGCTGTGGAAAGCTATCTATCATTCAAACTAAAAAACCAGTCTTCCTTCTTTCAAAGTCTCCTATTTCTTTCTTCCAAACAAACCAGTAAGCTAATGAAATGAATCAACGGTAAGTACAGCCCAACATAAACAAAGAATTATATAAACTACTTACCATTTGATGTTGGGTTCTAAAATCCAACAAAGGGAAGTTCTCTAGTAGAACCCAGTAACATGAGTTTGCCATAGTTTTGTGGATATTTTGAACAGAAATTGCAAGAGCTATGGAAGAGGCAATCGCATAGAAAGCAAATGAAAGTATGTTGCAAAAGGCAGTCTTAGATAGTGGACCTGAATGTCCATGCACAGCAATGAACAATGCATTACTGCAGCGTGAGCTCGGCATCTAATTTGTGACAACGAGAGAGAGAATGTCGATCATCATCGGGGAAGATAGGCTATGCTCTCCCTGATACCTACTAGCCAATCATCTCTTTGACCCAACAATCGAGATTTAAATGCAGGGTGGCAAGTTCATCTTCCAGAATAGCAGATTAGTATTGCAGCACTCATTAAGTCAGTCGGACCAATAACTGAGAATGAACTGGTCACCGTACTTGGGCTGCTTCGGATGTCCTTGCTGGCACCAAGGCGAGCTGAGAGTTGCCAAAAGCATTATCCACACAATCTTTCTGAATCATAGATTTCAGGAGTTCAAGTGGCAATGTTTAGGACTAATGAGGAATGAGATGGATCAGTTTGCTATTGGTTAACCTGGTTTATGGATGTAACCAGAGCTTGTCTAATAAACTCTGTACAAAAACTCGAAACTTTGAAATTGTGAAGAAGAAGACTGGAAAGCAAGTTATCTTGACAACTCGAATAAGAACGTATGATCTTAAAATGAATCATGAGACTTGTATATATTGTCAATTTGATGTATATCCATGAAGGAGCTGTCTCCAACTGCAATATCCTCCAATTCACTGATGGCTTCTATTTGGTTAAGCTGCATAGCAATGCCTCCATCCTCAGAGCTACTATCTAGAAAATCATTATCTTCCATATCTGATAAGTCCATAAAAGTTTCTATCTTTTTCTTCCTCCCTCTATAACCAATAAGGCTTAGGACCTTTTCCTTCCAAATAACCAGCGGACATTTCTGAATCAGCTCTGCACCTTCATAAGCTCCTGTCAAGAACACGCTAAACCTCTTCCCTCTCTTAGAGACATAGAAAATGCCAAAATGCTTCAAAAAGAGTCTCATCAGCTTCTGAGGCATCATGAATTCTCGTCGAAAGTGGGTGAGGTGATCGGTTACCAACCTCTTTTCCATTGTGAAGCTCAGTAACTCATGCATCACCGCAATGGCCCTCTTATCGAATTCTTTCGATCCAGGTTGGAGGCCACTTGCATCAGCATAAGGAGATAAGTAAGACCTTTTCTGAAAGTGCTCAATCTTCCCTCCATATCCATACACGTTCTTGTTACTGCCAGGAAACTTCAAGGGGAAAGATAGGGAAAGCAATCCTGGAGTATGAAAGGCAAATTCTGATACCCCCAATATGGGTTTCTCCAACTTTGTGATAGCCCAAGCAGGATTTCACTCTACGAGCTTGAGATAATCAACTTCATCTGGAGATTTAACCACTTTGAAGTGCTCTGGATACTCATGTACCCACTTGCTCCTAAAATCAGCTGGCAAACCAAAATCTCTCCTGATATGAGCAATTTTATCCACAGGAAGCCATTTATCGACCGACATCATCAACATCCTAGTCATGTATTCAATGGCCGTGCCAGAGTGTCCCTTAATCAGTCTCTCCCCTTCCTCTAACAAGTCTCCAGCTCCTTTAGTCAATTCCAAACCACAATACCCCCTCCTGATCCTTGTACAACTCAAACAGTTTTGGTGACTTCCGAATAAAATCCACTATAACGTTTGGCCTGGGTATAGATCCAGCGATCTCACAGGGATTATCATCTCGGGTTCCTTCTTCAACATTTCCATCAAAATCTCACTAAAACTCCAGTTGTCCTTGCTCCTATCTTGCACTCTCTTGCTAGTGGTCATGAATCTATGCTGCGACCAGTTAAGAAAAATCTCGCCAACACTCCAGTTTCTTCTCAGGGTAGGCAAACGCACTAGCAAGGTAACAAAGCAACCAAACTCTCTTGCCGCGCTCCATTCATTCGAGGAAGCTACAGTTTTACCAGTGATTTGAAGACGGGTCATGTCAAGATGGTAATGCGTCGCGCCAAATTCAAGAAACAAGCCCAATAAAAGCAAATACGTCTCGCTCGGGACAAACATCAAACGGCTTACGTGCAATGGAACTGGGAACAACAAGAGCCGAAGACAAAAACATTCGAGAAGATCGCCGTAAATGCGCGATTACCAACTCTCTCGGATCACTCGATCAGCATCAGTCTCGACTTCGACAGAATCTGGTTGGGATTTCATGCGGGGTTTGTGCGGAGAACGAAGAAGAAGAAGAAGCAGCGAGGCACGAAGAAGGGGGAACGGGCGGTAGAGACGGAACGGATGGATTGTCGTTTGATTTTTGCGTTTCTCGTTGCAAGACAGATGATATTTTGATTTAAATAATTAAAAGAGACCGAGGGTCTTATAAATGGTTTCTTGTGTTTTTTTTTTTTTTTTAATTATAAAATTGAGGCGTTTGAGATAGGGGTGAGCGGTTCCCGGTTCCGGTTCGGTTCCGTCTGGAACCTAGAACCTACCCTCGGGTACAGGTTCCTCATTTTTTGGAACCCTGAACCTACCCGTTAGAACCAAGAACCTGAACCTACCCCGTTACGTGTTCTGAGTTCCGTGGTGGTTCCGGTTCCGACAGTTCTTTTTTTTTTTTTTTTTTTTTTTCATTTTCAGATTACCCACAAGATTATGAATTAATTGAAGCTTCATTCACGAAGCAGCACATAAAACAGGGAATAGCATGCACAAAATCAATTATCGATTGTTTTTTCCGGTCTTCTTATCACTTATCTCTCTAATACAACTTGACATCTCGGCATATTTGTACATGGCGATCTCAGAAAACCAAACATATCCAGCAAAACAGAACTACACCCAAATTCAGCCCGACCACATCCAAACAAACAACCAACCGAATTCAGCCCAACCACATCCAAACAAACAACCAACCGACGCTCAACGAATGGGCTATTCCCAACAATCACAAGCGATGCCGAACGAAAGAGGGTCGTCGAAATTCGCAAGAAAAATCAAATCTTTGCTCTCTCGGCTTACTCATCTCGTCGGGAGTCGAGAACTGGCGACGGCTCGTGGGCTTGCCCTTGAACTTTCCCCTCCCCATGGCTCAGAGACGCGCTTCCCCACTTGCAGAACACGATTCGGGCACGAAATAGCAGATGTCACAATAGGAGCAACGAGACATCTGTAACGAAGGACACTCTCACTTTTCCAGACTCGTAACTATATCAACCACAGATGTATGGTGGATACCTGACTAATGTATGGCACGGACGGCGCGGCGAAGACGGCGGCGGTCGCGGCTCAACCCACGGCCAAGGGGGGAAAAGCTCGGTTCTGGCGGAGGCGGTGGCAGTTCGGAGCAACGACGGCCCGAACGGCCGAGCGAGCAGCAGCAAGAGGTGGTGACGGTGGCTTGGGGACGACAGCGGTGGCTCACGGCGGCGAGCGGCGGTGCGACAGCTCGTCGGGCTCAACGGCGAGACGGCTCGCCGGATGAGCGGTGGGTGGTGGTGGTTCGATGGCCAAGAGGTGGTGGTGAGTAGGGCGTGGGGCGGCGGTGTGGTGGTGGGTGAAGTAGCAGCCAGCCCAGCAAGAGGAAGGAGGTAGAAGAAGAAGAAGAAGAGGAGGAGGAGAAGAAGGGGGTTTCGGCCGAGAGAGAGGGAAAGAGAAGAGAAAGAGAGAAGAAAAGAAAAAGTTGAGGGGGACAGGAAGTGACAAGAGGAAAAAGGAGAAAAGAAAGAGAGAGAAAAAGAAAGGGGGAGGGGGAAGAAAGAATCCGCAGAAGGGGGAAGTGACGTGCACTAAATTTTTTTTTTTTAAACTCCGACCGGTTCCGGTTCCGGTTCCGGTTCCGATTTTCATAGGAACCGGAACCGGAACCGGGAACGCCGGTTCCCAGAAAAAGGGAACCGGGAACCGGAACCGGTCTATGTAGAACCGGGAACCGAACCTAACCCTCCGGTTCGGTTCTCCGGTTCCCGGTTCTACCCGGGAACCGTGCTCACCCCTAGTTTGAGATTACATAAAAAAATCCGAGTTAAAATCATAATTAAGTAAAAATAAAAAATTGAATCTTATCAAAACCAAACATTGTATCTCGTAGACAATTGAACGTCTTCTCTCATTATACATACGTTTAAAAGCTTACATATAAGAACAAATTTTTTAGGAAAAATGTGTCGGAGATTACTAATGGTTCTATATTTGACACAACGATAATGACTTTGGTGGCTCTACCAACTACAATAGATGCACTTGTATCTAAATAATGAGCTTTAAGAGGCAATTGACGTTGATACGGTGATTTCTAAGGGTGAGCACCGATTTAGGATCAACCCTGAACCGGTCCAATCTAATTGGTCCTGAGCCGATTCCTAAGGGGGTTGGGATAAGCTCGGACCGACCCAAACTAACCATGTATATATAAATTTCGTCTTGTGTTCTCTTCTTTCTTATGCAATTTAGTTTGCCGTATAAATTAGAAAGTAGAAAGAAACCCAGCCCTAATTCGATCCAAAAAAGTAGAAACCCTCTTCACAGGCCTTGGCCTTGTGGCTCGACTCTATTCACTCACCTCTAATCTCTCCTCACTTGCCTCAAACCTGCTCTTTTTATGGTTTGTCACTTTTAGTAAGTGTGGATGTTCTGTTGTTATATTATCTTATATTAATGTATTGGACTTCATAATTTGGTTGTTCAATGTCATACTGTTGATGGATTTGTTATGTGAAATAGTATATTTGCTCTTTTAATAAATATTAAAAATGAACTAAAAAAATCAATTGGTCATGGGTTGACCCTAGAATCGGACCAAACCGATAGGGTCAGTTTAGACCTCGGTCCTAATCTCAACAAAATCGGTTTTTATTCGTAAAAATTGAGGATCAATACTGTACAGATTGATCTCGCCCTTGGGTTAGGTGCTAAACCAGCTCATCCCAAATCATGGTCATCCCTAGTGATTTCCCAAAATTGAAAGCTTTAGAAAGAGTAGGAGGCGCTCATGTGCACGACCTATCTCGAGTGCTAGGCTCTGAAGCTCACCGAGAGCTTCCATAAAAAGGCATAGTCATGTTATACTGATGCGCAAAATTTGCCTCGCAATATTACACGAACTTGGAGAGAAGTGGGGTGGTTATAGGGGAGCCACCTGCTTTTGAAAAAAGGTACTTAGACTAGGGTTAACCCAGGTATTTTCAGCTCCGAAGCGACTGATTAGGCCTACTTGTTTCCCCACGTTTTTTGCGGATAGCTTGTTCCTAGCTATGGACACTCGTTTCGATTTAATTATGGTTATGATCTTTCTTTGCTTAGAAAAAAGTAACAAATTATTAAAGATTACACAAGACCCACGATAAGAAGATTAAAACTAGTAACACAAGATATTAGCCACCGTATCAAGCCTCACTTGGCCGACACATTGGTGATGTAGGGAAATGAAGAATCCCTACTTTTTTTCCGTCTCAGCAGACTAGGGGAATTATCTTCTGGAAGAACTAACCCCGAACTTCAGCGGTCTAGGTCGTCCTTTTCCACGACCAAAAGAGAAAATTGAACTTTTCCGGGGTTATCTACGTTTCCTCTTCATTGTTAAAGAGACGGAGTAAAAATTCTCTTCTTTGCAAAAAGTACTCGTTCTGCTTTTTAACCGGCCATCGTTATCTCTATCACCACCCGGATCTTTTGCAGCTAAGTTGGACTCCTCAGCATCTTTCGCAGCTTTTCCTTTTTCTGACTGCAAGTGGGCATACAATTTCTATAAAACGAGGTAATTTGAAGGTCCAGGTCTCATTTGACGCGAAAACAAAGATAGCCTTCACTGACCTAGACGGTTTTGCCTCTCTTTGCTCGTCTTGAGCAACTTCAGTCATATTGTACATAAGCATGTCTCCAGCAATGGCTTTAGAATGAGTTAAAAGTGAAGAGAAAACCAACAATCATAATATAACCAAGATCAGCAAAATCTTAATGGTCTATCGGAAGTAAAACAGGACGATACATTATTAGCTTGTCGGGTCTGAGTGGGACTCATTATGTGACCATGGTGTGATGATTAAATTTTGAACTCCATAATAACTTTATTATCGAAGAACCCCTTTGTCAATCATAAAACATTTCATGAAACTAATAATCACCATAGGAAATTAGGTGGTAAACCGAGACTCGCAATGAACTAGTATGACATTCACAACACTCGAGCTTCATCGACCACGACCTATCAAAAGCCCTTTACCAGCTTCAAAGCCACGTCCGATTTGATAATTTGAGGAAGTCCAGCTTTCTGTGTTGCTTCTTTCCTCATAATGTCGTCTTTAGCAGCCTCCAACCAATGTAAACAAAGGACTACATATTTCCGTTGGGGACTTTAGTTTCCCGTCGTGTGATGATGTCTAGGGGGAATGCCGAATTTAATACAATCACCAATTATTATTGAACACACTCTATTTCACATACACACAGCACGTTTCGTCGTTAGAAACAGAGATGGGGACAATTTTTCAAAACGTAGGGACCGAGAATAGAGGAGAAATGAGGTGAGAGAACAATTTGGGAAGCAATTTTGTCTCCTGGCAGGAGAATAATGTGGTCACTTATCCAAGGGCATTTAGTAGATGTGAATCCACGACCTTTGGTCATTTAGGTCACGTCTCACGTTCAATTGAAGCATGACTAAAGAGCAGTTCAATTGGTCGAAACATTTCGGAATTGAATGAGTCAAAAGCCAACCTTCATGAGGAATGCAAATAAAAGTTGTTTGCAAAATCTCTTAACAATAATGTTTTTGCATCACATCCTCAGCACAAATTCATCAGCATTATAGCACATAAATCGCAAGCATTACCTGAATTCATCGGTCACCTATATCACAGGAGGCCTAGCAGCAACAATAAGAAGCAAACCAAGAACTTCAACTATAGCATGGGCACAAGCATTGCCTGAGTATGTGACTTCTTAAAGATATGGACTAAGTTGTGATCCTCTTGACCCGCCTCTTAAATGAGACTACTCTGGGAACAATAAGAAGCAAACCAAGGACAGCCATACAATCTCCACAACACAAAGAAGCAGAGCATGCACTATACCAAGATTACCTGAGCAAATACATGATCAGAAACTGAAAGAACAGGACAGTCTCGTAATCTCCCCAACTGAAGCTGTTCGATCAGTACACATATTTCAAGATTTCCAAGGGGAACAAGACACCAGCTCTTCCGCAGCCCCAAGCCCGAGGAATTATTTTCGTAACTTTTACAAATTCAAACGCTAGACGTGCTGATAAAGCTTGAATAATCTACTGTATACTCCTCTACATTAACTTTTTATTTCTGTAACCAAGCAAAGGCACATCGCAAGAGATTAAGGAGTCCACTTTTTTCTTTCTTACCGCGGAGAAGAGATTGAAGCTGCGAAACGTTATCATTCTCTCAATTCTATACTTCTCCAAAAGCGATCATAACAGCAGCTAAATACTCTAGTTTGATGCCATGTACTCCCAAATGGGAGTTCAGAAAAAAGATACTTCCTTTTCCTTTAATTTGTACAACAGTCGAAATATAGGATAATCAGCAACAGCCAATTCATAGGCCATCAAAATCCTTCAGCTCCTCAAAGTCTCCTAAACTCGCATGCTAAATCACCAACAAGACGTGTCAATAGACAAACCGCCCACGGTGAACTCATAAACGAAGAACCTTTTTTCACCAACTAAATCCAAAACCTTCTCAAAACCAATTAGCAAACACCAAAAGACAGAAGACAGCGTGACTCCATAAATTACTCATCCAAACAGGTTTTTAATAGTGCAGAAACCCATCAACTGCACAAGATGTAGAACATTTCCTGCTCTTACCCCCAGTAAATAAGGCGACGCATCAATCGAACCAATTCACCATATTTTTTCTTCAGAGCTTAAACAGGCAAGCATTGGCTTTTAAAATTACTGCATGCAAGTCGAGTAGCACTGTCTCTGTCTGTAATTTACTGGTCCAAGCTAGAGATGAAAATGAAAATGTGGAGCTTCAACACAGTATCAATAGATTTTCGTTTCCACGAGAATAGATGTTCCCAAACTACGAATACCAAAATCTTTAACCTTACCTATAGTCCCTTCGTACAAGTGAAGAGATCAATCACCATCGGTATGCAAGGAGTTCACTAAATATGGTCGCTAGATCTATGTGCTTTTACCCTGCTGGCTTCCTCGAAAGTTTCCCACACGCAGTCACTTCTGCCCAATAATCATACAACACAAGAAACTTCATTTGAAACCCAGTTCATACGAATTCTCATTGTATATCATTGTTATTTGACATAGCAAAATCGCAACATTGCATGGATGTAACAGATATTTGCTTTTCTGGCCAAAGATGGATCAAGAAGTAACCAGCATCCATTTCTCAGCTCAGGCAACATTCTGGAATGGATGGAGAAGGCGATAATATTTTCTATTCTATGTTCTGTTTGACTCCATAAATAGAGTTTGAGCTGAATTTGTTTTTTGAATGAGGTTGTCATGACCAATTAAATACCACAACACGGTAGTGGACGACTTTCGAAGGAAAAAGGCTATACGCAATTTCAAGGGCTAACTTACCTCCCGTCTCAGAGTGCAATTGATTTGACCGGCGACATATGAAGCAAGTTCGGAATCAATGGTCTTTTTTCTTTGGTCTGTACTGGGATCATTAGTCTGGGAGGGCAAAACTAGCATCGAAATAAACCCAAAAAGATATGCAAATCATAAGTGAAAAGATACTTTTGCCAATTATAGTATAGCCGAACGAGACTTATCACTCACCTTGTCCATCTTTGCGTGGTCCAGACCTTCAAGGTTCTTCAATGTCGACGACTGCAAGGTGAACCTGTAAGGAGCCAGTCAGAAATCCATACGATCAATTGAAGCCTTTCTTCACCGTGGGATTTACGAAAGACACACCGAAGTAAACAACAAGCAACTGGTTTCTAATGTGGCCAGTTTATGGATGCGCATGTTCTTCACGTCAGCTTCTCTGCGACCAAGCCTTGGGGTGTCAACAGTGAGCGAAATGGCCGTGAAGCGAGCTTTTTCTTCAGCTCTCCTCACAAGGTGAGCTACTATATCACTGTCTCTGTAAACCTCATTTCCTGAACACGAAGATCACTGGTTAGCTTTTAGTCTACTCAAATCTTTAGAGAGCCAGATCAACCTGGATCTATTAGGAATTGGAGGAGTGCCTATTCACCTTACATAAAATAGGAAGGAAAAAAATAGGGTTACCAACTCCAGTGGAAGCAACTTTTTCAATATTAGAAGTAGCCCATGAAGATAATGTGCGGCAGAAACGTGAAGATTTTATAAGCGAAGCAACATGAACACATATTAAAACGTCCTAAGCCAAAAATTGTTAGCGGATTTAGAATTCATCATCTGGCAAACTCCAAAGAAATGATAAAAAAAGTTTCATGTATTTAAAAAACTTGATAGCAGTATCAACAAACAGTTAATGCCGGTTTTGACATAGCGGTACTCAGTAGACCCATTGATATTGAAGCCAAGCGCAAGAAACTTTTACCATAACTGCTCCAACTGCTGCTGATGTAGCTCTTGCGGTTGCATACTTCCCTGGATATATAGATCAGGAAACTATCAGGCAAGAAGTCTGATCCTCTGCAGTATTAGCAAAGACATTATAGCAAATTACAAGCTTTATTGAAAAAAGAATGAGGCTTCTTTCTTCTGCTAGTCCAAGAAATAAGCTACCATAATTTTGCAATTATGTTATTCAATGCAATCTTATCTTATTAGAAATTTTATTTCGATGAAGAAACGCGATCATGGGAGTTTCTAGCTATATAACTTGATTGTTTTTATTACAGTGTGGGTGGGTGCGTGTTTTTTTTTCAAACAAGAATATGATCCAAATATAGGAAAATCATTCTTATATTTTCGCACTTCATCACAAAGCTAAATTCTTGTTCTCCTAAATATATGTTGAAAAATCAAAAAATTTTGAGGCGGGCCTTGTTTTACTTATCAAAGTAAAAAAGCGGGCCCCTTTATTGAAGTGTTAACAACCTCCATTGCGAAAGTAGAGGTGCGAAGGAAGAGGTGGCCCACCCACATTAAATAGATGGCCGATAATTCACACATGACACCCACACGTACACGTGGCATGTACACGAAAATGAATGGAAGATTAAAATTTGTATATTTAAACTTACGGGGTTGATGCAGATATCGAAGAACAAATTGTGCCAGAATTTCGCTCCTACGACAATGGTTCAATTTCTCATGCAACCCGATGATTTACGCATTCGAACCTATTCACTCGGTTGAGACTCACTCCGTATCTGCTTCTGCCGGCTCGGCGTCGAGCCCTCCGCCGTCACCTGGGGAGTGCTCTCGTGACCCGAATCACTAGCCGCCGCCGCCTGCTCGCTGCCAACCCTAGCCCCACCGTCTTCCCCATTGCTCACCTCCATGGGATCGCCCTCCGCGAGCTCCGACGACAGGTCCTCCTCCGCCACTGCCGCCGCGGCCTCCCGCAGCTCCAGCCGCTGCTCGGCGCCGGCACTGATATGTTTTTCTGCTGCGATGCGAACTCTGATCTGTGCTGCTGCATTGGTTCCGAGGAAGACTCTGTCCATTTACCAATTTTGCTGTTTTCTTTTAAAAAAATGAAAAAAAAAATCGAAAACCAAAAGCTGATTTCGGTTCGATTCGTATTCGGTTCGGATCTCATTCGATTCGATTCGAAAGATTTGTCTAACGGTTCGGTTCTATTCGATATTTTAAAAAAATCAAACCGAACTAAACCGTTAACATCACAACTTCACTTCAGACAAAATGTCATACGACAACCGCCCGCCCGCCCCTCCATTTTCCATCTCTCCCTCTCTCTCTATCTCTCACGTAGCTTTTCGGCCTTCAACTATCACTTTCCCCAGAATTCTCTCTTCTCAAAAGTATACATAACGACAAATTAATCAAGACCCTATTGACGATCAGCCACTCAACGAGTGTCCGACGCGAATTTCCCCTCCCAGAAAAATACAAATCAAGAAATCCCACGATCCCACCAAAGTTTCTCTTTTTCGTCAATTAATTTTAATGCGTTACTCCAATCACACGGCCTTATTGTGTTTCTGACTTTTTCTTTTTCCTTAAATTAATTATTGTCGTCTGGAGATTTTGATGTTTGACGAGTGTACATACATACATGCATACACACAGGGAAACAGAGAGGCTGAGAGATGCCATCGCCCAGAGCACCATCGTCGACGTCGATGATGGAGAGATTGCTGGGCCTCCTCAGGATCCGGGTAGAGCGCGGCGTCAAGATCCAATGATCCCTACGTCGTCGTCAAGATGGCTGTACGCAGGTCCGCCTCCTCCTTTAGTCCCTCTCCGTTTTTACCCTCATTTTGTTCTTGCATGCAACACTTCACATACGATGATTTGACCCTATTTTGCCCAAGTTCCGATTTTGGGGAAAATGAAGATAGCGGCGTGCACTTAGATCTTTCCTGTGACTTGGGTCGTTGCCCAAATGATCCGATTGAAACGACATAATTTGACGATGTCTCATTGATGCAAATTCCATTCCTTATAGCTGCTTCAATTCATGATTATTAAGTTTGGCGTTCACCTTTTATCCATTATCAATGACTCTCCATTTATTCCTGACAACGACCTTGACGTTTCCTAAAGTTGCACTGTGACCTCTGTTCCATCAAATGTCTCAACTGAACAAACGAAGAGCTGGATGGAGAGTCTCTCTGTAGAGATAGAATTTCGGTCTAGTTTTTGTACGAAGCACTGGAGAGGGAATTCTCCCCACAGTTCTTTTCAACTGTATTTGATGAGATTATTTCGGTCCTCAATAGAATTTGCGTTGCCTCTTGAAATTTGCATGATCCTGTCAAGAGTTTCCATGCGTTTTTCTCCTTGATAAGTTCTGTATCTGGTTTTGCCAATGAGGACATCGATACTTTATCTGCGTTAGTGATTCGCTAATGAATTATTTTTCACTAGATCTTGCCTTAGTAGCCCCGATTGAAGAACTTGCTATTCATAACTACATTTTAACAAACTTTGCTAGATCATCGGAGTCGCTTCTTCACCGCATGAGACCTGGAAAGTTTTTGTAAACTCTTTTTCGGCTTTCTTCAGTTCCTTTAATTGCCTTGATGGCATATTATCTTCCTGTCCTGCGGATGATTAACCTTCAAACGTCATTCTTCACTCATTTTTGCCTTTTGCTGTTTAAGACAACGATCCGATGGATCCAATTAATCATTCTGTTCAAGCCTTTGAAGTCTACTACCCTTTCAGAGAGAGGGTGGGATATATCCATGTACTCTCTCTCTTTCTGAGCATATGTGCGTTTTGCTCACTTTTGATTCATTCCTAAAGTTGAGGCCAGAGGACCACAAATCCTTCCATGATCGTACGGGCTTCTTGATGTCACATCGCGCTTCACTATTCCTGTGTGAGGAGCTTACTTTAGTTGGATATGCTTCCATATGGCGGTTTGCTGTCAAAGCTGTTACTATATGAATCCATCTCCCTTATAAATCCTCTAGTTAAAGGGGGAATAGATGAGGCAGAAATTGAAGAGCCCGTCTTACGAAGAAGGATGTTAATCCTGGGTGGAACAGAGATCCGACTCTCTGTTTCCAATTCTACCATTCCAGTCGAGCTGGTGAGTTCTCTCTTTCTCTCCCTTCGTGACTTAAGTCGGATACATATGAATTATTTTCATGATGCTCCATCCCCATTGGCCTCTTTGTTTGCCAGTCTTTTCGTCGCCAGTGTGCCTAAGTTACAAACTATCGAAAAGTCGTCTGACCGCATCTTTGGATGATGTATCTTGTACTAAGACTGGTTTTTATGTAAAAGACGCCATCATTAAGTTTAGCATACTTGCACACAACTTTAGGGGTCATGCTGAACCATATTACAAACATGTTACATTAGGTTTCGTTAGTTTGTATCTCAACTTACCAACAGTTCAGATATGCCGAGTGTCCATGCAAATTTCATATCGCATGAAGGGCAATGCGTTAAAGGATGTAGTCCCAATGCCTCTTAAATTTTCCTGCATTCATTAACGGAGTGTGAAAACAAAAGTAAGAGTTTACTTGTGAGTTGCATATTCATTGACTCTTCCGCTTTTCGTGTAACTAGCCGTGGAAAGGACATTAAAGCGAACGAGAGGCCATGTCTTTAGAGTGCTGAGTGGTGATGTATGTGTCGTTTAGCACAAGATCAGCTGCTTTCTTGGCTTGGCTTCTTTAAAGAATGGTTACCTCTTTTCTATTAACCGTATCACTTTTCACTCCCCGTCTCACATTTGTAATGTTAATGTTTCTCCTGCTTATTATTTTTTCAAAGGATATACATGCAAGTTTCTTTCAATGCAAATTTCTCAGTCTCTGCCTCATCAGTCTTCTCAAAGTTCGGTCATTGCAGACAGTGTAGCTCTTGATATGGTTAGACTTCCTTCTCATCTAGAATCGAGGTTGTTCCGACACCATTCCAATCGCCCTTAGTATCCACAGCGTGATATGAATAGCCTAGCGCGGATGAGAGTAGCTCATAAAGTATATGCCAATTTTACCACTGTTAAGAACTCAGCAAGCTCCGACCCATCGTAGCTTGCATGTAGGAACCTGTTTCCAGCTTAGGTTATTTAATGAACACTTGATTCGTCAACCTGAAAGAAATTAAGATGGCGCCATTCTGCATTACTGAAGTTTTTCCTGAATAGGGGAAGATAGATGTTGATATATCACTGTTTATGACCACAACTCGTTCAGCGAAGATGACACAGCGGGAGATGATGAGTTCGACATAAAACCTTTCATAGAAGCTCTCGAGATGAATCTGCAAGGCCTTTCCAGCGGCGCTGTCATGACGAGAGTGCAACGTCTTAGACGAAACTGCATCGCTGAAGAAACCTTCATCGTCTGGATTGTAGGACGGGTTGTCCAAGACGTGCCTCGGACTGAGAAATGTCGAGTGCGGAGAAGTGGAGAATCAGCCCCGGTGGATCGATCTTCCCGATTCCAAGGGCTTATAAAGCACCACGCGCTTGCCCCGTGATGCGGTTGCCCCGTGTTCTGTACTCGAACAACCTCTCTTGTTCATACCATCCTGCAAAGTGAAGTTGAATGATACAGATAAGTATATCTATGTATATCCTTTCAATTACAAATTTGAAAAAAGAACATGATTTACGGTTATTTGGGTCGTGTTATAAATGCCCTGGCCAAACCTATTGATGGTCAGAGCAAGTCAAAATATTAATTAGTAGCATAGCAAAAATAAGTTCCAAGAGTTAAGAATAGCAAGTTCTTCATTACCCAGAATAAAATAACCACTTAAAATAATGAAAAATGTTAGCAGTCCAAGGGGTTGGTTTACTTTTGGACATGCTTCGTTTGCTCTGCTCTTCTTCTTCGGACACATTTGGCATGGTGCTAGGAGCTATTTTTCCGCAGGACCTCTCCTATAGTATCATCACCGCAGTAGAGTTTAACCACCAAGTAATGAGCCGCCTAATGTTGGGCGGCTCATTACTTCAATTCAATTGATAGGGACTTCTCTGTACGTGCTCGGTGAGGTAGCGACGTCGCACATGCTCCCGTCTTACATGATCTGTAGGTTAAGCTATTCGAAACAACATGATCACAGCGCGATACGTGGCGATTGGATATACACAAGAAGCACTCGGTGCAGCCCTATCTCTTGCCATTTCTGGCAATCTTCGAACTTGCTTTTGGGGATTGTCGCTCACGCTTTGGAAAAATTTCTACTGGAATTAAATCGTCAGAAGCTCCCCTTTGGCTTATGTATGGGTAGGAATTGAAGATCTTCTCGTTCACAGGTCACGCGATGCAAAAGAGCACTAAACTTATCATGGGCGGATTGATCTTCCTTCAGAAACTCCGCACGAAATTTCCGTTTTTGGTGCACAAGGCTATTCAACTTGGAAAACCCTCTCGGCCAAAACCAACTTCAGAGGACATGGAAGAAGGGGGGAATCGCGAGCTCCGTTGCACCGGTTTGCACCGAGGACCGCTGGACGACGCCCACCCGGGGCTAAATTTCAGCCCTCTCGCTCTCTCGGTTGCTCTCGCTCGAACTCCCTCAAGCTCTCTCTCCTGGATCCTGACCGAAGAGCTCCCCCCTTTTCTCACTCATCTTCTCCCTCTTTTGAGGGTGACCGGCCAGCGCGCATGGCTTCTGCCATCGCCAGCTTGCTGGCCGGCCTAGCCCCGACCCGCAGATCATGCTGCCATCCTGCTCACGATCCACTGCCCCTCTGGTTTGTACGTTTCTTTTCTGTCAAAGCCAGACCGGCATGAGGGCGAGAGGAAGAGAGGAAAGAGAGAAGGGCCGGGCTTGGGGAGAAAAGTGAGGTTGGACTTGGCCCAGGTAAAAAAATGATCTAGAGGAGAGCAGAACAGAAAAGGACCGGGCCTAGCCCGGTTCGTTCTCTCTCTCTCTTTTTTTTTTTTTTCGATTTTAAAAAAATATTTTTAATAATTAGTAATAATTATGTAAATGCTCCTAATGTCTATATGTAATGGATTTTAATGAAAACATACGCGATGCATTTTAATGAAAGTTATTTACTTTACTCTTTACTTTTTTTTTTTGTTTTTTAGCAATTAATCCTAATTTTATACGCGATTAAATTTTTAATAAAATGATAAAACTTAGGTGTCGACAGACGCCAGAGATTTACTGTTATGATAGGGTGTTTTGGGTGATTCTATTGCAAGTAGATGGTCAAGCGACAAGGATTGAAGCTACTGTGCTCCATCTCAAAAAAGAGCAAAGTCATTGAAGAAGCAAACATGAAACTAGGGAAGGGAGGTGAATAAAATTTTGCTTGCTTCCTTCTCTTTTTAGGGGGTAAATAAAATTATCTTTGGAGGGAGGGAGAGAGAGAGGGGGAGAGATTCACGCCTTACTCGAATCGTTTGAAGGTGATTGAATAGAATCGCGTCGTCTTCTCTTTCGGCGTTTCCTTGTCTTCGACAGGGTTTTGGATTTTTTCGGCGAAAAAATGGTGCTTTGTTGATGGGTTCATCGTGAGCGTTTGTCACTTGTGCGGTCGGTCATTTAGTATGGAATTTTGCGAGACTTTGAGGAGCTGTAGGATTATGATGGCATATGAATTGATTGTAGCTGAGTCTGCTGTATTGCGACTGTTGTACATAGTAGAGGAAATGGAAGTGAGAGACTAAATATTTTTTTTGAACTCCCATGTAAAAGTGGAGAGCATCATACTACAGTGTTCAGCTGCTGTTGTAATTACTTTTTGAGAAGTATTAGAATTAAGAAAATGATAGCATTTGGTAGCTTCCATGTCTTCTGCACTGTGAAAAGTTCTACAGTTTTTATATTTGCGGCGCTGTAACCTTACTCGGTTGTTACAGAATTGAAAAGTAAATGTAGAGGAGTATACAGCAGGTTATTCAAGCATAACCAGTACCACTAGTCTTTGCGTTTGTAAAACGGTGTAAACTAAATCCTCGGGCCGGGCGCGGCCAAGAGCCGGTGTCTTGATCCCCTTGCACATCCTGAAATGTGTGTACTAGTCAAATAGCATGAGCTGCGGAGATTATGAGGCTGTCCGGCTCTTGGTGTTGTGCATGCTCTGCATGTCTTGCTTTGTGTTCCTAGAGTAGTCGAATTTAAGGAGTGGGTCAAAAGGATCGTAATTTACTTCAGATCTTTGAGTGGTCATACTCAGGTGATGCTTTTGTTTTTGCTGTAAACAAAATGCTCTTCAAGCCACACCAGGCAAATACGTGCAAGTGCGGTCCCTGACTTAAGGATGCTCTGTGCTTTGTTCGATAGGGCTTGTGCTTACCAGTATTTGATCGGTCCATGCGATGGGCTGGAAGGCTTATATCAGTTCATTGTATGCCATTTTGCAAGTAACTGAACAAGTGGGGTTGTTTGAACCCCGCCTTCCTCCCAAAAGGAATTATGATAACAATAATTCATGCTTGATCAAGCAAAATGAAGCGCTGCAAACTGGGTGAAGAGTGAGATAGAGAAAAAATTGATACGTTTGCCAATCCATAAGGGATTTTTTTTTTTTGATTTTTCCCCAGATTCAATTTGGGCTCTCCTTCCTGGCCCATCCTCCCCCGGCCCCCAACAACCCCCGCGCGGACCCGTGGAGTGATGTCGGGGGTAGCACGACCCCTCTCTATTCTGCTGCCAGTGAATTTGTGCTGATAAGTGGGTAAACCCCTCAATTCTGTTGCATGTCATGAATAACATGATTGTTAGAGCTTTTCAGACATCTTCTATTTGTATTTTTCACAAAGGTTGATTTTTTTTTTCATGTGACTTCAAGTTGAGTGTTACAAACAAGACGATTGATGAGAATTGGCAACTCATAATTTGAATGACGCCTATATGTGTGTCATGTGCATGTGTAAAAACCTTGTCAATTGACAGCCCCTAGGCACATGATCAGGCGGTAGGGCTACAGGTGAGGAAGGAGACCCGAAATCGAATTTCGAGAAAAATAAAATAAAAAACTTATCGATCCCCAGACATCTCTCTCTCTATTCACCCAGTTTGCAACACTTGATCAGGTTCAAAGAAAAATGAGAATTCTGTCGAAGTCTCATTCGAGTAATTATCCATCTTTGTGCTCATTTAACTTTCCAGTTATGAATACATACATATGGGGTATTTTAAGCTAGATCAAATTGTTAATTATTAAGGCAGGTTGCTATGCAATCTACCAAGACTATAAAGACACCACTGATATTTTAAGCTAGATTGCATGCCTATTATCTTCTAGGCAACTATACTTCGCTCTCTTTCCGCTTTGTTTGTGTATCATTTTGAGTATTTGAATTGAGTCAAATTCGATTATCTGATTTTGTCCACTTAATTCCACTTGATTTCAACCTATTTCAAGGACTCCGTTGTGATCTACTGATAGAAGGGCATATCTGCCGTTGCAGGTTTCTTGACCTCCAACAACAAGGTGAGGTGCTAAGAAGTTTATACTAAAGAACCTCATACACTAAATTCCAAAGCAAAACGAGCAACTAAATCATTGGATTAGAGAAGAATTATTAGTAAAAAATGCAGCATGATGAGGTTATTTGGCAAGTCATTCGGCACAACCACTGTAGTTATATGGCCAAGTGAGTCGATTAACCGGACGTGATCTCACCATATCATATTACTTCTCCTTGACAATTTGGGCAAGAATTACCTTAATTTGGTCTTGCAGGATTACCACTGGAATATTTTGTTGAAATGAATACAATGTAACAGGGATTTGTAATAGGAGCTCCTGCCCTCTAGCTAACAGCCGTTATGCTACTATCCATGACTGTGATGATACTATGTTCTAACTGTTATCATGACAGTGCTTGTTTTTTTCTTTTCTTTTTTCAGTTCTGCCATGTCATTCAAAATCCCTAATAGTAAATGGTATCAATAAACTGATTTTGACATGAGATTTCCAGTTCCAAAGTTATTTTAATAGCTTCGGGTCAGCAATTTATTGCATTCTGTTTTGATTTTAAAGTAATTCCAAGTATATGTTTTCTTCGTCTACTAAGCAGATGTCTTTTACTTGGTATATGAAATCAATAGAAAGGGCTCAGATGCCTGACAAATTGTGGGAAAGAGTGAGGCTGCTGAGAAATTACGAGAAGGTCCTTGAGATTATTGATGAGCATCTGGTATTGGCAATTTAGCTTTGCAGTGAAACAGGTTGCTTTGCTTTGTTCTGGGATTTCACTAATTGCTTTAAATCCTCTGTTGGCAGATGTATTGGCCAAAGTTTCTTGTTCATAAGACCAAGAAAAGGTTGACCAAAATTACTCAAATGCGCATCCGAATGAGGAAGGTTGCTCTGAAAACTAGGTTCAAAACCCTTCATGCATTCAGCTGCTCTATCATAGAACGTGTTTTCATGATAAACCATATCTCTTAATCTTCTGTTTTGCTATTTGATGGCACTTGTCAGTTTGATCAGTAATATGGCGATTATAGTTGTCATCTAGAATTAGCCGTTGCTCTTTGCTTTTACCTTTGGATGTTTTTGCCTCAGATGTGAATGTAAAAGTACTATTTGTTCCGGTGAATGCTTTTGTGTCAGATTTGGGAATATGAATCTCTTGTCAAACAATTTTATCTTAGCAGCAAATATCTCTAGGTTCCCCTGTAGTTCTCTTAGTAAGGTTTCACTACAACTCTCTTAAGTCAATTTCAGCAGTATGTTTATTTTCTCCAAAGTATCTATACCGTACATAATACCGTACATATCTTATGTGTTGGCTTATGGGTATCATGATTGTAAAATCGCAATTCACAAGGTCATAGCATTTGCATTTGTGAAACCTCCTTGTTCAAGAACACGCAGTGGACATTGCTATGACCAATGTCTGGACTGGTCCTTCGGGGCATCTCCTCTGTTTCAGCTTTATACTTGAACATGCCTTTCTTTTATAATAGGGAAAAGATCATGATGACACCGAGGAAAGAAAAAGAAGAGAGGCTAGAAGGGAGGAAAAAGCAGAAAAGGCGGCAGTTTTGGATAAGGTTTGTTGCGTTCACCTTTACAACCATGGAAGTGCTTCACCCATTATATCATCCAAGATTTTTACTTAGTGTTGGCTCTGCTGCAGAGTGTTGGTAAAGAGCTATTAGAATGCCTAAGGAAAGGAGTGTGTGGTGATATCTACAATTGTCCGTCAAAGAGTATGGAAAAGTCCTTGAGATGGATACGTTGCAGGCTGCCTATGAAGATGAAGAGGAGGTATACTAAATGAACCCATGTTATTTTTGTTGTTTGAGGAGGAACATGTGGCTCTGTTAGAACAGTATTTCTGTATGAAATATGTAGAAGTTTTGCTTCTTGCTAGAGTTCATCATTTGATGATTTTATGCAATCTTGATTCTGGAATTAGCAGGAGCCTCAGATAGAGTATGTGGAAGGTTACGTTGAACTTGAGGAAGAACTAGAAGATGATATTCAAGATATTTATGGTCTTGATATGAATAGAGTTCGTGCAATTGGTGACAATATTTATGGTTTCTTGCTGTATTTACGTTATGCTTTTCTTCATTTCCTTTAAAATCACGTGAGACAAGAAGCTTCTAGAGGACTTATGTGCTTCCTGGATCCAAGTAGTGGAGCTAATGAGTTTTGGTTCAGATGAAGACGGCGATGGTGACGGCGATGAAGATGATGATGTGTAAGCTGATTGGAAGAGAGGAAGAAAGGAATCCTCCTTGGCTTTGAGAAATGTTGAGAAAGGTGATGCAGGTTCTAAGCCCAAGAAAAGAGCCAAGGTTCTCATTGAGGTGAGTGCATGATTTTAAATTTCAGATCTGCTGTCAATATGAACTTTGCGTATGATAAGCATGTGCTGTGTATTAGTAGTGACACATTTAAGTTCAGCTTTGCAAAGGAATGAGAATTTTCTATTAGTATTGACAAATTTATAGTTCAGCTTTGTTTTATACATGGAAATCACTTTGTGCAGAAGTGGTGGGTAGTCTTGAATACTAGAGTGGCATTGTGCCGTGACCAACCTACATCCTCTTCCGATGCTTTCTCATCAGTCATATACACATCATGATTGTGGTTGAGTCTTCGTTTTATTCTTTGGGTTGTCTCCTTCTTTAGCAGAAATGAAAGCTTTTCAGGTTATGATTCCAATAATTTTGATGACATCCTCTTTCCTGAGGACCGAAGTGGCAAAGGGACTTAAACCCACTCCTTCGAGACTGTCTTGATAGGATCATGCCATGCACATGTGACTGGATGGGCTACTTTTTCAATGCTGACTTCTAGTGAAGGATGTGAGGGATGGTGCTTACTACTGTTCTGTGCAAAAATAGCTTTGATAGTTTATGGTGCAGTAGCAGAATTTCTGGTCATGTTAACTTTGATTAGGCCATAGTAACTTTGATTAGGCTATTAAGAGGTGCAGGTTTCGATGTTTTACACTGGGGTCTCCTTCGATCTCATCTGGTGTGCTGGGATGGCACAATTCACATATCTTAGGATGTTTTCCCATTGCACGAACCAGCGCAGGTGGGGCTCTCCATTTGGAGTTTTGAGGGGGATGAGAAACAAAGGAGAGAAAGGGGGGCGGTTAAGCACATACCATGTAGTCGGAATAGTAAAATGAATATAGGTTATCTGACTTGGATGGGAAATTGTTTTCTTCAGTTCATCAGGGAAATGGCTTGTTCCTTTCAGGGTTCGTATTGAATTGGTGCGATATCGGTCCAGGAATACTAACCCCACTGTAAGCAGTAAATGCCCACGCAGCATTCAATTAGTTTTTCCGACTCTTCTTTGAGATTTCTGCTTGACATGTCACAATGCATATTCTTTCGAACAACGACAACAACGACAATAATAACAAAAGCTGAATATTATTTCTGCACTTGTGCTTTATATTATCCTGTGCACCATTTGTAGAAAATTCTCATGCCAATATTAGTGTCTGAAACCCATTCTTTTGATTGGCGGGTTGAGCATGAGAACGCTAATGAAAGACAAATTGCAGTTCACTGAGGGCTTGCTCTGTTCCATTTTGCTTTGTTTCGCTTGGTAAACCAGATGGGGGTGGCTGTCTCGTCTTCGAAAGTGTATATCATGCTTTTCACGGGTGGCACATAAAAAGTTACCACAATGTTCTGAGAACCAGCATCCAGTGGATGCATGTAGCGGCGATAGTTTCCTACTGGCCTATGCTTTTTCCCTTGGCTTCAATTAGATCGGTTGAGAACTATGCTGTTCCTTTTTTCTTGACCTTCTGTTCAAAATCAGTCTTGCGCATTTTATCTGAATTCAATTAGATAGGTTGAGAACTATCACAGTAATTTAGAAAGATGCAACGAACGTCCGATGCAACGAACGTCCTCCAACCATTTCGACAAAATGAATATGTTGATGTGGACATAAGGATGTTAGTTTTGTCGTTAAGTAGTATTTTTTATTTGTGGAAGGGATTGAAATAGTTCATGTTCTGATCTAAGAAGTTAAATGAGTCCCCGTACCGACAAAAAGTTTCATGTACATTTTCTGCGACAGAGTCATCAAATCTAGAGCTGAAGTAGTCGACGAGGAAACCAGTGTACTGTTTGTCCAAATAAGCATTTTGTATCCATGTCGCATTCGTGAAATAACATGACGAATTTTCCCTAAGAAATACAAGGATTGTCTTTAATCAAAAGAAAATAAATTGAAAAAGACGTTACTGAATTTCAAACAATGAGTGTAAGAACCAGATTGAATGTGATTCCCTACCAAAAGACAGCATTTTATCAAGATATTACCTTATAAATTAACGTGCGAACACGAATTCCCCATCTTAATGCGGGTAATTGGCCCCATGAACGGTTATAGAAACCTATTGATACTAGGCAAGTAATGTATATATTGATGACCATCAATCAATGTGAGGCGACACGACCACTTTGCTCAAAGTATTTTGGATTAAAAAAAAGATTATTGGTTTTTTAATAATTTTCTTGACAATAACACAATTACTTTCGATAATTGAGTAATTGTCGGTGAAAGTTTGAGTTCGGGTTCGATTTGGTGCCTCTCTTTTTCTGAAATGATTGATTCTCTTGTCGGAAAGAGCTTTGTTATTTTGGACTTCCGTATTAGAAAAACTCGCGTCATCAAACCAGTGGCCTCTCTTCCACTATTGACTTTCAAAATGAAAGATGCACAGTGAATACCTACATTGTACATTTAAACTGATAATTCTATTCCGATTTTAAAAATATACATTAAGATAAAAGATATGATTTTTTTGTGATTTTACTTAACCTTTTTCTCTGTTAGCATTTCAAACGTTACTTTTAGTCAATATCTAACGCTCCTTGTGATATAAGTAGGAATATTCAAGGTTATATAAACCGATATGTGATTAACCTCTCTCTCTGTGAAGACCAAGAACGAATATGAGGGAAAAAAAAAACTTGAGGAAGAAAAAAATCATTGACGCGAGTGATTTTTGCCCAAGCAAATTCTCTCCTGCAAGAAAATACGTACAAGCAAGCGTATATTAATGTTAAGAAGAATGAAATCACATCCAGTGCACATGGATGATCAATTGGATTACTTATATAACTATGAGCAGAGGTATCCGAAGATCCGACTCCTTTTGGAACTAAAGTGTTTGGTTCCAGAAGCACTAGACAACGTTGCCTGTGCAAGCTCCTGCTAATAAGCCCAAAGACACATTTGGTTATCTCTCTCGTGAACTTATAGAACGAATGTGGAAGGCTTTAGGAACACTACGATCTCGCACATGTAGCAATTGATTTTGTTTTCCACTTTGAGCCCTTGACCAACCCTCAATCCCCAGATAAAAACTTCTGCTGTAATTGAACCTTGAGTTTATACAGGCAAATTCGCATTCCACTTTCACAACAACCATAACAAAGTCATCAAACAAAAGATCGTGTTTGAGTAGGAATCAAATCCTTAGACAAGCCAAAGAAGTCATGGCATATGCCAGATCGTCTAAATGTTCAAAAAACAAGTAGAAATCAGAGGCAAGAGCATTTACAACCCAATCAAAATGAATCCGAATGGTTCCCTTAAATCAACAACTAACCAGTTTTACCTCAGCAGCGAGGGCAGGCCTTAAGATGCTGTCGTTATTGTGGTTGTGCGATCTTGATCCCCTTCTTCCACAAACATTGATGCCCGATGCCTTTCTTGATCTGACATTGACGTTTGAAACGTCACCAAAGTCCTGCAATCGTCCAAGACCTGCATTTCGCGGAAAAAAAAAATGTCCACATGTTACGCATCGAGCAACTCCAAAAGCACTAGTCATATCTAGAACCATTAAATTACCATCATCTTCCTTTTGACGTTGTCATTCAATCGCTCAATTTGATCATGAATTGTTCTCAGCTTATCCTTCTCCTTCGTTCTTAATTCGATAAGCTGTGCCATGAAATTTTGCTTCTCGGCTTGGAACTTACGAAACTCATCTATGCAAAAATAGATGACCAACATAACCAAATCAATTGTACCACTAGCTTGTTGGGAAATACTCAAAAACTTAAGGGACTAACAAATAAAGTTACCTCCATAAATCTCATCACGAGAGGTTTTGTAATTGCATAAATCCTGATATAGTTTGTTGAGGTTCTCGCTCTCGTTCTTCAATTTGTTCTCGTACTACATAACATCGTCAAATCAAATAAAATCCCATATTATCAAAGTCGACTAATGCAATACAATTCCTTACTTACATCTGCAGCACGGTGTGGAAATTCCTCCAGCAATTGTTGTCTAAAGGGAATAAAAAAAAACATATTCATCATATATAAGCATTATATTGAAGTAAAAGTTAACAATACCACTTACATGTATCACTTGTTAGACTTACCCATTCCGCTCAATTTCTAAACCCACTTGATCAATCTTGGCCTTAACTTCAGCCATCCCGCTACAAAATGAGAGTTCAATAAAACAATAAAATAGAACATGAATCAACTTAATTAATTAAACGAATTCATCTGGATTAAACATCGATATTCCAAAGTTATTCAGTTATATAAGCCATATAAGCCATAAATAGCTAAACAAGTGAGTTGTGCAACATAGGATTACAAAATAGCGTGGATCCACAGAAGAATTGTTACTCTTTACGAATTTCACTCATCTAAGAGCTCGACGTATTAGACAAAATCAGGAAAAAATATAAAAAAGAAATAAGTCCTCAGGAAAAAATATAAAAAAGAAATAAGTCCAATCACCTCGAAAGTTCTTCATCTATTTTAAGTAGATATCGTCGGCATGCCTCTCCTGTCTTTTTTGTGTCACTGCACACCACACGAGATCGAAAGTTTAAAATAGAAATTATAGTTCAATCGACTTGGAGATATCCAAATCACTCACATCTTTACCCTCTTTACAACCCTCATGTAATGGTTGATGTCGACGAATTGGAATGGCTTGGTAAGGTCATCTTCGGACATTGTTATCACATGAGCTTCTTGTTCCAAAACAATATATCATTAGTTGTTCATGAGTAACTCAAATCGACAAAGCCTTGAGGTAGAAGACATAAAGCCTTGAATAAGAGTATAACAACTAAAAAGCAACCCAAAATCAACAACAATCAGTAAATGCGAACAGCCCTAAACGAATAAGCAATGGAAATCGGTGATCAGTGAAGCAAAAGAAATAAATCAACAGAAGATAAAAAGTCTCGACACAACCCTCAAGGAATAAATCAACTAAATGGGATCAAAGGAAGACATAAAGAGGCGATCAGTGAATCGAAGTGACCCCTCCGTGAATAATCAACAGGCTTGAGGCGACAACTGAATCGGGAACAACCCTCAACAGATGAATCAACAGTGAATTGAAAGAAATAAAACGAATCGGACGTATCAGATAGCACCAAGTTTGAGCGATTCGAAAATCGAAGGAGACTTGAACACAAGAGAGCACCGTACTTTAGGTTTGAGCAATTCGAATTATGAATGAGCAGGATTACTTTATGCATGTGCGAATCAACATAAGACAATGAGGAGGTACCGCGACACGAATCGCCGGCGGTGAATCGTGATGGTGGCGATCGAAGAGAGAGCGGCCCTCCGAACTAGAGCGGGAAAGCGAGACTCTGAGCGTAATTCGTGATTTTGCTGGCGCTTCTGTTCCGTCACGCACTTTGTTTCTTCAACCAGAGCACGAGAGCGTTGGCGCTCAAGAAGCGAATTTGGAGTGATGGGCTTGAGCCCATGAGCTAGTTTTTCTTCCATTCTTGCTGGCTGAAATCGTCATATGCGAGATGGGCTTTATTTTTTGGTCCTTTTACTATTATTCACTTTCTTTTCATAATTTTTTATTTTCCATTAAATAATTTAAGTGCCAACAACTACGCGAATCCACAATCCACGGTTGTTCAGGTTCTTGACTAAAGAAAATGTCGATTAGTTGAATACGTTGCTCATCCATAGAATGACGAAACGTAAAATCTCTTCGTTCAGTGTCCACTGCTTAAATCACTTTGGTCTCTACCGTAATTGATTCACAGTCACAAATATTGTACACCAAGCTACACATACCTTTTTATTCCAACAACGTGTCAACAAATAGAGTCTAATCAAGATACTTCCCCTCAAAGATGTACCGAGATCGATGAACGATTTTGCACTCTCCAAACTAGAAAAAGTCACCCAATTGCAGGAAAATCCGCATCCCTTCCCTTCTCGATGCAAAGAGGAATTGAAACGGAGGGAGACGAAGAAGAAGAGAGGTGTTTTTGTGGGCCGACGCGGTCCAAGTTTTTCAGGTTCGGAACAATTTGAGTTAATTGCCGGGTTCACCAGCACCACACAAAAGGCAAACCCCCCGGTTCAACTCTAATTATACATGTAATTACGTCGCGACCGACTCAGCAAATATATCAACGGATTGGCAGCGCTTTCACAAATTGTTCCTTTATCATTTAAATAAAGATTTTAATCAACCGATGCCATCTTAATTGTCACGGCCCGTGTTTAGATAGTGATGGCCGGGTATGGCTTCAGCAATTGTTCATGGAATTCAATAGGAATCCTTTCTCTATTTTATTCAAATGCATGAAAAAAATTAGATTTTCACATGTGATGAGCCAACAAGGCGAAATGTTGCTCGAGAACTCCTTCTCAATATAAATCTTAGATCGAGATGAAGAGCACATGGGAAAGCAGCCCGATATGCCATCCTCTTTGTTAATCTCTTAGTTATTAAATTGCTGAGTAAATAATAGAATCGAATTAGAAAATCGGATGCTTTACCCGGACTAATACAACATCGTACACGGAACAGGTCTATAGGAAACTATCGCCGCAACGAAAGGCTTTCGAAGACGAGACAGCCACCCCCATCTGGCTTATGAAGTGAAACAAAGCAAAACGGAAAAGAGCAAGCCCTCAGTGAACTTCAATTTGTTTTTCATCAGCGTTCTCATGCTCAACCTGCCAATCAAAAGAATGGGTTTCAGACACTGACATTGGCATGAGATTTTTCTGTAAATGGTGCACACGATGATATAAAGCACAAGCGCAGAAATAATAATCAGCTTTTGTTATTATGATCGTCGTTATCGTTGTCGTTGTTGTTTGAAAGAATATGACATGTCAGGCAGAAATCTCAAAGAAGAGTCCAAAAAACTAAATGAATGCTACCTGGGCATTTACTGCTTACAGTGGGGTTAGTAATCCTGGACTAAGACACAGCACCAATTCAATACCAACCTATGAAAGGAACAAGCCATTTCCATGATGAACTGAACAATTTCCCATCCAGGTTAGCTAACCACATATAGATGGCCAAAAAAAGCCATAATAGAATTTGCCCTCAAATCAATGACGGAGACTATATTCATTCAACTATCCTGACTACATGGTATGTGCTCAACCGCCCCCCTTTCTCTCCTTTTTTTCTCATCCCCCTCAAAACTTCAAATGGAGAACCCCACCTGCGCTGGTTCATGCGATGGGAAAACATCCTAAGATATGTGACTTGTGCCATCCCAGCACACTAGATGAGATCGAAGGAGACCCCGTGTAAAACGTCAAAAAATGCACCTCTTAATAGCCTAATCAAAGTTAACATGACCAGAAATTCTGCTACTGCACCATAAACTATCAAAGCTATTTTTGCACAGAACAGTAGTAAGCACCGTCCCTCACATCCTTCACTAGACGTCAGAATATAATAAGTTGCCCATCTTTTGCAAACTCCGTATCCCTTGCCGGAGCAAGCCTGCAGACAGAGCAATCCACGTTAAGACTCAATAAGTAAAATTTATTCACGGCGTGGTTACTAGAAGAAGGGAAAAGAAAGAAAGTTGGAACACACATCAGCATCCGCAACATAATGAACGTCATTGATGGTATAACGTCCTCCTTGAAGAAAAATGGCGCAGATGATACATGCGTCCGTCTCACCAAGAACAGAAACAGCAGCATCAGCCTCCTGAATGTATCAAAAGTACTTGTCACAATCCGAAGCTTCTTAAAACGTAGGGCTGCTGAAAACAATTCTAACAAAGATCTCATCCTTGCCTCTGGAAAATGACCTCTTGAAGTGGAGTCACCTCTTAGAACTACCGTGAAGTCCACATTCTCCAACAACTTCACTGCTGTTTGCACATTTTGGCAAATATCTTTGATGAGTGCACTGGCCTGTAGCAAAATGACATTTTGTTCAGGAACGAGTATTAATGTAAACTAAACCTACTAATTCCACAGGGCAATTGCAATTTCCCACAATCCTTCCTTTCTATCTTGAATAAGCAGATCTTTGATTTTCCTCACTGCTTCTCAACAAGAAACAAATCCATAAAGACCCATAAGTTCATTTATGCAAGCAAAAGAATTATAACTTGCCTTGTTGGAACTCAGTGAACTGGAGTTAGTCAACATGTAAAAGCATGTAGGTTTTTTCTTGAACTGCTCAACAAGTGACTCGACCGTCCCGCACTGTCATGATAATAGTTAGGACATAGTACCATCATGGTCACGGATAGTAGCATAACGGCAGTTTTCTAGAGGGCAGGAGCCCCTATTACAAATCCCTGTTACGTTGTATTCATTTCAACCGCATGGACCGATCTCTTCTTCTTTCGCTTCTGCTACAATTCGTCCGCTTTGGGAGTTTCTTGAGTTTTGCATTACTTCCAATTCTTCTTGTCAGGATCAATATCTTCCCTGTTTTTTCTTTTCCAAACTATATTAAACTGTGCGAGCAATCTGCGTTAACTGTGTCACTCTTGGAATTAAGAAATGGGCATCATGTGAGTTCTTTTCGCCGATTAAGCTCATGTTACTTAAATGGTCATGCTGATTGAGTTGGGATTTTATTACGGGACTACATTAACTTTGGTCCATCAGTAATCAATATTTCTTATGAAAGCTTGATGTGAATGTACATTCATCTGAGGTAAAATGCTATTTAACTGATTCTCGACAGCTGGCATTAACAAGCTGTGAGTCTAGGATGGGAATTGGTTCCGACTTTATATTCGGGTGTTGATCACCACTTAAGTTTTGGGGTTCTGTTATCATCTAACTTAATTTTGTACACTAACCTTGCAAATCATGACATGAGGTTTTTGGTAAGTATTATCAATGATGTTTGATTTGTTGCAATACGTATTGACCAATTACGGTAACAGTACATTCCTCCCTTTTCTGTGCTACTGAAGTATGCATTCCTTCCTTATCTAATTGTCTGTTCAATTTAGAACTGGTTTCCTGTGACAGACGTCCTTATTTAAATGCATTACTTGACAGCAAACTCGGCCTCTGATAAATGCTTTTGTGAAGCTTGGGGGAAGCCAGTGCGACTCCCCTATAGGATGAGGGAAAGTTAAGGGAAACATTTCTCTGTATCGTTTTGGTTACCCGATCAGCGTAGCTGATAGTGCATAATGATTTGGTTTTGTATTCTAGATGATTATTTATAGTTTGATACTGCATACTGACTTCCATTATTGCTAATTTTTTTTCCCATTTCCTTCAATGCTGGTATTACAGCTTTGATCGCGTTATTATCTCGTGCTGATGATATAAAATAACCTGTTCTTCAGTTCAGTGGGCAATTGTAAACGTTTCTGAAGTTTCTCCTCATGATATTGCTGATTACATTTTGGCCCTTGAATCATTGGAATTTATGATCTTTGTTATATCTTTTGTCATGATATTGCAGAATTGGAGAGAGACACTGTTGTCATCCTTCACTCAAACATTTTGTTGTCACATTTGCAGAACTTAGAGAAGCATCTAACAGGCAATAAATCTTTCCATCTTTTATGCAATGCTAATGTCATGAAAGTTAAATGTATCAGAAGTTTTTACTCTGGTTTTTTTATTTGCTGACTAATTGTTCAAGAACCAGTTTATTCTGTTTCTCCTTTTGTAATTTGTGGCTATGAACAACGTTAAATGACATAAGTTTTTGTGTATCATTCAATAACACCTACCTCCACTTTGATTCTGACCAAGATCCTTATTTTTCTGAAGTTTGAAAAGGAAAAGAATACTTTATGATCTTTGTGAGTCATATCTTTCAAATGCTATGTAACTGTCTAGATAGGTACCACCACTCTTTGAAATGGCTATGATTTGAAAGCGAAATTGCCCATACCATATTACTCAAGCTTGGTGCTAACTAGGGCGCAAATGCACCTCTTTAGGTGGTCTTCCACATGTAATCTGGCATCTTCTGCGATTCAGATTTTCCTAAATGTCATATGGACAGTGTAAACATGTCATCTTTGCATGCATGAATATGCATCTGTATTGGGTAGAAATGGAAAATGATCTCCCTGAATGATTTTTGAAATGGGTATGGGTAGTTAATGAGTTAGGTCAAGGTGTTAGTGTAGAAAATGTATGGCATTGAGCAATTTGGAAGCCAAGTAGAAATGTGGAGATTTTAGATTCCCTTTATACTGTAAATGAACATGGAGTAGACACAGTCTCAGAATCCTGGTTACTGTTGCCTGCTTTTGATAAACTTGATCTGTCTACTTCATGCAGAAAATGCTGAGGTCGCCTTTGTAGTAGATGCGTATGTGTCGAGGGTAACATTTGAGCATATAAGTGGAAAGTTTGTGGTAGTCTATTTGACTATACTGCAGTTTGCGCATGTAGAGCCACACTGTCTATTCGTCTAGTTGGTTAATAATTAAAGTGCTGCTTTTGATTTTTCTTTCTTCTCCCTTTGCTTTTCCCGTTGTTGTTCAGATCTCTTCATAAGGAAAGTCAGATGCCATTGCTAGGGCGAGGCCTATCCTCTCTTGTTTAACCTTCTTCCTCTCTTGACATTATGCTAACTACTTGGGTTATAAACATATAACAACTGTTTAGTTTGTTGTGTACGCAGCAATGTCTGACAAACTGTCCATATTTGATGGAGAAATTGGAGCAGGAAGGTCTACTCACCTTGACCTCAGAACACTTGCATATTTTGATGAAATGTTTACTTTTGGTTATTAAAAGTATAAATTTATATCTTGCGGTAGATGATGTTCTTTTCGTGCTGTTAGATGAAATATTTGTAGAAATTCCATAAATGTCTCTAACTGTGTCCTGGATGAGCTTCACTGAGCAGTAAATGGTGTTTAGAGTCCTTTATTTTGACTGACAGACGTATTCCACTAAGTGCAGGATTTACATTGCAGTAAATTTAAGTTGGTTAATGATCTGCTTGAGGGAATTCATCCGGTTGCTGCAGTAGAGGCATTTTGTTTGGGCATCAAGGCTGGTATTCATCCTTGGATTATCTATGACATTATTTTCAATGCTGCTGGAAACTCATGGTGAGAGCATACCTTTTGTGATTTCACTTCTGGCAATCATAAATATAATTGAGTACAATGTAGCACAGATAAATGACACTTTTGAGTCTTATCTGTTCTCTCTGTCATTTTTCTGTTGCAATTTTGGAAAACATATATCATGGCACATTGCCCTGAAGATCACATCAGGCAGTCATTTCAAGTGTCTTTTGAACTATCTAAAGGATTGGGATCGTCTCAATTACTCGACTCAATATAGACAGCCTGGATCATGCCGTGTTACGTTGAAACCCAAATGAGTGGTTGAGATGCAATTCTAGGAGATGTGGCATGAATTCTAGAAATCCTAGTTATTTTCTTCATAAGGATCCAAGTTATTTCAAATGCTTTGTGAGGCCAGAAACTATGGTACCTTAAGGGCTCTAAGTTTTATTACCCTAAAACGTGTGAGTATTCTTTCCAGGCAGGATTTTCCAAAACCATGTTCTTGGACTATAAAGGGGTAATGGAACTGAAAAATACCTCCTGGATTCTATTCAGAAGTTGGTACGACGTTGGGGATATGTAATAAAGCTGGATCTAGTCTCTTATTTGGGCCCTCGATCTATTTCCATGACATTGATTGCTTAGTTTATCATTCTGCTTATGCTATTACTCTGGTATGTATCATTGCATGTTCCGTGGCACATATTTTTCCCTTATAGCGAATTTGATCTTATAGATGTATAAATTGTTTTGATCATATCAAGGAAAAATATTAGTAGAGTGTCTTTAATCTCTATTTGGTTGTGAGGTGCCGGTCGTCCAATAATATGTTTTTGGACGACTTGAGAGTTTGTGTGGTAATTACTTGTTGAAGAGGAGCTGACTAGAAACTATTATCCTGTGATTTCAGGGTACTGTTCTTAATGCGGCTAAGTTGCAGACTTTTCCTGTCCCTCTGCTGTCAGTAGCTCATCAGCAACTTATTCTTGGTACCAACCTAATCTATCAGCTAGTTGTATAGTGTTTTATCACTTCATATTCTTATCAGTATGCCACAAGCAGCCCATTCGATCTGTCAATCCATGTGAACTCCTATTTCAGCTCCTGCTCATGGTCACCGAGGTAATGGAGATGTGAACCTTGTTAAGGTTAAGAAGTATTTCATAGTGCATAACATTTTCTTTTTCAATACTTGGATGACAGTCACCTGTAAAATTGCACTCACTGACTGACAGATTCGGGAAGAAGTATATGGAGTAAACATTATCAGCACAGCCAATGAAGAAAAGTATTTTCTCAAACAACTAGCAGAAGAAATTGCTGCAAATTCAGACACTGTCGGTCGAATTAGTTTTATTGGTCTTGGTACAATGGGATTTGGCAGGGTAGAAGCAGGCACATGAGCCGGCCAGACAGAGGTGCAACAAGAAGCTTCTTATGAGATTGACATGCACACAAGTAGAATGATCAACTATGAAATCTCCAGTTATCTAGATGGTTTCTCATAAATGAAACATCATGACACAAACTGTCAAAAATTGACCAATCTCCCACATACCTAAGAAACCAAGGGCCACTTTCTCTATTCCAGAAGTATGCAGTCAATTGGCACAGAAAGTTACAGCAAGCAGGTTGCACAGCCTCAAGGATTCGTCATCTTTTGGGAGGAGATCCTGTACTTATTTTATATCCTCAACACAATGCCACACCTGCTTCGAAAATTTCACAACTCCATCTTTTATCGGTAATGTTATGGAGGAAAATGCTCAGCACTCATTGAAGGAAAACCAGATTGTGCTATTCTCATTCCTCGTAGTAGACTCTTTGCAGTCTCTTTCTCCTGTATTTGTAAAAACAAAATAAATGGAAAAGATCAATCAATAATGCTAGCAAGTAATATGGTCTTCCAATATACAGCCAGAGCAAAGTAAATAACTTACTGGACCAGTATAATCAAGAAGACGTGTGCAATACACCTCCGCCTCCTCAAATCTCTTCTGGTCTTTCCAATGTGTGGCAAGAAAAAGCAAAGCTTCAACCATATTAGGTCCGTCCCTCTCTTCAGCTTCCATCCGCTCCAGATCCTTTTTGTAGTAAAAAGCAGCTTCTTCTAAACGCCCAAGTTCACGATGCAACTTTGCTAGCTGATGAAGAGCAATTGCTTCCCTGTCATTAGAATTCGCTGCCCTCCTGTAACACTTGATTGCCTCTTCTAGCATGTGAAGTTGCTCAGTTTCATAACACTTAGCCATAGCAATCCATAAGCGAGAATCACTTGGCTGCAAGAATACAGATTTTCTGAAATAATGGAGCGCGTAGAAAGGCATCCCCATCATCTCATAGGCCTGTCCTAAACCATACCAGGCTCGGTATTCACATGGATTTATATCTACAGCTCGCCGATAGGCATCAACAGCTGCTGGAGTGTTATTCATCTCAACGTATTCATGACCCATAAGAGTCCAAGCAGATAAACAGTTCTTATTCAATTTAAGGGCCCTCCTAAAATACATAACTGACTTCTCATGTTGGCCTTTCAAGCTATAATAATTTCCAATTATACAACAAGATTCTGGTCTGTACTTATCAGTCATGAATACCCTGTGGGCAAGATAACTCAAGGCAGAAAAGCATTCCTTAGCATAGAGTACATTGGAATACATATCCATGTCCTCCACTCGGTAAGGATCATTTCTCAGGAGTTCTTCAAATATCACTTCTACTTGTTCAAATTCCCTTAGACTGTACTGCACTTTTGCAATTTGTGCCTGTATGTAATTACTGAAACTGAAGGTGCCTTGCAGATACTCGTATTTTGCTAAGGACTCGTTGTGCATTCTGAGTTCTTGATATGCACCAGCAAGAAAGAAATCCTTCATCCAATGGTTATTGAGAGGTAGACTGTGTAATATGTCGATTGTAGTGCACAAGGATTGTAACTCTGACCATGCACTCCAGTTCCAAGGATAGCTATTCACAGATTCCACAAGAAGGTTACGTGCAAGGTGTTCATTGCCTTTCTCTTTAAGAACAAGACCATACAAGTACAACCCAAAGGGATCAATGGACCCATTCTTACGTATCATCGACAATTCCCTCTCCAGAGAAACCAATTCCTTGTTAACAGCATCACTCTTACCTAAGGGCCCTTCAAGTTCTATATTCTCTTCGTCTTTCCGCTTTTCTCCAGCCTACATAAAACAAATGATAGGTACAACTTATAAGAATGCTTAAGTGGGACTATGGACAGTCAGGAGTTTCTTCAAATTATGCAGCCTCCAATGCAATGTATGTTTGCACAAGATCAAAATGGTTAATGAAAATCTGTGCGGAAACTTGGAGAGGCAGCTCCATAGAGCAAGCAGGTAATGCTGTCGTTCTCTAGGTACCAAAGTATAAGCAAGTCATCCAGAGAAAAGTGAAAGTCATCCAGTGATTTGTCCAACAGTGGTAAATTCATACCATACAAACCTTAAGCTACATATGTTGAATTTTTTTATCACAAGAAACTTTTAAATCTCCATAATATCAATTTTCACCTATATACTTCAGCATCCAAGCACGTCTTAGGCAATGAAGATTGTAACGACATGAACTGCTCATTGTGACGTAGCCACGGTCAACATGCTTATTATAAGTGCATAAGTCTAAACTAATCAAATCTTTTGTTGGGTGTGTAAGTTGATTCTTGCTTTGACAAACAGACTCAACCCAAGAATACCTAAGACATAGAACATTACTATCAGGTTGTTGTGGATAATCGTCAGCACATGGAAAAGAGAAATGAAAGGATATAACATGTCGTGAAATAGCTCTCGACAGAAGTCTCGAGTGGCAAACCAGATAAAGAGCATAACATTGTAGGAAGACGGCTTTCTTCCCAGACTGATCCCGAAGCACATGAGCAGCCCTCCTATACTCACGGCAGTCAAAGTAAGACTTGGCCAGAAGATAAAAGTCACCATCAACTATGTCGTCTTCCTCCATGACCGGAGTACTCACATACGACACCCCAGCAATTGGCGTCGACGACGTGATCTCGTTGGTGCGGAATCTCCTGTGGATACTGGAGCTCCCACGCTGGAATCTGGTGTTTGAAGGTGTGAACTTTACCGGGTCTAGCTCGATTCCCACTAGTTGTTCCGCCGCCCTACATAATTATACTCTTCATGAAACTAAGGCGAAACATATTGAACAGAGAACGAATCCAATTTCTCCTCCATAAGATCAAGTAACTAGGAGCAGACAATGATAAAGAACATTCATGCTGTGCGTCTTTGATCATTTACAGGGTTTTACCCACCCTAAGCTTCTAACACTAGAAATTGGAGCGTGCGGCTCAAATTTTCGCAATTGGAGAGTAAAGCTCACACTTTCGGCAGTTCATTCCACCAATTCAGAAACCCCATTACCCAAAACGAGTCTAAGAATCAAGAAAGTGGACAGCACCCACCGATGTCCGAAGTAAAGGCAGCAACGTATGACCCCATAAAGCATCTCTTTCTTTTTCTTTTCAACAGTACCGTCTCCTACGTTCTACCCAACACGGAAGTGCTTGAAATCGGGGCTAGGGTTTTCGGGACGCAATACCATTTGGAAGCAGAGTAGAGGCAGCGATCGCTGAGCTGGCGGACTGCAATCCGGAGCTCGTTGCGGCAGATTTCCTTCGAACCCATCAAAACTCTCTCGAATCGCGGAATCTACGACCTGCGCGCGACCGAATTCAGTGGGGAAAGAAGTTGAGGTCGCTGAAGCTTCTACGGAGCGGCGGCGGTCGTCGGCGACGGCGGCGGCAAAAAAGCGGCTGTCTTTCTCCGTCGTCGTCGGCGGCGGCTTGCTCCCCTCCGCTTCCCCCTCTCAACACGTCGTTCGCGAAGAAGTCGAAAGAGACACTGCAGTATGGGAAATTTTCGGTCTTGCCATTAATTTGAATTGAATTTGATATTCTATTTTTCTTTTCTTTTCTTTTCTTTTTTCCTTTTTTGGCTTCTGCGCAAAATGTAATTATAAAAGTCACAATGGTTATAAATTATTTGTCAACATGGTTTCTTTTCTTTCTTATTCTTTTTTTTTGTTGGCTTCTGTGCAAAATGTAATTGTAAAAGTCACAAGGGCTATAAATTATTTGTCAACATGATTTCTTTTCTTACTTCTTCCTTCTTCTTTTTTTTGTTTCTTGGCTTCTGCGCAAAATGTAACTGTAAAAGTCATAAGGGTTATAAATTATTTGTCAACATGGTTTCTTTTCTCTTTTTTTTTTTGTTTGTTTGTTGGCTTCTGCACAAATTATAATTGTAAAAGTCAAGTCACAGGGGCTATAAATTATTTGTCAACATGGTTTCTTTTCTTTCTTCTTTTTTTTTTTTTCATTTTATGGCTTCTACACAAAATGTAATTATAAAAGTCACAAGGGCTATAAATTAATTATCAACATGGTTTCTTTTTTTTTTTTTTTTTTTTTCGTTTGTTGGCTTCCGCCAAAAATGTAATTGTAAAAGTCACAAGGGCTATAAATTATTTGTCAACATGGTTTCTTTTTTTTCTTTTCTTTTTTTTTTTTTTCATTTTTTGGCTTCTGCACAAAATGTAATTGTAAAAGTCACAAGGGCTATAAATTATTTGTCAACATGGTTTCATGATTTCTTTTCTTTTTTCTTCTTCTCTTTTTTTTTTTTTTTTTTTTTTTTCGGCTTCTGCGCAAAATGTAATTGTAAAAGCCGCAAGGGCTATAAATTATTTGTCAACATGATTTTTTTTTTTGGTAAGGAACATGATTTCTTTTTTTTTTTTTTTTTTTTTTTTTTTTTTTTCGTTTTTTGGCTTCTGCGCAAAATGTAGTTGTAAAAGCTACAAGGGCTATAAATTATTTGTTAACATGGTTTCTTTTCTTTCATAACTTTTTTTTTTTCATTTTTTGGCTTCTGCACAAAATGTAATTGTAAAAGCCACAAGGGCTATAAATTATTTGTCAACATGGTTTCTTTTCTTTCTTATTAATTTTTTTTTTTCTGTTTTTGGATTCTGCGCAAAATGCAATTGTAAAAGCCACAAGGCTATAAATTATTTGTCAACATGGTTTCTTTTCTTTCTTCTTATTCTTTTTTTTTTTTCCGTTTTTTGGCTTCAACGCAAAATGTAATTGAGCCACAAGGGCTATAAATTATTTGTCAACATGGGAAACGAAGGATTTTAATTGTCTCGCTACGTAAAGAGGTAAACAAACTTTCATATAAGGAGGAAACAAAGGATCAAAATTCAACCAAATTTTCTTGAGGAAACGATGACAATACATAATCATAAAAAATTTAATCAACTCAATATTCGCTGTATTAAACTCACCTGGAGATAAGCTCAATATGTTTTCATTTTTGGACTAATGTCGCTTTTTGGGAAAAATGGAAGGAAAGCTTTTTTTTTTTTTTTTTTTTTTTTTTTTTTTTTTTTTTTTTTTTTTTTTTTTTTAATATAGTCCATAAAAATGACAAAATTTATCTATTCAAACAAGCAAAAGATTGGTGAATAGAGAGTTTGAGTGGGCATTTGAATTTGATGTCAAATTTTCAAATTGTTTTGTATGATTGTAATATATTTGTCATGTGATAATTCTTAAGTGGATATGATTAGAAAAATGTGAGTAACGTGATCTTTTGATATCAAGTATGGATAAGCATAATCTGAGTGAACGATTCTCACTCTAGAATCGAGAAGCGCCCACTAAAGACTGATTTCCAAAAATTGAAATTGGAAACGGTCTATTGGGTTCATGGAACCAATCCATCAAATTTCGTGCACTCAATGCAATGTCTTTTGACAAAAAGAACTTCCCTATTTTTAATTGTAAGATCGATAAAAAAGATGGAGATTACTTAAGGAATATAACGAGCGCCCAATTGCTCTTGCTTCTCCAGCTTTGTCGCCATTAGGGTCTCCTGCTGCAGGTTTTCAAACTTGTCGTGGCTCGTGCATGCTTCAAAACTCCGGTAGTTGTATGTTTTAGACAGCAATTCAATGAAGAAAATCATTGGCCATGAATTTGCAGTAGTGGAGGAATTAATTGCTTCAAGAGTATTCTCCCGCAAAGACTTCCACAAAGTGCATTTGCGATCGCACTTTATTCCTTTCCTCAAGGGGCAATCTTCGAAATATCCTGGTGCCCTCGTCTCGAAAATTCGCCGTTGAACACGAACAGTGTAAGGGGATTCTTACACTGTTCGAGAAAGCTAAAAGGGTGTTTGATTAGATGCCTAGAGAGGGAATTCTTCCTTCTGTTGCGACTTATAATGCCATGACTCAGGTTCTCTGTAAGAAAGACAATGTGGAAAATGCAATTCTGGTTTTCGAAGAAATGTTGAGGAAGGGTTATGTGCCCAACTCGATCACCTACAATTTGGTGATTAGGTGACTGTGTCATGCGGGGCATACGGATAGGGCTGTGCAATTTATGTCGAGAATGGAGAGGATGGTTGCGAACCTAATGTTCAGACGTACAACATCATAATTCGTTACTTTTGCGATGCTGGAGAAATAGAGAATGGCATGCACCTGTTTGAGAAAATGGGAAGCGGGGTTTGCTTGCCAAATTTGGACACGTACAACATTTTTGCCAGTTCCATGTTTGTCAGGAAGAAATCGGATAATTTGGTGCTGGCAGGGAAACTGTTGCTTGAGATGGTTGACAGAGGATTTGTGCCAAGAAAATTAACTTTCAACAGGGTCTTGGATGGTCTTTTACTTACTGGAAACCAAGGTTTTGTAAAGGAGATCCTTAGAGTGCAAAGCAAATCTGGTCGTCTTCCTCATCGTTTCAAGTTATAGTTTGACCTCTCTGTTGATCTATACTGAACCTGCCGACGAAATTCATCCCCTTTTCTCAGCTCGAGTTTCAGCTTTTCAGATCTTACACAATATATCAGCGAGCTGCAAACCTCCAGGGGACAGGTTTGCCATTGTAAGCTCCTACAGATGTAACAGATGATCTTTCAACTTTTTTTATTTTGAGGCTGTCCTTGTGACCCAGTGGTCAGAATGAGATAGCTGGTAGATGCAGAATTTCGATAAATCACACCTCGCTTATTAACTTTGTTATCACGTAATGCAGTGCTTAAAGAACATACTTTGGTGAGATAAACCTCGGATATGCGCATGAAGAAAATGTAAGGATGCAGTAGATGGGCATCGAACTAGCTTTACCCAGTCCATCAAGCAACAGCATATATCAAATTCTAAGGAGGCAGCCATCCGGCAGAGCTCTGGCTTAATAATGGCAGTGTTGAGAAAGTAGCAATGACTATGCATCGATATGGTCTTCATATAAACGCACTCATGAAAATTTGGGCAAGCTTTTGTAAATGAAGTACAATACTGAAATGCTTATTGAGTAGAAATAAAAAGAAAAACAAGATCCGCAATCTTGTTCAGACTTTTTTTCCCATCCATTTTATAGTCTCTATACAATGGCCTCCAACCCTTATTTTTAGTAGTTGGCACAAGGAAAACATGCTGAGCTATACCTCAGTAGAGTTCACAGCTTTGAGGGAAATTTATAGCATCCCCAAGGTTCACTGGATATGTACTGTGTAACCTGCTTCACGCTCAAATAATTATCCAGTCCCCTGCGAAAAAAGGCACAATCATCTGGTCAGTACGAAGCTATGATCATCAAACTTTCTCAGTGCAATGCAAACCTACTGAAATAATGCACTAAGCGGTTACAACTTTGCAGACTCATAAGTTATAACTACCGTACAAGACAAAAATCATTCGGAGATCAGACTCCCTTTCTCCACTAGATCATTTTTCTATACTCCTTTAAGTTCTGTCATTCATTTGGTCATAGAGAAGCCGACGATACCATCCTCCTAACTCCCGACCAAAACCACTCCGTTTGTTTCCTCCCAAGGGGCCTAACAGAAGCATGGCTGTGAACAGTTGATCCACACAGTGCCTGCCTGGAAAGCCTGCAATTCACCACCAAGATATGACAAAAATCAAGTAATCCAACATCGTAAATACGTCCCATGTACATCTTTTGGTCATCTAGGGCCAAAATTTCACATAAATTGTTGCGAAAAGACGAGCGATCGAACAATAATATAGACAGAAGAAGAAAATAAATCGGATACCAGATTTACGTGGTTCAGTCGTAAAGACCTACGTCCACAGGGAGAGCAGCAGCGAATTTCACTATAGATCAAGCAATACAAGAAAATTACACACTTAAGTCACTCAAACACTCTCTCGGTGTTTCCCAAGCCCCAATTACACCCAATAACGCATGCAGTGTTTAGCCCCGAAATTCCTCAAGAAATAATCTCTCAATCTCACGAAGGAATTACACGCAAATCTTACCACAAGATTTAAATCGGTTACAAACACTAATCTTTCTTAGATGTAATTCATGGACAAGAACGACAAAGAAAAATCCTTCCCAAGCACTCGACAACTAGACGATGCTTCAAGAACACTTCTTCATGATTAACGGCGGAACACCAAGCACGCACGCGGTGCTTCAAGACAATTTGTGATCCACACCTACCACCCATGGCCACAAGTCTATATATAAGTAAAACCCTTATTCTTTTGCTAACTTCTCATAGGATTATGTTTCCTATCTAAAACGATTTATATCTCTGTATATTTTAAACAAAATCCAATTCAAAGTTGAACTTTCCTATTTCAGCGGCCAAATTCTCCAACGTAGATTCAAACTTTGGGAATTTGATCTTCGGATCTTCTTTACTCAATTTCGAACGTTCGCAACATATCCAATTCGAAATATTCAGAATTTCACATTTGAATCAAACTCGAGACATATTTTAACATAAATGTACATTGAACCTCACCTTGGTCAGGTGCTCACACCTTTCCAAGTCATTTGACAACACAGCAGCACCTAGTCCATAACTGCAAAGCATCAATTAATCGTGAGATTCTCATAATGTCCCAATTTCAACAAAAGTTTGATAAATCATTTGATTAAAGTAAATAATTTCATATAAGAGTTAAAAATTTTAAGGTGTTGAGCAACGAGCTTGAGTTTAGGGATGGAGGGTTTAAGCTCCTTTTGCTACGAAGGTTAAACTAGGGATGAACGGCAATGGTATTTTGGCTAAGTTGAAGAGAGAGATGGATGTTGATTGATGTTGTCATGTCACTAGAAACCTTTGCTTTGCTTTGTTTTTAATTTTTACTTTTCTTTTTTGGTCATACTAGTCTTAAAAAAATATATATTTTTCTCTTTTGAAGAGTTGCACCAAGGAATTGGAAAAGTTGACCGTATGGAGTCTTTTCCTTTAATCGGTAAGCACGCAAAGCCTTTTCTCCTTTTTTTCCTTCTTTTTCCTAATTAGAGGGTTCATATTGATCTTGTCCGTGATTGCATATTGGTAATAGTGGAAAGTTTCTAAAAGGTGTTGGTGATGATGCAATCAGTGAACTTCCTTTGGACGGTACTTGGCAATACTATATAAAAATCTTATCTTTTTACACCTGGCGAGTGAACAACCGTGCGTTGAAAATTATAAATTTTCGTTAATTGATTGCTTCATAAATGGTTAGACAGCACTTTTCGTCATAATCCCCTCTTTAATTTTTTTTTTTCCTTTTCCTGTCATTTCCTTTTGAATTTGTTTACCTTTGAATATTTAGGGTGCGTTTGTTTGTGTTTCTGTTCTTTTTTGTTCGGGAAAGAAATAGAAAAAATTATTTCTGTTCCGGGAACAATTTTTGACTAGAAAAACACGTTTGGTAAACTTGTTCCAAGAATAAAAAAAGAACAAAACATGTTTGGTAAATTTGTGTTCTTTTTTTTTTTTTATTTCTTTTAATTTTTTAATATTTGTCTTATTTTTCTTTTTTTTCTTCTTTTGGCCGGTGGCCTCGCCCGGCCACGGCGAGGCTCGCCGACCCCGGCGAGGCCGAGCCTCGCCGTGGTTGGGCGAGGCTCGGCCTCGCCTTGGCCGGGCGAGCTCGGGCTCGCCCGGATCCGGCGAGGCCGAGCTCGCCCGGCCACCGGCGAGGCTCGGCCTCGCCGAGCCGTGGCCCGGAGTCGGCGTCGCTGGCGGTGGCCGCGAGGCCGAGCCTCGCCGGTGGCTGGGCGAGGCTCGGCCGGCGCGGGCGAGGCTCGGCGAGCTCGGGCTCGCCCGGATCCGGCGAGGCCGAGCCTCGCCCAACCACGGCGACGCTCGGCCTCGCCGTGGCTGGGCGAGGTCGCCGGCCCTCGACGGCGTCGCCGGCTCGCGACGGCCGGTCGCCGGCCATGGCCGAGGCCGGCGACCGGCCAAAGAAAAAGAAGAAGAAAAAGAAAAGAAAAGAGAGGAGAGAGAAAAGTTGTTCTTAAAAATTGTTCCGAAACAAGAAACAACTTTTTTTTGTTTCTTGTTTCTGTTCTTTTTTGTGTTCCCGGAACAAAAAAACAGATTTGGAACAAAAATGCAAACAAACGCGTTTCTGTTCTTTTTTTGTTCCCGGGAACAAAAAAATAGAAAATCTGTTCAAAAACAGAAATAAAGAACATAAACAAACAGGCCCTTAGAGTTTCACAATCAAGACTTTTATTCATCGGTTTTTCCTTCAGGGAAAATGCTTTGATTGCTTTTCTTCCGCTGCCTAACCATCTATCTCATGGCAAAAAATTTCAAGTGCGAAGCATTTAAGCCTAAGTATGGGGCATATTAATTCATTTTCTCCTTAATAAAAGAATTACGTGATCTCAACGTCAAATTTTCCGTGGTCACAACTTTAATTGCAACCTTTTTTGGATGGTAATGGGCAAACCTTTTTTCCCGTTCCTGAATTTCGTGTGCCTTGTTTTATTTGTATTATTATAAAAACCTTATCTAATTATACATGAAAAGTGAAAATTCTTCTGTTAAACATTATAGATTTTTGTTAATTGATTGCTTAATAAATGGCTAAATCGACACATTTCAATGTAATTCCCTTTTTAGTAGTTTTTTGCTTGTCATTTTCGTTTTGAATTTGTTTATCTGTGAGCTTCTGGAGTTTTCACCATCAAGATTCAAATTCATTGGTTTTTCCTACTGGGAAAATGCTTTTGTTTACTCTTAACTCCAACATCTAACTATCTACATTATGGCAAAAAATTGGAGCATTGCGAATTTTAACCTAAGTGTAATGCCATTGTAATTCATTTTCTCCTTCATAATAGAATTTGACGTTCATTTTTCCCGTGGTCCTAACTTTAATTGCATTCTTTTTGTTTTATCAGTTTTTCGATATTTGACTCTATCGGTTAATGTTATTGCTTTTACCTCGAAATATAATAACTTTTGGTGTTATACAAATTTAGTCTGAATTGGAAGTTTATTAACTTTTTCTTTTGGTGCGCGAAGTCTACCCTTTAAGCAAGTGAAATAGAACTTGGCAAAATCCAAAATTTCGAGAAATAAAATCTTTGAAAAAGAGAATGTTCCATACGACCGACCTCTATCCAAACTTTTTCTTTTGGTACCTTCCTCTGAATTTAATGCTACAGAATAAGCGGATGTCATTGTATTTCTCTCTCTCTCTCTCTCTCTCTCTCTCTCTCTCTCTCTGACGTCCATTTTCTTCAACCTCCGTCAACCCAAAATCTTCTAGGGCTTGAAAGGGTCTCGGAACCTCATCAGTCGCGCCGCGCCGCGCCGGACACTACACTCCACCTACAGGAGGGATGGAGGGAGAGAGGGAGAGAGAGGGAGGTCATCAATCGTGTCATCAAGCATGTCATTGCGGTCGTTCCCGGGACATCTTTTGTTATTTCCCACTTATGAGGCCCAATGTCCTCTAATTAATTCTGGACAACCGCGTCTTTTTCCCGGTCTTGACTTAATCGATTCCTTTTTGATCTTGTACCCTTAATGACAGCAACGAAGTATTGCACCACATTTTTCCTCACTGCATTTTCTTTTATACAAGTTTAACACTCTAATGCCAAATCCTACTTCTTTAGCATAGTTGTTATAAAATGCATAAGCCTCATTATAAGAATTAAACTCCATAACTATGCAAGTTTCGATTTTCACGTTCTCTAGTATCGTGATGCTTTCATGATTAGCATCTTCAGTTGCATTGTTCATTTCGTCTTCATCACCACCATTATTTTCATTGGCAAAGTTGCTTTCGGTACTAACTCCATCCATCCGAACAAGATGTCAAGAAAAAATTAAGAATTATATGTCTAAAAAATATAGATAAAATTCGACAACACCGAATACATCTTACTTTCTTACAATAAGAAAAGTAAAGATTGACGAACCTTTCTCCACATTTATGAGTTATTCAATTACAACATTGTACAACAATCGAAATTCAAAATGTACAAGGTACATACACATTCTGCCCAAAAGAAAAAGAAGATAATTACATTCCTATTTTTGAGTTATTAAGTTTTTTTTTTTTTAAATTGAGAACAATAACTACATAATCTTTTTCTTTGAGTAGAGAATAATATCCACTAATGTTACCACTAAATTCTTCATATATTTCTTATTATTTAAATAGTATTGTAGGATTTGTTTGAATATTATTACTTTGATTTGTTTCTCAATTCGAGCTTGCAACAAAGAATTATTCAAATCTCAAGAAAAAAAAAGGGTAAAAATGAAACTGGTTAAGGAAGCCGACATTTCAAGCTTTTTTATCTATTAAATTTAATAGATCTATATAATAACATTAGCGATTCCAATATTTTTTACTTGTAATTATTTATATTTTGGTAACTAATTTATTTTTTTCTTTCATTTTATTAATGAAAATTGATTGTGCGGGCCCTTTCACAATTTTATCTCTCAATTTAAGCTTGTAATAAGAAAATGTATTAAAAAAAATAAAAAAAAAGAGGTAAAAGATGGACTTGAGTCGTATGTGCACTAATCTATATTATCTGTTTTCGTTCAACGACGAGTAGGATTCTCATTAATTCTTTCTTGGAAAATATTATAAAAAAAAAGTGTAAAGGATGGAAACCGGTCGAAAAGGTCAACCAATTCCCATTGAAAATGTGATGTCCTTAGCTAACCGTCACTCCGTCAAGGACAGTCAACAAAGACTTTTCCTAAAACTATTGTTTACGTGGTGTGGGCTTAAGCTTTGAAAATTGGGGCGTCTAATTGTTTCCATAATTGGTGCCGTGTATGCGTGTGAGGTCAAATTTTGGCGACCGAAATAATGTGAATTGAGACGGTCTTGTACAAACTACCACGTTCCTATGCGTTTTTGGATTGCAGAACTCTATGTAGCGGTTGATAATCAAGGTAGAAGAGGTCATTTTAAAAATCTAAGAAATAAGTGCGTTGGAAGTTCTAAAATTTGTCACGAAATATAATCGAGCTCATCAACTTGGTCCAATAAAAGTCCTTCTAGTGATTACAATTTTGAAAGTTTAAATAAATCAATTTTAGGATTTGAATACACTTTCTAAAAGTTTTAAAACTCAATTTGGACTTTCGTGACAGTTTTTAAGATTTCAAATATACCTATCCCTAAATTTCAAGCGAAAAAAAAGAGGGTGCCCTATCATTCGTTTGACGAATCATTTGAGCAGGCCGGCTGCATATAAACTAGCTCCGATACCTCATGGCGATGGCCATGGGACTAGAAAAGTCAAATGTACGTGTATGAAAAATCTAGGGGGAATCTCATCTAAAACATTCGAGGCCAAATATGATCATCTAAAGTAAAATTAAAGGTCGGTGAATTTGCATAATTATGAACATGGGTTGGCCCCAAGTTGATACAAAAGAGAACTTCCAATGACGAACCTTATCGACCCAACCTATCCATGACCGTGCAAATATAAGATTCATGATACCTATGAATGATCGGTTTTGGGTTTCGGAACCTATCCTGCATATTCTATAACCTATCCTGTTACAGGTTTCAAGGTCAGTTTCAGGTTCCATATATACTATTGATTGAACGATTGTAGTGAACCATCACCTTTAATTACCACCACGCATAACTATAAAGCACTGGGCATAACTTATATTTAAATATATGAAGAATATGAAAAATTAATAAAGCAAAAGTTTCAGTTATAAAATGGAAGCTTGGACTAGTGATTTCATATTACACACTCATCATCAAATGCCTTGAAATACCGCAGAATCACGTGATGATATAGACCAAGAAAAATATAAAATCTTGTTCCAGGTTTTAGGTTTCATATTCATCCAAACAGGTTCCTCAACTTTGTGAACCTGGAACTAGACAGGTTCCCATCGGTCTAGTTTTTCAGTTATAGTTTTTACTATGAAACCATTCTCACCCCTAATGGTACCTATACTAAATTTTATGCGATAGAATAATTGCTAAAAAAGAAAGAGCATAACAATTTTCAGGCTACCGTGGTAATGACTTGTTGAGAGTCACAAATTCTTGAATGAATGAATTTCACAATAATTTATAATAGTTTATTATTTGATTTTTTCATAATCATCATCATCATAATCAAAATAGGTTAAATAGTACCACCTAATCATTTAAAAAAAAGAAAGAGCGACATGGACATCAACATCCGTCACCCTCGTCATTTTAGTCGTTGCAGATCTCTCTTTCGTCTTGACTGGCCTCAACCCAAAATATTCTTGGACTCGAAATCTCGGAGCCTCATCATTCTCGCCTTGTCAAACACTGCATTCCACCCACTCTGAGAGAGAGAGAGAGAGATAGTTTGTGGAGAGAAAGAATGTCAAACACTGCATTATACCCATCATTCTCGCCGTCTCAAACACTACATTCCACCCACTCTGCGAGAGAGAGATAGTGTGTGGAGAGAAAGACGTGTCATCACCGTGACACTTTCCAAACAGCTCTACTGTAGCATAAAGAACGCAAGGGGTGACGTGAGAAACGGGACCCAAAAGTCAAGCATCAGTCTGTCGCTTCGATCCCGCCTTGTGTAGCCCATCGGTATATTGCTTATATCTTTCCCTTTTCTTCTTCTTCTTCTCTCTTTGAAGAGAACTAAGTGAGAGGGAAAATTTGATAACCGACCATATCTCCAAGCAGAGCCCATGAAGTTGAACGGGGCGAGCCCATCAATCGCGCTTCCTCTGCTCGCACTCTCCTCGTTTTTCTTCTCTCTCGCCATCTCTGATCCTCGAATCACCGAAGCAGGCCGCATCTGCGAGAACTCCACTGGGATCGTCGCCGAAAACGTAGTCTCCAACTTCATCGCCGTCATGAGGGAGATGTCCAACAGCGTCGCCGACCAGCGCTGGGTCAACTACTCCCTCACCTCGCCGCCACCGGCAGTGTACGGCCTCGCCCAGTGCCACGGCGACTTGAGTGAGACCGAGTGCTTCCTCTGCTTTACCGAAGGTCAGACTTGGAACCCCCCCACCATCCCCAACTTCGGCCGGCTCTACCTGGACGGCTGCTTCCTTCGTTACGACCAGTACGACTTCTACAACGAGACCGTCGATCCAACGCATGACATGCTCAAGTGTAGCTCCAATTCGACGGTCCCGGCGGAGAGAATGGCCGAGTTCTCAGATAGGGTAGACCGGGTGCTGAGGAATGTCTTGGCAAGCGCAGTGCTGAACCAGGGCTTTGCAGTGGCTGGGGAGAACGGAGTCGGAGGGGTGGCCGGGGCATATGCTTTGGCACAGTGTTGGAGCACGCTTGATGCCGGCGGTTGCAGAGTCTGTTTGGAGAATGCAAGTTCGATGGCAAGAAGCTGCACTCCTAGAGAAGAAGCGCGTGCCATGAATGCGGGATGCTTCCTCCGTTACTCGACTACAAAGTTCTACAACGTCCCCGTTAGCGTAGGTAACAACTAATCTCCTGATCACTGATTACCAACGTCAAAGATGGCTTCCTCGCCATTAAAGAAAAACTGAGGCTCTTCTATGTCTACTGTCAGATTTCGATTTTTCCAATTGTGGTTTCCTCCATTTTGGTTGATTAAGGCTTTGCTCGTTTCGCATAAAATATAATAATTCTAAAAAATGTCTTCTAAAAAGCCACTATCTCAGAAAAATGATAATATTTTTCGGTATCCAGTTGAAACTTGAAAATGAGTTAGAAAATATACTCCACCATTTGGTATAGATTTTCCTTTGAGCACTTCTTTAATGATTTTTTCTTTTCATTTTTTAAAATATCGAATTTTTAATTATCTTATTTTATTTCTTTTTTCATTTTTTTTCTTTTTTGGCCAATTGCCGGCCACCGTGATGACTGACAACTAACCTCAGGTGAGCTCGAGCTCGAGTTTTTGCTAGATGGGCGAGGCTCGAGTCTTGTCAGAGGTTGACAAGACCTTGACATTGCTAAAATAGTGAGCTCATCCCTTGCATATGGTTGATCGTTGTCTATCGTTGTGGCCGATGATTAGCCAAGGCAGAAGCAAAAAGAAAAAAGAAAAAAGAAAAATAAAATTAATTAAAAACTAATTATTGAAAAAAGTAAAAGTAATTGAGAATTTGATTTCAAAAAAAAATATATATATATATATATATTTTTTTTTTAAGAACGAAATTTCATTAATTAAGGGCCTTAGCCTAAGGACTACAGCTAGAGCATCGAGGCCCAAACCTGACCTTTAAGGATGCTTGCTCAAGTGCCAAGGCATATGGCACAAGCACCAAGGGTTTGACCTCGGCCTCGATGGACCGAAGCTAGAGGTGGAAAAATGGGTCTTAGACCCATATATGATCCATTCAAATCATAAATGGGTCATATATGAGTCACTTGTTTTTTGAAGAGACTAGTTAAATGGGTTTAATAATTAAAGACTTAAGATAGATGAATCTTAAGTGGGTCTTAAATAGGTTGGATTTAGAACTCATTTTCAACCAAAATCACACAATCTCCCTAGTCTCTCTTTAACTTTACAAAAATATTTTTTTTTTATAAAAATCGAAATTATAATAATTTTTTATTTTAATTTTCTTTTCCTTTTTCTTTTTTCTTTCTTTTTTTTTTTTTTCCTTTTTTTTTTTTTTCTTTCTTCTTCCTTCTTCCGGTGGCCGGTTTGCGATGGCCGACGACCGGCTAGGCGAGCCTCAAGTTCGCCGATGTCAGGCGAGGCGGAGGCCCCGCCGATCTAGCGAGACTCGAACTCGCCGACGTCGGGCAAGGCTCGAGCCTCGCCGATCTAGCGAGCCTCGAGCTCGTCGGCGTTGGGCGAGCATGACTTCGTCGGCGTCCGGCTAGCCTCGAGCCTCGAGCCTCACCGATCTAGCGAGCCTTGAGCTCGCCGGCGTCGACCAAAGAAGAAGGAAGAAGCTCGAAGAAAGAAAAAAAGGCCGAAAAAGAAAAAGCCGACCAAAGAAGAAAAGAAAAAGAAGAAAAAAATAAAAAATAATTAAAATTTGATTTGTTAAAAATAATTATTTTAAAAATTATAAAAATTGTCCATTAAATTTTTGTTGTATAAAATCATTTTAGCCATATCATTTTTAAAATATATATAAGCTTTTTTAGGTTTCGTTAAATGGGTCGGGTATGGGTCGAGTACAGGTCGGGTCGGGTATGTGTCAAAAATTTTGCACTGCAATAAATAGGTCATAAATGGATTAAATAAGTCGATTTGGGTCGGACCATTTATGACCCGACCCACACGTTTAACAAGTCTAACCAAAGCCTAGGTGCTGAGAGCTCTAGGTCTTGAGCCACCTTGTCAACTTGATTAGGATTATTAGTATTTTTGCAATTAGCATCCAACCTCAATTGACCTAGGTCCGGTCTCGACGGACTCGTGCCCATGCGTTAGAAACCTGGTCCTGGCCTCAATGGATCCGGGCCTAGCCTTGATGGAATTAGCCCAAGCGTTGGAGACTCAAGAACTAACATTGGGGTTCCTATATTCAAATGTAGAGTTTCAGGTCAAAGTGTCAATACCTAATATTATTTTGGAAAATGTTTTCCAACCTTTTCAAAGGGGAAATCGTTTTATTGAATGTAAGCATAGTATTCTGTTAACTAGAAAAACATTTTCCATTGACTTATTTTTCTAAATGAATTGGAGAAAGATGAAGAAAATGTTTTTCGAAAAATATCTTCTACAAAACAAACAGAACCTAAGAGTGCATTTGTTGGAGAAAAAGTGTTTGCCTGAAATTAGCTTCCAAATTTTCATGATTAATCAATCGAAAATACTTTCCAAATCAAGAAAAATATTCATGTATAAAATTAGGAAGTGAATTCCTAAAATTAAGAAGGTGAAAACACTTTAAAAATTGCTCCTCTTGAATTTTTTAATATTTTATTTAAAAAATCAATTTTTATAATATTCTTTTCGTTCTTCCTCCTTCGCCGATCATGGGGCTTCAACAACTGGCCACAGGAGCGAGCTAGTGCGAGCCGACCTTAGGCAAGCTCAAGCCTCGCCAGCCTCGCTGCAACAACCCAGGATCCTGCAAGCTTGAACTTGCCCGAGGTTGGTCAGGTTGGCCCTTGTCGAGCCCCGGCGACAGCACCAATGGCCTATCACAACCATTGCCAAGGCCCGGTGATCGGCGGAGGAGGAAGAAAGAAAGAAAAAGAAAATGAAAGAAAAAAGAAAAACAAAATTATTAAAAAGTGATTTTTTTATGAGATTAAAATCATTTTCCAAATGAGATTTAAACACCAAAAAACATTTTCAATCATATATTACCAAATAAAGGAAAATTAACCATTTTTTTTTAAATAACTTTCTGGAAAACATTTTCCTTTTTTATGAAATTTTCCCCAAACACACCCTAAGTATGACTTGATTGATCTTATGATTCGATGCCGCTAGAGTTTTGGAATTTCTAATGAACTCGCTCATCTCAACCTGATGCTGTCTTTATCACTTTGCAGGGTCATCTAGGGTCCGCATCACCATACCAATAGTCTCATCGGCTGCTGCGGCTACTTCGCTTGTTCTCATGGGTGCGTACATTGGATATAAAAAGTACTCCAAGGAGAAACGAGGTAAACAATTCGGTTCAAATGCGTAAAATGATCATCTTGGTAATTCTTGAAAATAAGCTTGATGACGCGAATTTCATATTCATCCATTTTCAGTGCAAAATAACATCATGCAATTACGGGCGAGCATGAGCAAGTTTAGCTTATATTTCAAGTACGAGACGCTGGAGAAGGCCACCAACTTCTTTGATGACTCGATGAAGCTGGGGCAAGGTGGGGGCGGTTCCGTGTACAAGGGGAATTTACCCGACGGGAAGGTTGTCGCAGTTAAGCGGTTGGTGTTCAACACACGACAATGGGTGGACGATTTCTTCAACGAGGTGAACCTGATCACTGGGATCCAACACAAGAACCTCGTTAGGCTTTTAGGATGCAGCATCGAAGGCCCAGAGAGCCTCCTCGTCTACGAATATCTTCCTAACGGAAGTCTTGATCAAGTTCTTTTTGGTAAGTAGCTAGTTTTTTGTATAACTGCATAACACACTTACACAGTCATCGTTCGATGTCTAGAAGAGATCCACCCATTACGACAAGCGTTTGTTCAATTTGCATTCTTAGTAACTAGCTTCTTGTATTGCAAGCAATGCTTCAATCTTATGATTTCAAAAATCTGCTCTATTAGCGTCTTGCCTTCTTCTGTGATGTCTGTCGCATTCCGCTCTGCTTGTCTTTCTAAATTAGTGAATAGAATCTGTTGTTCCAGTCAACAATGCAACCCCCGCCCTAACCTGGGAGGAGAGGCTATACATCACCACAGGAATAGCTGAGGGCCTCGCGTATCTTCATGGAGGTTGTGGAGTGAAAATCATCCACCGGGACATAAAAACCAGCAACATCCTCCTTGACGAAAATCTCACGGCGAAAATCTCAGATTTCGGGCTTGCCCGATGCATTGCTCTGGATAAGTCTCATCTTAGCACGGAATTGCCGGCACACTGTAAGAATGCCTTTTCTTTACTAGCCTACTTGTAACCATAGTCAGCACTTTCAATTTCCTTAATCCGACAAATTTGGCCTGTCAAAGTGGTTTCGCGTATCATCCTTCTCTTCACTTCACATCTTCTCTGGGCTAAGCATGGTTCATATCTAAAAGACGGTCAACAATGCAGTGGTTACATGGCACCTGAATATCTTGTGAGGGGACAGCTAACGGAGAAAGCGGATGTTTATGCTTTTGGGGTGCTGCTTCTCGAAATCTTGACTGGTAGGAAGATCACCATATACACACGAGGGTCGAGCTCGGTATTACAGTTGGTAAGATTGCTTGTCCCTACAATCAGGAAGAACTTAGACCGACATTGACTTTCCTGGCCACGCCACGCGGGGATTATCTAACTTTTCTTTTGATTTTCCCAACAAACTCTATCATTGCTTTCTGCATTAGTGTCACTAGATTTATCTTCAGATATAAGGAAGCCATGGAAATTTCATGATTGCTTTGCAGGTATGGGACCACTACAAATCGAATAATTTAGCTGCGTGTATTGATCCGGCCTTACAAGGTAAATTCCCTATCCTGAAGGCGTCAAATGTGGTCCAAATCAGCCTTCTGTGCACTCAAGCCTCCATGGAATCGCGGCTAGGGGTGAGCATGGTCCGGGTTGGTCCGGGCCACCCCCTAACCCTAGGACCAACCGGTACAGTGTCGGTCCTCAATTTTTAGGACCGAGGACCGACCCTATTGAGTCTGGGACCAAGGACCGGACCGACCCAATGGGTTTGGTCCGGTTCGCCTGGTCAACCCGGGACCAATCGATAATTTTTTTTGTCTTGTTTTTTATACTCCCTAAAAAGCAAATCTACAATTCAAATTACACATACATCAACAATGTGGCATTGTGCAACTAAACTATAAATATCAATACATATTCGGCAAATTTAAGATGACACAATAATAGAAATTTCGTACCTGCTAACCGCTCATCGAGATATGGGACAAGATGGAAAGTTCTTGTAATCATCTATCTTTAATATTCATAACACCATATGCAAAAGCGTTTTCCTGCATTTGATCATGTAGAGTCCACTCAACCAAAAAATGAGCTTCACACCACTTGACTAGCAAATCACCGTAGCAACTGCAAGATTACTACTCTACTTTTCAAAAGTTCTACCATTTGACACAAATTGAAAAGCAAAGTGCAGCTGAAATTCATTAGTAAAATACAATTAAACCATAAAAAGTTTAAAATACTTAATATAAACCATGAATATATAACTTCACATCTTGTTAATTCACTTGAACTTCTAAACACCTGAAAACAAAACAAACGACACATAATTAATACTTAACAAAAGTTTTAAATTGAAATTACTATTAGTGCTATTGATAGAACATCTCACCATAACTCTTAGATTTTACTTAGGTTTGAATATATAAAAGAATTATAAATAATATAATGTAATATAATATATATACAGGGTTGGTCCAGGGTTGGACCGACCCAAAATTCTTAGGACCGAGGACCAACCCGCACAGTGTCGGTCATGGAATTTCAGGACCAAGGACCGACCCAGTCCCCTTGGGAACCGGACCAGGACCGATAGGGTTGAGCCGGTCCAGGGTTGGTCCAGGGTCGACCCTAGACCGCTGCTCACCCCTAATCGCGGCCGCTCATGTCTGGAGTTGTTGAGATGCTCCACGATAAAGACTGTGTAGTCCCCCAACCGAACCAACCTCCATTCCTCAACGCTAGCGTGCTGTTCGACAAATCTGGCAGCAGAAGCTCTACATGCACACATGGCTGTTGAACCAGCTCATGGCATCCGAGGTTCTTCTTCTTCTCGGATATATGAATCTAAGTGGGATGCGATTGCTATGTTTTTTCTTCATAGTTTTACGTCCCGATTGGAGAATCACACCATGTTGGCATGTTTTGATTCTGGAGTCGGTCATAGTTCATGTGGCAAAAGGAAAGAAATAGAGAAAAGTGAACAAATGTCCTCCTGTTTTTTCATAGTTTTTTGTTGAAATAGTTTTACGTGGCTTCAAAATCCACAGCTGTCTCGATTACACTTTGCTGCCAACGCTTCGGCGCATTCTCACAAGTCCTCTTCGGCATTGATTTAACGAAAAAAATGATGACGAGAATGAGAAATTCTGCTTTCCCAAAGGTGATGATTGAGAGGGACACGGACTCTGAAGAAAGCTATTTTTCCGACGATAAAGGTCAAGATGGCCCTGAACCAAAAGCCTCAGAAGAAGAAGAAAAAAAGAAATTCCGAAGAATGAAAATGTAATATTTGAATTTTTTGACCAAGTCAAAAAGGAAAGGAAAAAAAAAGATGAACAGTAAACAGTGGACGCTCAGCTTAATAAAAAGGGGACCGAGACACACGAATGGGAAAGAAGAGAGAGAGACAGAAGGATAGGGAAAAGAGGAAGGTTCTGCGCCACGGACCTCGCCAAGCCAATTTAACTCCGATTCACAATTTCCAGTAAGTAATCATACCTTTCATTCGTCTAAATGAAGTAATATTCGAAGTTGGAGCACAAATTTGAGGTTAAGTAAATTTTAAGCTTCGAGGTTCAATCAAAGGGTTATTGAGCTATATATGGTGCGTGCGTGTATATAAACAATAGGTTATGGCATTGTGGAACTGTAAAATATCATAGAACTTGATTTGAGTTTACAATTTGTCCGAAACAAAATTTTGAGGTTTTCGTGCATGATGAACAGTGCACATCCAGCATCTTGGAGCCAAATTTCGACAATTTTTGGCTTCATTTTTGGGTTGGCCAAGTTAGGTTCTTGCATTACGTTGAAAAATCTTTCAATGGATTGTAAGTACGATGGAAACAAGGTTCGGCGGAGAGAGTTATGGCGTGAGTAAATTTTGCGCTCAAAATTTGCGTTGCAAAGGGCCTTGAATAATCACTTTGGACAAGCGATTTGTAGGCAAATTTGAGTTGTTTTATTAACGTTTAAGCTTAGTTTAGCTGAGTCATGTTGAGGTAATGTTTTACTTAATTTTAACTTGTTTCTTGCTCATTTGTTATTTTATCATAGGCATTCTTAGATAAGTGGTGCCATCTCTTCTTTAGCCCTTGTCTTGAAAATGATAGGATGATATATGTTATGAGTTAAAGAAGCATTAAATGATTTGATACTCCTTTAAAAATAAATAAAAGTGGTGATCAGGGCATACTGGATGCATAAAATTGAATCAAGCATTTACTATCCTTTTATCTATCGGAAATGTTAAAGTATATTTTAAACATAACTTGACTTGATTGTTATGAGTGCTTTGTAAAACATTTTGTTCACAAAACGTTTTGAGAAACTTTCTATGAAAATCATTTCGAAAGAATTTGATTTATGAAGAATTCTGGAATTATATGAGAAATATCTTATAAAATGTGTTCAATTTCCCGAAAAGTCAAGCCAAACCATCCATTGCTACAATCAAAATCTCCATCTACTTTTCAAGTGAAAGAGCAAACAGAAACCATAAGCGATAACGAATTCTTCGAAGACTATCAGCTTCCTATCATTGCGACTTTGCCTTTTTGCCGTCCTCCAACTCACCCACTGCGACGCTTGTTTCTTCGTCAAGGAACAGGTCTACTGTGATATCTGAAGGGTGCAATTCGTGACTAAAGAATCGCTGCTACACGCTTTTATCGGGTCCTCAGGCAGTAATTTTCCCGACAGGAAAAATAAATGCCTACATATATACAGGCAAGGAACTTTGCACTTTCACCTAAATGTTGCAGCCTGCTAGGTCCGACTTAACAACAGAAACTATGCGATGAGGTTGGGTGCTAAGCTGCCCCCCTCTAGCCGGCCCTAAGGGAAGGGGGGAAATTAAAGAAAAGAAAAAAATCAAAAAATTCATTAAAATATTATTTTAAAAAGGGAAAAAACCACCAAAAACCCCAAACTTTGCCCAAAGTGACAAATTTACCCCTAACTTTTTTTTTTGTGACATGAAAAATCCAATCAATATTGATTGAAAATTTAACCATTGCGAATGGTGAGAATTGACAAAGCTTCATTTACCCCAAACTTTTATTTGTGATACAAAAAACCATGAACTTTCATTTGTGTGACACATTTACCCAAAACCATAGGGGCATTTTGGTCTTTTTACTTTTAAAAACTTTTTACTTTTTTTTCTTTGTTTTTTCTTCCCTCCGCCGGCGTCCGGGTGAGGGAAAATTTGGAAAGAAATTGGAATTAGGCTTCCCTCCTTTTAGGCTATACTATTATAATCATGGCTGGAGGAGGAAATGAGAGAAGAAAAAAAACGAAAAAAATAAAAAACAGAAAAAAATAATACGAAAATACCCTTAATGGGGTAAATGTGTCATGAAATTGATTTCAAAATTTGGGGTTTTTCATGTCACAAAAAAAAGTTTGGGGTAATTTTGTCACTTTGGACAAAGTTTGGGGTTTTTGGTGGCTTTTTCCCTTTTAAAAATGTCATGTCAGCTTTGGCTAACCAAAGTTGATGATATGAATTGAATTGACATAAATACAAAATGTTTAAAATTGAATTGGCTAAAAAAAAATTATGACTAAATTGGTCAACGTTTTTTGGTAATTCTCCCTAGTAATGATAACTAGATCGCTATGTTAGTGATTTTTTTTTTGCGAAAATTGATCAAGAGCTACATCAAAATTGTAAGTGAAATTTTAAGACTAAATTGAGAAAATTAAAAAGTTAAAATGCTAAATCGACATTTCTATAATATGTTATATGATTGATTAGGCAATTTCGCTTGCAAAAACTTTCTGCACAAAAAATATATGTTTTTCTTAAGGTGCGACAAATGCGTGCAAATCATCCTATCCATGTTCCTTGAATAAGGCAGGTTTCACCTATAGAATGACCGCAACGACATTGTGATCGAATAATTTTAACGTTCAATTGAAGGGCTTCTATTTTGCCAAAAATTTGAAAGCAATTTTGGGGATTTCGTGACAATCACTTTATCAGTCTGGAAAAAAAAAAAAAAGAAGTGGTCAATAATACCTCGATGCAAATAATTAACAAGGCAATGCAAGCAGGTAAAGAGGTGGGACGCTCGGAGTGGCCAGTGATTAATCAAACCAGTTTGATGCAAACCCTTTTCTTATTGGGCGCCTTCATATGCCTAAATGCAACATCTGTAGCTTTTGATCCCTCGAACTTCATTCAATTCAGCAAAGTAATAAATAGATCTGGGAGTTCATCCTTAAGTGTAGACATGTAGTTCTACCAGAACTGTTGATGAATTCGATGCCTCGTCCCGTCGTCCGCCCAAGTCTGGAGGAGAGGGAGCTTAGATTAGGCTCTCTCTCCAACTCACATTTTATCTCTCGGTCTGTTGCGCTGCCAAATTAGAATCTAAGAAGGCCTCTCATTGACGCCTCCTAATCAGTGTGTTCTCTTCACTTGGCAGATTTCTACTAAATGCCTATAATGTAAAGGAGAAGGGTGCGAGTAGTTGAATGTCCGGTTAAATAATTAGTTGACCGTTCAGAAGTTGCATAGTACCGGAAAAGAATACTTAAGTTGCAGGTAAGTTGCAGGTAAAGCAAACACGGTCCTCGTAAGATTTAACTATTGCCAGCAAAAGAATACAGAATCTTCATTTATGGAGGCACAAGATTGGAATTCTACAGCAAGAAACAAGCTCAACAGAGTACGAATTGTGTGCACCTTTCATTTTATCAAATTAGTCCAACCCCACAGAGCTGCCTAACATTCCGCCATTGTCCCATCTAGCTAATTCGAACAACTTAGATCAGCTGGCAGTTGCAATAATCTTCTCTACTCTGCATATAGTACTAGTACAGTCATTCATATGATGAATGCTAGGCTAATATGAGCGCAATTTTCTATTGCTAATAGAACTTTCCTTGTTGGAAAAGAAAGGGCACAATAGCAAACAGAAGGAGAAACGTGCGCCACCATTGCTCAATTGCCTTGCAACAAGAACTGAGTCTAGCCCTAAATCTTCATATTGAAAGACATGGAAGAATGTTCGGCGTTGTGCTTCAAGCAAAAGTATATCAGGCACCACCATAATTACATTATTACATGTCCAACAGTAGAAGTGCAAAGTAAGAGATTATACAATGTCCTTTTCTTATTTATAATTTATGATAGCTCGTTCATGTCGCCAAACCCAAAATCTTCATGTCGAAAGACCTAAAAGAATGCCTGGCGTTGTGCTCCAAGCACAATTATATTAGGCTCTCCCTTATGGTGGGAACCTGAGGCGTCCATAGACATAAGCAAAGTGTCTGCACCAAGTGTCTGCACCAACTCTTTGAATTCTTCTTCAATCTGCATCCCGAAAAGAAGGTCCATATGTACCTGTTATAGTGCACATCCACAGAACTGACTCAAAAAATGCAACCCGTATTTTGAACAAATGACTTACCTCATTTTGTATTTTCAAGGACTTATCCAGTTTGGTGACCTTATCAGCAATTGCAGATATCATAGACTTCTCCTTCTTTCCTGTTATGAGCAAGTAATAGACTTAGTATGACAGCAATAAAATACCAGTCGAGTTCGATTCAGTTCTAAGGGATCGAAATTAATAGAAGATAATCTGAACTCACTTATTTGTTCATATTGCATGAAGAGCCTTTCCTTCTCCTCCTCAAATTGGGAAAAAATATCTATGGAAGCAAACAAATGACGATATGATGGAGAAAGGACATGGCCAACATAACCAACCATGCCATCAGATGAGCCAAAAACATCCTATTGGGAAAAACTCGAAGAAAACTCAATCATGGTCATTAGGTATATTTCTTTTAAGATGAAGGTGCATATGTCACAAGCTAATTTATTAGGGAAATATACAGTTTTCCAAGCATTCTCTCAAATTGCGAAACCTTATCTCTATCTACATTTTCATTGTATTATTAAGGTCCCAATGTACATAGTTTTTGCCTATAAACAACTTGCAACCAATAAAGTTACCATCTAAAGCCTGCAAAGGGGCTTGCTGATGAGAAGCTTTATCCTCGCAAAACTTCTCGTTAAGTTCATGGAACTTGACGGTTGCATTCCCGACACTATTTTCACACTGCAAATCATCAACGCATCAAGTGAATTCTCTCTAGGCAAAAATCACGTCACCAAGGTAGACCTTGTTCAAAAGAATAAAAATATTATATTTTTCCTCACTTACTTCTCCGAAACTCTGTTGAAGTAACTCCACAAGAGATTGACTACATAAAGAACGTATTCATTAGATATAAACATTATACCGAAGCAAAGTTAACAATTGCATGCATCGATTTGAATTTACCTGTTCTTCTCATGTTCTGACTTCAATTCATCATACATTGACTTGATCTGAGACATCAAACTATCCGGCCAAGGACAAATAGCAAGAAAGTAATAAATAAGAAATGATCATTATAAAATGATCAGGGGAAACCTCAAGAAAAAAAAGTTCAATATACCGATGCAAAAAGAGTTTTTGTCATTGGATTAGAACATGTATCGGCTTAATTAATTAAACAACCCTATGCAAATTGAACAAATATGGTAACCCATGATTAAGCTAATATAAGCGTATGAGAAAGCAGGTGGAGCCATTTAAGCCTCAATCAAGGGTGTCTTTTATCAAATGATAGGTATAAAGAAAAAAGCCAGGCGATCATGCTCTCACACGATATCTGAATCCGAGAAGAAAATGAAGCACAGGATTCAGTATTCTCCGAAGATTAATGTTATCAGCATGCTTATTATCGAGTATTCAACTCGTGGATTCTGATTCAGCCTGCAAAGGGAAAGATAAGAACAAGCATCCCGGACAGCAATAGATAAAATCTCGAGAGTATGGTCAATAAAGAGCAATGCAAACTCGATGTCTATTGAAAGGTGAATTGATTCAACACTTGAGCTCTTAAGCTTAATCAGAACAAAATTTCGCCACACTCGCCGACTAACATAATGAACCAACATGCATTCAACTTTACCAGTCACTTAATACTGACAATACTGATAAACTTTGAACAACTAGTAAATTAAATCATCAGTTAACTCGACAAGTTCTATAGAAGTTACGTATCGACAATATCAGTAAAATTTGATAGGCACGGTTAAAATTCAAATCTCAACTGGTCAAGCTAATTTCATTGATGAAAGTTGCCCTGGGACAAGCACCTCTGACGTAGTAGATTCAGAGACTAAATGCACCAACAGCCAGCAAACGTCTGAACGAGAGAAGATTTTCTCTCAGGAATGGGATGGGATTTCCAAAGTATCCATCGGATTGTTCCGACAACTTTTGGGGGCCATATTCTTTTGATTCTGTATAACTTTTCGAGAGAAATCTCATCAAAAGTACAAACTTTCTGGGAACTTGGCTTCGGAAAAGAGACTAGACTGTATAAGAAATAGTGTGAACGGGGTACAGAGTTGGGACTTTCACAAACTCAACCTGTCGGTGAATTAAAGACTCAATCCTTCGGAAGAAAATCGACCCATCAGTGAAATAAACCCACCGAGAGCTCAATCTATTGGATGAATATCAAGCAAAAGATAAAGGCATAACAAGTTGAATCACCTCCGTATACTCTCTACGTGCTTCTTATAGAACTTCCGATTTTGCTCTACCATGGACTTTAACTGGCTCATAAGACTGCACACTTCAAATTTTCACGTCAGATTTCGAATCCAGAGTGCAAAAACAGAAATTACTTCAGAACTTACGCCTCGATCGATTCATCGGAGATATCAGAACCCACATCGCTCGCCTTTCCCTCCATATTTGGGAGAGAGCTTGTGAATCGCAAGGCTTTAGAAGATGAAGGGCTCTCGTTTCGGACGTAGAAGAGCGCGCAAATCTGCTTTTGCGTGATATTGACAAGCTTCCTCTTTTCCGAATTTAAAATAGGGCAGCAGCACTAGAGGTGAGCATTGGTCCAGGGTCAACCTAGACCGACCCTGGACTGGCCCAATCCTCCTACTAGTCCTGGTCCGGTACCTAGGGAGATTGGATCGATCATTGATCCTAAAATTCCTAAACCAGTACTGTGCGAGTCGGTTCTCGATCCTAAGAATTCCGAGTCAATCCAACCCTGATTATATATATTATTTATAATTTTTTTATATGGAGAAAATTTTAAAATAAACGATGTCAACAACATTAAATAACTCTTTAGTAAGGAGTTCAAGTAATTCTATATTATTCTTTAATAACTTAGGTTTTTAATGTCTTTTACAGCGTCAATAGTCATAATTTATGATAGAGAAAAATATTTTTGTGAAGAGTCCTCACGGTGTCCAAAAATGCACCTTATGGTATCACCTTCTAGTATTTATTCTCTTCTATCTTATTTGTCCTCTTAGTTTTCAATATGCTAAAAAAAATAAAAATAAAAACAATTTCTTCGCTTGCCACTCAACACTCGCCTTGCTCGCTTTAGGTCACTCATGCCGCTCGCCGCTCGATGCTCGCTTGGCTTGTTGCTTCCCGGTTGACATTTGATGCTCATTCTGTTCAATGCTCAACCCACTTGATCCTCACCACTTGCCTTTCTTAGTTGACCTTACTCATTATCCAACTCATTGGGTCGGTACGGTCTTATATTGTCATTTCAAGGAGTACAAAAAATGAAATAAAAAATTATTGGTTAATCTTTGGTCGACCTTGAAACTGGATTGAACCTATTGGGTCAGTTCGGTCATCAATCGTTTTTTTTAAGGAGTACAAAAAATGAAATAAAAAAATTATCAGTTGGTCTCGGGTTGACCTTGAAACTGGACCGAACCCATTGGGTCAGTTTGGTCTTTAGTCCCAAGCTCAATAGGATCAATTCTCGGTCCAAAAATTGAGGACCAGTACTGTGCGGGTTGGTCCTAGGGTTAGAGAGTGGACCAGCCCAACCCGAACCATGCTCACCCTTAGACAGCACTATGTCCGTTTAAATTCATCCAACATAAAAAAGACAAAATTATCCCCAGTAATTCAATTACAATTTGAAGTGATGCCCCCGTATTTGTTACTTTCCTCCTTTTAGCTTTTTCATTTTTATGTGGGATTTAGTTGCATAATTAAAAAAAGTTGGATGTCCTCTTTTTTTTTTCTTTTTTTTAATTGCGGGTGTCCCTTTTATTTTTATTGTTAACTTTTACTTTCATAGAAGTTAGTTTCGTGGAAAAGAGAAATTTCCAAGAAATTTAATTCTTTTCTATGTTGTCAAGTAAATTTATGAATCAATAATCAAGTGTAATCTGAAAAAAAATATAAATAAAATTATAACATAAATAATTTCTTTTCACATAGCCACTTGTTTATGAACTTTCACTTCCATCTTTAAAGATTTTCCAAAATAACATCACAGGTTACCTTATTGACTCTGAAACTTTAAAAGATGAAATTTAATTATATTAAGAACAAAACAAGAAATGTTTAAAAATGCTAAGACAAATTTTTTTTTATTGAACAAGAATGTATTAATTACAAAATAATCAAAAAAAAAAACTTGCAGATCTAATGACTCATTTATTGGCCAAAAACATATAAATCTGAAATTCTTAGATCTATCGGTATCGGTACTAAGACCTGAAATTTTCTTTTGCTAATTCATTGATGAGAAAGGGGGAGAAGCAGCATCTAGACAAAATTGAAATTTTCCTTTTTTGAGCTTACTTAAGTTGGCACCATCATAACTTTGCAGACTCCTAAATAGATTATGGTACTAACGTGCAGATTCCACTCACCGAATGTATCTTTGTTATTTTATTTAATTTTTATCTTTGTTTGGGTTAATATCATTAAAAAACTCCAAATTCATAAATAAGTGATAAATTTACTTCGAACTAATTTTTTTACCAATGAAAATCCCAAACTAGTATACATTTGGCAAATTTACCAAAACCGATACATTTATAATAAATTTGCCTTATGTTAGTATCCATTAAATTTTATTGTAGAACAACTAAGTTGAATAACATATAACAGTTGACTTCTACACCAATTTGGGATTATACTCCCCATTTATCACAATTGTGTAATTTTTGTGACTTTTATGTTATTAATCCAATTTAACGAAGATTATATTTGTCATAAACGTACTAGTTTAGAGTTTTTGACAATTGAATAAATTGGTTACAAGTACACCAATTTAAGTTTTTTTATAGTCAACCACTGGGGTTTGCCCCAGTGGCCACCCTTCCAACATGGAATGGGGAGGTGGGGGGTTCGAATTCCCACATTCTTAGGGGGGTTGGGGTGGGGACGAATTAGTTTCAGGAGTGGGTTTCGACTCCCAAGCCTTACAAGGAGGCAAGGCAAAAGTCTGAGAGTTAGAGTATGAATAAAATAGGACTGACAAAAAAAAAGTTTTTTTATGGTCATTTATAATAAATTTATTACAGATGTATCAGTTTGGGGCTTTTCGTGATAAAAAAATTAGTTTTTAGGGCATTAATTTTTTTATTTTAAAAAGGAAATCAGATGAGGAAGATACATTTAAAAAATGAACATTACTCTTCTCCCGATCACTATTCATCATACGACATGCACTTCTGACATGTTCATGCCCACTAGGGAAATAATTGAGTAAATTTAATAGGGTTGATACCTTGAAAAACCCAAAACCGATACACGTGTGATAAATTTACCCAAAACTATTTTGTTTTACCATGAAAAACCCAAACAGATATACTTGTGATAAATTTATCTCGATTGACCATAAAAGCCCATAAACTGGTACATTTATGACAAATTTACTCAAAACCAAATTATTCGACTGCAAAAAACCCCAAAATTGATAAATTTGTAACAAATATACCCTCCGCTAAATTGGATTAATACAACAAAAAAATCACAAAAATTGTAAATTTAATATACAACGTGTCGGAATTCTCTATTTTTTGAAAAATGACGTATCGGCATGTCGTGTCGTGTCGTATCGCGTGTCACGTGTCAGTGTTGGTGCTACTTAAGAGGTGGAAAGGAGTGTGCAATCACTTTCATCGTCGGTGCCACGCCAGACATGAGGAAAATGGAGAACCAATCATTTTGCTCGTGCTAGATTAGGAACCAGTATCTCACGTGATCCTTTTTCAGAGACTTATTTATTACATAAAAATTAACTAAATTAAATTTACTATGTGCGGGAATTACCAAATCATATTCATAAAGCTTACTAATAGATGGAAAGTTACTAGCAACAAAACTATGACAAAATTTATCAAGCATAATATCTAGCCACAAAAAAATTAAGTTACTAAGTACATTAAATATTACTTCGATGTATAATTGTATATGAAAATAAAAAACACAAGGTATGAATGTTAATATTAACGGAAAAGTGACAAACCATTAAATATTTGACTATTCTATAATGAAACTTACTAATATTGATAATTACTACGGTTAAACAAAATTACTATTAACAAAAACTTATTGTTCATATACAATTGTTGCTTTTCCAGTTAAACGATGTTATGTGGATTGATAGTTAAATTTAAGGCATGAAAATATTACTTTCGCAAGGAGGAACGTGAGTTAAATTTATCCAGAATTAGATGTTAACTTGTGTAGATCATGGGTAAAAGTAAATTTTCAATTACAAACATAATTTTTCTCTTTTTGGTCTTTTTCTGATCGAATTTTTCTCTTTTTGGTTATTAGTACATTCTGGCTTGGTTTTTTTTTTTTTTTTTTCATATTTGAAGTGATTTGTAGTTCCGACAAAAAAAAAAAAAGTAATTTGTAGTTACTAACTAAGTTTTTAAGGGTTTAGTGATTTCCCAACACCGGATAATTTTTATTTTTTTTTATGTTAGTTTCCAGCAACTTTGATTGTAAAATTACCAATATTGCTTTAAAACCTGCACTGCAGGTTGCCAGCTGGATTTAAATAGCTTGACTTGAGGTTACTTATTATTTTTTCTGAAAATGAATGACGGAGATGACCCATGCATGGATATTTGCGAAAGAGCCAAAGGAATTATTTTGCCTTATTTTTTCTTTAAAATATATTTTTTGGTAAATCTTTAAGATATCAATTTGTCATTTAAAATTTACATTTTCAATACATTATAGTGCACTCATAAAAGCACCCAAGGAGGTCGCTTATATCTTGACACTTAATCGTCCAACATGACATTATAAGACTATCGAGTGCTTGAAATTTGATGTCCGTTTTCTATACCGCTTGTTATTTGATTATCACGTAGATGGAATTATATCAATATCTTACTATTTCCTTGGCAGACCCTTTTGATGATTTAAACTTTTTGGAAAAGATAATTGGTCCAGCAGGCCTATATTCTATTATTCTTTCTCTTGTACTGAAAAATTGGGAATGAATCTTATTAAGCAATTTTGACCACATGATCCGTTCATTCCCATTTCAAAGATCAACCCTTTTCAAAAATCATTTTCAAAAGGGGTATATTAAGATAAGGACAATGCTGCACGTATTAAGAGCCTACTGAAAAATCTTTACGATTTGTCAATCCAAATATCTAAAATTTACATGCATACATTGACGTATGTGTTTGTACGTAGATAAATATCCTAGATCATTTTTTTTCTTATCACACGAATATTATGGGGATTCGATGTTTGCTATATTCTGATGTTAATTAGGAGTTCCTTTTCCTTTTCCATGGTAGGTCTATAAACCAACTCTTGATCGGTTTGCAAATGCAGGTGGCTTGGTTGGAAACTCTTTCGCACAAGCATATAAAGGTTAGGAAATTTCCTTCGAAACTTGCTCTTGACTTTGTTGTGATGTTTGTTGGTTTTCTCTATACATGGCGTAGAGAACTTTGTCATTGCATTCGCTTCAATTTGGTCTAAGGCCCACTGGTACTCCCCCTATCTCTAAAGGGACCTATACACTCCACTAACTGCCTCCTAAATGAGCAATAAAGTGAGCGAGCGAGTGAAGCCTTCAATTTAGTGGCTCCCCACTTTCCCTCGTCCTATTCTTTCATGTCGAAGTGTGGAACCATTGGCTCCTGATTTATTTTCAACCTGTACATGTTGATGTTCTTATGATCATGATCACAGATGAAGCTCAAGCAGAAAGTGTCCTATATGGAGATCTGGTTGCAATCCTCGGTAACTTATTCATACTAATATTTGTTCATTTTTCGTGTCTATGTCGACATGTTTGGTTTAACCTCAGCACTTCCATATGGTGCATCCATAATTCTTTCATCCACTGTTTCTCCTGGATTCGTGACTCAGCAGGACCAACAATTGCAAAGTATGTCTTTGTCATGCAGTGTATTAATTTAAAAGATGAAGGCCATCTAAATAACAAGAAAAATTTCATCGTCAAAATGATGGAACATTGTATAAGGGAGGTTCTACATACGCTCATAGCTAAACACGGTTTCCTTTGGTTGATGAAGACAGAATACTAAAAGTTTTATTGGATAAAATAATGGGTTTATTTACCAGCATTCTTCTTCTAAAATTTGTGCTACATATGTCATATTTCAAGTGAAATAAGATATCTGAAATTGGTGGACGCCCATGTTTCTGTTGGTGTTAAAAGTCAAAGCTTGGAGAAATATTCCCCCAACAGGGAATACTCTCGTTGGATTAACTTATTAAGGAACCCTATCCCCGAGACATTCTTATGGCGAACTAAATGGTTCACTATAGGAGAGGCGCGCTTTGCATTTGAATATTATGACCCCATCCCCCGACTACGTCTCTTCGGAGCTACTTCATACTATCCACATAGGATGGCTTGTCAATATAGGGCCCTCCAAGAAATCATGCCACCGCTCAAACCAGGATTGTTCCGAATCCTTTTCACCCATACGGGCCATAATTACTCGGATGAAATCCATACAATCCAGAATGCATGGAGTAGATGCCACATCGAAAAGATTGCCGTGCCCAGAAAACTAAAGGGACAGGAAAAGCCCATAACGCGTCCACATTCTACATTCTCAACCATAGGATTCCCGAGGAGCTGCAACCAGTGATCCCTGATGAAGCTGATAAACTCACTCAGCAAGGACGGATTGAATCTCTTGAAGGAAGTTTGGAGACAAGCAGGAGACATGTATCGAGGCTAGTTCGAAGGAACAAGAGGCTTCGCAAGACTGGGACTTCCCATCGCATATAAGAATGGGCTGACTTAGTTTTCTAATGTGAATATTTCTAAATGTGAATATTTAGGATAGTTCTATCTTTTTTACCATGTTTAAAGAGTCCTTTTGGCATTGTATAATCCTTCCGTGAATAAATAAAAACAACTCACCCTTGCCATGGGCCAATGTTTTATATACTTCTCTCGCTTACGTTCTTTTCATTATGTGCAATGAAGGTAGTCACGGCATAACCGCATTCGCCAAACCCACAAGCAAGAATGGTTGAAGAAAACGTACCAAGCCATGTCGCGGTGTTGGAAAGTGAAATGAAGCAAGTCTTCAATGTGCTTCAACAATTCTCGAAGCAGATAGATTCCATTCAAGGCAAACTTGTTCCCGCCCCGGCCCCAATCGAAATATTGTTGCCGCAATCATTCATCCTGGGGTGATCAAGGAAGAGATACCGACGACAACATGCCTGAATTGGAGGATGATCCACCCCAAATCACGATTGAAAAAGCTAGGCCTAACGGTTTGCCCAAAACTGAGCATGACAGACGCCTCGAGAAGCTTGAAGAGAGGCTAAAACAACTGCAAGGCCTCAAAGATCCTACTCCAATAGACCTCTCCGTCTATTCCAAGGTTAAAATGCCGGAAAAATTCAAAATGCCTAAGTTTAAGAAGTACGATGGCACGATTTGCCCGAGGGCTCATTTGCAAATGTACTTGGTTCGAATGACCTAGTACATTAATAATGTGCCTTTAATGATCCAATTGTTCTAGTCAAGTTTAGTAGGCCCTGCCCTTAGGTGGTACATCACGAAGAACATAAACCTCCTCAAAACATGGAGTGAAGTAAGTGAGGTGTTCCTCAAGCAGTACAAGTTCATAATGGACATTATCCCCTCTCGTGAGGATCTCGAGCATACTGAAAAGAAAAAGCATGAATCGTTCAAAGAATATGCTATTGGGTGGAGGAATCTAGCCACCCAAATCAGTCCTGAATCAACCGATTTCGAGCTAAGAAAAATGTTTATCAAAACCCTCCCCTGCGAATACTGCAATCGAATCTCTGAATCATTCCATCAACTCATTCCAATAGGAGAGCAGATTGAGATAGGGTTGAGGAATGGTTGGTTCACTGAGCCTACGCCCACAAGCAGGAGGCTTAACATGAAAAAAGACAAAGAACCCTTGGTGGATGTCAATGCAACCTACACCACAAACACCAGTCATCCCCCAACCGTTCAGATAAGCGCATGACAACAACAGACTACCAGCCGTCAATCGCCCTAGTGCTACAACAACAGGAGACAGTTCACTCCGCTTCTCGGATCTCCATCACAGGTTTTGGCAATCCTCCAGAATAAAAACCTCATCTCGATTGAGCCAAAGCGACTCAACGCTGAAAATTTCTCCAACTACGACTCTTCCAAAAAATGTGACTCACATGGGAGAAGTAGGCCACTCAACTGACGAGTGCTTTACCCTTAAACATCGGATCCAGAACCTGATGGATATTAAAGCCTTCTCATTCCAAACTACAAAACCAAATGTCCAAAGCAATCCGCTCCTTGATCACATCGATAGAGTAAACGTGGTATTTAGTTCTAAAGCCAGCCAAATCAGAAATGTTAAAGCACATACCGTTGACATCTATCGAGGGCTGGTAGAGGCCGGGTATTATTCAGGTGATGAAGTACCACCCTTAGCAACAATGAAGGAAAGGGTATCAAGAATGATGGAGGTTGGAATAATTGTGTATGCTGACCACACCGGCAGGGTCTCTACTATATCGCAAGTCGTCATCAATGCCGTGCTAAACGCAGGAAAAGAAAAGATGGATCCCACCCCACCTGAAGGCATATTTGAAAGGAAAGGAGCCCAACTGTTGACAACAGGAGCGGCTATAATTATTGAGATCCCCCAACCCTATAAATACGAAGGCAACAATGCAGTTCCTTGGTCCTACAGCCTCGATGTTGGCTTAGTCACGAGGTCTGGGCGAACCTATGTTCAAGTCAATACACAGCCCGCCAAGCCTGTCACTGACGAAGAAGCCAAGGAGTTCTTGGCCATAGTCAAAGCTAGTGAATACAATGTGGTGGAACAATTGCGGAAGCTACCAGCACAAATCTCCCTACTAGAATTACTTCAAACGTCTGTCAAGCACCAGAAATCCCTAATGAAAGTATTGAGCAAAGTACATGTCCCCGAGACAATCGAGCATGCCAAACTTAAGAAGTTCGTCGGAGCCATCTTTCTAAAAGATCAGATGGCTTTTTCCGATGAAGAGATCCCCGAGGAAGGTAGAGGAGACACTAAGGGCCTCTACATATTAGTTAAGTGCAACGCCTCCCACGTCACTCGAGTACTGATTGACAATGGATCAGCTTTAAACATATAACTATTGGGGACACTTCGTCATCTTAAAATAGAAACGTCCCAAATCCAGGTAGCCAAGACTTCCATTCGAGCGTTCGAATAGGCCCAACCATATTCAAAATTTTATTCCAGGTAATGGATATCCCCACCGCGTTCAATTTCCTCTTAGGCCGCCCATGGATCCACGTCGCTGGAGCAGTACCTTCAAGTCTCCACCAAAATGTAAAGTTCGTGGTTGGAGAAAAACTGATTACGGTCCGCGGAGAAGAAGACCACCGCATCTACCACGAGACGGCCATCCCTTATGTTGAACCCGGTGACAAAAAGGAATCCAGCTATCACTCGTTTGAGCTCATGTTTGCTATACATGGAACTCGAAGGACTCCACCCCCTTGTCCCTGAAATGTCAAGCACTGCAATCATGGTAGGGAAAATCATGACTAGATACAGTTTTACCCCAAGTCAAGGGCTCAGTAAGGGAAGCCAAGGCATCCATGAGCTTATTAAAGCCTTGAGGAGACCCCACACCATCGGTTTAGGATATCACAGAGATAAAGAACAACACCGGGAGGGAAAGGCAAAAAAGAAAGCCAGCCTTGTATACCCTCGCCTTGAGGAAACCTTCCCAGGCCCTACAAGGATGATGCATGAAGAGGAAGAAATGATCGGCATTCCAAAACAAATCAACCATGAAAGCCCGAAGTTTCCCATTTACTTGGGCATGGGTTAGGAGAACATAACTCAGCTCACACTTACCAAGAAAGAAGTGCTAGATGACATGACCATCATGTTTAGAGACATTTTCATGGGTGCCATCGATGAGGAACAACTAGAAGAAATAGACGATAACTTCTCGTTCACCTAGCTTCAACGTCAAGTCGATGAACTACGCGAGACAGTACACCACTTGACGGAAAATTTCACTCAAACTGCCCGAGTATTTCGCTCTCGTCACAATGAGAAGTCGGTAGCCGAAATAAATGAGGAAGACCCTACCAATACAACCTGGCAAGGGGCTCGGCTACCTCAGTCCTCAAGCAACACGCGGCCATATTCGCCCCTGCCTAAGTCGATGGCTACTATTTTCCCCATCCTCCTAGAGCAAGGACTGATCTCTAGGGAACTCAGGTGTCCTACTCCCGAGTACTTTCCTGATTATGATCCATCCAAGTATTATGGCTATCATTCGAGGGAGTTGGGACACTCACTAAATGACTGTACCATCTTGAAAGACAAGGTTCAGGATCTGTTGGATGCTGGGGTATTCATGTTCCGCTCCCTATGGCTATGTTATGGCAAAGATGACCTCCTCGTGGTACCTAGCACCCGCACTATGTTCCCTGAACATGCTAAGAAGGTGCATGGAAAGGCAATCATGGGTACCTTGGGTTAACCGAGTGGTAAATTTGATTACTATGTTAACTACTTAGTTCCCCAAAGCTTCTATGACCATCATCAGAACATTATCCCTGATGGATGGGGAGGCATGAATGATCTAAAATTCACGAAGTTGGCAGCACAAAAAGGCACGATCGGTGACTGGTATGAAGATTTCTTCGTGGGCTCTATCAACGAAGGACCGTCGGAGGAAATGGGTGCAGGCCTACTTGAGTAAAACCCTTTTTAATTTCCTTGCATACTCCCCTACGTGGGAACCTGTACATCTTCCTTAAGCCTGGCTTGTTTTGTTTTCAACATCAATTCCACTTGAGGAACTAACTTTTGAAATCTCTTCCAAAATGTAAATCCCCCTATTACTAGATAAAGTTAAAAATTTTGAGGGCATGAGGAGACACACCAAACCGGCCCGCTGATGATATCCAGCCATGAAGTGAAAGAAGAAATCTGAGGCCTGAGTTTTCTCATGCTTCCTCGTCTTAGACCTTCAAAAAACAATCCATCACATTTTCAAAAGAAAAGAAGCATGCATGTTGTTAACCTTATTTGTTTCACTAACCCATTTACTTTATGACGTAGGCATAATCCAGCGGCAAGCAAGGGTACGGGAACAATCCAAATCAACACTGTAAGTAGCCATGATAGCAATTCTGATAATCCAGATGACGATTCCGACGAAATCCAATGGAATTGGGAGCAACATGAAGAAGCAAGGCCCCTACTACTAAAGACACTATCACTGTCAATTTGGGCAGCACAGAAGGCCCAAGGGAAATAAAGATCGATGCAAACCTTCCTAAAGAAGAAGCCGCAAGTTTAATTGCTCTCCTAAAGAAGTATCAAGATGTATTCGCATGGTCATATGCCGATATGCCAGGCCTTGATACAATGATTGTGGAGCATAGGTTGCCAACCAACCCTGATGTAGCTCCTAAGAAACAACGGCTAAGGAGAACCAAGCCAGAATTGTCAAAAAAGATTGAAGAAGAGGTAATGAAACTCCTAGAAGTGGGCTTCCTCGAAGTCTCGCGATACCCTAGTTGGGTAGCAAACATTGTACTAGTGAAGAAGAAACACGGTTGAATTCGGGTCTGTGTTGACTACCGTGATTTGAACAAAGCAAGCCCAAAGGATGATTTCCCGCTACCACACATAGACGTTCTCGTGGATAGCACTGCTGGATTCAAACTATTCTCTTTCATGGATGGATTCTCTGGATATAACCAAATAAGGATGAAAGAGGAAGACAAGGAAAAAACGGCATTCATCACTCCATGGGGAACCTTTCACTATAAGGTCATGCCTTTTGGCCTGAAAATGCTAGAGCAACTTACCAACGTGCCATGGTCACCCTTTTCCATGACATGATGCACAAAGAGATTGAAGTATATGTTGATGACATGATCACCAAAACTAGACATAGAGAAGACCATGTGAAGACCTTAGAGAAGTTATTTGATCGGCTTCGCTAGTTCAAGTTGCGCTTTAAACCCAGTCGAATGTGTGTTCGGGGCAACTTCTGGCAAATTACTTGGGTTCATCATGAGCTGTAAGGGATAGAAGTGGACCCATAAAAAACTAAGGCGATATTTGAGTTGCCTCCTCCCTCAACTGTAAAAGAAGTCCGGAGCCTCCTAGGGAGATTAAATTATATTGCGCGATTCATATCCCAACTTTCTGAAACTGCAAAACCTTTCTTTAAACTTCTCAAGAATGATGCATAGATTGAATGGGATGATGACTCCCAACTTGCATTCGAAAATCTAAAGCAGTACCTAATGAAACCCCCGGTTCTAGTACCCCCGACTCTGGACACCCTTTGATCCTCTACCGTACCATTAATAGTGAATCCCTAGGTGCAATGCTAGCACAGAAGGGGCCCCATGATGGGAAGGAGTGAGCCATTTACTATTTGAGTAAAAAGTTCACTACATCATAACAAAACTACTCAAAATCAGAAAAAACATGCGCTACACTGGTATGGGTGTTGCACAGACTCCAGTAGTATATCTTGCATCACCAAACATTCCTCGTAACTGAGGATGACCCAATCAAATATTTGCTCGGTCACCCGACCTTAGTGGGAAAATTGGCCAAATGACAAATCCTGATCTCAGAATTCGACATTCAAGCAATGTCGCAAAAATCAGTTAAAGGTTGGGTGATTGCTGATATGTTAGCAGATTGCCCTAGGGAGATACGTGAGGATAATCCCCCAGACGACCGGATTTCAGTAGTAGAGGAAGACACATGGACCATGTTCTTCAACGGAGCCGTGAACTTGTCAAGTTCTGGCATCGGGGCGGTTTTGATATCCCCAAATGGGCAACATTATCCTATGGCCACAAAATTGATGTTTCCTAGCCGAATATAAAGTGTGCATCCTCAGCCTGCAAGCGACCATTGGAATGGAAGTGACAAAGCTAAAAGTGTTCGGCGACTCCGCCTTAATTATCCTTCAGACTTTGGGCAAATGGAAGACAAGAGACGCCAAACTCGTTCCTTATCACGACTACTTGGAAGAATTGATGGAGGAATTTCAGGACATCTCATTTGAATACCTACCTAGATCTCGTAACCAGTTCACCGATGCACTAGCAACGTTATCATCTATGTCAAAAGTAACATAAGGGTTAGAGGTGGAGCCTTTGAAGATTGAAGTCTTGGCCAAACAGGCCCACTGCATGGCTGTAACTGAAGAACCCGACAGGAAACCCTGGTACCACGATATCATAAAATACGTTCAGAAGCAGGAGTTTCCTATAGGAAGCACGCCCGCTGATCGAAAATACCTAATGAAAATGGCTTCGAGGTTTTTCGTCAGCGGTGAAAATCTGTACAAAAGATCATATGACTCAGTCCTGTTAAGGTGTGTGGTAACAACTGAAGCCACACGAACAATACAAGAAATGCATGAGGGAATATGTGGCCCTCACATGAACGGGTGCCTGCTGGCCAAGAAAATAATGAGATTAGGTTATTACTGGCTCTCCTTAGAGAGCGATTATGCCCAACATGTGCGCAGCTGTCATTGTTGTCAGATTCACGGGGACAAGATAAATTTCCCTCCAATCGAATTGCACCAGTTATCTGAGCCATGGCCATTTTCAATATGGGGCATCGATGTAATTGGCTCAATCAATCCGAAAGCATCAAACGAGCACCGGTTCATCTTGGTTGCAATCAATTATTTCTCAAAATGGATCGAGGTTATGTCCTATGCAAGCATAACGGCACGAAGTGTTATGAAGTTCATCGACACGACATAATCGCCCGTTATGGCGTGCCAGAAACTATCATCACCGACAATGGGTCGAACTTCAACAACAAATTGATCGACCAATTGTTTTCTGAGTTCAAAATTCAACATCTTAACTCGTCTCCCTACCGTCCACAAATGAATGGAGCTGTGGAGGTCGCCAACAAAAACATCAAAAAGATCCTAGCCATGACAGTTGAAAACTACCACGACTGGCACGAGAGGTTGCCCTTCGCACTAATAGCATATCGAACCTTGATTCAAATTTCCACTAAGGCAACCCCTTTTTCCTTGGTCTACGGCATGGAGCCGGTTTTGCCTGTGGAAGTAGAAATCCCTTCCCTGCGGATTTATCCCAGGCAGGATTGTTCGAGGAAGAATGGATGCAACAAAGGCTCGAGCAACTGAATATGATTGACGAAAAATGACTGAAAGCCCTCTGTCACGGTTAGTGTTACCATCAGAAGGTAGCCCAATCGTTCAATCAAAAGGTGCGACCTAAGCACTTTAAGGTAAACGAGCTAGTCTTGAGAAAGACACCGCCAATCTTTCCAAAGCCCGGAGGCAAGTTTGCCCCGAATTACAAGGGTTTCTATGAGATAAAGAAGATACTCCCCGGAGGAACCTTGATCTTGACTGAAATGGATGGACAAGAATTCTCCAAACCAGTCAATTCCGATGCTGTAAAAAAGTACTACCCTTGAAAGGTGTTCATTGTCTAGCATTGCCAAGCATTTCTCTATCGAAATGAAAAATGCCTATGCACCTCTTATATATGAGTGATATGCACCTCTTATATATGAGTGATGTATTTACACCATCGTGAAAATGTATTTGACCGATTCAACGAAAAAGAATGAATGGTAATCACCATCATTTGAGGAAATTTTGGAATTCAGGCAACAAACTTGATGGTTAATTTGGGCAAATCGATATTGGCCAAGCAAGTACATAAGAGTAACTCGTATCAAATTCACCCAACTTGGTGTGAAAGGACGTGTTGTCAAGGAACTAGTTCAATAGAAAAACAAGCACTCCATGAACACCACCAGTGCGCGCTTGCGAAAACGGGAGAATAATTGACCTGACAAAACAAGAGACGTAGGACTTCGTGTCCTTCTCGTACTTCACGTCCACTCAATCATCAACAAGCCAATGAAGGGATCACTTGACCGTCCGAGTTATGGACAATAAATCAATAAGAAGCATGTCAGACTTTGACGAGCGCTCCCAAGCAAAATGGCGTCTCAAGTATTGCCAAAGCGAATGACAAAAATCCTTCGGCCTTTGGTCACATTTAATCTCGGCCATTTTGAGTGATCCATTTTCATATTCTCTTCTGCAAGGGCAAAAGCAGAAGCGCCTGATCAGATTCTCAACCCCAACTGATCCTTCTAGTGTCATCTCCTTATTTAATAGGGACAGTTCGTCGACTCCCATTTGTAAATAACTCATTTGATATTAAAAATTTAATATATTTGTAAATACCATTATGTTAAATAAATACTTCGAAAGCTGTAAAATTTTTTTGAGCAAATTCAATTATTTGTACAAAATCCATCATATTTAAAATGCTGCATGCCTCTTCCAAATGGATTTTGCATAATGATTTTGCCTAAATCACTTATTCCACTGAGAATTATCAAAATAGACAGCTCAATGAAGAATATAAGATTGATCGATGCATGCTGGATAAGGCGTATCAAGATAATGAAAGGCAAGCCATATCCTACACACAGTCCCCTATCTATACACTTGTGAGACGAGTGCAAGAAATGCTATGCCTGCAAGGTAAAGGGTTCTCTCGCGAATGGTACGATAGGGGCATTTCATTGCTTACCCCCTTTGAGCCCCATACACTTGTGAAGTTTCTTTCATACCCCTGTCAAGAACCACTCCACACTAGGGCATATCGGAGACAAGGCGGTATCACAAGGTGAGAAAGCAGATAAAATTCTTCCTGCTCACACTTGCATGAATCTTCGGGTGTCTTTATGGCATATTAAACACTCACGATAATTTAAGTGCCCTAGAATGACGAAGAACAATTCTTTCTCTACGCACTTGTATTCATTGTATAGCCCAATCGAGTTTGTAATTCTACCCTCACATTGCGACAAAGCAAGAGTTATTGACATTCAGGCAGCATAACCCGAAGCACTGGCTGAAGATGAAGACTCAAGAGTCTAATGACACTGTTTGCTTATACTTGCCTAGGGCAGTTCCTCAGATAACGAAAATGAAAACTAGGAGCATGAAAAAGCAGTATACCTAGTAAAAGCAAGGTCAATGCCAATATATGAGAATAAATGAAATAAAAATTAGGAGGCATGAAAAAACAGTGTGCCTGGTAAAAGCAAGGCCGATGCCCCTTAGACAAAAAATACAACCATTTGTATCCCCAAGAAAAGTTGCTGTTGTGATTCGATTAATAGAGCCTCCATCTGACAATGAAAAGAAAGACTAGTGACAAATGCCAAGGTAATCACCGACTCTTACCCTTTTACACATGAGTCAAGCCTACATTGAGTTCCATTGTAAAAATCTCTTCAGACTAGGGCACTTCAATTAACGTAGGATTTCATATGACTATAAGCATCGCTCGGAGAAGTACGAGCAAGATTATTCTATATCTTTTCACAGGGTTCCCGACTTGTAAACCCGAAGATGATTGTGCAGTGTTTCTTTCATAAGCCTTGACCTTAATGGTCCCCTTTGATAAGCCGTTGGCCAAGCCTACATTACGGTCCCGGCGAAGACCTCTCATATTGGTAAAATCGTACCGCTTGCAAGAATACTCGGACCTTTGTTGACATGATGACAGTGAGATAGTATGGTCATTATAAATCCTGCATAAATGGTTAGGATAAAACAGCATTTTTCCATGAAAGTGAGTGGAAAGTCCTTTCAGACTAAAAGTCCCTCATCTGACATGTTCAAGACATCTACATTCTAAATGAGGGTTGTCTTCCAAAATTTTCCCCAGTGGAACTTAGATGGTGCAAAACTGACAAAATTCACATATTCTTGAATTTACAGCATGTACGATCATGTGTGCATACTGTGCAAATAGCAGACATACCCTCAGAAATCAAAGATATCACCAGGTAAGCATATCTCTATCCCCATTTGTCTTTAGGTACCTACAACTGTCTAGGTACTCTCTTTTGGCACTCGACCTGTTTGAGTTGTCCTCAAAGTATCTCCTCAAAGTGTTGATACTTGCGACTGTCCAGTTATCCCTTTGTCTTTAGGTACCTACCATTGTCTAGGTACTCCCTTTATTGACACTCGACCTATTCGAGTCGTCTTTTGAGTTTGGATACTTGCGACTATCCATGTATCCCTTTGTCTTTGAGTACCGGTCGTCGTTCGGATACTCCCTCTTCTTGACACTCGACCTGTTCGAGTTGTTCTCATAGTTAGAATGCTTGCAACTGATTAAGTATCCCATCATCTATGAGTGCCTATCACTTTTTGGTTACTCTCTTTATATCGACACTCGACCTATCCGAGTTGTCCTCAAAATTGTATCATTGAATATTAGTAGTTGTTCAAGCATTCCACTGCTTTGTGTGCCTGCGGTTACCAAGGTATGCTCTCTTATCATCATGACGCTTGGACCTGCTTGAGTGGTCCCAGATCGTATCAATAACTATTTGTGATTATCCAAGTATTCCACTGCTTTGTACATTTGTGGCTACCCAAGTGTTCCAGCCTTTTTAAATGCCTATGGCCATCCAGGAGGTGGGAGATCTTCACGAATATGCGAGGCACATCCTCGATATTCCCAATTACCAGGAGGTGAGAGACCTTCACGAATATGCGAGGCACGTCCTCGATATTCCAACTACTAGGAGGTGGGAGACCTTCACAAATATGCGAGGCGCGTCCTCGATATTCCAGCTACCGGAGGATGGGAAACCTTCTCGAGTATTTCGTACTTGTAATCATCCAAGTATCTCTCTGATACCTACAAAATGGGTATCCTCTAGAGTTCGTACTTATGATCATCCAAGTACCCCTTCGATGCTTGTGAACGACCAGATATCTTCCAAGGTTCGTACTTGTGATCATCCAAGTACTCTTTCAAAACCCGTGAATAACTAGGTACTCTTTTGATGCCTGCAAAGGTCCAGATGTCCTCCAAGTTAGTACTTGTGAATACCTAGATACTCTTTCAATATTTGCAAATGTCTAGGTATGTTCCAAGGCAAATGGCCTAAGAAAGGTTGGCGCATCCCTCGAGAAAGGTTGGGTAACAACCCGGTGTCCTTGACAAAGCTCAGGCACCCAATAGATAGATGCCTTAAGAAAGGTCGGCGCATCCCCTCATAAAGGTTGGGTACCAAACCGGTGTCCTTAACAGAACTCAGGCACCCAACAAACAGATGCCTTGAGAAAGGTCGGTGCATCCCTCGAGAAAGATCGGGTAAACAACTTATTGCTCTAAACAGGCAACCGAATAATGGTTTGAGTCCTAGAAAAGTAATTTCCCGTCAAAGCGACCGAAGAAAGGTTTGGGTCCTAGACAAACCACTCATTGCTATAACAGGTGACCAAATAATGGTTTGGGTCATGAAAAGGCAATTTCTCATCAATGCGACTAAAGAAAGGTTTGGGTCTTGAAGAAGCAACCTCCTCACGACACCAAGTGAGATGATGCCATGATATTTGCCAAACTCGGGGTTCACACCCTACCACTCATTCTCGGTAAGTAATTACATGTATCTTCTTATTTATCTTAATACGTGTAATGTTATATTGCTCTTTTTCTGCATATGACAATAGGTCCCAAGTAAGATATAATCTATTGTGTATGCATAGACAAAATTTAGATATCAGTTTGTCTTTGAATGCAACCAATGTGAGCTCACCTTCAAAGAGGAGCAGCTGTTGACACCTAAATTTTGATTAGTTTTTTTTAGGCCTTAATTACTTTTTTTATCTTTATTTTGTTTTTTTTTTCGGATAATAAATACTAAATAAAAAAAAAAACAAACAAAAAGGGGAAGCGGCTGCACGGGGCTGGGCCTTTGCGCCTAGCCCCCTCTTCTTTCTCTTTTCCCCCAGGGCCTAGCCTTTTTCCCAAGACCCGGCCCAACCCTTCTCTCTCTTGCCCCCTTCCTCCCTTGTCTTCTTCCCCACAACTCCTACAACCAACTTGGCACCTACGACCGAGGGGGGTAGGCCAACATCTGCCGGAAGAGACAGATCTCAGGCGCCATTAATGGCCGCTTTCATGCCAAGCCTGCCTCGGTAGAGGAGCGAGGATAGGACGCCAGTTCAGCCGAGGGGCTATAGTCGGCAAGCCAAAAGCCGATGGCCGAGGCTCTCCGTCGACCAGACCCCCCCCTCGCCTATAAATAGAAGGGCACCACCTCCGTCGATGGCAAGAAGCAAGCTCGAAAACCTTCCCCGGTGAGACTTCGAGGGAAGATCAAAGAGCAGGCGAGGGAGAAAACAGGTTGCCAGCTCAAATGACCTCCCTCCGAGAAACATCGGGGGAGGTCGACAGCGAGCAAGCCTAAGAGGGAGAGACGCCAAAGCAGGAAGAGCCTAGGCCAGAGGGAGCGAGAGGATGAAATCCGAGCCTCAGATCCAAAGATCCAAGGGCGGGGGTCGGCCAAAGGCCCAGATCTAATCGCACCTGATCAGATCTAGGAGTCGATCGAGCTCCACTGCATCACCAGGCCAGCCACCATTGCCATTCAGTCGCCGACGACACCGCCAGTCCGCACCTCTCCAGTAGCCGCCCGTCCCGACGCTTATTGTCGATCATGTCCCTGTTGTGCCGAGCCATCGCAAGATCCAGCCCCAGTCGTAGCACCAGGCCGGCCACCGCTGCTGTTTAGTTGCCGACAACACTGCCATTCCGCACCTCTCCAGCAGTCGCTCATCCCAACACCTGCTGTCGATCCTGTCCCTACCATGCCAAGCCATTGCGGGATCTAGCCCTGTTGTAGCACCAGCCCAGCGTCACCGCCATTCAGCCTCCAACGTCGTCACGATAAGCCCAACACCATCATTGTTTAGCCCCTACGTCATCCCTGTGTCACCCATGTCACTCCTTCGAGTTGTCTGCCACCGACAACACCAAAGCACCGCACCGTTGCTGCCCGTCCTCGCAGACCTCGACATCGTCGTCGCCCCCTCGCTGCTCGTTGCCGCCACTCATTGTGTCGCAGCCACCGTCAACACAAAACTGCCACTCGGCGTCATCCCAGCCCCCTTTCCTCGACGCCACGAAGAAACAAAGAGGAGGAAGGCCGTAAGATCGGGTTGAGCCCGAGTCGGACTCGGGTCGTAGTCTGGGTAGGGATTCGTCCGGGTTGGGCCTATGTGCGTGGGTTGACTTTTCTTTGGGTCGGGCCCTTCTTTATTGGAAGATAAGGCTAATTTGATTTGGGCCGAGCTTGTTTTAAAAAAAAAAAGAAAAAGAAAAAGGGGATCTTGGGCCGAGCCTGTACGGGCTCGTGTCGCAGTCCGTTTGTGTCTTGGGTGGACGACCCGAGTCAGACCCAACCCAGGGATTCGACCCGCGTTGCCTTTTTAATATATTGTATTATAATAATAAATAATAATATTTTATTAAAAAATCAAAAAAATATTTTCAAAAAATAAAAAAAAATCCAAAAATGTCCCATGTTTTCCTAATTTTCTAAAAAAAAAAGCCACAAAAAATTGATTTGTATTTTCAGAAAAAGATCAAAAATCCAAAAAATGCTTTTTATGTTAAAAAAAATAGAAAAAGACCAAACAAAAAAAAGTTTTTTCTCCGCAAATGCATGGAAAACTCCCCAAAAATCCAAAAAACCTTAAGGTTTAAACAAGATTAGGTATTGGAAGGGCATTAGTGATTAACTAGTGTAATCAAGTCCCCGAACCTAGTTTCTTTGGTTGCATAGGAGCGAATATTCCTCCCAACATTTCACTTGGGTTTCTAGTCGACCCACCCCAAATTGATTAGTGGCGACTTCTTAACTTATAGGTAAAAAATATATCAAACCATTAAGTCGTGAATTGGTGGGCTTGGGAGAGCCCAGGCTAAACCTAATAGACCTAGCCAAAACATTAGCCTCCGTAGGCGTCCACCCTAATCGGGCGCAAAAAAAAGAGGTCACGACATCATTTAAAAAAAAAACGATAATTGCTATTGCCGATTTGAGTTGCTAGAAACTCCAATGTGATGGTAGGTTAATGTTTTTCTGACTGACGTGGCTCACTAGTAGAGTGAGTAAGCATGAAGTGCTTTTGAATTTCTTTTATATGACAATTATCATTATCTGAAAAGATCTTGTTTTCATCAACTTGTGTGGGGATCGCCAAGTGAATGCCTCTCTTTTTCACTTGATCAAACTTGACAATCCTACTACCTTTCCCTTCTAGGACATATTCCTAGCAGGTCACACCTCGACTCCAACGAAAATCAGGGATGACGTGGCTGTCTTTCACCTGAAAGACACATCCTTAAACACCAACCAATAACATGTTATCAAAGAATGTATACTGCCAGCATATACAACTTATACCAAAAAAATCTCACCACCAAAATATTCCTCGCTAATGGCTCGCCTTACTTGTCTTTAACTGACGAACCTGAAAGAAGCTAGTGAGTAGTACATCTCTTCTAACCATATTGAGCTTTTATTATGTATATATACAAATCAATACCAAAAAATTGATAATCCTAATTCAAAATATATTAAACATAACAAATCAAATAGGACTTGCTTCATTTCAAGAGAGCTATACACACACTAGAAATACTCATTTAATCCACTATCACAAATCAAACATTAATGATCAAATCCATTAATTAATCTCTATAATAACACAATGATCCACATCATCAATTAATCTATTATTCAATATTCAACCATGGTCATAACCAAGATTCCTCCTTGGCAACGTCTTTACCTATTATTAGTCAGTGTCTCGGTCCAAAAATGATATCCTAAAAGCATTAACAGAAACCCGTAACCAAATTCAGAGCAATAATGGGTATCGAATCATCATTCTCCAAAATCAGAAATCAAATCTAGAATATATATATATTTGCAGCTCAGCTCAATTTTTTTTTTCATAAAGCATTTCTCAAATCATCTTAGATTTCATTTCATAAATCAGATTCACAAATATAGAAACACATACTTTCGCAATACCGTTCACCGCACATTTCTTAAACTATTTAAAGAGTTGTAAATGCCCGATCCAAATTTCTCGCAACAAAAATGACATTTCATAACTCACAATATATATAATCCATATTACTTTTGAAACATGAGTTTACAAACTCGAAGAAAAGAAAAGATAAACATCACTCACTTGGGAAAACCTAAAACCAAACAAAAAAGGTTAATTGAACTATCGAACTCACAATTTGATGAAATAAGCAAGAAAAAATATCAAAATCAAGTAAAACACTTCATAAACTATGAATCGACTAAATTAAGCTTAATCACTAACAAAACAATTCTCACATGCCAACGAAACAGTCGCTCAAAGCAAATATTCAAAGTTGTTCGTAATTGGCATGAAACTTTAAAATTTTGCGCCAGCTAAACTGTTATTCCAAATGATCAGATCATTCACTACATTCCAAGATTGAAAGAGATTTCCGTCAAACCCCAGAACTCTATAACGTTCTAATCTATCTTTTCCATGTAATTTCATATTTTAACGACACTTAAATAAGATTCTGCATTTTAAATATCACATAACTTGTAATTTTTTTACCTAACTCCGATAATAGAGAAACAAAAGGCTTGAATCCGTAGCGTGTATGCAAGAAACCTTTCTTTTCTTCTTTCTCTCCTTTTTTTTTTTCTTTCTTTCTTTTTTCTGTTCACTGCGCTAAGCCACACTTTCCTCTTGCTTTCATTCTTTTATCTCTCGCGGGTCTCGCAAGAAACCTTTCATTTCTTCATTTTCTCCTTTCTTTCTTTTCTCTGTTCACTGAACCAAGCCACACTTCTCCTCTTTCGTTCTTTTTTTCTTTTATCTCTCGCGGGTCTCGCAAGAAACCTTTCGTTTCTTCATTTTCTCCTTGCTTTCTTTCTTTTCTCTGTTCACTGCACCAAGCCACACTTCTATTTCTTCTCCTATTTCTTTCTTTCTTTTATCTCTCGCGGGTCTCGCAAGAAATCTTTCATTTCTTCATTTTCTCCTTCCTTCCTTCCTTTCTTTTATCTGTTCACTGCACCAAGCCACACTTTCTTCCTTCTTTCTTCTTTTATCTCTCACGGGTCTCGCAAGAAACCTTTCATTTCTTCATTTTCTCCTTTCTTTCTTTTCTATGTTCACTACACCAAGCCACACTTCTGTTCTTTTCTCCGTTCACTGGACAAAGTTGCACTTTTCCTCTTTCTTTCCTTTTATCTCTCGATTGTCTTCTCTTTCTATTAATTTATTTTTTTATTTGCTGCCTACTACTTTTGACCCAACTTGGTGAAAAAGGCACTGTTACACGACTAACTTCGGATATATTCCATATGGAGTAGATCGAAAGAGGGCTTATTCCCTAAAAAACTAAAATTTTAGGTCTGGTCCCAATCTTACTCCGAACTTTTTTTGTCTCAGAAAAAATCCAAAAAAGGTTTGGTCTCAAATTTGCCCAATTTTTTTTTTGTCTTAAAAAATACCCAATCTTTAGATCTAGTCCCAAATCTGCCCCAAACTTTTCTTTTATCTAAAAAAAAACCCAATCCAAAATCTACCCTAATCTTTTTTTTTTTTGAAAGGAAAATCATCAATTTTTTACTCTAGTCCTAAATTTGCCTCTATCAGCCTCTGTCTAAAAGTCACCATTAGTCGTCCCTAATTTTTATATCCTATAACAATTTTATTTTGGAGATAATTTTCTATGTTGCCTTGCTAATACGTATTTATTATCAATGTGGAAATGCCACATTAAGTTGGGATCGGACCACAGGGTAGATTTGAGAATGGATTAAAAGTTAGTAATTTTTTTTTTTCGACAAAACAAAACTTGGGATAGATTTGGGACTGGACCTAAAGTTTAGGGTTTTTTCCTAGACAAAAGAAAAGTTCGGGATAGATTTGAGACTGGACCTAAAGTTTGAGGTTTCTTCTAAGACACAAAAACTGTGGTTTGGGGTTTTTTAGGGAATTGGCTCGATTGAAGGATATGTCCTCGCATGTTATCTGTCTGACTAATATTGAACCTCAACTCGCCCCATTGCTCTACCACTTTGATTGGAAGCCAGAAGAGTTTGACAAGACCAAGGTATATGGAGCTAAAGCTCGGAAAAAGAAAGAATTGAAGTTAATTGCCATCCTATTATGTTTCATCCCAAAGCATTGAGAGGAGTATCAACGCCTATTATGCACTCCATGTCCTCACGAAAGAAGATTTTGCCGTTGAGGCATTACTGATATAATAAGACGTTCTTACTGCGTATAGCGTCATCCTTTCTCCCCTACAAGCGTGCAAATTGCAAGAACATGGTACCAACGTACTGAAGCCATACTTGGATGCACTGAATGAATGTGAATGAATGCACCTTAGTCCTTAGTCTAGAGTCCATCCGTGAGACAAATTTGACTTAACGTGGAGTCCAGTCCTTCAATCCTCATATTTACAAAAAATATCAGTGTTGTGACATTTTTTCCGGGATCACAGGAAATAAAGGACAGATGTTCAAGTCAAGGTCATCGAAGACTTTGCAGAGTGTCAAGAACGTCATTCTAGTCCGGCCTAGCACTTTTCTCGGTCCCCAGCAAGGGCTGATTTACGGAACGGGAAAATCGGGCTGATTACTTTGGTTGGCATGAAGATGAAAACTTCTGAATTTCACAGGAAACTGCAGTGGGACCATGAAGAAGAAAAAAGACAGAAAATATCAAAGGAGAGAACCTACCCAGTAGTCACAAGTTTCTTTTAGAGGACGAATATGCTGGATAGACAAATTAAAAATCAAGAAGTGCTAAAGGCGACATTTTGCACTTAACCTTAAATTAATCATGCCAAAACTCACTCCAAATGTTTTATTGAAATAACTTAGAAAAGCATCCTTGTTCGTCCTTTTTGAAGACCCAACAAATTAATATTTTTCATTAACCAGATATCTTGGCGAGAGAGAATTTCATTTTTCCTAAGACAAGTGAGAAAGATCCTCCAACAATCACTGCCCATTGGCATGCGTACTGCCATTGCTGAGAGATATAGAAATGGAGTTATATGGACAATTCAGCCACGATAGTTGACAATTCATGCTGTCTTACTGGTGTCTCATGTTGTATTCGCAGTTTGATAAGAAGTTGTAATCAGATCATCTTGGTGAACAATTCATTGGAACTCGCGATGTAAGGACATCTTTTAAAGAAAGCAGTGTGAAATGGGAACAATCTCATTTGTCCGAAAGAGATGACTTGATGTTTGGCCCAATCAGTCCTCACTCCGCAACCTTTCATCATTGCGGACCTGTAAGTCAGCTCCACAGAAAGTCCAAAGCTCTTTCTGTTGCATGGTTTCCAAAAGCAGTTTTGCGATCTGGTCTCTGGCTGATCAGGTGCGTGATTGGAGAGAAAAACACCACTTGACACGGAGACCGCACACGCGTATTTACATTGTATTCCAGTGTTAAAAAATTTCCGACAAAAAAAAAAAAAAAAAAACGTGCAACAAGATAGGAAATCCAAGATAACACAATATTACACAACCAATATACACGTCTAATATGATCTACTTCCTAATATCAAATTGTTAAAATGACGTCTTTGCCTAATAGTTTAATCTTATAAACAGTTGAGAATGGTCTCACCAAATTTTATATGGCATCAGAGCAAAAAGTTCTAAAATAAAATCTTTTGGAACCACCCTTTGCTAGAACTGTTGCACTAAGTCACATGAAATTCTAAACAAATTGGGTGAAATCCATTATTAGATACCTCTGTTTCAGCTTTTATTTGGGGAAGAAACGATGTCAAGGGTATATTTTTAAAGCGCCTAAAGAATGAAATTCTGTATCTTGCATTTTCTAAGCTAGCGTGCTCTTCGGGATGGAAGAATTCTAAGTCGAGACATCTTTTTCCACTTCTACCACAAATATTGCAACAGGATCTGTTGACTATAGTCAACTCACTACATTAGATTAAAGCATGAAAATGACATCGGAGAAGAACTTGGCTATATAATTAACATCTCCCATCATCAGGCCAAATGTACACCTGAGTGGCAGAGTGAGTTTAAGAGAACCACTAGATTTGCTAAGATAACCATGGAAAAGGAGTCATTTCACTCAAGCTATCTAATATTCTTGCTCACTGTTGTTGCTTCACACTCTCTTGCTTCAACTCGACCACGTTGCCATGAAGACGAGAAATCTGCGATGTTGGAGTTCAAGGCAGCCTTCTTCACCATAGACCCTCCGTGTTGTTCCAGCGCCACTTCAGATGAGCCAGCAAAGATTGAATCCTGGAACGCATTGACAGAGGAAACTAAAAGTGACTGCTGTTCATGGGCTGGTGTCGAGTGTGATAAGGTAAGCGGTCATGTGATCGGTCTCAACCTCAGTTGCAGTTGTCTCTCGGGTAAAATCAACTCCAACACCAGTATTTTCCGTCTTCTTCGACTAAGAAGCCTCAACCTTGCATTCAATGACTTCAATTGTCAGATTCCTCCGGCAACTGGAAACCTTGTATCCTTGAGGGACTTGAACTTCTCCAGCTCCAACTTCGTGGGCCACATCCCACATTCGCTCAGTAACTTGACCCGACTTGTCCATCTAGACCTCTCAAATAATAGGCCGATAGGCACAACACTCAAAGACCTGACCATATTTACTCACTTCAATCATTATTTAGGTCTACTTCCACCTCGTCGTGTCAACTTCTCGAAACTGAATTTGAGTCTATATGGCAACCGATTTGGAGGTGAAATCCCATCTTCTTTTGGACGTCTTGGTCACCCGAAGCATTTATATCTACGCTTTAATTCTTTCACGGGTGAAGTTCCATCTTTCTTGGGAAATTTGGTCCAGCTAAGGTATTTGAGTCTAGCGGGCAATATGTTAATTGGACAAATTCCATCCACTCTCGGGAACCTCATCCGACTTACTAGTTTAGATTTAAGCTTAAATAAGTTAACAGGCAAAATTCCGTCTTCCATTGGAAATCTTGCTCGACTTACTCATTTAGATCTTGGATACAATCAATTAGTGGGCCAAATTCCACTCTCTTTCCAAAACCTCTTGGAACTTAGGTTCTTAACCCTTCGGTCAAATCAACTAAGTGGCAAAATTGCGTCCTCATTGGGGGACTCACCCAGTTGATTGATGTTGATCTTTCATTCAACCAATTCCATGGTGCAATTCCAAGCACAATTTTCCAATTACAGGATCTCCATACTCTTAATTTAAATTCAAATAACTTGAGTGGCACTATAGAGTTAGATAGGTTCTCAAAGGCAGAAAGCCTTCAAGTGCTTGGGTTATCATTTAACAAACTGTCATTGATTGTCGAAACCAGCATAAACCACAACTACTTTGCTCTAGGTTTAGGATCATGCAACCTAAATGGTTTCCCGCACTTTCTACAAAATCAATATAACTTGTTTTTCCTAGATCTATCCTACAATAACATTTCTGGTCAAGTTCCTGAATGGTTTCTGAATGTGAGCCCAGAAAACCTACGGCATTTAAACCTTTCCGGCAACTTTCTAACAAGTTTTTCTCAAGACCACGTTATTTTCAAGTGGAAAAAACTCGTTGTAGCAGATCTCTGTTTCAATGAGTTGCAAGGATCAGTTCCTATTCCCCCTCCTGAAATGTGGTACTACTTCATCTCAAATAATAAGCTCTCAGGAGAAATATCGCCACTCATATGCAATCTAAGGTCTATCCAGATGATCGATTTGTCCTATAATAATTTGACTGGGTTTCTTCCACAATGTTTGAGTAATTTGAGTGGTACTTTGGAAGTAATGAGTTTAAAAAGCAACAACTTTATCGGGAAAATTCCTAATTTGAATGGGAATTTCTGTGTGCTTATTATGATTGATCTGAGTAGCAATAAATTGCACGGGCCATTGCCAAGATCGCTCCGCAACTGTGACAATTTGGAATTCTTGAATATTGGAAACAATCAGATTAGGGATGTTTTCCCGTCATGGTTGGGCTCACTTCTCAGCTTGAAGGTACTTATACTGCGATATAATAGATTTCACGGACTTATTGGGAAACCTGATGATAGGGTCGAGTTCCCTACACTGCAAATCATCGACCTATCCCAAAATATTTTTTCCGGTAGCTTGCCATCCGGATACTTCAAGCATTGGACTGCCATGAAAGTTTTTGAGACAAATTCGTCAAGCTACATTGGGGATGCTATCAAGCGGGCCTGGATTTTCTCTTCAGACGCAACCTTTCACTACTCTATGAGAGTAATTGCCAAAGGCATCCAAATGAATTACTCAAAGATCCAAGGGTTTCTCACATTGATTGATCTCTCGAGCAATAATTTCAGCGGAGCGATCCCCGAGGCCATCGGAAGCCTAAAGCAACTAAAATTGCTGAACCTCTCCAACAACATTCTGGTCGGTCCATTGTCTCCATTCTTGGCAAACTTGACAAATTTGGAAGCATTGGACCTTTCTCAAAACCAGCTCTCAGGAGAGATCCCTCAGGAGTTGACACAACTCACTTCGCTTGCGGTCTTCAACGTGTCTTGTAATCATCTGACCGGGCCAATACCGTCGTTACGGCAGTTTGCTACATTTGAAAACAACTCCTACAGGGGAAACTCAAGGCTATGTGGCACTCCTCTGTCTAGAAAATGCGGAGATCCCAAAGGGTCGCCGCCATCAACTCCGACTTCCGAAAAAGATCAGGATTCGGGAAGTGCGATGGAATTAGACTGGAAGATCGTGTACATGGGGTATGCTAGTGGGTTAGTGATTGGAGTTGTCCTTGGGAACTGCTTGATCACAAGAAGAAGGGCTCAGAGTCTTGTGAAGAACTTTGGCAGAAGAAAACAAAGGCGAAGAAGGTAGAAGAGATGGTCCGAAACCAAGGAATACTCGATCGAAAATCTATTGTCTTCTGTGTTTGAGTACCTGTAACTTTCTCTTAAAAGTGTTTCTGCTTTAGATATTAACTAGTCCATATGCATTTTAAATAAAGCATTCTGTAATCATACATGTGTGGGACATAAATGAGAAACGTCTACAGATAACAAAATGGTCGGGTAACATGAAAGTTTTGAGCCACGTCATCAGAAGACCACGCCCTGCTACTTCCTTTCACAAAACCATTATATTTTGCACCAATATGTTGAAAAGAAACTTAATTTTTCTGTTTATCTAACATTGATGTCTCTTGAAAAAAAAAAAGCTTAAAAGTGATCCATGTAATATATAAAGGGGTCATTACTAATTGATTATATGGATTGAATAATAAGCAATCATTTAATTATATATATTGGCTCATAAAAAATACAAAATGTGAAATCTTTTAATATTGAAGATAAAGAGACATATATTTATATTTGTTGTATGTATTGGTCAAAGAGTTTGCAATATAAATATACAATAACACAATGTCTAACAATAATAGGGATGATCAATTCTAGGGTAGTCAGTTCTATTGCGACCTACCATCGAGGGAGGGAATAGGTTTAGAGATGTTGCTTAAAAGGCAGGTTTATGGTCCATGATCAAGCACAAGCTCTCCCAAAACCCATACCTCACCCAACATTGGGATGTTCATAAGAATTTTGTAATAAGGAGTCGCCACTAGTTTATTGGAGTCGGCTAGAAACCAAGAAAGGCATGGGAGTGTACCTCACTTCCTACGCAACCAGAGAATCTAGGGTCAGGGACTTGATTACACTAATTAACTAATTAGTGCCCTTTCGGTACCTAATCTTGTCCATTTAAGAAATAAATTTTGTCAAGCAGTTTAGATTAATTTTAAACCAATTCACTAACACACGAGGTGATCATGCGGGTACGTAATCATTAAAATAACAATTAGCAGCCAAGGAAGACGTTTAAATAAATTGCATGAGAGAGCAAATATTTAACATTAAAGAAAAGATAAATGCTAATCTCAACTGGACTAAAGGGATCAAAACAACAAAAGCATGCAAACAAAGGTAATTATCTTTGAAGACAATTGAAACCCTAAGGTAGAGCTCTAAGGACTTACTCAATTTTTTAGCACACTTTAGAGTTAAGAAACTTCCATTTTTTAAGAAAATAGCTTGGAAAGTTTGTTTTTAAAATTTTTCAAATGAAAATTTGAATTTTCTTACATTTTTTTTAATTTTCTAATTTTTTTCAATTTTTTAATTATTATTTTTAAAAAAACTCGAATTTTCAATATTTTCTGAAATTTTTTGAATATTTTAACATTCTCTGAAAGTTCTTGAATTTTTGGAATTTTTTTGGAATTTTTATTATATTTCGTTTTTAATATATATTTAATATTTAATATTATATTCAAGAAAAGGGGTCTTGACCGGGTAAACTCAATCCGGCCCATTGACCCGATCTGACGACCTGGATCCGACCCAAATGGATTAAAAAAAGAAAACCTTTTTTTTAAAATTAATTTAAATTTTTTTAATGATTTTCGTAATTTTATTTTATTCTCCACCCTTTTGTCTTCGTCCCTATTTTGTCTTTTCTACTTTCCCTTTTCTCTGCACTCCTCCTTCCCGAAGCCGACTTTGGCTTTCTTCTTCCCTATTTCTTTTTTGACTTTTCTGTACTTTTTTTTTCTTTTGCTTTTTCTTTTAATCTTTTCTTTCCTTCTTCCGTCTTCTTCTTCTTCGTGCGTTCTCTGCATGCCCGAAGCTTCCATTAAACCCAGAAGTTCCCATGAATTCAACCCCAACCTCACAACGTTGAAACCACGATTTTGACGTATATTTTTTTAATCCCAAGCCGAAAACAGCGTGCGCCACTATCCAACAATTCCGAATATATATAAAATGCAAAACGCAAGAGGATGTGAGGTGCAACATGCAGCCATAAGCAAAACGAACGTGAAAATGGACGAAATGAAGACGAACGTTACTCTTTGTAAATGAAACAGACACTCCCAAAGTCCATCCAGCCCACACAACGCTCAAGGTGGCTTATGGATTGATGTTATCTCTCTTTTCATTACTCTTTATTTGTTTATTTTATTTTATTTTCTATTTTCTATTCTTTATTTAATTTTCCCTTTCGTGGCCGTGGTTTCCTTCCTCACTGGAGCTCCTCTGTTGAAGAAAGGATCATTGACTGATTCCCAATTCAGATTGGGATCTCGCGAGATACAATAAATCGTAGACAAAGAATATTTGAAGGAAGAAAACATAGTGTACATATTCTTTCCCATTTATTTTTTCAATTCTTATACTATAAACACTGTCGAAGGGTTGTACATTTTACAACCGAGTGGTATCAGAGCGGGTTTTCTGACCTAGCTTTCGTAAACATCTTCTGAATTGCCCCGATCATTTTCTAACTTTGTTGTTTCAAGCCTTGTGCTGCAAAACAAATTAGCACTTCGGGTGTGAATTCATTTTTTTTCAACATGAAGAACCCAAAGAACAATGAAAGCCGAGATTCGATCCTACCTTCAATGGAGGAGTCATCCAACCGAGTCTCAAATCAAATCGACCAGACTCAAGATGAACATGAATTTGCTCCACAGCATATGATCCCAGCAACAGCCGCAATTCAGACGATTGGAACACAGTTTCCTGCCTCAACCCAGTGGCCGTTCATTCAATGGGTACCAATCCAAGGCCATGGGCAACCAGATTCAATCAATAGTGGTCAAACTATTGCCCACCTAGAGAAGACGCATCTAGAGAGGAAGCAAACTCGGTGACCCGCCCGAATTTGGTGGGATCCGAACCAAATCCTACGGGTCACAGACTCGAACTTGACCCGAGGAACCTAGGGATGAATCCCTACCCGGGTTTTCAACTCGAACTTGCACCGTTTCCTTTTCCAATCATCAGCGGTGGCGATCGCACCTCATAAAATGTGGACTTCTCATCTAGCCTCTTCACTTCATGTGCGACCCCTTTATACCTCACCCACTTATCATCATCAAATGGCCCCTCACTCTCGTATATGAACTCTTAAAATCTTTTTGACAAAAGTTGCATCTCCAAGACAAATTCCCCCGCATCGGTGTGATTAACTAACTTAGTAACGTACCTCCATAATGGTTGTTTTACGATGGGCCGGAACTACAATTGATCTCTCTTAAGCTTGCCGAACCCGACCATTACAACACGAAAGATAAGGATGGGTTCATCGACGGAACCATCCCCTTCCTGACCGACGACCAAACGCAACAACTTTGGCGCAAATGTAACCAACTCGTTCGCACTTGTATCGGGAATTGTGTGACACCCGAGGTCACTGTGACATCCTGAAATTCGACCCTGTCCTGATAATATGAAATGGGCATTTCGTCAATGCGCCGATGGTCATTTTACTCTTAGCAAGCCCCTCACGAGTTAACTAATCTATTAGGTGAAGCCATTAAGGGATATAAACGTGACAAACTAGAGAATTTGATCGGAAATCGACTGCTCGACCATAATAATCGGCAAGGGTCAATACAACACCGTTATAATCGAATTGTGATCGGATATAAGTCGATGGTGATGGAAACACGTAATTGAATTGCACGTGATTCCGCATGATTGCGAAATTCGAGTCGAACGACAATAACCTGATTTTCTGTCGATATTATACGCGGGATGCATAATTGAAACCTCGCGATTTTATGACAACCGAGAGTAGTCTACGATTCGGAGATGCACAAACGTGGATCGAAAATTATTAACCACAACACACAAAAATCCCTAAAAGCTACCCGATAAGTTAGGTTGTACTAAAAACACGTTTGGTCGATTTTAAACACTAAATTGAATTCGGTTTTGGGAATCAAACATTTGAGCGTGTCACGATTCATTTTTAGGACGTTGTCTCATCTCTTGGTGAATTTTCATCGAGTCCGGATTTTTGCGGAAAATCAATTTCGGACAATTCGGAAAAGAAGTGGAAATTTTTATGGCTGAAAAAAAAAAGAGAGGATTAAATGGCTGCCAAAATGATTTTATTTGTGAGAGATAAGGTCTAAATTCCCATTGGAGGAGCCATAGACTTTGGTGGCCAAAGACTTTAGAGGCATGTGATCATCATTTAGATATCTTGCAAAGTTGTTAATTAGCTAGCACTTGGACTTCCTTTCCCCTTCTTCTTCCCCCCCAATGCGTGCGCTCAACCCCTCTGCTGATCCTCCTGCTCCTTCCTTCTTATTTTCTTTTTCCTTTCGCCTCCGCTCACTCCCTCCCTCACGTATCTTTCCCTTCCCTCTTCCCTAGTTCTATTCTTTTTTTTTTTCATCTTATTGTTGCTGCCGCCACCACCCATCATTCATTCCACCCACCACTTCACGCCAATTCCTCTCTAGCACAACTCCATCATCTGCTGCCCATTTCCCTTTCACTTGCCGCTGCCGCACAACATTCAACAGCACCCTCACGTCAGCCCAGCTCATCCACGTTCAGCCGAGAGGCCGCCAGCCTCGTAGCTCCAACCGAACAGTTGCTCGTTCCAGCTGCCACCCCCAGCTCGCCCAACCGCCTCAGCCGCGCCAATGACCAACTCCTCAGAACCGAAACCAGCCCCAAGCAAAACTGAATCTCAGCCTTTGGCTAAGACTTGTAGGGCTGTTTTCCTCAGCCGTTGGACCTCCGTTGGAGACACGGTTGTCTCGGGTTTTCATCGCCGTCGCGTCGCCGTGAATCTGCCGCCGTCGAATTCTGGTGAGTTAACTCCCTAATCATTGTTTATGTTGTTAATTGTGCTTAGGGAGTTAGATTAGTGTTAATTAGCCTGGTTAGATTAGTATTAAGCTGGATTAGCTTAAACTCGGATATGGTTACTGGACCCTTGCCGTTTGCTAATTTCGTGGGGAAAAATGTGCTATGATTTTAAGGTCGATTCCTTCTTGAAAAATGTTCTAAACATCTTCAACTATGACATATATTTTACTCAAGATTTTAGGGATTTAAAAGAATAAGATTTCAACGTCGTTATAGGTAGGGCAAAATCTCGGATTGTGCTGGAACCAGTGACCTTTTGGTGTTCAATGGATTGTTATCAACTCCTAGAGTTCGATTTTCGAAATAATTTCTTAACGAAAGTTTTTGATCACATTGTGTCATGCCCCGAACCCCAAGCGCGTGCCCATCCCTCTCTAGTCGATAAAATTTACGACTTCCTAGGACGAGTCGCCGACCATTTTCATTTTATTACACATACGGCAGCGAATAATAAATCCCCTGACAGTAACCATCTCGAGATAAAAAAGTAGGATAACAAATTCACAACAAACATGCTTTTATAAAACAACTGATTTATTTACAAAGGTCTACAACTAAAAGTCTTCAAAAGACGGTTCTCTAAAAAGAAGCTGACCTAACTGACCTACTCCTTAGATCACCTCCTCTCGGCTCCAGATCCAACACTCTGCGATCCTGAAAATTGAGCCCATGACGGGGTGAGATATAAATCTCAGCGAGTTCACGCTCTAAATCCCGATTAGGAAACAAATACGCCTAGAGACACCCTAACCACACAATCATACAATTAGCACAAAGGACTTACCTCGCCTCAGATCCACCCTGCAGGTCAGCACAGTTCGTATACAATAGGCATAAAATCGATGAACACAACAATTGAAACGTCTTACTCAACTCAATAAATCACAAAGGTCCCAATTATAAGGCCAAACCATTATGACATGTCCTATATCATGCCACACAGTTTTGTCTCATAATCAGGGGCATCAAACTCAGACAATCATGCATTCCAATTGTTAATTAAGCCAATCAAGGGACTGCCGACTTCTATGTTTGGCAGTCTACTGGCATAACTAGGCATCGTTTCTTCCCCATAGAGCATGGCTACGTCACATTGACGGCTATCCTGAAGGAGCTTAGATCTAGAATCTACTACGACTCGCTACCCTAATGCATGGGTAACCCGAAAGTGGGATTTAGTAACGTCCGGCTTAAACGCTAGGACGGTTTCTCTTTAACCAACACATGACAATTCAATCTCGACTCAGGACACCGTGCATTACACTCAAATGCCTCAATTAAAATAGTGATCCTGGCCTATTTTTTTCGTATTAAAAATATACGGTAAAATAGTCGTGTGTGGGTACACGGTCAATTTACACTAGAAAATTTGATATCTTCCAATTTAAAATCCAACTGTTTTATATAGTATATAAAACCATTTTCGGTGTTAAAATTCGACACTCGAGATCTACAGAATAAATACTAAAATTCACAAATTTTGGAATTAAATACTCAAAATTTCAATCATCACTCAATTGCAAAAATTAACCACACCATTGCAATCAGCACGAAATTCCGGTCACCGACTATCTCGGTCTAATTTCCGGAAAATAATAATTAATTAAATAATTATTAAAATTAATTAAATAATTGCAATTAATTACCATAAATACTAACCTAGGCCAAAATTGCTAAATTAAATACCGATACGGGCCCGGAAAATTCCCGAACCCTTCTAGATAAATAATATAATTTACCTAGGCCTCACTTAATCTAATCTAACCACCTAACATGCATAATTGACTAATTAAATCATTAATTTAATCCAATTAACCACCTAATTCCTAATTAAATTAAACTAAACACCCCTTAAACGTCATTAGCCTACTAAGAAGAGTTTAATGCATAAACTCACTGGTTTATCTCGGAAATCGATTCACCGTGACAACAAACTTGGCCCAACAAATCTCAGCCCAAGTTGAGGTTTGTTGCTGAATTGGCCAAAATCTGAATTTTCGACTTGCTAGGCTCAATTCTCGGGCTGAAACCTGTCGATGGACACTTGGACCGGGCCTAAACTTGGCTTCAAGGGAGAGGGGAAACAGAAAATGGTGGGGTGTTGGATGATGGTGGAAGGAAGTGTGAGTGGGGAAGGAATTGATGATGATGCTGGTGAAGGATGAAGACATGGCAGAGAGAAAAATCGAATGAAGAAGGAGCTGCAGCTTCGGTTCAGGAAGGCCGTCGAATGCGAGAGAGGGAGAGAGAATAGATAAGAGAGAGAGAGACGTGTGAGCTTGGAAGAGAAGAGGAACAAAAGTCAATAAACCTTAGCCCTTCCATTAATCACTTGTCCCCTAATTCTTTCGAGCCAAATAAATCCCACAATTATTCAAATTTTGTTGCAAAGGTTGCTGCTCTTCCATGGTTCCGAATTTTACTCAAATAGTCTCCAATTTCTTCACGAAATTCCTCAATCCAACATCCAATTTCAACGAAAAAAATCCCGTACAATTTTCTGTAAGCCCTCAATACTCAAAGGTTTGGCTTGGAAGTCCAATTTCCTTTAATTTGGCCCATCCGAATTTCCGTTCATTTTCCGTGACATCCAAATTGATTTTCCGTAAAAATTTCGAAATCTCCGAAAATTCTTTGGAGAATGAGTTGACATTCCTAAAATAGATTGCGACATGACAAAACTTTCGATTTCTGAAATCGGTTTCAAATTCACGGTAAATTTCAATCCAATGCGATTTTAGCGGGACCTAGTCTACCGGATAGCTTTTAGGAATTTTTGGTGCAATTGACCCGTGATCGATTTATCTCAAGTCACAATGTACATCTTCGACACTTGGGCGACTCTCGGTTGTCGTGAAAATCCCAAGGTTTCAAATACGAACACCGGGTACAAAAATGACAGAAAAATCGGTCTAGTGCTGTTCGACGGGAATTTTACAATTAGGTAGAATTATCCACACACTAATCACATATCTCTATTGAATTGGCCTATCTCCGGTCTCTGATCGATTTTTGACGATGTCGTAATGACCCTTGCAGATCAACACGGTCGAGCAGTCGATTCCTAATCGAATTCTCAAGTCCATTGCATTAAAATCCCTTAATGGCTTCCCCAGATAGTCTAGTTATCTCATGAGTGATCAGCTTAGAGAATAGAACTATAGACGCATCGACGAAAAGCCTGATTTATTTAATCGAAAACTAAATCTGAAAATTCAAGCTATCACATATTGTTTAGTTTAACATATTTAAATTTTAGATCAAACAGACAAGTTTTGGACCCCGAACCAAACTGATTTTGGAGAACAAAATTTCTGGACATGGACACAGTTTTTGTAACGGTTTGGGTGATTTACTGCTCTCATTCTAGAAAGATATGGGTCAAGGTGTCTTAATAAAAAGTGTTTGTCTAGGTGTCCTTTATAACATATTAAAATTTTACAATTTTCCAAACTTGTTTGGTTATGTTTCTAGAATTAAACTTGGAGACGCGCGAGTGGACCGGTTTCTGCCGATTAGGGCCGATTGTGGTTTTGTGATTGTTCTTGGTATAGTGCTTGCTGGATAATTTATTGATGTGGTTGATTTGTGGCATGCTTAGAACTTATGCGTGATGATATGTGAATAGTTGTGCTATGGTGAGTGTTTATTGTTATTGCAAAAGATGGCCTTATGGGCTTTTAATTAGAAAAACAATGAGGTGTCGGGTTTGGACACCAAAAATTTTTTGCTCTATAAAACAATGAGGTTTTAAACTATGTGCGTACCAAATTTGACAGATTAATTTTGAGTACGTAAGCACCTATGAATTTCTTTCCAAATGTTTTAAACAAAAAAAAAAAAAAAAGGGATTACCCAAATTTAGTTCCAAAAATGATGGTTGGAAAAGAAAATAGAAAATAAATTAGGTGTCGAGTTTGGACGCCAAATTTTATTTGCTCAGTAAAACAATGAGGTTTTAGTGTGCAAAGTTTGACGGTTTGGTTTTAAGTACGTGACCGTGTACAAATTTATTTTGGAAGGCTTAAAAAAAAAAAAGGATTGCAAGGTTTATTGTTTTAAAAAGGAATTTGGCATTTTGGGCTAATTGACGAAAGATAAGAATTGGGTTTATTGATGGTGTGCTCGTGTGATCACATAATATCCTAATGCGTATGAATATGCGGGGTAATGAACCTGTTTTGATACGTATGAATATGTGGGATAATGCCTGATTAAGTTCGGATGCCCCACGTTAACGGATGTCGATTGCGGTGGAGGCCGAGCCGATGCTCCTGTGTGGAATGTTGTCCTGATGTGTATGAATACGCTGGATAATGCCGTGCCCGATGGAGCTGGACGACGCCCGATTATGCTGGATAACCGTCGACTGTTGAGTTGGCCGTGGCCGATGGATCGTAATAACTGGAACACGCCTAAATAGTTGTGATAGTTGTGCCTAATTATGGGACAAAATTGTGTGGCACGATATGGGACGTGTCATAACGGTTTGGCTTTATAATCGGGATCAATGTGATTGAAATGATATGTTCCGGTTATTAAACTGCGTTTGCTGCACTAATGATGGTATATATGTTGAGCTAATGTGCAGGTACGCACCGAGGCGAGGTAAGTTCTGTATGGTGTGTGCTTAGGACCGCCCTCGAGGCGAACTTGCTTCCTAACCGGGGTTAAGGGTTTTGACCAGCTGAGATTTTATCTCACTCCGTCGTGGACTAAGCTTTTTCAGGGCCGTAGCGTGGAGATCTACTGAGTACGGATGTGGTGGGCGCAAGATGCGACACCTTTTGGATGGCTCTACCGTTAGCGAAGTTTATGGTGACCTTGATCCTTGATGATTTTGAGAGGGTCGGTTGGAAGTTGCCAGTGTAAGGACTTGTAAATCATTAAACTTCCTAGGGACAATAATGGTTAAGTAAATAAGTTGTTTTCGGCAACTTTTGTTGTGTTTTTTCACTATCCCCATGTGTTGTGTGTTGACCGGGTTTATTTAATTCAATTCCGCATGTGCTTAATCGAAAGAAAAAAAAAAAAAGAGAGAATGGGCCGGCGACGCATCCTGGGACACCGCATTTTTAATTGACCGCCGAGGGATATGCTCACTCGGGGTTCGGGACGTGACAGTCACGGCTGGATGTCCTCCAACCGAAGACTCAAAAGTTATGTGGGACAGTATTCACGAAATGTATGGGAAACTTGACCGAGTTAAAAAATTTTCACTCACTCAAGCTTTATCGAAATTGAAGCAAGGGAACCTCTTGGTTACCGCTTGCTTCAACCGACTTTCAGCACTCTGGAATGAATTCGACACGGCAAAGGAGCATTTTGAAGGGCCAGAAGTGACCCTCAAACAATACAAAGAAATCAAAGAGAATGAGAATGTAACACAATTTCTCTTAGCCCTAAGTGAAAGCTACATACCTTTTCATTCGCAGATTTTCGCCATGGAACTCATCCCACTAGTCGGCTGCATCTTCCAATTAGCTATACAAAAGGAGAATCAACATCTTGCAAGCACAAGATATGAGAAAGGAGGGGATATTGTGGCCCTTGCTACACCGGTGGGACCTGCACACCGAACTCACAGCGATTCCCAACTGCCGTGCCATGGATAGAGCTCCTGGTCGAGCTCTGGACTGCCTCGTCAGTCCTCATGCTCAAATGAAGATGAAAGGGGAAACCCTAATTTTGTAAGATCCAATGGCTCAGAACAGAGAAGGGGGCGTGGATCGAGGACGATCCATATTTTCCCCGATCCGACAACATAGATCCTCACGCCACATCCAAATGAAGATGAAAGGGGAAACCCAAAAGTAATTTTGTAAGATTCGATGGCAAGGAATCAATAGGACTCATCAGCCAATTAGTCAAGATCAATATCAACACATTATGAGGGCACTGAATGAATTAAAGATAACGTGGATCGGGACGATCCATATTTTCCCCGATCCAATGGCATAGATCACAAAGCGTGTGCGACTCTTAAAAATGTTCTATATATTCTCGATGGTCCACATCCATCTTGATCCATCCGCATAGATCAAGTATTTTGCATGGCTTCCGCCACCGCCAACCTGTCATGGTCGGCTTGATCTCCGGCCCCATGAGAGTTCTTGCACCTATACTCCACAACAAAATGGGATCATGTTGTCTTCTGCCCTCGACAAATATCGGCTATAAAGACAAGATCTCTCTGCCTCACCCCTGGTTTGTACGTTTCTTTTCCCACATGGACCAAGGATTATGTCTATACCACTTTGAACACTCCATCTACACAATATCCTATGTCTTCCTATGTTTCTTTTAGTCGATTGTTGGAAGAACATATGTGTTGTATTAGTCGGATATTTGAAGATCAAGAACCTTCCACTTATGAAGAAGCGGCACGGGATATAGAGTGGCAAAGGGCCATGGCGACTGAATTATCTACTCTTGCAGAAAATCATACTTGGGACATCGTCCCTTTGCCATCTTATAGAAAACCCATTCGCTGCAAATGGGTTTACATAATCAAGTACAAGGCATATGGCTCTGTTGAACATTATAAGGCCTGACTAGTTGCTAAGGGATTCACACAACAGGTTGGATTTGATTATCATTAGACTTTTTTCCTATTGCTAAAGAAGTCACTGTACGCTCTTTTTTATTTGTTGCTGCCTTTCGCAATTGGAAACTACATCAAATGGATGTCAACAACGCCTTCATGGTGATCTTGATAAGGAAATATATATGGAACTTCCACAGGGTTTACACAAACAAGGAGAGTCTCGTGTATGTTGTCTTCGTAAATCCCTGTACAGACTCAAGCAAGCCTCTTGATAGTGGTATGCGAAACATACTGCAACACTTATAAATGTAGGTTTTCAACACTCCAAGCATGATTATGACTTGTTCACTTGGACCAAAGGTACTTCATTGATTTATTTGTTGATTTATGTGGACGATATACTTATTATGGGGAACAATGATATTGTGATTCGAAGGTTTAAGGAATACTTGCATTCAACCTTCCATATCAAAGACTTGGGACCTCCAAAATATTTTCTTGGCATTGAAATAGCTCGGTGGGATTGTCAAGGTGTAAGCCAGCTGTTATACTTATTGAGTAGAATGTCAAATTAACAACTTTTGAACATGACATGAATTCTTCCTCATCCAATGAAGTCCCACTACTCAAGGACCCATCAGGATATCAGCGACTTATGGGAAAACTAATCTATCTCACCATGACTAGGCCTAATATAGGGATAATTACACTATTTGTGCCATAAGTTGTGTATGGCGCTCACTTTGATGTCAAAAGTTTCTGTCGGATCATTTAAGTGCCAAAAAATTTGAAAAACGCTCACTTTGGTGCCAACTCCAATCTGGCTGGCCGGAAATCCAACGTGGCAGTTTTTTATTATTTTTTACACTAATGTGGCTCGCCGGAGAGCACGATCAGCATGTAAACCACCAAATGACGTCGTTTGGTGTCTTAACCCCTAAGTCGAAACCCTAAATCCCCAAATCAAGAGAGAGAGAGAGAGAGAGAGAGAGAGAGAAGCCATGGCGGCGACGTCTTCTTCCCCGAAGAACAGCACCAGCAGCGCCGAAGAACAAGACTGCAACACCGGTAGCACACCAACACAACACTAGTAGTTTTCCATAAAAGAAACCACGAGCTCGCCTCCGCCCTCCCCTAGTAGTTTTCCCCCATTTTCAATCACCTTGTCGAACTTTCAAATCCCCGAATCTCAGCCCCACCACCGCCTTTTCCCAAGGAATATCGCGAGCACAAAGGAAGCGCGAGCTCGAAGAATCTCCAGAAGCACGAGTGATTCGGCCAATGGTAGCTGTGAAGATCTGGGAACGCCATGGAGGTCGTCGGCCAAGCCAGCTGCGACGATGGCGGCGGCCATGGTCCCGCCATCCCCTCCTCCACCCTCACCGTCGACACCTCCCTCTCCCTCGGGATATTCTGTTCGTTTTTTTTTCTTTTGTCTTGCTGTGGCGAGCAACTACGATGGAGGTCAAGGGATGGCGGCCGAGCGACGATGGCCAAGAGATGGCGGCCAAGCGACGGTGGCCGAGCAACGGTGGACAAAAAAACCTTAATTTCAATCCCCAAATAATAAAAAAAAAAAATCCCCAAATGAGTTGTGGTGGCGTTGTTTTTGTGAGGCCATCCACGTAGGACGGCAAAACGACATCGTTTTCTTAAGGAAGATGGAAAACGACGTCGTTTAAAAGGCATTTCGATTTTTTTTTAAATATAAAAGCCACGTAATTATTTTCCATTTATTTTTTCAATTCTTGTACTATAAACACTGTCGAAGGATTGTCCATTTTATAGATTGAGAAATACAGACATTATTCTTCCATTACTCCATATTTCCTGTCATCCTCTTTTCTACATTCTCTTCTTTGCCGAGAACAACACCATTGTCAAGATCTCTCTTGAAGAAACGCCACCGCTAAAACTCGCCGACCACTACCCACAATCAACGAGATAAGATTTCATGCAAGACGATCTGTGTAAATAGTGATCAAAACAATGATACACGAGCTTCGAATACAACGAAGGCAGTGGCTATTTTACCAGAAGCGCCTCAAAGGCATTTTATCAAACACCTAGGGTGTGTCGGCTCAAGATAGCCATAGACAAGAATAAGACATGAAACTAGATCAAAGCTTAACAAGAGTGGCAGGGAATGCTCAACATCAACAAAGGACAACATAAGCGAACTAGAAACGCACGCCCCGACTCAATAACCCATGCAAAAAATGTGAGAGAACAAGAATCCAGCAAAAGCCAAACTGAAAACAGAAAACTCACTGGGGTTGAACTGAGGAAAGGAGGAAGAAACCTCGTGTTGGGATGGCTAAGCGATGCTCGACGAGGTGGATTCGGGTGGTTTTTAGCTAAGATCCACCTAAAAAATCAGATTCTCCCTCAGAAAAACACTTTGAAAGGAGTTGGACCTGTCATGGTCGGCTTGATCCACATGAAAACCTCCTGAAAAAGAATAGAATGAAAAACAAAGGTGGGCCGGCCCCATTCGATTTTCTTCTTTCTTTCTTTTTTTTTTTTTTTTCTTTTCTTTATGATCATAATTTCCAATAATGATAATATTTTTTCTATTTTCTTTTTTTCTTTTCTTTTTGATGGCAAACTTTTTGGAAAAATTTAAAAATTACCATTAGTGATGCAATATTCTTGATGCTAATACTCAAAGCAATTTAGTAAAAATTGTTCTTTTGGCTAGGGTTAGAAAATTAATCCCTAATTTTCTATGCGATTAAGTCCTAAATAAAATGATAAAATTTAGGTGTCAAGGGAACCGAGAATCGCCCACTAAGGACTGGTTTTGCAAAATGAGAACCAAGAACTGTCCGTTAGTTCCATGGATCCACTCAAGAACTAGACCATCGGTCCGATTCCCTAAGTGGATCTAGGAAACCGGTCTAGTTTGATAATACCTCATTTATGCTGCATAATATAAATTTCGAAATCCACATTATGCAAGACCAAACATAAGGTAGTAATACACTTAGTAAACTTTCTTATGCCCAATGGTGCTCGTTGAGAGCTTTACAAGGACCAAGTTCATGGAAGGGACAATGAGAGGGGTTTGATTTTCTAAGTTTGAAAAAGATTCGTGATGTCTCACGAAACTTGAGTTTTTCAAGTCATTGATAGATGTTAATGCCATCAAATGTGCTCCTCTAAATAAGAGCAAGATGCTGAAGTTTAGCTTCTTGGTTGCTATTGTTGGTGATTGTTTCGATAAACAAGAATATGTGCATAAGTAAATTAAAATCAAAGTCTTATTGCGGTGGAAGTAAAAAACGCTTACACATGTATTTCCAAAGCATTGTTCGTGCATTTAGTAAAAACATGTAGAAATGAGAAGTAGGCTAATCATATTACCCTTGCTTTTTGCTCAAACTTTTTTTTGATTCTAAATTCTTCATATTCTGACCACGAACGTCTGATGTCCTCACAGCGTTGGTTCTAATGTTCTTTAGATTCTAACTACAAACATATGATCTTTTGGTAACACCAGTTCTAACATTCTTGAATTTTTTTATCATAAACGTCTGATGTCTTCTAGTAATATTGGTTTTGATGTTCTTCAAATCCAAAACATCTTATCTTTTTGTAACATAAGTTCTAACGTTCTTCATATCTACCCTATAAGTGTCGGGTCTCTAGTTCAGACACACCACCAATCTAACGTTGAACAAAAGAGAGAAATTGAGATATCTCGCAATTGCAATTGTGTTAGTAATTGCTTTCATGTATGAATGACTTGGTTGATCACTATTAATAATCTCAATTGTTGATTGTCAATCTTCATGTGATTTGCTCTCATAATGGCATTTTTATAACCAATCCTGATCACATTTAAATCAACTCATTAACTCTAAAATTGTTTCAGAATTAATTCGGTCATCACGTCTAAGAGACGTAAGTTCTGATACCATTTCAGACATTAATTTGGGCATTAACTCTGTAAATGTTACGGAGTATTATTTCAGGCATTAATTTGTAACTGTTACAAGTCTTTACTTTGGGCATTAACTTTTCAACTGTTATAAATATTTAATTTGACTATTACATCTAAAACCATTTGAGAACATTAATTGGTCATTTGAATTTGAAACCATTTCAAATCATTAAACTACCATTGATTCTGAAATCATTTCATATCATTAATGTGACCGTTAAATCTAAAACGGTTTCAAATCATTGATGTGACCATTAAGTCTGAAACCGTTTTAGAACATTATTGTGATCTTTAAATCTGAAACTATTTCGGATATTTAATTTAGCCATTAATTTGAAGTCGTTTCAGATCATTAATTTGGCTATTGATTATGAACTCACTTTTGATCATTAATGATGCCATTGATTCTGAACTCATTTCAGATCATTAAGACAGCTATTAATTTTGAGCTTACTTCAAATTATTAATTCGATCATTGAATCGGTTTTAGATCATTAATAGAGCTATTGAATCGGGACTTGTGTGATCGATTGATATGTGATATGTAGCGCACTAATGTGCAAGAGCGTATGAGAATCATGGCATCATTGGTTCCGATTATGCATGAGCTGATCACATTATTTATGTCACGCACGCTTGAATTGATAATGTGCAAGGTGAGATCGCTTGTGGCACAACTCTTATATGATTGATGAACTGCATCATCTAATGGCCATGCGCATTGCTTGTATTGTGTTGAGATATAACATGCAGGGTATGGTATAGCGGGTAAGGTTGCATTCGAACCGACTATTTAATTATTTGTTGACCTTGGTTGTTGTTTTTTTGTTATGTGTTGGTTGTTGGTCATTGGTTTGTTTGTGGGGTGGTTCTGGAGAGATACCTCAAGTTGAGTTGGTGTACTAACCGGAGCTTAGGAGGAGAACTCGCTGAGATCTCATCTCACTAGTTATTGTATAACCACTTTCAGGTCCATAGAATCTCGCACCCGCCGGTGTAGTGGAGAATCCTACCCTGAGAGTCCGATGGGTCCGAGTGATAATGGTGCAGAACCCGAGAGTTCTTTTGTATAGTTGGATTAGCTTAGCCTAGTTTCTTTTTGGTCAGGCTTAGAGGATGGATCGGCCCTTCTGGTGGGCTTGTAAATCGGAAACGATTCTTCGTCGGTTAATCCAATGAAAATGTATATACGACTAGTTGTTGTCGTTCTTGCTATTCATCTCTCTATCCCTGTTTGATTGCTTGATTGTCTGTTTGTCTGGGAGATGATTCGTTTTCCGCTTGCGCATAATGAAAGATTAAAATGAATGGTCATCGACGAGTCCTGGGACGTCGCTTTCTATCGACCAAGGAAGGGGTTGTTGCGTGCCCGAGGTTCGGGGAGTGACATCCCCACCCGGTTTTGGTATCAGAGCAAGGTTGAGACCTGGAGTGGTAAGGTGTGTGGGGTTTTCGGGATAGTGAGATAGGGATGGCTTTTATTATACGTGCTTGTGATTGCTTGTGTGATCTTGTGTTGTGGCGGATTGCTCATAGTTTCTAATTCCCGGTTGGAATTGGAAAACAAGACCGGTGAGTGTCCGGAGTGATGAGCAATCCTGAGCAGAGAGCCCCTAGGCGTAGGGCAACGACTGGTCAGACCAATGGTAGAGGTAGAGCGCAAGAGGACCCCAGGTTAGACAGGATCTTGTTGGCGCTAAAGGCCTTGTTAGGACAGCGAGCTGAGGATCGAGCTGCTACTGCTGCTGCTACGGCTGCTACTACCGCTATTGCTACGACTCTGCCGCCACCACCGTTACCGCTGTTCCTGTTGCTCCTACTGTGGACCCAGTGGTTCTCGAAGTGAGAGGTGAGGTCTGTGAGAGACCGATGTGGTAGAGCAGTTCCTGAGACTTAAGCCACCGAGGTTAGTGGCGTGGGCGACCTTGAGGCTGCGACCCTTTGGATAAGGAATATCGAGAAGACTTTCATAGTGCTGAGATGTTCAGAAGAAGATAGAGTACTTTTGGCAGCTTACCAACTACAAGATAACGCCGGTACGTGGTGGGAAGCCACTCAAGGAAGAGTGGTCCTTGAAGGCACGGCTCAGACTTGGGGTGCCTTTTGTGAGGCTTTCAATGGGAAGTACTTCTCAGATAGAGCAAGAGAGTCAAAGATGGCAGAGTTCCAATGGCTTCATCAGAATCAGATGTCCATGGATTAGTATGAGGCAAAGTTCACCGAGTTGGCCAAGTATGCGCCGAGGTTGGTAGAGGACCCTGTAGATAGGGCAAGACGGTTTAGGGATGGCTTGAAGCCGGAGTTGAAAGACCAACTAGTGTTCGTGAACTTAAAGAGCTTTGATGAGATGTACGAGAGGGCGCAGATGATAGAGAATAACATGGTTGAGAGGGCAACCACATCTGGCTCATGGTTCGCGCCTAACCGAGATAATCGTCGGTTTGGAAAGGGATCGATGATGGGAAGAAGGAATCTCATCCCACCCAACAGAAAGAACTACATGGGGAAGCCGACACCCAATGCCATGGGAGTATGTCGGGTGTGTGGAAGAAAACATGAAAATCTTCCTTGTCCTTCGATGACAGGAGCCTACTTCGGATGTGGTCAGTAGGGCCACCGAGTGGCAAATTGTTTGAGTAGGCCTGTGAGGACGATCTTGCCACCGCTGCAGGGAGGACGACCTGCTGGGAACGCGCCACCAAACAACCAAGGTAGACCCCGGCGCAAGGACGGGTTTATGCCGTTACCCGAGGGGAGGCGGAGGATTCATCCGCCATTGTTACAGGTACGGTATCCTTGCACGATCATGTTGCTTATGCTTTATTTGATCCTGGTGCTATGCATTCTTTTGTTGTTGATCGTTTCGTTAAGCTAGTGGGGTTAAGTCTCAAACCATTGGGAGTGGTTTATAGTATTTCTACTCTATTTAAGGATAAGATATTATCTTAGTTAGGTTGTTCTGGCTGTAAGTTAGTTCTGGGCGGTCGCGAGGAAGTCATTGATTTGATTGCAATAGCAATGTATGACTTTGATGTCATAATTGGCATGGATTGGCTCACCAAGCAACGAGCTACGGTGAATTGTCATGGGAAGACAATTTAGTTTAACCTAGTAATGGGTGATAGTTTTGAGTTTGTAGGAAATCAAGGGGGACCCTCCGTTCCTTTGATTTCGTTACTCGAAGTGACTCGATTGTTGGAATCTGGATGCCAAGGGTATTTGGCATTAGTTGTGGATACGCTGGTAGAAGGATCAAAGGTGGAGGATATTGTAGTGGTACAATAGTACATGGATGTTAGGGATGTCAAAAACCCGAACCGAACCGAACAAAAAAATTCAATTTTTTCAATTTGGTTTTTATTCGGTTCGGTTCTCATTAAAAATCAAATTTTTTTTACCGGTTCGATTTTTATCGGTTAACCAAACCGAACTTAACTGATAAACCGATAAGAGCTTATTTCTTAGAAATGAAAAATATATACAACAGAAAAAAAAAACGAAAAAAAAAACAAATGCAAAAATCGAAAACTAAAAGCTGAAAACCAAAAATCAAAAAAATTCGAATCGAACCCAAATTTCGATTCGGTTCGGAAGTTTTTCCTAATGGTTTGGTTCGGTTCGGTTTTTCAAAAAAATTGAACCAAACCGAACCGTTGACACCCCTAATGGATGTATTTCTAGAGGAATTGATGGGATTACCTCTAGAGAGGGAAATTGAGTTTATGATGGAGTTGGCCCCTGGGACTGAACCGATTTCCAAGGCGCCTTATAGGATGGCTTTGTCATAATTAAAGGAACTGAAGATGCAGATGCAAGAGTTATTGGATAAAGGATTCATTCGTCCTAGTGCATCCCCTTGGGGAGCGCCAATACTGTTTGTAAGGAAAAAGACAGGTCTTTGCGTCTCTACATCAACTACCGACAGCTCAATCATGTAACCATCAAGAACAAATATCCGTTGCCAATGATTGATGATTTGTTCGATCAACTTCAAGGAGCCTCGGTATTTTCCAAGATGAACCTAAGGACAGGCTACCATCAATTGAGGATCAAAAGGGAGGATATACCGAAAACGGCGTTTTGAACGCGCTATGGTCATTACGAATTCACGGTAATGCCATTTGGATTGACGAATGCCCCTGCAGCCTTTATGGACTTAATGAATAGGGTGTTCAATAAGTATTTGGACCAATTCATGATTGTGTTCATTGACGATATACTAGTATACTCGAGGAGTCCTAAGGATCATGAGAGACACTTGAGATCAGTATTGCAGACCTTGAGAGAGCATGAGCTTTACGCTAAGTTTAGCAAGTGCGAGTTTTGGTTATCTTGAATGGCATTTTTAGGGCATGTAATTTCAGGTGAAGGGATCTCCGTCGATCCGACTAAGATCAAAGCGGTCATGAACTAGCCGAGACCTACGATGGTAACAGAGATTTGAAGTTTCTTGGGATTGGCTGGATATTATAGACATTTCGTAAAGAAGGTTTCTACGATAGCCATGCCTTTGACAAGATTGTTAAAGAAGGAAGAGAAGTTTAATTGGATGGACAAGTGCGAGTGTCATTTTCAAGAGCTCAATGGTAAATTGACTACCGCACCTGTCTTAACGATACCGTTTGGTCTTGGTGGGTACGAAATCTACAGTGACGTGTTGTATAAAGGACTAGGGTGCGTGTTAATGCAACATGGTAAGGTGGTTGCATACGCATCTTGATAGTTAAGGCCTCACGAGCTTAACTATCCGACATATGACCCGGAATTAGCGGCGATCATCTTTGCACTTAAGATTTGGAGACATTACTTGTGTGGGGAAAGGTTTACGATTTTCATGATCATTAGAGTTTGAAGTATTTGTTCTCTTAGAAAGAGTTGAACATGAGGCAACGGCGATGGATGGAACTTCTTAAGGACTACGATTGTGAGATTCTGTATCATCTGGGGAAAGCAAATAAAGTGGCAGATGCGCTCAGTCGAAAATTGACAATTGCTCAAATGATGGTACAGGAATGGATTCTTTTAGAGGGAATCAAGGACTTAGATTTCAAAATTGAGGTTGACCATCTTGCTAGTCTAATGGCCACTCTCAGGGTGGAGCCCGAGATGCAAAGTAGGATAAAAGTACCCAAGCGACGGATCTTGAAGTTCTTAAGATCCTGCAGATGGATCAGGCAAAGAGAAAAGTAGACTTTCAAGTGTCCGAGGATGGGACATTGAGGTTTCGGGGATGATTGTGCGTTCAAAATGATGCAGAACTTAAGGAAGCAGACTTGTCGGAAGCTCATTGTAGTAACTATAGCATCCACCCTGGCAGTACAAAAATGTATCAAAATTTGAAGTAGCACTTCTAGTGGAATGGTATGAAGTTGGACATTGCAAAGCACATGGCTAAGTGTTTGACGTGCCAGTAGGTAAAGGCTCAGCATTGTAAGCCTAGTGAATTGTTGCAACCTCTTGGGATTCCCGAATGGAAGTGGGAACACATTACCATGGATTTTGTGATGGGGTTGCTAAGGAGTCAACGAGGAAATGACTCGATTTGGGTAGTGGTTGACAGATTGACAAAGTCAGCTCATTTTATTACCGTACGGAAGGATTTCACGTTGGATTGGTATGCAGAGTTGTATGTGCATCAGATTGTACGCATTCATGGAGTTCCAGTGACAATCACATCTGATCATGATCCTAAGTTTATGGCAACTTTCTACAAAAGTTTGCAATCCGCTTTAAGGACGAAACTCAGTATAGTACAGCGTACCATCCACAAACGGACGGTCAATCAGAAAGGACAATCCAGACTCTTGAGGACATGTTGCGAGCATGTGTTATAGATTTTAAAGGTCGTTGGGAAGAGCAGCTTCACTTGGTTGAGTTTGCCTAAAACAACAGCTATCAGCAAAGCATTAAAATGGCACCATTTAAGGCTTTGTATGGGAGACCCTACAGAACTCCACTTTGTTGGGACGAGGTTGGTGAGCAAAAAATCATGGGGCCAAAGTTAGTACAACAATCTTTGGATGCAGTTCAGATTATCCGAGATAGACTAAAGACCGATCAGAATCGTCAGAAAAGCTATGCAGACAAACATCGTAGACCGTTGGAGTTTAAGGTGGGCGATCATGTGTTTTTGAAAGTATCGCCGATGAGGGGTACTTCCAGATTCGGCAAGAAAGGAAAGTTAAGTCCGAGGTACGTTGGACCCTTTGAAATTTTGGAAAGGATCGGGGTTTTAGCATATTGTCTTGCGTTGCCACCGAAACTTGCTCAAGTACATGATGTTTTCCACGTGTCCATGTTGAGAAAGTATGAACCGGACCCGACTCATGTTTTGAATTTTGAAGAACTGGACGTAGATGACAGGGTGTCGTACGTGGAGAGGCCGATACGAATAGAGGACCGTAAAGAGCAAGTGCTTCAAAACAAGACTATCGCCTTAGTTAAGGTGATCTAGCAACATCACGGGACAGAGGGAGCTACATGGAAAAGTGAGGAAGCAATGAAGCAACAGCACCCCCATCTTTTGAGAATTTACCTGTAATTGCAAATTTCGAGGACAAAATTTTTGTAAGGGGGGGAAGAATTGCAACATCCTGAAATTTGAGCCTATTTAGGGATGAATGAACGTGAATTTCGTCAATGCATTTTTGGTTGATCTCACTCGGAATTAATCACTCTTGAGATACTGACCTTGAGAGGAAAGGCTAATGAGGACAAAACTCGTGCGACTAAAAAACTTAATTTGGGAAAAACGACTTGACCATGAGACTTGCGACATGTAGATAGGCAAGCCGATTTTAGGGGACGACTAGATGTCGATTCGCGGATAGAACATAATGGGACGACGGGTGATTCCGTTTATTGTTATCGAGCCCGCGAACGACCCTATGTCAATTCTCATAATCATGTACTTTGAAATAAGAATCTATCCTCCATAATTTCATGTAGTCAAGGACGTTTATGTGTCGAGATGTCTTGAACATGGTTTGGCATGAGTCGGTTACGCGTGAATCCTCGAAAACGCCTATTAGTCTGAGTTGTACCAAAATGGCATTCAAGCGAAATTGACATAGCATGAGAATCCAAGATTGGACTTCGAATTATCATAAACGTCCGAAACGGACTTTTGGGTGATGCTACTTCGACAGTCGACAGTGCCAGTTAAGCCAAGTATTTGGGAGAAAGGATTTACGGACCAAGGAAGCAAGCCTTTGAGGACGTGGGCCCAGCAAGGTCAGTGTGGGCCTCAGGCCCAAGGTGGGACAGCCACCATGGTAGGCCTAAGGCAAGCAAGTGAGCCCATTGGGCCCAACCAACCATTTTACCTTCCAAGCCCATTGTCTAACCTTGAGCCATTTCAAGCCCAACAAATTCCCGAGCCCGTTCCTATTCATTTTCAAGCCCATTTCCTAGGCCCGCCCTTCATTTTCAGCCCAAGGGCAGATTGGGAATTGTGCAAGGTGGAAATGACCATTTTGCCCCTAGTTGTTGTGAGAAAAAGGCAAAAGAATAAAGACAAGATGATGTCACTTGCATGGGGACTTGAAGCAAGCATGTGAGGGCCTTAATGAGGCTTGACAGCCAGCCCTCACATCACTCTCTCTCCCCCTCTTCAACCCCAAACCGTCAACCCTCTCTCTCTCCCTTGTTTCTTCTTCTTTTCTTCTTCTTCTCCTGCAGAACTTCTTGTGAAAACTTGAGTTGTTCGTTGCCTTCCCATGCAAATCACCACTCATGCCACCCACCACCATGCTCAAGACATCCATTCCATACGGACGATGGCGGCCGCTCGTCAGTCGGAGCCGCCGGTTGACCAGCCGACCGGCCAGAAGAAGCCGCTCACCAGTTCGCCTGCCCGCCTACACTACTCCGCCTGTTTCGCCTGTTTCAGCCTTTTTCCTCCCATTCCGACCCAGCCTCCACCCAGCCTAGCCACCAGCAAGTTCCCCTTGACCCCCTAGTGCCATCGATCATCGACCAGCCGCTTGTCGAAGCTCCGACAGCCCGTTCAGCTTCTTTTCAACCTCAACAGTCCAGTTTTCTAGAGTTGCAGTGAGAGGCAAAGGTTGTTGCTGCTATTTTAGCCTTGGGACCGCCTTGGACCATCGTGGTTGAGGAACCCGTGTGTCGCCTTTGTCGCCACCACCGCATCCATGTCTCCGACCCGCTTAACGGGTGAGTTTAGCCCCTAATCCTTCATTTAGTGCCTAAACTTGCTTAGGGTTGGTTTAATTAGGGCTAATTCTAGTTTATGATGTTTAATTAAGTTGTAGGGATAAGTGCTATAGAAGTCCTAAAACTTGTCACGAAAATGCAATTGAGTCCTAAAACTTGTAAAAGTGCAATTAAGTCCTAAAACTTGTCAAAATATTTCAATCGAGTTCTAAAAGCGACGTCGTTAGCCTTTTCCGTTAAAAATACTGACGTGGCATTTTAAATAATTTTTTATTTTCCACGTGGATTTTTTATATTATTTTTTATTCATTTTAAGAAAATAGATTTAAAAAGTAAACTCCTCTCCGCCGCCGCCGCCGCCCACGCCGGAGGGGCCAGCGACGTCGTGTCTCCCCCGAGGGCCGACGACCGTCGCCGCCCCCGGGCGATGGGTGAGTTTAGCCCCTAATCCTTCTTTTAGTGCCTAAACTTGCTTAGGGTTGGTTTAGTTATGGCTAATTCTAGTTTATGATGTTTTCAAAATTAAAATGTTGTATTTTTTAGCCTAAGATAAAAAATAATTAGATAAATGGTTAAGATTTGTTTAGGCTAATCTTGCTTTTTGTTAATTAATTGTGGTTTGTGTTTAATTAAGCATGGTTTGCCTTAATTAATTGATTGTTTGTCTTAATTAATTATTTGCTTAATTGGTGAATTTAATTTATTAAATATTGAATTTTGAAATATTATTGTTCATATTACACTGTTCACAAAATATTGTTCAAGTGCATTGTTCACGAGGTACTATTCATGCGGTACTATTCATGCGCACTGTTCACCCGAGAGTGAAAAATTGCCTTGTTTCATGTACTTTGGTCCTATGATGTGAATGAGATATGTCATTGCATGGACATCCGCTTGAATCGTATGGTTTACACAAAAACGGAAAATGGTTTGTCCTAGGGACACCAAAATGGACCGTTTTTATGAGAAAATGATTTGAGGTTGTATATGCAAGCATGTGTGCATAGGCTAATGCTCAAAGATAAAAAGTGATGGTATGCTTGCATGATCACTAAGTTGAACCCACCACCCCGACAGGAGTTTGGGGGGTGATAGTTGAAATACCCGCCACCCCGACAAGAGTTTGAGGGGTCATAGTTGAAATACCCGCCACCTTGAAAGAGTCCGGGGGTGATAATCCGATTTATTGAAAACCCGGCAGAGGTCGGTTGTAGCCCTGAGGGGCAGTAATAACTGGAATACGCATGAGTGTTGAGATCGTTGCGCCTTATTTTGGGGTAAAATTGTGTGGTATGGAATGGGATGTGTCATAGCAATTTTACCTTATAATCGGGATCTATGTGATCGATTGATATGTGATATGTGGCGCACTAATGTGCAAGAGCGTATGAGAATCATGGCATCATTGGTTCCGATTATGCATGAGCTGATCACATTATTTATGGCACGCATGCTTGAATTGATAACATGCAGGGTGTGGCAATGGCCAAGTGAGATTGCTTGTGATGCGACTCGTATGTGATTGATGAACTACATCATCTAATGGTCATGTGCATTGCGTGCATTGTGCTGAGATATAATGTGCAGGGTATGGCATACAGGGTAAGGTTGCATGTGAACCAACTATTTAATTGTTGGTTAACCCTGGCTATTGTTTTTTTATTGTGTGTTGGTTGTTGGTCGTTGGTTTGTTTGTGGGTGGTTCTGGAGAGATATCCTGAGTTGAGTTGGTGTACTAACCGGAGCTTAGGGGGAAAACTCGTTGAGATTTTATCTCATTGGTTATCGTATAACCACTTTTAGGTCCTTAGAATGGCGCATCCGCCGGTGCAATGGAGAATCCTGCCCCCACTCCACTAGTGATTGAGCCTCAATCCGATGGGTCCAAGTGATAGTGGTGCCGGACGTGAGAGTTCTTTTGTATAGTTGGATTAGCCTAGCCTAGTTTCTTTTTTGTCTGGCTTAGAGGATGGATCGGCCCCTCTAGTGGGCTTGTAAATCGGAAACGATCCTCCGTTGGTTAATCCAATGAAAATGTATATACGATTAGTTGTTGTCATTCTTTCTATTCATCTCTCTATCCCTGTTTGATTGCTTGATTGTCTGTTTGTCTGGGAGATGATTCGTTTTCCACTTATGCATAATGAAAGATTACAATGAATGGTCATCAACAAGTCCTAAGACGTCGCTTTCTATCGACCAAGGAAGGGGTTGTTGCGTGCCCGGGTTCGGGGCGTGACACGAACCATCCAAATCGATCAAATGCAACCATCTTCTAATAAAAAATACATCATTCCCTATTTAATTCTTAGTGATCAAAATGGAATCTCGAATTGGTGATGTCCGATCATGGATCGGTAATGCACCGACCATGAACCCTACCGGGGGATCGGGTGCCGATCGGAATGAGCCCAAAGATAGACCCAACTATTCCGTCACTATTGCTAAGGTCCATGAGTGCCTTGGCTTAGTGCTAGGCCATGGATAGTCTTAGGATTGGTCTTGAACTGATCAAAGGACAACCAACCCTATTAGCCGATCGAATGTCCAAAGGAACAGTTTGGGCGAATATGGGGCGTGATGGCCGAACCTCAGGTGTACGTGATTGGATTTTTTGAAGTGTATCTAATGATCCCTTCTCCAGCCCCGGAATTAACTTGGATGATAAAATTCTCTAGACCGCCTTATTAATGAAGAAAAAGACAAAAGTAAGAAAAATTCTAGAAACCCCTTATTAAATGAATTGATGAGTTGTTCTTTGAATAGTTAAAACTCATGATGGCAGCCAAAATATATTTGGAGATTCTAGAAAAAAGGCGGCACATATGTGGACCAATTAGAGAGCGATACACGAGCCCTCATTAATTATCGAAGGTTCTAGAATTGCCGAGCTGGAAACTATGGTATAATTATTATCAAATTTCATTAAATGTTCATTACATGCGGCATATAGGTAGACCAATGGAAGAGCGAAAAGTTTCCATCATCCATGATGCCTAGAGGCTAAGAATGCCAACTAAGATCTTTTAGCTTAGCCAACACATCTCCTAGGTGTAATCATGAGGCAAAGTAGACTTGCCACCCAAGGATTTCAGGCGGGACACTTGGAAAGATTAGAGTGACCATTTGGCTTGAGATTTGCCTTGGAGAAGAAGTTGATGACTCATAAGCTTAGGTGTTCTTTAGAATCTTAGGTTATGATGAGCCTAGAAGATAGCCTTGGTGAACAAGGCAAAGGCCAACCAATTAGAAGAGGATATTAGACATCAAAAGGACTTATGTGTCCCTTAGGACCATAGGCGCATCATGAGCCTAAGTTAAGCCTTAGAGAGCAAGCTAATAGGTGGTCCTATAAAAAGATGGCAAGTATTCTATTAGGATCGTTGGCTAAGAGAAGAGATAAGAATCGGCTTGTATGATGCATTTGTGCATGCATTTAAAGAGGAAAAAGCATTCGTTGCCACACAGTGTTGGCGGTGATGCCTCGTCCATTGAACAAGAAGCCTTGGTTGATCTGAGATGCCTTGGTTGAGCTAGGATGCCTCGGGAAGCTAGCCTCGAGAAGCCTCGGTCAAGTCGAGATGCCCTGGTCAAGCCAAGAAGCCTAGAAAGAAGCTAGAAGCCCGGTCGAGCTGGGAGGGCTTGGTCAAGCCAGGACAATGATAAATGAATTTGCATGAATGCTGGTTATACATGAGCATGATATGTTGGTATGTTCATTGATAAGCCGATGGTAGTTTTGGCATGGATGGCATGTGTTTAGATAAAGCATGACATATGATTTGCAATTGATTTGCCATCGACATTATTTGTGAGTGTTGTACTTACTTGGCTTTTGATGATGAGATGCTTTCCTAGTAAAGAACTAGGAATCTTACTTACTGAGTTTCCCCAAAACTCATCCCTCATCTCTCAATCTTGTAGGCATGGAAATCTCTCGTCAATCTTAGGAGTTGCAGTCATGCTAGAGGAGATAGGATTTCCACTAGCCTATGTGGAAAACTTGTATTGTGATGTAAAAAGAAAAGAGAACTTGTAGAGAAAGGGCTTGTAAAAGTATTGTTATAATAAAAGTTAGTATGTTAAGTATGATGTATGACCCAGTCTTCCAGCTGTTGTTTGTCCAGGAGTTGTTTATTCACATTTCCGCATGTGCATGATAATAAGATAAAAAGAATCGGGACGGGGACGAGCTTGGGACGTCGCAAAAATAACCCTTGCTGCTCGTGACCCTAGAAATAGAGTTGGGGTCGTGACATCTATAGTTAGGCAAAACAATAATAATAACAGCATCAATAAGAGTAAAAAATTACCAATGATAAAAATAAGAAAATGGTCAAATCACACAGGTGGATTTTCACTCCAAACCCCAACGATATAATATTCCCAATTTCTTTCTTTTTTTCAAAAAAGAAGTCGTTTCAGGTTGAATAAACTAGAGTACGTTTGTTTCGCGGAAAATTCAAAAATGGGAAAACATTCTATGAAAAATGATTGATTATACCGCTAATAAAAAACTTGGTATAATTGTCAACTGTAAAATCCGTATATGCCCTCGTATGAATAATATGACCTTGAAGACAAAGGTCATAGTTGACAGCCAATTCAATCAATGGTAGACCGTATCTCTATTTAAGACCCATGTCTTTCTTTTCTGGCCTTCAGTGACAGCGATCCTTTACGTGACTTCACGTAGCATAACATATGACGGGTTAGATCTCACTTTCATTTACCATTATTGGCCCTTTTTCAATTTTCATATATTTCGGCGTAATTAGTTGCCCATTTTAATAAAATATCAATCTAAATCGCTGCTCCATCACCTTGTCCTTTGGATATTTAAATGATTTTCATGACACGTGTTCCTGATGCTAACAAATTCCCTTTTCTAAAGCATTTTATGAACTGAGTTTTTGCTACATTAAATTAATTAAATTTTCATTTTGTTACAATCATTAATCCACCATAATATTTTCCGTTAGGATGTGCAATGCACATCATACATGTAAGGCATGTGGCCCTTTATTTGTAAAGACTTGTCAGTCTCCTTTAGAGCAAGGATGCACGTCAACTACACAAAAACATAAGATTGCCAAAATGCAATCCCAACTCTACATTAAAAAATTATGAATCCGTTGCCCAAAAAGCATGATATGCAAGATACGCACAAGACCTATTTTCGATTTTATTTTTATTTTTTGGAACTGCTGATGTTCTTTTAAGCCATAGTTCCTGTCTGTCTTTACATAGAAATAGTTATCATAAATGTGCGAGCAATCGTGAAGGAAATATCTCTAAAGGATGGTACGGATCCGTCACGGACGGGAGATGTGATGGAGATGTTTTCACTTGAAATGATAGTGATATCAAGGTGTCTTGGCATCCACATTTGTTTTGCGTCTCTGGATCCTTTGTTTTCATTATGTACATGGAGGACAGTATTTAAAAATTTACGAATTCCTAATTGCTCAATAAATATGCATAGATATAAGTACACACTCAATAAAGAATTTGCCATCAGGGACGTGGGCATTTTGTTGATTAAGATATCGGATGAGGAAGTCAAGAGCATTATTAGAGGACTTTTCATATGCCTACGCGCACAAGAAAAGTCCCAACTGCTTTGATCGATCCCACTTTTAGACGAAGTGTTCCATAATGACTTGACTTGATTCTCTTCTCGATGTCTTACGGGTGCATTTGGTTAAGTATTTCCAAGGGACTTTCAGCCTCCAAAGTCTCTTGGGAAATATTGAACGTTTGACAATCATTTTGAAGTAGTTTTCAAGTGAAAGTCGCATTGATTTGAATGCTAAAACACAATGCTGAAACTTATTTTTTTCTTCCAAAATTATCATCACTCATTCTTCAAATTTCTGATTTTGTCCCTGTTATTATTTTGAAATGCCATGCTAAAAAAATTAAATATATTTGTTTTTTAAAAAAAATTTATATATTTGATTTTTTAATATATATTTGTAATTTGTATTTTTTTTTTAACATTATTGTCAAGTTTTATATTTAAAAAGTTGCATGCATTATTTTTTTTCAATTTTAAACAAATAAAAATTAAAAAATTCCGATAAAGGGTTTAGTCTTTTTTTTTCTTTTTTTTAATATATATATATATGTATTTTATTTTTTAGCATTATTTTCAAATTTATATTTAAAAAGGTGCATACATTATTTTTTCAATTTTAAACAAATAAAAAATTGAAAAATTTCGATGAAGGATTTGGTCTTTTTTTTTAAATTATATATATACGTATTTGTTTTTTTAGCATTTGAGTTTTTAATTTATATTTAAAAATTTTCATACATATTTTGTTTTTAAAATTTTAAGCAAATAAAAATTAAAAAATTCCGATAAAGGATTTGGTCTTTTTTAGAAAAAATTATATGAGTATTTGATTTTTTTTAATATTTGTCAAGATTTATATTTGTAAAATTGCATATGTTATTTTTTTCAATTTTAAACAAATAAAATTAAAAAAAAAACTAATATTAATCACTCAAATGGCTTTTAAATGTGTTTTCTATCAAACGGCATTTATCTCAAAATTATTTTTCAAAGTATAGTTTACAAAACAATTTTTGTATTTGCCTAAAGTCCTTTAGGTTAAACTACTTTGCATTTTCCTAATGGACTTTCAAAATGATGAACCAAATGCACCATACATAGGTTTGCCAAGCTTGTCTAGACCATTGATCATGTGCGCCACTTGATGGGTATGGCTAAAGAGAGATGATATATAGATGATAAGTCCAGTCGATGCACATTGAAAATATCTCCACTTGAAAATTATCTCATTGGAAGAGGTAAAAATTGGACCATTAGCTCAAAAGTTAATTGGCCACCGAAGTTCGACCACCACATGTCATGAAGTAGCCAGTTGTCAAGGCATATAGCCATATATGTAATTGTTACGCCACGGCCAATTTTTTTCACTCCATATCCCCACAATTTATGCTATCATTATGATATTCCCAATTTTTTTTCTCAAAAAAGAAAAAAGTTTTGAGTTGACTAACTTCATTTTGTTTTCCAAATTAAAACTTCTTTTCCCTTTGCTTTTATTACTCAAATTTCTTGCTGGTTCTGCGTCAATGAATAGACTATGTAAGCTTCTAGACTCATAAGACGACTTGACTAACAAACCTACGATCATCAACAAAGAACTATACTTCTTTAGAGTAAGGACTGGGATGTAAGTCAACAATGCGAAAAATTAATAAATGAAGGAAGTGCGCTTGAATCCCTTTGCTACGGTGCTATTGAATGGTTGGGAATCAGACAAATGACTTCTAGAGGAGGGAGTGATCTGGACCTAATCTATAATGCTGGCATAATGATTATTGAACAACTCTCGTCTTAGAGGAAGGACTGGGATGTAAGTCAACAACGCCGAAAACTGAAGGTAGTGCGATTGAATCCCTTGAGTGCGGTGCTATTGAATGGTATGGAATCAGACAAACGACCTCTAGAGGAAGTCAACCTAACCTAATTTTTAATGATTTCATAATGATTATAGGACAATTCTCGTCCCAGCTTATCATGATAGTGATTTGGGAAAATATTCTTCCGCTTGGTGAAACACGGCATAGAAGAAGACTGGACAAAATGGGCATAGATACTTGACGTCAATGGAGAACTAAACCATCCATTCCACTGTCTATTCCAAATTATTCATGAGGACTTTTACTCCATAGGTTAAACCAACGTGAGATAAATCCTTTTTCTCCAACAATTTAAAGCTATTGGAAAATGGTCGAACGGTACATATAGCACATGTGCTCTACATCATGTGTAAGTAGCGCGTTACATGTGTAAGGCGAGATGTAGATGTAACCACGTCAAACACATAATGACTAGTAAATGGAAAGAGTAAGAGACAAAATAAGGAGTGTCGAATTCCACAACCGTGATCTTTAGTTTGCTGTGAGACATCGGATTAGATAAAAAATTTCTGTCAAAAAGGTAAACTGTTTGGAAACGGGTCGATAGTGAATATATAACATATTACATAATAAAGATGAAAATTAAAGGCGCTTGAATGACGGTAATCATTAATTTTGTGTATGAAAACTGCATCGGGTCCTATCACATAAATGGTCTCCAATAAGCATTGACAGCCTGTTTTGATCAGTTTACTTCTTTTTTTCTTTTTTCTTTTTTCCGCCTTTTGGATTGTTTGGCATCAACATATGTTTTGTGTCTCTAAATCCTTTGCTTTCAAGGTCATCCAGCTCTAGTGCACACACGGATAGCATTGTTGGAAAATATAAATCCCGAATTGCTCAATAGATAAATTCGTAGAAATATAAGTGCACACTAGACACAGAATTTATGAGGAACATGGATATTGTACTAATTTAGTTATTGGACGTAGAAGTCAAGAGCTTTCCATAGGACTCATCTTATGCCTTCGCACATAAAAAAAGTTCGAACTGTTTTTTTTCTAACTTTTATTAATCTGACTTTCTACTGGAGTATTCTAGATTGACTCAACTTGATTTGCTTTCCGATGCCGATCGGGTGAAAAAACATTTCATGGCCTCCCAATCTCGTCTAGATTATAGATCATGTGACATAATTGTCAAACTAACATGATTAATGGTTTCGATGATCATGGGCTCCTCCTCTATTGGCTGAAAATGAATTGGGCCCATTGGCCCTTTCCCAGACGATCAATCACCATTGATCGTGCCATGGAGGTGCTGAAATGTAATGGACCGTTGCTCAATAGGCAAAATAATAAGCAATGGCACAGTTATGCCCCCGAGCGCTTTTGTAGCATTCAGGAGATTCTCTCCACATATTAAATGTGTCACGAGGAAAAGTTTCTCCCGACATAGGGATGGACCTATATCACTTGTCGTGGCCATTGTGGACAGGACGGATCCGGACTGAGAAAATAGGGGGCGAAAGGGAAACAAAAGAATAGATTAACATGCAGTAATTAAGTGAAGATAATGGATCCCACGGACCCCCTAGATCCGTCCGTCGTGGTTTCGTTCATTCATCCGGCCATATACCCACATATCTGCGCACGCATGTGAGTGCACATATTAAATTGGCAAAAATTTATTTTTGTCTGTCGTCTTGTGAGAATGTTGTGTGAGATTTTTCGGACTCTCTAAGTCTCAAATTTGCTTGGCAAAATATTGAGAGTGAAATAACCAATAGCAATATATTTATATGTTAGTTTTTCCATCAGACAATATTTCCTATGTCGGCCGATCAAAGCTTTGTTGGATTAGTTAATTTTCCCAGTTTCTCAATACAAGCAAGCAGGAAACCTATTTTGCAGCTGTTGAAAAGTATGTGACGTCAACATGTCATTAGTTAGGGAAAAAGAAAGTGTTCTAACTATTTTATCCTTACTAATTACTTTCATTTGCCCATGCCATACCAGGCGCTTTAGATTTATCCCAAACATTATAATCGAAAGTCTAAAATTTGCAGGATAGTAACAAAGTAATAGAATTAACAACAATTTTAAAAAAAGAAAGAAATAAATCACATGACAATTGTTGCTTTAAAAAACAAAGAAAAGTTTATGTTTCGTTCTGTTTTTCTTTTTACTTTTGGCAACGAAACAACACAACTGCGCTGCCCCTACTGGAGCCTGCCGCCATCGTCTTCTATTATGGGCTTAACCTCAAACAGCACCATCACTGCTAAAACTCAACCGGCATTGGCCACCACAACACAACCATGTCCAACCCAAACTTCCACACGCCAATCCTGCCGCTAGGAGCGTTAAAGAGAAGAGTCGAGTGGAGCCGAAGTACTGCAAGGCTTGAGCTTCACCCACCCACATACCAGTACTCGAAACTCCATCCGAACTCGATCAAGTATCAACTTTCCTGCTCTAATTTGACTCGAGTAGAAAATATGGATACTCAAGATCGACTAGACTCAATCAACTTATGGATGAACTCAAGCTCCAGTACAATAAACTCGAAAACTATGTAATACAAGACTCTTTCGCAGGACAGCAATAAAAATGTTATGCTGAGCATCACACAGTTACAGAGACTTCATTGTGCAAAGTACTTACTGAAAAATGTATGGAAAAAAAGTTGCTTAGAAGAACAATCATCAACATCAGGAAACTTCATGGCACAAGTTGAGGCAACCGTAAAAGCAGTACCTTACGAAAATCCTCAGTTGTGTGGTGAGCGACGTCCTCTTCCAGCGACTTCTAGTATAGAGCATAATATGCTTATCTTGCCAAAAGAATTTGCTGTGGAGAACCTTCTGCAGGCTATTTCCATGAGAACCTGATTGCTTGAAGTCAATCTTTTTGTCGCTTCATTCGCCAAGTACGCAGCCAGATCAAGCATCCAAAGGACACCAGCCTCTGATGATGTGGAAATTACAGAAGGCAAAGAATTTAGAAAATGACATGTCATTTTATACCTGCAATTTTATGAACAGAACGTGTAATTACGAATCGATAATCAACAAAAACATAGGAACGAATATGGATAAATCCAAGAGAAGAGGGACATGTCACCATGGGATGAATTCAAAGAATTAGAGAAAGATCAGACCTCTAAAACATTGTCCAATGCTTTGAGGAGGTCCTCACCATAAGTCTCAGGCATAATGTTGCCGAATCAGCTTTCCTCTGAGCCGCATTTCTATGAGCCAATATGAATAGGATCAACTTATCACAAGTCCTTCAAGATCGTTCATGAGAATAATGAAAATGATCAAATTAGATGAAAACTACTATGTCGCAGGCTCAAGGTACATAACAATTTCGTAACTCGTACCTATGAACAACATATTGCAGCTTCGTGAAACATACTCTGTACAAAAAATCGTGTATCTTTCCTTTGAACTCGGACCATTCATCAACTGAATGAGCTCAAAGAAATACTGATCGCAGAAGCGATTGAACGAAAAAAAGCTAATATTTACACGAAGAGAAACAATTAAAGACAGTTTGAAATCAAAAGGAAATTGTGATGATCGAATTCTTTTTGCATCTCCAGATCGCTTCTGGATCCAGAAATAGCTCGATCTTAACAGCCGATCATTCTCTCGTTTCGAGATGACAAAGGCGACTTTTTCTTTTTCTTTGCAACCCAATGTGACCTAATCTAGCATGCTTTTTTTTTTTTTTTGGCAAAATCCCAATGATGTCGCAGGCTCAAGGTACATAACAATTTCGTAACTTGTACCTGTGAACAACATCTTCATAAAACATGATGCCGGCTTATACCAATTGTGCTCCAACACCTTTTGAGCTTATCAGATTTTCTAGCGTCAGTGTTAACTATTTTACATAAGAAAGCCAAATTTTGTTCGCATCATCGGACAAAGAATTTTACAAGAAGTAAATGGTAAGAGCTACAAGAAATATCATGATCACGTTATCTTTGAGCCCATTCTTAAGGATTGGACGTTGCAGTTGTAATCCATCTATTCATGATTGAAATTGCAAATGGCTGAAATTCCCAAGCGTTTTTGAGCGATTAATGAACCATTGCAAGTATAGATAATGAAATTGACAAAACTAAACAAAGTATGGGAGACAGCTTGCCACCCGGGCTACAACAGAAATACCCAAATATCTCAATAATTGAAGCAATTAGGATAAACTAATTCTTCCAATTTGATGCCCTCTGGTGCGCTTAACATGATTGAGCTTTGCGTCGATATCGCTCGAGAAAGTAGTTGCATGCTTGGACGATGCTCCGGTTTGGGACTCAAGCAGGAAAAAGCCATCTTTGTCAAGACAGCCACTTTCCCTAGCACATTACCTTCCGAGTTTGGAATTCTTTGATCTAAAATATCTTTCAGTGGACAAGAAGCCATTGAATTGCTTGACGATGATGATGATGAGGACGCACAAGATGATATGAGATCGCCTGGGTGTCTTCCCATAATTACTTCTAATGTCACCACTCCGAAGCTATAGACATCGCATTTCTCGTTTGGTTTCATTGTGTATGCAAGTTCTACATAGAGAAAAAGAGTAAATTTTTTTTCTAGCTTTTATACAATATTCACGCTTCGTAAATCTAAAGTGATTTTGTCCATTAAAAAAGTATCACTACGAGCCATCAGTGCTAGGGAAAGTTCTCTTCTTTTTGTTTTATTTTTCTTTTCTTTTGGGGGTGGGGGTGGGGGAGCGGGGGACGTAGGGGGTTTGTGGTGTTGGGTATTTTAAACGACTCTTTTTCGATTGTTTATCAACAAAGGAAATTCTACTTCACTCATTTCAATGTAGAGGCTACTGAAATTTATATTTTAAAGTATAAATTAATACATTCTTTAGATTCCAATGGGTTTTAGAATTTTCATTTCTTTAGCAAAAAATTTCACTTTACTAATTGGTGGCCTGAATCTCTACTAATCTATAATTAACCTTCAAATTTATGAATAGCTTTTGGATTTCATCTCTGGTATTTTGAAATTTAAAGCAAGGTAGGTAAGGATGAGAATCTTGTATAAGCATTGTCCTATCTATAAAATGAAGTGCACTGAAATTTTGAAGAAACCAACTTACCTGGAGTTGCATATCCAAAGGTGCCTCCAAAGGAAGTCCAATTAGAGGCATAAGGATTTAGAACTTTAGCCATGCCAAAATCAGAAACGTGAGCTTCGTATTCTTCATCCAGTAAAATGTTCTTGCTCGATATGTCTCGATGAATTATAGGAGGTGAGCATTCATGGTGCATGTAGAACAAAGCATGAGCCATACCTTTAACAACTTTCACTCTCTTATTCCAATCAAATCTTGTTATCCTCTCTTCGATGCTCAATACATCCTTCAAGCTACCAGATTCCAAGAACTCATACACCAAAATGAATGTCAAGAACTGGAGCAAAAGCCATATAGCTTGACAATATTGCGATGCCGAGCCCCAATCAATGCATGAATCTCCCTTTCGAATGCTTTTCGACCCGCCATTTCGACATCTAGTGCTTCCTTAAGTTTCTTTACAGCAACAGTCTCACCTGTTTGTAACCGGGCCTTGTAAACACACCCTTGTCCTCCAACACCAATGCAATATTTGGCATCAAACTCCTCCGTGGCTTCAATAATGTTCTCATAAACCATTCTTCCATCAAAGCTCCATATTGCCCACGGGTTTTCATTGCTTCCATCAACCGGACTAGCCTCTGTTTTCCTTACTCTTCGGCATAAAGTACTTGAAGCTCTCACAACAAGAAACAAAGTAAGTAGGCATCCTAAAGTAGGAATCAAAATTAGCAGCAACTTTTTAATTTTGGTTTTATATGTGGATATTGTTGCTGTACAGGGATTGAGACCGGCAATAAATCCACACAGGCCTTTATTCCCTCTCACAACTTCAATTGTAGCATTGCGCAAGGCTGGAATGTTTGGCAAAGGACCTTCCAACTCATTATACGATATGTCGATGGAAGTCAAGCTTGTCATATCCTCAAAGGTCGACGCAATTAAACCCGAGAGCTGATTGTGGGAGAGATTGAGTGCTTCCAATCTTTGCAAGAGCCCAAGTTGTCCAGGTATTCCTCCCGTAAGCAAATTTTGACTCAGATCAAGAACTTGAAGAGATTGAAGCTTGCCGATCTCAACGGGAATACTTCTGTCAAGATTGTTTCTACTTAAATTTAAAAACAAAAGCCTCGAACAATCCCCAAGTTGTTTAGGAATTGAGCCAGTTAAGTTATTTCCGGCAACATCAATTCTTGACAAATCGGACAACGTTCCGAGTTCTCGAGGTATGTAGCCTACAAGTTGATTGTCATAGAGGGAAAGCTCTAGAAGTGACTTCAATTTTCCTAGATCTTTTGGAATTTCCCCAACAAGACTATTTGAAGAGAGGTCAAGTATATGTAATTGGCTCATGTTTCCAACCTCAAAGGGTATCACGCCTGAGATTCGAGTGTTAGAGATTTTCAAGCTGGTCAAATGGCTATATTCACCTAGTCTAGGTGGTAGCTCACCATAAAGTTTATTGTTGCTCAACTCAAGATAATCTAAGTAAGGATATGTCCCAAGACCATCGGATATATTTCCCTCGAGATGGTTATTTTGGAGCCTAACTCTATACAAAGTCGTGCAGTTTTTGAGGCCTCGCGGAATTGGACCAGTGAAGTGATTGTTATCGGCAGAAATTTTTTGAAGAACTTGACCACTGCAAATATCTTGTGGCAATTGGCCGACAAACTTGTTATCGCTCAGCTGCAAGTTTGTGAGCTTGCTTAAGTTACCTATAATGGATGGAATCGAGCCAGAGAGACTGTTACTAATAAGCACGAGATATGAGAGAGATCCGAGCATTCCTAGTTCTTTAGGAATAGGACCAGACAACTTATTTTGGTGAAGGTTAAGGATATTCAGATTGCTCAAATTTCCTATCGTTGATGGGATAGGACCTGTTAAATCATTAGTTAGCAGTTCGAAATGTATGAGGAATCTCATTCCTCCAACTTCTAAAGGTATGGGGCCTGAAAGTTGATTGTTGTAGAGGTAAAGATATTTCATTTTACTAAGATTCCCCAAAGTTGTGGGGATGGATCCATTGAGATAATTGGCTGATAAATCAAGTTGAATTAGAGACCCCAACATTCCTATTTCCTTTGGAATGTACCCAGCCAATGTATTATTGAAAAGCCATATCTCTTCCATGTTGCTCATGTTTCCAATGGAAGAAGGAATTGGACCGGTGATTCTATTGTTTGCTATGTGGAGATAAGCGAGAGACTTGAGCCTTCCTATTTCTTTAGGAATGAAACCAGCAAGCTTATTATCCGAAAGATATAGATAGGTTAAGTTGCTCAAGCTAAATATCTCATTAGGAATTGGACCCGTCAAATCATTATTCGAAAGATTGAGATCTCGTAAAGATCGCAATGACCCAAGTTGAGTGGGGATATTTCCGGAAAGGTTATTTCGAGACAAGTCCAAATAAGTAAGCTTGGCAAGATTAGCCATGCTCAAAGGGATTTTCCCAAAGAATGAGTTGTTGGCAAGTGTAAGAGCGATCAAGTTGGGCAATTGGGAGAAATTTAGATAATGAAGCATACCATGTATGATAGAATTTGAAAGGTTCAAGCTTGCGACGCTTCCGAGAGAATCACAATTGATTCCGCGCCATGAACAAGGGTTGGTTCCATTCCACGAAGACAAAGTAAAGCGGCTCCCGCTATCTAGCTTAGACTTCCATGTTAGGAGTGCCTCCACTTCCTCATATCTCGTTTGGTTAGTAGCACTAGCAAGGGCCACTAGAGAAGAGCTTCGAGATGAAGCAAGAAAAGGCATTTCCTGCGTAAGCAGGAGGAGGACATAAGCGAGGAACAACATTGAGAGTTGTTTTTGAGATGAGGCCATGGCAGGTCGTTTAGGTTATTTGGGGTAGGCTTTCTTTTGTTTCTAGTTGCATATGTGTTGAAATGGATCAAGTACAACTAACGCATTTATAGAAGAAATTGGGACCGTCAAGTCAACAACAAGTCAATAATCACTTCTTCTGGTTACAGGGTTACCTCTCCAGACAGCAGGTGAATTTCGTCGCCATGTTGGGGATGCCCTGCCTGCCTTGTAATGTAGGTGGATTAATAGGATTGCATTCCTCATTTTAATATGCCAGTGCCCGCACGACCAACACTCCTCTAAGTTCCTCTCGGTATATTTGTCTTCTTCAAAAGGAGGGAATACCCTCTTAATACTTTACATCCTAAAAGTCTAGAGGTCTAGATTGAACTAAGATAAAGCCTTTTAAGGACATGCTTAGGTCCACTTCTTCTCGGTGAATGAGAGAAAATTTCAAATTTCATTTTAGTCAAAATTACACAAAACTATCCGAATTTTGGGGTAGTATACGTTTATTCCTAAACTTTCAATGGATCCATAAATACCTCATGAACTTCCATTTTGTCACGGCCATTAACCTTCCGTATTTTTATCCATAAATATGTGCAAAGACTTATTAGTTTTGTGTGGAGCAAAGGCTGGGATGTAAGTCAACAACACGAAAACATAATATTGCCGTAATACAAGCCAGTCGGATACAAGCCAGTAGGATACCTGAGCAACCGTAAGCATGGAATTAGTATATAACGGTCAACAGACCTTTTTTTTTAATTGATTTTTCCTTCTCTTTGTCTATTTAGAGTTGCTTAAGAGAGTAGTATGCGACTTCAACGTGTCAATGGTTAGGCAAAACCCTAATAATAACAATATCGATAAGAGTAATAAATTGCCAATAAAAAAAATAAGAAAATGGCCAAATCACTCACGTGGATTTTCACTTCAACCCCCACCAATATAAAATTACCTATTTCTTTTTTCTTAAAGAAGTTGTTTTTAATTGAATAATCTAATTTATTTTAGGTGTGTTTGTTTCAAGATTTAAAAAAGAAATGAAAAGTGATTGATTATACAATTTAAAAATTAGTAAAGAAATGATTGGCAACAATTTATGCTCTTTTTTTTTTTTTTGAGTGATGAAAATATCTCATTTATTTAATTTTGTAAGCGTATAAATAATCATTTGTTAGAAAATATTTTTTTAATTTTGATCTTTCCAGAAAATAAATGTACTCTAACTTTTCAATTTTTTCTTTGCTTTTATTACTCGAATTTGGCGTCTCCTAGACTACTGTCCCTCCCGCTCTAATCGGTTGACTTGACTAATGAGCCAGCAATCATCATCTAAGAGACACACTTCTCACGACCCCGCGTCTCACATCACAACTTGGGCATCGTACATCTAATAAATCTGCAAAGACTTATTAGTCATCTCTGAATATAAGTCAACACCTCAAAAATTGAATATCGATGGAACACAATCACAACTACCTCCATTAATAAATTTTGACTTCGCTGCCGAAACATCATGAAATTCAACAAATGCACAGCAGAGTCCTTTTTTGATCTTTTTTTTTTCTTTTTCAAAAATACTGATGAGTGTTTTGAGTTGTATTTGGTAGGAGTTAGCATCCGTTTAAGGTCAACTCTGGACCAACCATGGATCGGCCCAACCCTGCCGGTCCTGGTCTGATTCCCAAGGAGATCGGGTTGGTCCTTGGTCCTGAAAATCCTAGACCAGCATTATGCGGGTTGATCCTCGGTCTTGGGAGTTTAGAGTCGGTCCAACCCGGACCAACTTTGATTTTATATATATTATATATCTAATATATTATTTATAATTTTTTATATAGAGAAAACCCTAAAATAAACGGCGTCAACAATATTAAATAGTTCCTTAGTGAGGAGTTCAAGTATTTTACACTATTTTTTAATAACTTAGATCTTTTAATGTATTTTACGGCGTCAACAGCCATAATTTATAAAGGAGGAAATTTTTTTTATGAGGAGTCCTCACGGCGTTCAAAAGGGCATAAATAGCTCCTCACGGCATCATCCTCTAGTACTCGTTCTCTTATGTTTTATTTGTTCTCTTAGTTTTTAATTTGCCAAAATCGAAAGAAACAATTTTTCTACTCGCCACTCGACACTCGCCTTACTCGCTTTGGGTCACTTGTGCCGCTTGCCACTCGATGCTTGCTTGGCTTGTTGCTCCTTGCTCAACGCTTGACGCTCACCCCACTCGACACTTGTTGCTCGCCTCTCTTAACTAACCTCGCTCGTCACTAAACCCATAAGGTCGGTTAGGTCCTCGCTCCCCTTTTCAATGAGTACAAAAAATGAAACAAAAAATTATCGGTTGGTCCCACGTTGACCCTAGAAACCGGACCAAACCCATTGGTTTGGTCTGGTTCTCGATTGCCTTTTCAAAGAGTACAAAAAATGAAATAAATAAATTATCAGTTGATCCCGGGTTGACCCTAGAACCGAACCAAACCCACTGGGTCGGTCCGATCCTCGATTCCAAGCTCAGTAGGATCTGGTTCTCGGTCCCAAAAATTGAGGACCAGCACTGTGCGAGTTGGTCTTAGGGTTAGGGGGTGGGTCGGCCCAACCCGGACTATGCTCACCCTTACTTTAAAGTGGGAGTTTCAGGATACTCACTACAATTGTTTCTTGGGAATTAAGAAGAAACCTACAATCTCTCCTTTAAGTTTGTTGTTGTGTTGAATTGCATTTTAATATTTTTTTAAAGTCCTCGTAAATTGGCCTATCTTAATTACGTTGATGTTCTTTGCTCAACCACCACGAGATATTTTACACACGATCTTAGATATGATTGGCTAAAATCAAAGACTAAAGTTCTCTAAAATAATTTAGTCAAAAAATTAGAGATATGTCAAACATCATTTCTCTCATTTTCTTACAAATATGGACATATGTGAAAACGTGGACTTGACTATCGTGACCTCTCTAAAGCCTCCTGCGAGTGCTTGAAGGCTGGCTTGCTTAGTTTAAACTCAGTCCGACATTTCCTTAGCTCACCAATTCACGACTTATGATCCGAGTTTTTAACATGCAAGTCATTGTCATTTAGATGTCATCATTAATCGATTTGTGATGAGTCGGTTAATAGAATATTGAAAGAAATATTTTACTCAAATTTAATCTTATTTAAACACTGAGATTTGATTTATTTTTTTAATGCATTCTTTTGAAGAAAACTACTCTACATTTATTTTTAAAGCCTTTTGCTAGTTTCCGAAAAAAATCAAATTTCGCTCTGTCTCACATCTGGATTCCTCTCTCGCTCAAAACTCCCTCAAATATATTCCCTTCTCTCAAATATGATTGGCTAAGATCAAAGACTAAAAGTTCTCTAAAGTAATTTCGCCGAAAAACTAGAGATATGTCAAACATCATTCCTCTCATTTTCTTAAGAATATGGACATATGTGAAAGCGTGGACTTGACTATCGTGACCTCTTTGAACTCTCCCGTGGGCGCTTGGAGGCTAATGGCTTGCTAAATGTAAGCTCAGTCCAAGCTTTCCCTAGCTCACCAATTCACAACTTATGATCCGAGTTTTTAGCTTACAAGTCATTTTCAAGTCTCTAATCCCAATTTTTTTGGTTGTGCAAAAATAAAATTTGTAGAGCTCAAACTCCATGTTTGGCTCTCTAAAATGGGAGTTTCAGGATACTCACTACAATTGGTTCTTGGGAATTACGAAGAAACCTACAATCTCTCCTTTAAGTTTGTTGTTGTGTTGAATTGAATTTTAAAATTTTTTAAAGTCCTCGTAAATTGGCCTGTCTTAATTACGTTGATGTTCTTTGCTCAACCACCACAAGATATTTTACACACGATCCTAGATATGATTGGCTAAAATCAAAGACTAAAGTTCTTTAAAGTAATTTCATCAAAAAATTAGATATGTCAAACATCATTCCTCTCATTTTCTTATGAATATGGACATATGTGAAAGCGTGGACTTGACCATCGTGACCTCTTTGAAGCCTCCCGTAGGTGCTCGAAGGCTTGCTTACTTAGTTTAAACTCAGTCCAGTATTTCCTTAGCTCACCAATTCACAACTTATGATTCGAGTTTTAACATGCAAGTCATTTTCATTTAGATGTCGTCATTAATCGATTTGTGATGAGTCGGTTAATAAAATATTGAGAGAAATATTTTACTTACATTTAATCTTATTTAAACACTGAGATTTGATTTATTTTTTTAATGCATTCTTTTGAAGAAAACTTCTCAAATTTTATTTTTAAAGCCTTTTGCTAGTTTCCGAAAAAAATCAAATTTCGCTCTATCTCAGATTTGGATTCCTCTCTCTCGCTCAAAACTCTCTCCCTCAAATATACTCCCTTCTCTCAGATATGATTGGCTAAGATCAAAGACTAAAAGTTCTCTAAAGTAATTTCGTCAAAAAACTAGAGATATGTCAAACATCATTCCTCTCCTTTTCTTACGAATATGGACATATGTGAAAGCGTGGACTCGACTATCGTGACCTCTCTGAACTCTCCCGCGGTCGCTCGGAGGCTAATGGCTTTCTAAATGTAAGCTCAGTGCAAGCTTTCCCTAACTCACCAATTCATGACTTATGATCCGAGTTTTTAGCCTGCAAGTTATTTCAAAGTCTCCGATCCTAATTGTGTAAAAATAAAATTTGTAGAGCTTGAACTCCATGTTTGGCTCTCTAAAGTATGGGTGAGCATCGGTCTAGGGTCAACCGTGGACCAACCTTGGACTGGCCCAACCCTGCCGGTCCTAGTCCGGTTCTCAAGGAGACCGAGTTGGTCCTTGGTCCTGGGATTCCTGGACCAGCACTGTGCATGTTGGTCATCAGTCTTGGGAGTTTAGAATCGGTCCAACCCGGACCAACTCTGATTTTATATATATTATATATCCAATCTATTATTTATAATTTTTTTATATAGAGAAAACCCTAAAATAAACGGCGTCAACAATATTAAATAACTCTTTAGTGAGGAGTTCAAGTAATTTTACACTATTTTTTAATAACTTAGATCTTTTAATGTATTTTACGGCATCAACAGCCATAATTTATAAAGGAGAAAAAAATTTTGTGAGGAGTCCTCACGGCATTCAAAATGGCACAAATAGCTCCTCACAGCATCATCCTCTAGTACTTGTTCTCTTATGTTTTATTTGTTCTCTTAGTCTTTAATTTGCTAAAATCGAAAAAAAAAACTTTTCTGCTCACCACTCGACACTCGCCTCACTCGTTTTGGGTCACTCATGCCGCTTGCCGCTCGATGCTCGCTTGGCTTGTTGCTCTTTGCTCGACGCTTGACGCTCACCCCACTCGACACTTGTCGCTCGCCTCTCTTAGCTGACCTCGCTTGTCACTGAACCCATAAGGTCGGTCCGGTCCTCGCTCCCCTTTTCAAAGAGTACAAAAAATGAAACAAAAAATTATCGGTTGGTTCTGGGTTAGCCCTAGATCCGGACCAAATCTATTGGGTCGGTCTGATCCTCGATTGCCTTTTTAGATAGTACAAAAAATGAAATAAATAAATTATCGGTTGGTCTCGGGTTGACCTTGGAACCGGATCGAACCCACTCGGTCGGTCCGGTCCTTGGTCCTAAGCTCAGTAGGGTTGGTTCTCGGTCCCAAAAATTGAGGACCAGCATTGTGCGAGTTAGTCCTAGGATTAGGGGGTGGGTCGGCCCAACCCGGACCATGCTCACCCCTAATATTTGGGCTCCGCTTTATGTAGAAATCGTTATCATAAACATAAAGCCACCATCTAGAAGAAATAACGTGGGGTGTGTTACAAGCGCAATTGGTTTAGTCTTACCCGATCATAAAGAGACCACCATTTCATATGTTTTGTTAGAAATTTAATTTTAATGAGCGGTTAGCGTAGTGGAGAGGATTCCTCTCAAGTATCGTACCGTCAAGGGCAGAAGGTGTGACGGTTAGCGTAGTAGAGAGGATTCCTCTCAAGTATCGTATCGTCAAGGGCAGAAGGTGTGACAGAAGGGAAAGCGACACAACAGTTCACGTCCCACGTGAAATGATAGTGATTTTGGTGAAGACTTCTCCACTTGGTGGAACATGGTGAAGAAGACGACTGGACGAATTCCCAATGTTGATTTAGACACTTGACAATCAATACTTAAAGAGGACGTTTACTCCGTCCCGCCACAATTTATGCAGAGTTGTCCAAACGGTACATGTAGAATCATTTAATGCTCTACTTCGCGTGTAAATGGGATGTTCCATGTGAAATACGAAATTCAGATGGAACCACATTAATTGCATGAGGACAGGTAGTAGAACGAAATCAAATGGAAAGAGTAATAGACGAAATAAGGAGTGTCGGAAGTCCACAACCGACTATCACGTGAAATGATAGTGATTTTGGAGAAGACTTCCCCACTGGGTGGAACATGGCGAAGAAGACGACCAGATGAATTCCCCATGTTCATTAGACACTTGATGTCAATACTTAAAAGGACTACACTGCATCCTACCGCGATTTATGCAGAGTTGACCAAATAGTACACATAGAATCATTTAATGCTCTACTTCGCGTGGAAATGGGGTGTTCCCTGTGAAATACACGATTTAGATGCAACCACGTTAAATGCATAAGAATAGGTCGGAGAATGAACTAAATGGAAAGAGTAAGAGACGAAATAAGGAGTGTCGGAAGTCCGCCACCACGACCTATAGGTCGTGAGATATTCGATTAGATAAAAGTTCTCTTGCAAGTCTAAATTATTTGGGAATGGATGAAAGAATGAAAGGTGCTTGGACAAGACAGTGATTATAATCTTATGTATGCAGATTGCAATGTTTTCTACCACGTATATGGTCTCCAGCAAGCATTGTAAGCTTGTTTCGGTCAGCTTACCCTTATTTTATGTCTTCTTTTGGCATCAACATTTCTTTGGTGTCTTTGGATTCCTTGTATTCACATTAATCTAGCTTTATTGCACACGCGTATTGAGAAAAAATTACACTTCGGATTGCTTGATAAATTTGTTTGAATATTAAGTACACACTTGATAAAGAATTCTTGAGGGACCTCAGCAAACTGTTAACTGAGTTATTGGATACGGAGGTCAAGAGCATTCTTAAAGGGATATTCCTATGCTTGCACCCATAAGAAAAGTCCAAACTGTTTTACTGATCTGACTCTCTATTGAAGTATTCCACAAAGACTTGACTTGATTCTCTGATAGGATGAAAAAACATTACTTGATGTGCAACCTCATCTAGATCGTGTTGGCAAAAACATCTTCAAGTGATTTTGATGATGCCCAAACTATGCTTAGTATATTATTTACTATGTTGTTTGTAGATACTTGGATCAAAGGACTACGCAACATCCATGGTGTGATCCATTGGAAAAAAGCTTACAGATGTCCTATTATAACAACGACACCAATCAACCTAAAAAATCAAGTGCTGATGATGTTTATGTCGAAGTAGTAAAGATCAAGTTGATGATGATGTAACAACCAAGTACATCAAATGATGTTCTGTGGGTTAGCTAAAGAGCCGTTGGATTCACATAGTAGCATAATCAGAATAAAACATGTATTAGAGTAGCCAGGTTGTCTAACAGGTTAGTCAAAGAGTGCAGTAAGAAGACAGTAGCAATTACTATTTTTTATAAGTCTGCAAATTCCCAAAAAAGAAGTTGTATGGGCAGTATCTTCCTAGACAATAGCTCAACGGAAAACTCTTTAACGGTCACCTACTTCCCTAAACCAATCCTCAACTGATAGATTGAGGAAGAGTTTAAAAGAGAAGGCTTTAAGGAACCAAAGGAGAGTGCGTCACATAAAAAGATTAAGTAGCTTACATACTGTTGTTCTTAGCTAAAACGGTCTTACTATTTTGACAATCTTACTATTTTAATTGTCGTGCTGTTTAACAATTGTGCTACAAGTTAAGTGTACAGGTGTAAAAGCAGCAACTGAGTCCAGATAGTGTGATTTATCACATGAAGTATTAGTGCTAGCTAGTTGTAACTTTCCAAGCAGATTGTTAGTGAAATCTAGCCCATCTTGAGGTTATTAGTCTGAAGAGTAGACATAGGATTAAGGATAAAGCCAAAACACTATAACTTTTTGTTTCCCATTGTTTTTCATCTTCTCATATACTTTGGCATACCGCTAGTGAGTGTTTACATAAACAACAGGTCAAGGTGATCTTTACTTAGCAATTAGCTAATTTCCGCAAAAAATTATCAAAGTTTGAAAACAACCTATTCACCTTCCTTCTAGGTTGTATTGTTAGCCTCAACAATTGATATCGGAGCTCTGTTGTTTATTATTTAAAGTGTATTTCTTCAGAGTACCAAGATTCTTTATTATGGCTGACATTGGCAGCTTCTTTACTAATGATGTTCAAGCTCCCAACAAGCCACCATATTTCGACAGAAGCAACTATAGCTACTAGAAAGAAAGAATAAAGTCATACATTGAAGCCGTAGACTTGGATATGTGAAGAAATGTCACCTCTATCCTCTCTTTTGGATGGCCAGAAGAAAAGGTTCTCTCTTTCAAACGACAGCCAAAAGTCTTGATCTGGAGAAAAAAAAAATGAGAACAATTGATTTATCTCGCTCAAGGACACACTGTGCATCAAAACATGATCTCTGTGGTCTAAATCAAATTGCTAGTCATGATAGTATACTCATAAAGGACTTTTCATTAGAAGACCAAGACTTCACTGGATATCATGTACTTTTTCTTTTTATCTAGAAAGTGAAGCAAAAATGAAAAAGATCTATGGGGAAGAAACTTTGATCAATTCTAAGAAGACCAACACTTTCCAAGGTGCAAATTAGGTTCATTGCTTCACTTTTCACATCCCTCCTCTCTAAGGGTATGCAAAAGAACTGGGAACCGCTCGGTCCACCCGGAACCGGACCGGGCCAAAGCTAGAACCGACGATTCTCATGAGAGCCAGTCCAATTCCCGATTCCAATTTAGTGGAATCAATAAGTACCGGTCTGTTCCCCGTTCTAGGCATGGAACCACCCATCTATCCACGTGGACCAGATCGGGTATATATAATTTGAAAAAAAAAATTCTATCACAATTACGTAATTATTTAGTAGCTTTTGTTTTAATATATATGTACATATATGTAATCGTCTCCCATCCCAACGTCAATGTCTCTTTTTCCATTTTGAGTAGACTTTCCGCACATTACATGTCTTGTTTAAAATTAACAATACTATAAATTAGTACAAGAATGAAGCTAGAAGGAACCCGAAAAGATCTTTCAATATTCAGGGGTGAATCAATCCTCTTAAAGTCAATCAAGTGTTTTGTTGAAGCAAAGTCATAACGAGCTAACGGAGAGAGACAGCTTTAAAGTCTAGAGGGACCAAGATTTTCACCTACTGAAAAGTTCAAACAAAGACCAAGACTTTCAAGAGGAAGGTTTCTGTCCACAAGTGCTCTGTTCGGGTAAATAAACCATGACTTTACTGGACATCATGTACTTTTTGTCCACAAAGTGGAGTAGAAGCAAAAGAGAGCAATTGAAAAAAGACAAAAACTTAGCAGGACGCAAATTGATTTTGTTGCTTCGCTTCTTCCATCCCTCCTCTTTCATCCCTATGTAAAATGTCTTTGTTTTTCCATTACTAGTACAATTTCCTTACGCGTTACACGCCACGCTTAAAAATTGACCGTCACTGTAATTTTCGTCCAACTCTTTCATGCTTAATCCTACCGTGATTTTTTCATTAAGTAATTTCTCTTGTACTTGTTTATTAGAATTATTTCTAGATTTCCATGGTTCTTTTCAAATTCAAGTTCAATAAAAGAAAATAAAAAGAAAATAGGAAAATAAAAATGAAAAATAACAAAAACTTCAAGAAGGAAAGAAATAAATGGTTAATACCACGAAAAACCTAAAATTGATATACATGTGATAAATTTACCCCAAACTAATTTTTTGACCATGAAAAATCTAAACCTAATACATATGTGATAAATTTACTCCAAATGACCATAGAAAATCCCAAACTGATACATCTATAATAAATTTACCACAAACTAATTTTTTTGACTATTAAAAACTCAAAATGAGTACATTTGTGACAAATGTAGTATTCCTTAAATTGGATTAATACTATAAAAAACCACAAAAAACCATAAAATTTATATAACTGTGACAAATGAAGAGTAAAATTCCAAATGGGTACATCAGTTTACTGTTAGGTGTTATCCAATTCAACAATTTGATAATAAAGTTTAAACGAAACTATTAGATGGTAAATTTATCATAAATGTACTAGTTTGGAATAAATTTATCAAAAATGTACCAGTTTGGGATTTTTAGTGATAAAAAATTAGTTCGGGATAAATTTGTTACAAGTTTATCAGTTTAAGATTTTTTGTGATATTAACCTGAAAATAAAATAAAAGCAAGAATGGAACAAGAGAGCACACCACCGTCCCTCGGCCACTACCATGTCGTTGCCATCAGCAGCGCTGCTTAATGTCACCTTCATGGACAGCATTTCCTTGATATATCATTCTTAGAACAGTTTAAGAGTTTACAACTGTGTACCCGAACTTTTTTCCTTTCAATCAAGAACCTTAATTTTTCAAATGCGGCTCAATCTAAGGCATTGGTTAAATAACTTTGCCATGTTATATGGTTTTGCTGACGTGACTCGCTTACTCGACAAAAGTTAAACATAATAAGTGATGTGGCCTCTCATCCTCAAATTGAGTGATCAGGAAAGAAAAAAGTGTGCTGACTTAGATGATTGTAGCATCTAATATATCTCAGCTGATGTGGCCAACATAGACAATTGACAACTATTTAATGGTCTTAGTATAATATCAACATTTTTCATTTGCAGTTTTAATAGAGGCCTTGAGGAACGTTCGAAAAATTGAGGTAATTGACTGAACAAAAAAAAAAATTAAGTACTTGATTACGAAAAGAGTAATAATTAAGATACTTGTGCGTCATTATCTAAGAATATATCATGCGTTGATTGGTCTAAATTCAACTCTCAAAGGCACTTTTGTTTATGCAAAATTGATTTTACAAATTCATCCTCTCAATTCATTGCTTGGCCTCACTTTGATGATCTCTTTTTAAAGATTTCTCATTCTTTCATGCTAAAAAGAATAATAAATAATTTTGTTAATTTCAAGCCGTTGCAAAAAGATTGCAGTAGCTATATGTCAAGCCCATTCGGAGATTATAAAGTTCTCGATGTTGATCTCCTTTAGATTTTCTGCAACCATTCGATCATAAAGTATTGCTCTTGATCCCATTTTTTGGCCAAAATCAGATCGAACCAGTTCGAACACCAGTTCACTCGCTAAACCAGCAAAACAAATGCATTTCAAAATTGGATCCACCCAATTTTAGAGTCTCACGGGTATAGAATTGGGCTTTTGGCTGCTGTTGCACATGGAGGGACTCTACCACTGAACTCCCACGGACCACCGGTGCTTCACTTTACCACCAAGGTCGGTTGATTTATGTGTTCACGGGCGATCAACAGCATTACATATCTATAATCATTTGCTCACGACACAATCACCAGTTCACACCTAGTCCAACCGCTTGGACCACAAACTGGCAACCTAACTGCCACTCTGACCAGCCCAAATTTGAAAACATTGGCACACAGCTCCAACCCTTCTTAAAACAAGTAGATATGACTATCTTATATGAATCGAGTCATAATGCACGCACTACTTTTTGCCACGCAACAGAAGATGATAGCAAGTGATTATAACCGATAAACATTGATGCTCCTCTTTGTCCTTGATCATATGAGATCCGGAAAACCTTCGTAGCGCTCCAAATGAGGTTGATGCTCAACCTCCACGGTACATTACTCCTATCGTTGCTCTAGTTGGAGCTAAGACTGATGCTTGACCTTTCCCTTAAAAATTTCGTATTTAACGGTAAGTCTTTGCTTTGGGGCATCGCACAGTCTTCAATTTAGGATGCTAATAAATCTTAGTCAAGAGGGAAAAAAGTTAACACCTACTGCTCTTGGGAACCTTTTATGCTCTTAGGAACTTAGTCAAGCATGGCATGCTATCGGGAGCTCGTAGGACCTTGTCAAGCTTAAGAAGAGATCTAATCCCCGCAATCAAAAGAAATGAAATCTATCAACCATTGGATTTTGATATAAAGCAAAAACCAGAAAATGATGCAGTGCAATATGTTTAGCTATGCAGTAGCAGTTTGATTTGTCACATACAGTTTTGGATATCATGGTTTATATGCGCACGAGAAGAAATCTAGCCGCAACATTTGGAAGCAAATTACTCAACATCATCTCCAGTGAGTTTGTTAAGAATTTTCTTTTGATTAGCAAAAGAAATTTATTGCACAATGGCGTCAAGCAGATGCTAGCCCGCATAAAAAATCATGCACGCAATTCATGTTATGAGGTAAAAGAAAGAATGCACATTAGTAATGTCATTTCCACACCACCAAAAGCCATGGAAAGCCATCTATCATTCAAACTAAAAAACCAGTCTTCCTATTTTCAAAGGCTCTCCTATTTCTTTCTTCCAAACAAAACAGTAAGCTAATGAAATGAATCAACGATAAGTACAGCCCCACATAAACAAAGAATTATACAAACTACTTACCATTTGATGTCAGGTTCTAAAATCCAACAAAGGAAAGTTCTCTAGTAGAAGTAACACGAGTTTGCCATAGTTTTGTGGAGATTTTGAACAGAAATTGCAAGAGCTATGGAAGAGGCAATCACATAGAAAGCAAATGAAAGTATGCTGCAAAAGGCAGTCTTAGATATTGTGGACCTGAATATCCATGCACAGCGATGAACAATGCTGGAGGGTGAGCTCAGCATCTAATTTGTGACAACAAGAGAGAATGTCGATCATCATAGGGGAAGATAGGCTATGTTCTTCCTGTTACCTACTAGCCAATCATCTCTTTGACCCAACAATCGAGATTCAAATGCAGGGTGGCAAGTTCATCTTCCAGAATAGCAGATTATTATTGCAGCACTCATTAAGTCAGTTGGACCAATAACTGAGAATGAACTGGTCACCATAATTAGGCTGCTTCGGATGTCCTTGCTAGCACCAAGGCGAGCTGAGAGTTGCCAAAAGCATTATCCACACAATCTTTCTGAATCATAGATTTCAGGAGTTCAAGTGGCAATGTTTAGGACTAATGAGGAATGAGATGGATCAGTTCGCTATTAGTTAACCTGGTTTATAGATGTAAGCAGAGCTTCTCTAATAAAATCTGTACAAATACTCGAAACTTTGAACTTGTGAAGAAGAAGACTGGAAAGCAAGTTATCTTGACAACTCAAATAAGAACGTATGACCATAAAATGAATCGTGAGACTTGTATATATTGTCAATTTGATGTATATCCATGAAGGAGCTGTCTCCAACTGCAATATCCTCCAATTCACCAATGGCTTCTATTTGGTTAAGCTGCATAGCGATGCCTCCATCCTCAGAGCTACTATCTAGAAAATCATTTTCTTCCATATCTGATAAGTCCATAAAAGTTTCTATCTTTTTCTTCCTCCCCGTATAACCAATAAAGCTTAGGACCTTTTCCTTCCAAATAACCAGCGGACATTCCTGAATCAGCTCCGCACCTTCATAAGCTCCTGTCAAGAACACAGTAAACCTCTTCCCCCTCTTAGAGACAGAAAACGCCATAATGCTTCAACAGGAGTCTCATCAGCTTCTGAGCCATCACAAATTCTTGTCGAAAGTGAGCGAGGTGATTGGTTACCAACCTCTTTTCCAATGTGAAGCTAAGTAACTCGTGCATTTCTGCAATGGCTCTCTCATTGATTTCTTTCAATCCAGCTTGAAGGCCACATGCATCAGCATAAGGAGATAAGTAAGACCTTTTCTGAAAGTGCTCAATCTTCCCTCCATATCTATACACCTTCTTGTAACTGGCAGGAAACTTCAAGGGGAAAGATAGGGAAAGCAATCCTGGAGTATGAAAGGCAAATTCTGATACCCCAATATAGGTTTCTCCAACTTTGTGATAGCCCAAGCAGGATTCCACTCTACGAGCTCGAGATAATCAACCTCATCTGGAGATTTAATCACTTTGAAGTGCTGTGGATACTCGTGTACCCACTTGCTTCTAAAATCAGCTGGCAAACCAAAATCTCTCCTGATATGAGCAATTTTATCCACAGGAAGCCATTTATCGACTGACATCATCAACATCCTAGTCATGTATTCAACGGCCGAGCCAGAGTGTCCCCTAATCAATTGTTCCCCTTCCTCTAACAAGTCTTCAGCTTCTTTACTCAATTCCAAACCACAATACCCCCTTCTGATCCTTATACAACTCAAAACAGTTTTGGTGACTTCCAAATAAATTCCACTATACCGTTTGGCTTGGGTATAGATTCAACGACCTCACATGGACTATCATCTCGGGTTCCTTCTTCAACATTTCCATCAAAACCAACACCTTTGACACCACTTTATGCTTCTCATTGGTAGTTTCCAGATCATGGACCCTCTTGTCCTTGCTCCTATCTTGCACTCTCTTGCTGGTGGTCATGAATCTACGCTGCGACCAGTTAAGTAAAATCTCGCCAAAACTCCAGTTTCTTCTCAGGGTAGGCAAACGCACTAGCAAGGTGACAAAGCAACCAAACTCTCTTGCCACGCTCCATTCATTGGAGGAAGCTACGGTTTTACCAATGATTTGAAGACGGGTCATGTCAAGATGGTAGTGCCTCGCCCCAAATTCAAGAAACAAGCACAAGAAAAGCAAATGCCTCTCACTCAGGACAAACATCAAACGGCTAACGTGCAATGGAACGAGGAACAACAAGAGCCCAAGACTAAAACATTCGAGAAGATCGCCCTAAATGCGCGATTACCAACTCTCTCGGATCACTCGATCAGCATCAGTCTCGACTTCGACAGAAGCTGGTTGGGATTTCAGGCGGGGTTTGTGCGGAGAACGAAGAAGAAGAAGAAGCAGCGAGGCACGAAGAAGAGGGAACGGGCGGTAGAGACAGAACGGCTTGTCGTTTTGGTTTTTGCGTTTCTCGTCGTGAGAGCGATGATATTTTGAAGTTCAACAATGTATGAATAATCAAACATCTGAGCTTCAAAAGTCGATCGGATAAAATATATTTCGAGGTTTCATTGAGGCATTTTGTCGAACAGCCCGGGTGCCCTACCAAATCCTAAAGCCTCCGGCTCAACCGAGGCCCGAATTTGCGCCGGAGGCATCGACGCACGGCATACAACGACTCTGGAGACAAAATATAAAGGCGACGAGGGCCGGAGCACGCGTGAGCCGGACGGCCATGAGCTCCGGCCCGGCCCGGCACGCCCGAAACAAAACGGGAGCAGAGCCGAGCCTACCTATTCGGCTTGAGGACGACGCCGGAAAGGTCGTCGGACGGTCACTCTCCGTTCGCCGTCTCTCTCCTCTCTCTGAACGAACCTCGAGCGTTCTCTCCTCACCCTTCAAAAACCAGAAAACCCGCAAGCGCTCCTTCATGGGCGTTGGCTCATGTAAGCAGAGGGGAAGAATTGACTTTGGGCTGGGCACGGGCTAAGGAAAAGGAACGAAAAACAAAAGAATGGGCTCTCACGGAGAAATAAAAAGATGGGCAGCGGGGATTTAAAACATGAGCTGGGCGCATGGGCTCATCTGACTCAGAACGTCAGGCTCTCTTACCCGAATTTGTTGTCTTTATTTATTTGTTATTATTATTCTTATCTTTTCATGATTCACATATTTTTTGCTTTTTATCTTTTTATAAATTTTTATATTTTTGCAAAATAAATGGATACTTAAAACCTGAAAAATTCAGGTGTGAACAATAACAAGCTGTATGCTATCAAAACCTTTCGGAATCCTCTTCGTCAGTCTTGCTTCCCTCTCTTCGCGCTTGTTTTGGTGTTTTATCTTTTATTTCAAGTTTTGATTTTTTGATTTCTTTTTTATAATTTGGATCTATATCCTAATGTTGGTTCCCATTAAGCACCGTGTTTCCCTAAACTATACTAAAATTTGCATGTCTAGGGGTCCGAGCCCAATTCCTCCTATGCAAAATTTTTGATATTATATGGTATGTATTGATGATTTCTCTTGTGAGTTTCGAATGTATCCATTGAAGCGAAAGTCGGATTTCTCTTAAATTTTCCCATAACTTTGGAAATTAATAAAAATCAGCTAGCATTTTCTAGCACTCAAATTGAATGAATGTATTAATTGGACAGGTTCTAGGGATTTAATGGCACATTTTGAAAATTTTATAACTTGAATGCACATTCACAACAAGATTTAGGATTTTTAGTGCACTAATCCCAATAAATTACTGAGAAATGATTATGTAACACTTTTTAATTAACTTTTAGAATAATAATCTATTATGGACCACAAAAAATTAAATAACACATAATCATAAATTATTGCGGGACCCACTATTTCAAGAATTTGTGTCTTACAATGTCCAAAAACTATTATGTTAGCAAAGCCCCACAAGACCAATAAGGCGACTCATCAACTAATCAATTATACTCGGTGAAACAATTCGCCATTCTTTTTCCCTCAAGCTTAAACAAACAAGCATTAGCTTTTGAAATTATTGAATGTCAGTTCAGAAACAACATCTCTCTCTCTCTCGGTACTTCACCATTCGTCAAAGATAGGTTAAGAAGCTACCAATGTCCATTTCTCAGCTTGTTTTCTATTCTATTTGAGTTGCAGCTAAGTTTGTTCTACAAATGTTCCTGATCTTTAATTCAATATACAGTTTGGCCCTGAACTTTAATTTATTCAATGTAGTCTATGAACTTTTAATTTGATCAATGTAGTCCCTGAACTTTTACATGTATTCAATATTGTTCTTCCATTTATTCAAATTCAGGGATTATATTAAACATTTTCATATAATTTATGGACTAAATTGAATATATACCAAAAGTTAATGAATTACACTAAACAATTTAAAAGTTCAAGGACTACATTACACATTGAATCAAAGTTCATGGATCATTTGTATCATTTTCCCTTAGTTAAATACTACATCTCGTTAATTTACTTTCAAAGGAAAGATGGTCGTAGGCAATTTGCATGAGCTAACATACCTTCCAGCTCAGAGTGCAATCAATTTTACCAGCAACAGATGAAGCAAATTTCGAGTCATTAGTTTGCTTGCGATAATGTCTCGTTTTATGTTCTATTTGAGTCCATTTAAAGAGTTTGAGCTGAATTTGAACATTTAAATGAACCCGAATAAATAAGTAAATGATTAGTGAAATGAGACTTTTACCGAATATGATATAGCGAAATAAGACTTATCACTCACCTTCTCCATCTTTCCAAGGTCCACACCTTCAAACTTCTTTGATGTGAAAACCAGCGACGATGTGAACCTGAAAGGAGCCAATTAGATCTATTACGATTCAATGCAGCCTTTCCTCACTGTGAAATTTACATAAGACTCATCAAACTACAATAACGAGCAACAGAATTCTGATGTAGCCAGTTTATAGTTGCACCTCGTCTTGATGTCGGCTTCTTTGCGACCGAGCCTTAACGGATCGACAGCAAGTGCAATGGCCTTGAAGCCAGCTGTTTGAGCTCTCCTCACAGGCTGAGCTACTATATTTTTGTCTCTATAAACCCTATTTCATGAACACTAAGATCGCTGGTTAGCATTTGACCACTCAAATTTTTAAAGGGCCAGATCAAACCATGTACTGAGAACTGTAGGGTGCACATTGGGCTTACATAAAGCTGGAAAAAGCAGACAGCAGGTCCAGGGGAAGCACTTCCTGAACACAGAAAGTATTCCATGAAGATAATGTCTGGCGCAAATGTGAAGATTTCATAAGCGAAGCAACATGAATACATATCAAAGTGTCCTAAAGCCAAAATTGTTAGGAGATTTAGGCACTGTTTGGTAACCATCCAAATAGTACTTGATTCTGATTTTTTGTTTCCAGAATCAGTTTTGGACGAGAATCGCGTTTGGTAAAATTTTTGTTCCCGGGAACAGATTGGGAAGAGAATCAAGAATAAAAAAAAAGTTGATTCTCGTTCCGAGAACAAAATTGAGAATCAAAACTCTTCTTCTTCTCTTTTCTTCTTCTTCATCGACCGACATCCCGCGACCGCCGCCCGCCGCCGTCCCCACCGCAACCGGTCCATCGAGCTCGCCGGTGGCTAGGCGGGCCTTGCCGGGGCTGGGCGAGGCCCGTCTAGCCCTGGCGAGGCTCGCTCAGCCCCGCCGATGGCCAGGCAGACCACGCCCAACCCCGGCGAAACCCGCGTGGCCACCGGCGAGACCGAGCCTAGCCGGTGGATGGGCGGGCCTCGCCCGGCCCGCTAGCGAGGCTCGGTCGACGAGGGCCGGCCTTGCCGAGGGCCGGCCGACGGCCCTCGTCACCGGCCCTCGTACGGCGACCGACCTAAAAGAAGAAGAAGAAGAATAGGAGAAGAAGAAAAAAAAATAATAGGAAAAAAAAAAAAAAATATTTAAAATTAAAAGAAAAAAAAATAATTTGGAACATAATTAATTAACACGTTACCAAACGCAATTTTATTCCAGAATCAGAAATTTTGAACAGTTACCAAACTCATTTTTTTACTCGGGAATCGTTCCGGGAAGCAGAATAAAAAATAATCATTTCTTGTCAGAATCTGTTCCTGGGAACAGAATCATTACCAAACGCGCCCTTAGGGTCCGTTTGTTTGAATGAAAATTTATTTCTAGAAAATTTTTATCCAACTTTCCAATATTTAAATGACAAAAAACTAATCAAATTATGAATAATATTTTTTATAAACTGAAAATAACAAGCTTAGTTTGAGAATAAAAATAATTTCCTCTTGTGGCAAAAAGGACATCATTTTCCCTAAACTAATAAACAAATGAAAATTAATTATTTTTCTTGAAAATATTTATTTTTATTATGAAATTTTCAATGAAACAAACACACCTTTAGATAGACTTAATTAATTATTTAGACCTCATATTCCAACAAACACCAAAGAGATGGTGAAAAGATTTCATGTACTTAAACAACTTGATAGTATTAACAAACGGTAAGAGCCAGTTTTGACAGGGGTACTTGGTAGACCTGTCGAAACTGGAGCTGTTCAAGGAACTCTTCCATAGTAGTCCCAGCTGCTGATGCAGCTCTTGCTGTTAGATACTCCCCCGGATAGATATCAGAAAACCATCAGGAAAGAAGTCTACTCCTCTGTAGTATAAGTCAAGACCTAATAGCAAATTACAAGCTTCATTACAAAGGACTAGACTTTCTTCTGCTAATACAAGATATAAGTTAGCCTAATTTGCTCTATTGTCAGTGTACTGAAAAGGGAAAAGGTGCTTGAGTATGCTCTCAGCTCACTTTTGATACTTGAGTATGTTGACAAAGTGGGGCAATCATGATGGGCATGGATATCTTGAATCCCACGATAGTGGTAGTCATGCGTATCTTACTCACATTAATCAGTCAGAACCTTATCTATGATATTTCTTTAGAACTCAAAATATTGTCACTTATAAAAAGCTACCAACATGATAGATCGAAAACGACAACCACAATGGGGATCGTTGATGTCAATATCGACCATCACAATGACATTAATTTTGAGTATTAATTTTAATATTTTGCTAGCCTAATCTCAACCTAGATTTACCAAAAGCTTTTGTAGATTTGTGCACAATCATATTGGTGGTTACATTTTAGGTTTAGGATTGGGCAATTTGACATATTCTCAACCCAATCTTCTTAATTGGAAACTTTATCTCAACAACCAAACGCGGTGTGGGAAGTTTCTAATTGTGTGGTCAATTGTTTTTGTCACGTTTGTTAAGAACCCAATAGAAAAATAAAGAAATGTTACTTTATATGACGCTCTAGTCCACAAAAGCTCAATTCTTCATCTTCTATATATTAATTGTGAAAAAAAAATGATTTAATTACCTGTTTAAGGATAACATTCGTGTCCCTTGACATTAATTTGTATGGCTTATTTATTTGGATGTCCTTTGATATGTATGCCGTTCAGTAAAACTAAACGGGTCAACTAAAAGTTTTATTTCTACTTGATTATTCAAATCATAGTATAATAGTACACTATAGTATTCATCTTATTAAACATTATGCAAATGTAGTATATATTTATTTCTACCGATCCGACGAACCTTATAAACCGGAATTTTATACCAAAAAAATATATTTAATACCGTAAGGAAAAATGTGGGCCCTTTTCAATGATGTTTAACGAGCAGCTCTCAATTCATGGGACACGGTGCAAAAGAAAAGGTCCCAAGAAAGAGGCGGCCACCCAAATAATTTATATAAAATAACCGACTAAAAAAATTACATAAAATAAATAAAGCCCTCAAAAAGTTTTTTTCACTAAAATAAAGATGATTCGTGTCAAATGACAGTCGGTGAATTCCGGATTCTTCAGATTAAAAAAAGAAAAATCCAGATTCTAAGAGATAAGACGCGGTCAAAACTCGACGTCAACTAAGACGAGATCTGTTTTACTCGGGGATCGAAATCGAAATGACAAAATTAGTTTCGACCCAGGTGTCCACGTGGTAGGTACAAGAAAATAAATGGTAAACTGAAAATTAACATATTAAACTCACAAGGTTTGCCCAGTTGTCGCAGAACAAATCGCGCGTACAATTTCGACATATAGCACCGATTCAATATCTCACGCTCTTGATTTGCAAATGATTTTATTCGTGCCTTATCTGATCTACAATATTACCATAGCACTTGATTAAGGGAAAACCTCAAATTAGTAGACTTATAATAAATTTATCACAAATTAATTTTTTATCATCCAAGAACTCAAAACTAATACACCTATGATGAATTTATCCTCTGTTAATTTTCGTTAAATTTTACCGTTAAATTGTTGAGTGGAATGGTACGTGACAATTAACAAATGTATCAGTTGATGGGAGTAGTGATATTAATCCAATTTAACGAAAATTAATTGATGGTGAATTTGTCGTAAACATATCAATTTTGGGCCCTTTGTAGTAAAAAATTAGTTTGATATAAATCTATCACGAGTTATAAATATACCAATTTGAAATTTTTCAGCGTATTAACCATTTATTAACTCCGAATTTAATCTATTTAAGGATTATTATTTTTGTTGCGTTACGTGGCCACGTTTGAAAAATCAGCAAAAACAAAAGTTGACTGGACAGAGGCGCCCCCACGTTCAACCTCTCCCCACTCAATCATCATCCATCCCGCAATCAGTCAACGCTCCCTCAAAATTGCCATCCAGAACCTTTCCCCTACCGCTCACCGGAATTACCGGCCACCTTCCCCCCTCCCTTCTTCTCCCTCCATGAAAACAGAAACCGAAAAAACTCCATCTTCGTCTCCCTCTCGAAGCAATCCGGCCCGCCCTTCGACCGTCATCTTGTCCATGATTCCCTTCTTGAAAGATTCAGAGTAACGAGAAATCAATCAAGACCCGTTTCTGAATTTTCCCGCCTCAGGAAAAGGCAAGATCAAGAATATCCCACGAAAGTCAAGCGAGGTGGTGTCCCACCAAGGTTGAGGTCCTTTTCGGGCCGGTGCGATCCGATTTGAATATGATAAACGTTATCGCACGGCGTTGTTGGGTTTCTGGCCTCTCTTTAATCTTGAATTTATTCGTTTTTATTTTTCCTTTTTTCCGGAGATACTGACGTTGTCGCGTCGCAGGAGAGAGTGACTGGACGGGTCCACGCGTATTAAATAGGGGAGACCGGGGAGAGAGGGAGGAGATGTCGTCGCCGGGAACGCCACCGTCGCGAGGGGGCCGATCTTCGACGTCGATGATGGAGAACCTGCTGGGGCTCCTCAGGATCCGGGTCAAGCGCGGCGTCAATCTCGCCGTCCGCGACGTTCGATCCAGCGATCCGTACGTCGTCGTCAAGATGGCGAAACAGGTAACCATTCTTCCTTTTTCTAGCGCCTGCTCTGTTTTCGCCTCCCTTCGCATGCAGCGGCTTGAGATGCGGTGATCTGACCCTTGTGTCGACCGCGTATCGATTTAAGGGGGAAAATGGAAATGTGGGTGTGCTTTTGGATCGCTTTTGGTGACTTGGGTCGTCGCCCGCTGATGCGATTGAGGGGGAAATTAGCTGGTGATGTCTCGCTGATTGATTGTTTTGGGTGGATTCTGTTTCTTTTAGCTGCTCTGTTTCTTGATTATGGAGTTAGGCGTATCGAAGATCAGTGACTCTCTATTTACTCCTGCCAACAACCCTTGAAGCTTTCCTCAAGTTGCATTGTGAACTCTGTTCCACCAGATGTGTCATCTGATTGAATCAAGTACTGAGCAGAGAGACGAGATCTCGATCCAGTTGATGTATAAGCAAATGAGGAGAGAGAAATTTTCCCACAGTTTTTTTAACTGTATTTGATGAGATTATTTCACTTTTCATGGAGCCTGGAGTCCATAATCTTCGTTGCCCCTTGAAAATTGCATGATGCTGCCTTGAGTTTCTTTGCGTTGCCCATATCGATTGGTTCTGCATCGATTGCTACTGATGGGGATATTAGTACTTTTTTCCATGTTGGTGATATGTTAATAAATCATCTGTACAAGCTTTGACCTGCTGGTCATGCTAATAGATGGTTTTTTCACTAATTCTTGCCTTAGCAGTCTCAAGTGAAGAACGTGCAATCTTGCTTACACTTTAATGAACTCTGGTAAATCATCAGAGTTGCTTCTTCACTGCATGGAACCTAAAAAAGTTTTTAGCTTTTTTAACCTTTTTTGAGTTCTTTAATGCCTTGTTGGCATATTATCTTCCTGTCCTGTAAATATTAACCTTCAAATGTCAAACCCACCTTTTTTTCTTCCCTTTTGCTGTTTAAGACAACGATCCAATGGATCCAATATGAATCGCTTTTTCCCATACCAGGCTCAAGCTTTTGAAGTCTACCCTTTTGTAGAAAGGAAGGGTGGGATATATCCATTGTACTCTTTTCTTTCTGAATATAAATGCATCCTGCTCACTGTTAATTCAATCCTAAACTTAAGGTCAAAGAACTTCAAATACTTTTATTCTGGGCTTCTTGATGTCACATCATTTTTCACTATTCCTATGTGAGGAACTTACTTCAGTTGGAGAACTTACTTCAGTTGGATATGTTTTTATATGGTGGTTCATTGTCAAATGTTTTTTATTGCATTGATCTCTCTTAGAATTCCTTTAGTTAAAGAGGGATTAAATGATGCAGAAATTGAAGACCCGTGTTATAAAGAAGGATGTTAATCCTGAGTGGAATGAAGATCTAACTCTCTCTGTTTCAGATCCTACTATTCCAGTCGAGCTGGTAAGCTGTGTCCATAACTAAGTTGGATAGATATGAATTATTTTTTCAATGCTCTTTCCTCATTAAGTTTAGATGATGTATCTTGTATTGAGACTAGATTTCATGTAAAAGACATCATCATTAAGTTTAGCATACTCGCATGAAATTTTTAGGGTCATCACGAACCATTTTACAAACATATTACATTGTGATTTATTTTTTTCTGTTTTTCAACTTACCTACACAGCTTAGATATGTCAAGTGTTCATGCAAAAGCCAGATCGCATAAATGGCAATACATGGAAGGATGCAGTCATAGCGCTTCCTAAATTTTCTCACATATGTTAGTGGAGTATGAAAACAATGAAAAAGGGACTTCACTTTTTATTTGATTATTTATTGGCTCTTTCACTATTTGTGTATTTAGCTGTGGAAAAGACATTAAAGCAAAGAAGTCATGGCTCAGTGATGCTTTTTAGGGTGCAGAGTACTGACATATATATCATTTAGCGCAAGACCGGCTGCTCTCTTTTCTTGCTTTCTCTACCTTTTCTAACAGCATCACGTTTAATCGCCATCTCATATTTATTATGTTCATCCTGCTTATTAATTTCTCAAAGGTTTTAGATGCAAGTTTCGTTCACTGCAAATTTCTTGGGTCTCTGCCTCATCAGTATTCTTTAAGTTCAGTCTTTACAGATGCTGCAGCTCATTATACAATTAGATTTACCTCTCATCTAGAATTTGGGTTGTCCTCAAACAATATTGATTGTCTGTAGGATCCACAATGTGATAGGAATAGTATAGGGCAAATGAGATGACCTCATAAAGTAATCGCCATTTTTACTACTGTTAAGAACTCGGAGAGTTCTGACACCCATAGCTTACATGTAGTATCCTGTTTCCGCACTTTGGTTCTTTCGTATACTTTCAATTCGGCAATCTGAAAGAAATTAAGATGTCATTATTCTGCATCTGGTTGTCATTATAGTCTCAAGTTCAGTTAATGAAGCTTTTTCTGATAAGGAGAAGACAAATATTGATGTTTCCTCGTGGCTTCAATTTTTTAGGCCGTATTGTTGTAAAATGCAGCAACTACAGCAATTTTTTATCTCTCTCTCTCTCTCATATTTTGTTTTGTTTGGATTCCTTCTTAAGTGCAGACTGTTTATGACCATGATACATTCAGCAAGGATGACAAAATGGGAGATGCTGAGTTTGATATAAAACCATTCATAGAGGCTCTCAAGATGAATCTGCAAGGCCTTCCCAGCGGCACTGTCATTACAAGGGTGCAACCTAGTAGACAAAATTGCCTTGCCGAAGAAAGCTGCGTTGTCTGGAGTGAAGACCGGGTTGTCCAAGACATATGCCTCAGACTGAGAAATGTCGAGTGCGGAGAAGTGGAGATTCAGCTCCAGTGGATCGATCTTCCTGGTTCCAAGGGCTTATAAAGCACCTTGACGCTGGCCCGTGTTCTGTACTCGAGCCTCTCTTGTTCATACCATCCTGCAAAGTGAAGCTGTTGTATCTTTTTCTTTTGCCCTACTCGTGACTGGATTGTATGTGCTTAGTGAGGCGGTCATGTCGCAAATGCTCTCATCTCACATGATTTATAGTTAAGCTATTTGAAACAACATGATCACAGGGTGAAAAGTGGTGATTCTGTATTTGCAAGCACTCTTGCAGCCTCATGTCTTGCTATTTCTGGCAATCTTTGAACTTTCTTTGGGGATTGTTTACTCATGCTTTGGAAAATTTCTACTGGGATTGAATCATCGGAAGCTTACCTTCGGTTCATGTATCAGTAGGGCTATGATGGTGTTGAGGAGCTTTTTGTTCACAGGTCAAGCGATGCAAAGGGAACTGAACTTTTAATGCGCAGATTGATCTTCCTCCCGAAACACCGCATGAAATTTCTGTTTTTTTTTCATGCACAAGGTCATTTGAATTTGAAAACCGTTGCACTTGACTGTGGATCCTATAAAGTGATAAATTTGCTCTAGTTATGGTGCACAGGGTATTGTATGCGAATCAGAACAGAATCACTGAGGCATGAATGTCTAGATTCACAGTGTATCGCTGCATTTACAAGGGGTACCCGATCTATTGATTATGTTCAGATTGTATCGCGGGTCGTCTTTCTTGTATTAAATTGATTAGTCCACCTGCTCAATTTGGTTTAAAACAAGCCATCAATGCCCGGAAAATGCCCGGATTACAGGTTTCACCAGGAAATGCTTTCTAGTACACGATCTACATCTAAAAGATTTATGCCGAACAAGAATCAAATACAAGATTTCATGCTCGACAGGATGTTTTGAACCAAGAAATGCGCGCTGTCGATGCTCTTGAAATTACAGAGGTCTCCTCTTTGCAATGTGTGGAGTAAGCGTGGTGTTTGGAGGCATTTTCAGTTTGGCGTGACTCCCATGTCTCTCTTTCTTAAATTCACTCCAAAAGCCACGCAACTTTTTCTTTTCATGACTTCTAAATATGACCTTGACGTCGCATCAAGTTCTCCTTTTCTGGTTGTTTTCACACTAGATTTTTTCGAAAATTTATTTAAAAAATCGTATTCTCCATGGCAAAAAAGCAAAGAGAGAGAGAGAGAGAGAGAGAGAGGCCTTACTTTTCGGAAAGAAGACTATAAAATCAAACAAGTCAGTGCTGCCTTGGACTGAGGTGCATCGATATCGACCGCCAGCAAGTTAATGGCATTAGGCACCGGACATCTTCAGGGTCCACGTGAAGGGCAAAGAACAAAAAGACAAAGCGCAAGCCGCTATGGCCTCGGCTATATATAAGATGCTTTGAAAGCTTTTTTCTCCCAGTTGCCTCCATTTGATGTGCTTTGTATAGCTGCACAGGCTACCTGCCGTGTTACATCGAGCCATCCCTTGACTTGACCCCTCCTCAAATCCATTCAGAAATATCAGATTATTTATTACAAGAAAGCAGGGGAGAAAAAGGGAACGAAATAAGAATTTAGCAAAATTGTGACCCTTCGAGATCAATAACTAGTGTAAGATCGTGATAACTGTCCAAAGAATCTTAAACTTATTATATGGCGGTCGATTTTGTCATAAATATTTCAATTTAGCCAATTTATTTCTAAAACTTTTAACAATATGCCAATGTAGACATTTCAACCAATTTTAGCCGAAAATCGCTAACGCGAATGCTTGTTAACCTCGAGACACGGGCAGGGGTCGTGAAGCTTCTCGTAGCATATTTAGTATTCATACCAAAGATTTCCAATCAAAATTATCTTGAATGGCTAAATTGGCGAATTGTCAAAAAGTTTAAGATTAAATTGACCAAATTGAAATGTTTAAAACTGAATTAGCTATCGTACAATAAATTTAGGATTTTTTGAACAATTTTACCATGTGAGATCTTTTTATGTTTAATAGCTATTAGGAAAAAACACACAGACACTCATGAGCTAATACATTAAGGGTATGTTTAGTAACCATTCTGTTATCAGTAATAAATTCTGTTTAGAAATTGTTTTTTATAATTCTATTCCCTAGACGAGTTTCTAAGTAAGTGAAGGCATTTGATAACTATACAAAATTTCTATTCTCGAAATAGAAATGCATTTGGTACGACTCAAATTTTTTTGTAAATTAGCATTTCTTTTAATTTTTTAATCATTTTATTTATTTATTTATTTTTCCTTTTCTTCTTCTGCTTCTTCCTCTTGCTCGTCGCTGGCCTCGACCATGACTAGCGACTAGCCAGACGAGGGCAGGCGATCTTGCGGGGCCTCAGTGAGGTCGAGCCTCAACTTGGCTAGGCAAGGGCGACCCTCGTCGACGGCTAAGCAAGCTCAGCCTCAATGGCCATCGTCGAGGCCCACAACCGGCTAGAGGAAGAAGAAGAAGAAAATTAAAAGAAGAAAAGAGAAAAAAAAAAAAACTTGATTATGGAGTTGTTCACGGGAACAAAGAAGTAACTTTTTTTTTACTTCTTCATTATGTTCCAAATCTATCTTCGAGAACAAAAAAATTATTAAATAGATTTTTGTTCTTTTTGGTTCCGAAGAATAGAAAAATAAAATTATGCATTATTTGACACGTTAGAAAAATAAAATTATGCATTATTTGACACGTTACCAAATAGGAATGGCTGCTAACTTGTATTGCACTTGGACTTTTAGTTACATCCGCTACATCAATTGAAAGAGTTAGTCTAATGAATTGCGTCGATCACATGTCAAGCTGCGACCCCATCAACACTGCAGGTTTCCAAACTTTACCCGTCTCTTTACATTTATAATTCATGCAGTGAGTCTCTATTCAATGTTTTATCATCGTAAAAGGCGAAACTGCAGCAAAGGTAGCTAGTAAAGATAATGTTGCTACTATGAACACTTACACTGCACATGCATAGATTTCTTTAATTGCCTATGTATATATAATATGAGAGAACATTATTTCACCAGGAATTCCTATCCTACACTATCGAGTCTTGAACTGCAGTCTCTTGGTCACCTCTCTCTTCTTTCTTTGTTGTCGATGCCATCCTCGCCACCCACAAGGAGATAGGTGGGGGGTGGCTCACCTCGCATCTTTGCGAGAGAGAGAGAGAGAGAGAGAGAGAGAGAGAGAGAGAGAGATCCAATTGGTACCGATGGTCGAGCGGTAGCAGTTGATCGACGCACCAAGCAGTGACTAGTGTGGCGCGCAAGGCGGTCGTGTGGCGGTCGCTGGCAGCGAGATGTAGAGAAAGGGAAAGGGGATTCGTGTTGAATGAGGGCTTCCTACTCTTGAGGGTAAAGTTTTACAAGTCAAGTTTGCACATGGTAAAGTGAACACGGTGCATCCGCTTTTTCGACATCTTTTTGTTCCCTAAAAAGGAAGAGGGGGAGCAGAAGAGTCAAGGAAAAGGCAAAGGCAGCTCAAGCAAAGCCAATGTGCCATTCCCAAGCTCTCTCAAGAACCTGAAACGCATGCCATTTAACCCCCTCCTCCTCCTCCTCAAGTTCACCGTCCAAACGTCTCCCCCTTCTTGATCAACCCCGCGAGGCACGATGATCACGGGGTCGGACTTCTACCACGTCATGACGGCGATGGTGCCACTGTACGTGGCGATGATCCTGGCCTACGGCTCCGTCCGGTGGTGGCGCATCTTCACCCCGGACCAGTGCTCCGGCATCAACCGCTTCGTCGCCCTCTTCGCGGTCCCCCTCCTCTCCTTCCACTTCATCTCCTCCAACAACCCTTTCACCATGAACCTCCGCTTCCTCGCCGCCGACTCCCTCCAGAAGCTCCTCATCCTCCTCGCCCTCGCCCTCTGGTCCCACCTCTCCCGCCGCGGCTCCCTCGACTGGTCCATCACCCTCTTCTCCCTCTCCACCCTCCCCAACACCCTCGTCATGGGCATCCCCCTCCTCCGCGGCATGTACGGCCCCTACTCCGGTGACCTCATGGTCCAGATCGTCGTCCTCCAGTGCATCATCTGGTACACTCTTATGCTCTTCCTGTTCGAGTTCCGCGCCGCCCGAACCCTCATCTCCAACCAGTTCCCTGGCACTGCTGCCGCGTCCATCATCTCCATCCGAGTTGATCCTGATGTCGTCTCCCTTGACGGATCCCGGCAGCCCCTTGAGACCGAGGCTGAGGTCGGCAGTGATGGCAAGCTCCGTGTCACCGTCCGCCGCTCCAGCGCCTCGCGGTCAGACATCTTCAAGCCAGCGGCATGGCTCTCTCCACGGCCGTCAAACCTGACCAATGCTGAGATCTACTCACTGCAGTCGTCGCGGAACCCAACGCCAAGGGGGTCCAGCTTCAACCATGCCGAACTCTACTCCGTTGCTGCGGGGCTCGGAGGCGGTGGGAGGGGATCAAACTTCGGGTCTGCTGACGTGTACGGCCTACCAGCATCGTTCGGGCCAACGCCGAGGCCATCAAATTACGAAGAGGATAAACCGAGGTTCCCATATGGCAGCGGAGGCAGCACGGCCGGTAGCTACCCCGCCCCAAATCCGGGGATGTTCTCACCAAAGAACAACGGCGGGAGCGGAGGGAAGAGGGCGAATGGCCAAGGAGGGAAGAGAGGGGCTGAAGATGGTGGTGGCGGTCGGAGGGATCTTCACATGTTTGTTTGGAGCTCAAGTGCTTCTCCAGTTTCTGATGTGTTTGGGAACAACCATGACTTGCCTACCGGTGCAACCCATGAGAAAGGTAAAATGTTCTTACCTATTGTGATTCTTTTTCTAGTGAATTCTGTTTGTGTCCTTTCATTGGGTAATTTGCGGTGAATCATCAGTGGATCAGAATAATATTAAAGAAGGTGATCAGCTGGAGAGAGATGAGTTCAGCTTCAGGAACAGAAGGCCGGAGAATGTCGAAGCGGGCGGCGGGGATGCGATGCCACCAACGAGTGTGATGACCAGGCTCATCTTGATCATGGTGTGGAGGAAGCTCATCCGGAACCCTAACACCTACTCCAGCTTGATCGGCATCACTTGGTCCCTCGTCTCGTTCAGGTTACATCAGTTTGAAAAACACTTCCCCTCGACTTTTTGGCTTCTGGGGTCTGCAAATTTGCATGCTTTGCTGACATATCTTCTCATCGGCATCCATTTCTTTTCCTTCTCGTTTTGGTTCGTTTAGGTGGCACATCGAGATGCCCGCAATCATAGCCAAGTCCATTTCCATACTGTCAGATGCAGGACTCGGCATGGCCATGTTCAGCCTTGGTCAGTCAACTTTCTCCCAACATAACTCTCTCTCTCTCTCTCTCTCTCTCTCTCTCTCTCTCTCTCTCTCTCTCTCGACTTTTATGTTGATTACACTTTCTTTTTCTGGGTCACGCCCCATTCCTCCATCATTTATGCAAGAGGAGCACGCTTTAGATTTTTTCTGCAAGAACAAGCAAAGTGAATCGTGTGGTGGGGTGGGGTGGGGTGGGGAGCAGGAGAGATTCTTGATGTATCCGGCACACGTGGACTCAGTATGCCTCAAGCCTTAAATCAAGGGCTGAGTCCATGCAGATAACGATGTGGTTAGGGTTTTCTGTGCGTTACAGGACCGAATATTCGCCTTCTATAAAGCTTTGCACGTGCAGATGTATCGACTTCTTTTCTTGGATCGGGAAAGATATGTAGGGTGTTATGATGAAGTGGCTAACGGTGAGGTTTGATGAATGAATGACAGGTCTGTTCATGGCGTTGCAACCCAAGATCATAGCTTGCGGGAATTCCGTCGCAACTTTTGCTATGGCCGTCAGATTCCTCACCGGTCCCGCCGTCATGGCCGCTGCCTCCCTGGTAATCGGCCTCAGGGGTGATCTCCTCCGCGTCGCCATCGTACAGGTATGTCCCATACTCACAGAAAGCGTCAAACAGATGCAGTGTATGAACTAAATAGAATCCGAACCGCCAAATTTAGTGTTGAGCGGTCTCTCTTTAAGAAACTTGATTCGACCTATGTAGATCTCTTTATAAATATTCTCTTACAGAATTTGTGCATGCTATGAACTAGAAGTGCTTACAATGCCCTAAACAAAATGTTACAGGCAGCTCTTCCTCAGGGGATCGTCCCCTTCGTCTTCGCCAAAGAATACGGCCTACACCCGGACATTCTTAGCACAGCGTGAGTACTGTATTCGTCCTTGTAATTGCCATTCTAATTTCACTTTTGCTTGGCTTCTAATTTATGCAATTCTCTTTCTAATAAGCCACTTGATTGATTATATGCAGTGTCATATTCGGGATGTTAATCGCCTTGCCGATTACACTCGTCTACTACATTTTGCTGGGCATCTGAAGAGCGAAGAAAAACCCTAGAATCTCCGCGAGATGATGAAGAATTTGGCTTCTTAATTTGATCGCCAGTCCACACGATCCTGCAGAGAACATGGAGAACAAATCATAGTGCAGATCAAGCTTTCCTCTCCAATGGTATTTCTAGGAAAATTGTAAAATCATGGTTGCAGTTAATAGAAATTATCTAGCCTGTTCTTTTGAGGTATAAAGAGAAATCTAGGAGGAGGGAACGTTATCCCACTCCAAGGTCAAAGCATGCCACAAGCCTACATTTAGGACTTACAGATCGTCTACCAACAAGGACTGCTGGCAGTGGGAATCGAACCTACGCATGGTCGATGCAAAGTACTTTATCGTTACCAATTAAACCTCCCAACATTGGCTCCTTTTCTTTTCTTCATTTTAATTTGGATCGATATGAAAAGCTAGGAGACATAAGGGAGGAAAATAGGAAAAGGAGATAGGGAGACAGAGAAAGAGAGTGCTTATTATCATGTGATTACTCCCTCTGTTCTACTTTTAAGAATTGGTATGCTAAAGCTTCCTATTTTGTTCTCCTCTCCATTTCTTGTGCTTTATCCAAAGGGTCAAACCAAAAATAGTATGTCTATGTTCGAGACGATATTAAAACTTGGGATCGGGATTGGGATTTAGGTTTCTTGTCAAATTAGTTAACAAGAGGTGATAATTATTTCACCTGAGGAAGGTCAAGTAGTATTCGGGTGAGTTTTCAAGCATCTCGACTAGTCCACCTCCATGAGTAATCCTAAGAATGCACTCCCTCACATCGGTCTATTGCATTCGGTATTTTACTCTCGAAATGCTCCCAACAAGACTTGAATCCAAGATCAGAAGGAGATGAGCGAACTCCTTTTCCATCTAAGCCAACACCTTATTGGTAAGGTGTGAAAGCAAAGTAACTTTGCGGATGGATAGCCCAACTTCCCTTTATGCAGTGACCTTAAAGAGAGCTAATCCGGTTTATCTTGTCTCCAACTATACCCTACAGGGTAATTGTTGCATCTCTTTAAGCATCATGCGACGCTATAGTAAAGCAAAATCGGCAGGAGAACTAAAATTTAGATTCATCTATGAATATGGTAAGGTTTGTAGCTTGATCAAACCCTTGAATACAAGTCATCGAGTTAACATGTTGGGCAATGGGATTGGTCAAGTTCATCCAAAGCGCAAAGGATCACTATTGTACCGCAATCATGTAGCGAAATGCTTTGATTACATTAATGGACTAATGGGTTGTCATTTAAGTTGGGAAAAAAAAGGAAAAGGGAGATTGTAATCTTGACAGACACCAAAACATGGGACCGGAGAAATTAGGGCAATGGAGTGTCCAACATGTTGGGAAGATGCTCTCATGGAGACTGTGTGCTTTTAGAAAATGTCCGTATACAGTGCAAACGAGGGTCCATTCGCCCATCATCTCGCCCTCTGTTCTTGACTTGTTTCCTTTTCACTGTTTTGGACTGTGGTTAGTGGTCTGGTGTGCTTGATTAGATACGATATGTCTCTTCCACGGGTGATTTCGATGTCAATCTCGAGCTACTTTATTTAAATTACCATGAAAATGTCATCTTCTCTGGATAAAGTAGGCTACTGATGTCATGTTAGTTGATAAATGGGGTCGATGGTTGTCAATATTTTACATTAATGAATTCTATCTGATCTTGTATAGTGACTAATCTATAAAATGACTAATGGACCATTATCATATTTTTGTGCAGACAAAGAAGGTTTAATTAAGTTTGGGGCTTACTTCACTCATTGCCAAAATGCAGCAAACATTTCATGGAAGAACTTGTCACTGTAGCCCTACTAGGTGCTAGTGGGGAAGCTCAAAATCAGCTTATAATGAAAACGAAAATAGACTGGAGAACATGACATAGAACCTTCAATTTGCAAATCAAGTCTTTTATCACCTGATCAATTACCAAACTGGCGACCGGACTCTTATTATCATAGGGAATAAATGGGCATATTCAATTTACCCCTTTGGGAGGTTCATCGCATCTTCTCGGCTTTCAAATTGTGCTACCCACCCCACGCCCCCACGAGCATAATCATTACCATTGCCATTGAATTTAAAATTTCATTCTAAGTGAAGTTTGCAAATAGAGAAGCAACCACCCAATAAAAAAAGGTCATATGGTGACAGGGCTTGCATGGGACCTTGACGAGAGCATGGCATCACCAATTAAGATGTCTCCATTCATTGCAAAAGTTACTGAGTTTCCCCTTCCCCATGATCATCGATGGAGCTCGTGAAGAACATCTCCATATCCTGCTTCTTGCGTCCCTACCATCGCAGTTGGTGGTTCAGTAATGCTGTTGTCCATCCAAATTGATTGCCAACTGCGAAGTATTTTCTTTTTTCTTTTTTATTATTAGAAATGGTGGAGAGGATGGCCCTGGAACTGCCTTTTGAGAGTTATAATATAGATTCGGCACCGACATGGGATATTTCAATCGAACCATAGTCGCTCGACCCACCAAGAGCTTGAAGATTTGAGATTGCAAGAGTGTTATTGCGGTCCAACCGGCATACTACAAACCGGTAAGTTTCTTCACATGAGGTAGCAAATGCATGTCCAAAGCAAAAGTTAGCAGGAGATTCACTCATAACAAGGCTCAAACTTGAGATCTCATGAAAGACAATGTGACCCCTTCACTATTATACCGCCAAGCTCTGCAGTAAGTGCCCGACATTATAATAGGAAGAAAGTAGAGAAGTTCACAACATTTGGAGTTAGGCAATTTGTTTAGGTGAACATAATCGACCATGACGGGATCCTTGGCCTCCAGCTGATGTTGCAATCCATCCAAACCCTTCGCACGAAAAGGAGTAATTGTAAGATTTATGACCAATTTGATAGCGGTTGAAGTTCATCGAAAAGCCCCAAATGGCATAAACTAAAGATTCATTGTCTAACGAAGACATAATGTGTCAAGAGTGCCCAAAAATCTCTTTCGTTATACACATTCGCAGAATACTTTTCTTAGGTCTAATACCCTAAAAAACTCAAACTTTAGCTCTTGTCCCAATTTTACCTCTTGTCTTATAAAAAATCACCAACTTTAGACCATGTCCTAATTCTACTCTAAAATTTTTTGTCCTAAACTTTTTTTTGTCTTGCAAAAAACCCTCAACTTTAGGTCCAATATCAATTCTACCATAATTTTTTTTTTGTCTCATAAAAATATCCCGGCTTTAAGTCTAATTTCAATTTCACTCTAATTTTTTTGTCTCATAAAAGATCACCAACTTTGCTCTCCATTAATCCTTTGTCAAAAATCACCCTTTTTGATTTTGTGTTTGTCAATTTTTTGAGCTTGAGAGTGTTCCATTTTCACAGTCGGAGATATCATGCCCAAGATGCTCAAATAGCTCATGCTTGAGAGTTTTCCATCTCTCAATTGTCAACGAGAAATTTTGAATGAAGGATTAATGGGGCCAGATTTGTAACTCAAATAAAAGTGTGTGGCTTTTTATGATATTGTAAAAATTTTAGGTTAAAAATTGGGACAAGACATAAAGTTGAAGGTTTTTCATAGGATAAAAAAAAAAGGTATAAGGTGAAATTGGGAAGGGTTTTTTATGGGATAAAAAAAAATTATGATAGAATTGGGACTAAAGCTAAAGTTTGAAATTTTTTAGGGTATTAGGCTCTTTTCCTTGTGCACAGTGTATGAAAGGATCGAATAAGATTATACCTACGCATGACATACATGAATAGTAAATAGGAGACACTATGATTTAAATACCGAATTTAAAAAAATGTAATTAAAAAAAAAAAGATCACGAAAAGCTCCTATCATTATGGAGATATTATGCACATGAGACAGGGAGGATTAATATGCCCCAAACCATGCACGCACATGTATGGGACCTGTGGAAGTACGTACAGACATCATTCCAGACATTGCACTAAAACTTAAAGTTTTGGGCTATGGTTAGCGGTCTGGTGTGCTTGATTAGATATGATATGTCTCTTCCACGGGTGAAAATGCTGTCAATTTCGAGCTACTTTAGTTAAATTACCATGAAATTGTCACCCTACTGATGTCATGCTAATTGATTAATGGTGTCGATTGTTGTAAATTTTTTGCAGTAATTAAATGATTCAACTTGCATCGCAACTGTACTATATAATGACCAGTGGACCATTATTGTATTTTTGTGGGAAAAAGAAAAAAAGAGGCTTTGAGATAGGTTTGGGACTTATCTCACTTTCAACTAAATGAGCCTGTCACTGTAGCCCTACTAGATGTGAGTGGATAAGTCGAAGGTTGAACACCGATACTTACGTTCATCCGTCGCAAAAGTTCTTTTAAAATAAAAAATAGGCTAAAAATCAAGTCTTGAATCATTCGACGAACCACCTAATTAGTCACTAGAATTGTAATAATATAAGGAATAAATCCGGATATTCAATTTAGGACATTAGTGTTGAAAACTAACAAATTGGATATTTCTATAATAATAATAAAAAACATGTGATATTATATATACATATAAATAGATATATCCAAGCGGCCAAAAGAAGAAATAGAAGAAGGATAGGTGGTGACAGTGCATGCATGGGGCCTTGAAGAGGGCTTGGCATCACTAACCAAGATGTCTCCATTCATTGCTAAAATGAGTGAGTCTTCCTTTCTCATCATCATCGATTTCATATCGTGCTTCTTCTGTCCCTACCATGGCAATTTTTATGGTTCAATGATGCCGTTATGCATCCAAGTTGATAACCAATTTTGAATTTTTTTGCCCCAAAGGACAATTTCCAAACTACCTCTCTGGGAGTTATCATCAAGATTCAATACTTATTTAAAATGTTTGAATTGAATCATAACTACTTATTTTATTATGAGCTTGAAGGTCCAAAATTGACAAGCATGGTACTGTAGTCCCACTGGCATACTCGAAACTAGTAAGTCTCTTCATATGAGATAGCAAATGCCTATCCAAGACAAAAGTTGCCAAAGATTCGTTCATGATAAAGCTCAAATCCATGATCTCATGAAAGATAGCGTCTTCACCATGGACTACCAAGTTCGGTGGTAAATGTCCAACATCATACCCTAAAAGCAAGCAGGTGATTTGTTCGGTTGAACTAAATCGGTCACGATAAGATCCACCATCCCAATTAGTATTTTCACTCGACCTCACCGTCCATCCAAATTCTTTTAGTGAAAAATGATTAAATGTAATATCAATAACTAAATAAGTAAAGTTTGAAGTTTGTCGAGAGACGTAACGTTTAGAAAGCACATAAAAATTTCTTCCCTTGTGATATGGGGTATTCATGAATCGAATTAGATTTCACCCAACACATGACAGAAGTAAATTCTAATTTGGAGACACACTATAATTCCAACACGAAATTTCAAAAGAAAAAAAGAAGAAGAAAAGAGGTAAAATGGCCCCCCCCAATTGAGATATAATGCACATGAGACAGGGAGAATTAATATATTCTAAAGCATGCACGCACTCGTATGGAGGATCCCATTGCTCTTTAAAGTACGTACAGACATCATTCCAGACATTGAACTACAACTAAAGGTTTTGCAAGACAAATCAAAAGGCAAGCAAAGCTGTGTCCTCTTTCTTTATCCTTTTTCTTTCCCTCTTTATATGGATAGTCTCTCCTCCACAGGACAACTTAATTATTATTTAAAGAAAAAAAATTGATAACGGTCTTCAATTTATTATTAAAATATCAGTCTATTTTAAATAATAAAAAAATTAAGTGATAATTAATTATAAATTATTATGAAGTCCATTCATTTAAAAATTTATAACTCACAATAAACTATTATTCTCACAATAATTCGAAAAATATTATGTTAGCAAAGCTTTTATTTAAATTGTACATATGATAGTAGTATATCACATTAAGAAAATTCATGAGTATTACCTAAATCAAAAAGGAAAAAGGAAAAGAAAAGAAGAAGGGATAAAGAGAAACTCTACTTGATGTCTCCCACTAGTTTGTGTCGGGCCGGCCATTTCCACGACATCACTTTATGGACTTTTGTACCCCTCTCTCTCTCCCTTTGTATATTCTTAGCCCTAGGAGATTCATAGTAGATTTATATAGGGAGAGATAAGGATATATGTAGAATATCTTCCCTAGACTAATCAAACATTCTTCTGCAATTTTCTAGACCGAGAATGATAAATTATATGAATACAGGTGAAAAGTTGAGCTAGACCCACTAGGGTTTCCTTAAGAAGGCAAGAGGCTTGCCTTCGTCCAATGCAAAATCATCTTGCCTTCGAAACATAGCAAAAATTGAAGTTCATATGCCCAAATTCTCATTGGAGACGCGGTCATCGCGTCAATCACATCGCTTTTGATTGCAATCTTTCCGACTATGAATCTCAAAGGAGATGTGGTGAACCATATCACCATACAATGAACATCAAAGGAAACCCTCAATATTACGAAATTTCTTTTATTGTTACGCGATCTGATTATGACAAGTTGAGTGTTTAAATAAGTCAATCGCCCTTCTGCGTGGGGCCATGTTCGTTTAGCACGTTCCCCTTTCATCCCATCAAGTCGCCAAGTGAGAATAGAAATTGATGGAGAAGTTGCGTGTCTTAGCGTCAAATGACCTTCTAAGCTGAGGTCAAAAACAGTGCACAAATCGCTACGAATCCGTCAAGAGGAGAAGCCAAAGGGAATGGGGAATCGAAAGTAGTCGGGCCATCATTAAAAATCGGAAAAGATGGCCATGCGTTTTTCACAATTTGGCCACTGTCATATCAGCTACCGACGGTATTGAATAGGCATACCAATGATTCGATTGATTTGCCCTTGCGCGCACTTGAGGGAAAAGCGGTCCAGTGATTTAGAGTAGACACTGATACTTGTCAAGCATGAAAATGCAGTCAATTATAACAGAAAAGATAATCACTCTATTTCATAAATCAATTTCTGTTTCTCATAGATATTTTTACTTTTTATTTTTTGAATAAAAATACGTGTTTGATAATAATATAATTTTTTTTCAAAATATAAATTTATTTGATAACAACATAAAATTTCTTTCTCTCAATCAATGCGGACAGTAGGCGATCGGGCAATTAGGGATTGGCAATGGCAATGGCAAGCGATGGATGATGGCGATCAAGCAAAGACGTGGACAATCAATTAATAACGAGAGCGAGTGATGGGAAGAGTTTTTATTTTTCATTTGTATTTCAAAAACAGAGAAGTATGACAATTTTTACTTCTTAGTTTTATTCCAAACTTATTTCTGGATTGAAAAATTATTTCAGAAATAGAAAAATGAAATTTCATTACCAAACATATTTATTTCAAATCTATTATCGAGAATACAAAAATAGTTCTTATCAAACATAAAATAGTTAGTATGAACACAAAAATTACATTTGCTTAGTCATTTGATCATAGTGCCATGGGAAATTTCCAAGTAAGGTTATTAATTTTGCGTTCAATTTCCTAGGTGGAGCCTATAGAATGGATTTGGTCTTAAATAAGACTTGAGGGAAAATAGTTTAGTCGTACAACGCATCTTCGTCCCATAAGCACGTGTAACTCACAGGACACTTTCCGCGACAATGACAAGCATTTTCCCTAGGGAAATCGTGTTGTATTTTCGTCGTTCTCCTTCTTCTCTTTCTTCTTTTCCTATGCACGCCTCCGTCTTCTTCGCCCTCACGCCTCCGTCTTCTTCCGTTCTTATCCTTCTTTTCGCTTTTTGTCTTCTCCATCTCCAAACGCCGTGTCCCAGCCGTCGTCCCGCCTCTAGTGCTGCCACCGTTGGGCCCCGACCACGGAGCCGAGCCCCACCACCGCAGCGGTGGTGGTAGTCGACATCATGCGGCCACATTCGAGAGAGGTTGCACGAGGCACGTGACTGCGTCGGAGCAAGTAGGGTGGCGGGTCTCTCTTTGTTGCATTACAATCTCGAAATCAAACTAGGCTGAACCTTGACACCGGGGCCATGAAGTCAGGCCATGGCGAGGAAAATGACACGCACGTGAAAACTTTGCCAGCAAAGATTCGGTCGGCCGGTGAACCGAGACGTGTTTTGAAACTAAGTTGCTCACTCCAATTCTTATTTGAATGAGGTCTGCTCTGCGATCACTCTGTAAGGCGCTATTTAAAATTTTCCCCGATGCCAACCACGACGGGAACCAGACCAAAATCAGATACTGTTGTGCTTTGATTGAGTCGAATCATAAAAGGTCAACGAAAAGGAAAGTTGAAAAGGGGAGTGGTGATTAAAGGACTTCCGTCGGTTCCCCCAAGTCCTCCTTGATAAAATCAACCGGTGCTTACAAATCACGTGGACCTTTTGATCATCTCTCGGCCCATAATGATCTTGTTTTGGGCCGTTCGTCATATCTATTTTCTTCGGCATGGGCTTATGAGGCATCATTCTTCGTGGCCCAATAACTTGATTGGGCCGTGTGGAAGACACTCTTATCACCATCTCCTCTTGCTCATTCATCGCAGGTGCGGTTACGCGAGTTCACCGACTCGAGAAAAGATAACCACTCTATTTTACTGTGGTGTGGAGGGGGTTTCCGGTGGTGGTGTCCGGATCCCGGTATGGATCGAAGAATACCTCCGCCTTCAAATAATCTTATTGGGGTGTGTTAGAATAAGAGTGATGGATCGTGCTAAAATAGAAATTGATATATATTACACGGTATTCGTGATCTTTTCCTACTCAATAATACCCCCAGAAAAGCTGTTTATTGCATGCATTAACAACAAGGGGGACACCCAAGTTTGAGTTCGCTTGCTTCGTTCGCTTAGCTTTTGCACTCTTGGCTTTTTTAGTTGGCAAAGCGAGCAACAGCGGCTCAAGCAAGAAGAAGAAGAAGAAGAAGCTTCTCCTTAGTTAAAGCAAATGCAGATGGACGGCCTATTGGTAAGTGAAATCCAAAAATCAGAAATCTAAGGGTCTATTTGTTAAAAATTGTTTCTGTTCCCCGGAACAAAAATTTATGTTCTTTTGTTTCAGAAAACAAAAAAAGAATATAAACGTGTTTGGTAAAACTTTTGTTTCCGGGAACAAAAATCTATTTTTTTGTTCCCGAGAATAAATTTACAACAGAAATAAGAAGTAAAAAAAAAGTAAATTCTTGTTCCCGAGAACAAGAACAATTTCAAGAATCAATTTTTCTCTCTCTTCTTTTTTTATTCTCTTTATTTTCTTCTTCTTCTTCCTTTTGGCTGGTCGCCGGCCTTGGCCATGGTCAACACCATTGACCAGTCCAGAGCGTCGCGGCCCCCCGAGACTCCGAGCCACGGCGAGGCTCGACCTCATGTAGGATGGGCAAGACCGACCTCGCCCAGATCTGGCAAGGCCGAGCTTGCCCAGCCATTGGTGAGGCTCAACCTTGCTAGGCCACCTCCAAGACGGCATCGCCTGGCGGTGGCCTGGCGAGGCCGAGCCTCGCTGGTAGCTGGGTTAGGTCGACCTCGCCCATCCCAAGCAAGGCCAAGGCTCACTAGGGCCAAGCTGGCCTCCAGCAAGCTCACCGGACGTCACCCAGCCGATCCCCGGCCATGGCGAAGGCCGGCGACTAGCCAATGAGAAAAAGAAAAAGGAAAAAATAATAAAAGAATTAAAAAAATTAAAAGAAATAAAAAAAATCTAAGAATTTTACCAAATGTATTTCTATTTCGGGAATAAATATTTTGAGAAGTTACCAAACGCGTTCTTTTGCTTAGAAATTGTTCATGATAACAGAAACTGAAAAAATCATTTCTTAGCAAAAATTGTTCTCCAGAATAAAAACGTTACCAAACGCGCCCTAAGTGTCACTTGCAAAGTATGATATTCTCATGAACAAAAGGATGCCAAAATCATCAGTAATAATGACGGCAATAATGACGGCATTATATTGCCTTCATTTTCATTTTACTACAGTAAAAATAAAACGATAAAAAAAAATTGATTAGTTCTCAAGTAGACCCCGGATCTGATCCACGCTTCTCACATAAGAAGAGGGAGATAGGGAGTTGTTGACACCTAAATTTATGCATAAAAAATGAGTTAATTTTTAATAATTACATAACATATAGTTTAGAAACATTTACTTCATTTTATTTTATCCTATTTTATTTCATTCCATTTTTGCATCGGATTGACGGTGAGCGTTGATACAACGCGAGATTTTGCACGTATTCAGGTGATATACACCGATGGACATATTTTTGGGCAGAAATGAAATTTTTTGATGGAATATTTGAAAAATACAAAAGAGAATATTACGTGGAGTGTAACGATATATTCATGGGGATTATGCACAAGCAAAATTGGAAGTGAAAGATTTCACCAAAATTTAATTTCCTCCCCTTGGTGTGGTGCGTGTACAAAAGGGGGGTTTTTCTTGGTTTAAATTCACCAAAAGGGAGAAGAATTTTCGTGCCTTAGGGAGGGAGGGTCAAAAGTCGAGTTTTTTTTCCTTCTGCTGAAGAAGTGCAGAAAGCAACAGCAGCAGAGAGAAAAGAGCAGGGAGAGAAGACGTGAGGAAGACGTGACACCAGCAGGGGAGAGAGAAAGAAAAAAAGAAAAACAAAAGAAAACAGAAAAAATACAGGGGAACAGGGTCTTCTTCTTCGGGAGATCTCCCGCCGCCGGTGGCCGATCCCCTGCACTCGGCGTCCGCTGCTGCCCGCACCGCCTCGCGCCGGTCGCCGAGCCTACGCCACCGCCGCCCCGCAACAGCCGAGCCGCCCCCTTGCTGCGCCTTCACCCGCCGGTCACCGCATCTGCTCCGCCTCGCCTGCACCGCCGGCCTCCGAGCTTCACCGCCGGCCTCCGAGTAGCACCGCCGTGCCTAGCAGTCGTCCGAGCCTCCTCGTCGTGCCACCGTCTCCGCTCGCAGTGCCGTGCCGGGACGCTCACCCCTGCTGCAGCCGCGACGACCCGACGCTCACCCCCCGCAGCCGCGACGACCCGACGCCCGCGCCTGCACCTCCGTCACCGCCCGATCTGCCGCGCCGGAACGCCGACCCCGAGCAACCGTGACGCCCCTGCAGCGCTCCGCCGTCGCTCTACCAGAACGTCGCACCACCACCACCCGGCGCCCGACGCCCCCTTTGCTCGAAGCTGCGACGCCCCTTGCTGCAGCAACCCGCGACCCACTGCTCGCACCAGCAGTAGCGCTCCGCCCTCGCCGCCGGCCGCCGATCCCCTCGCCGGAGCCCCGAACGGCGCCTCCTCCGCCACGGCTGTTCCTCCGAGCCTGTTGGCAAAGTTTCAACTATAAAATAATTAAATCAGGTAGTTATTATTATTTTTTATTATTTTATTTCGTTTCTTGATTTGAATTAGATCTGGTTACATGGTTGAAATTCTCGATGTACTGCCTAAAATTCACAACCACACACGAATTTTTATTCCATCTATAATTCTTTAGATGGAATAATTAATCAAACATAAATAAATTTGATATTTTAATCTTTAAGACTTAAGAGCAATTTATCAATTTTATTAGCGAGAAAATCAAGTGTGATTTAGATATTATCTCTTGATTTGAACGATATATGGTATCTTTGATGATTCTGAATGGCTTGGATGTGGGATTTGACTCTCCTGCTCTATAAAGAACATGGCAAAAGCCGAAAAGTGAATTGAAAGTTAGAGTAAAATACTAAAAAAAAACTAAAATCGCAAGAAAAGAATTTATCTATAAACTTTTTATAATATTCTCATATTTTATCTTTTGAACATTCAAAATAGAAATCGTGGAAGGCGATACTTTGGATCAAAAAATCACATGATCATCAGTGGCTAGGGCGAGCGGCCCTAACTCAATGTAAATCTAACCCCTGAATTAAACTTACGCCAACGTAAATTATTCATCATGGGAGTATACATATAGAACTTGGAATGGTCTCTTCGTTTTTTCATATAATAACTCTAAAACCCTAATTTGTTGGAGTTACGTGGGGCCCAATATTATCTTCGTGGTCTGCTGCCACGCGTCTCGAGTGCACATCTTCTGCCTTTGTTAGATGTAAGTTTGAGCTTGGGAAAAGGTAGAAAGGGTCTCAAGGCGCAGTAACAAGTTTAAAGCCACTAAGAACAGTGTAATCAATGTTATGAAGTAACTGGCACGCGTTTTCAAAGGAACGACTGTCTGTACGCCAGATCATGGCACCATAAGAATATATGAACACAAATTTTTTGAAAGTAAAGGAGCGTGGCTATAGAGAACTGCTTAAAGATAATTATGGCACAACTATAATAAATAGTACAAATCAAACAAATCATCTTTCAATTACAATTACATTCCTGCACTATACTTTTCTTTCAGACTCGTGTCATATTTTTATATGGGTTTAGCATTTTCGTGTTTTCAAGCTTAGTTGTCAATTAAATTCCATCATAATTTGTTTACGTTCGGTTTCATTATAGAGTCTGTATTTTTTAAGTCCTCTCATAGATTAATTCCAGTATAGTCTATGTTTGTACAGTTTTCTTCAAAGTAAAGTTGTTGATTTCCTTAATACCTATGATATTTTCTGTCTTGATTCAGGAAACCTGTCTTCTTCACATAAGAACTAGAGAATGACTCTCGATAAAGGGTATTTTCTCGCGGGAGAGGTTCTTGCAAAATAGGTCCGGATCGCGACATGGATCGAAGACTAGCTCCGTCTTAGGAGACTCTTATCGGGGTATGTTGTAGTCAAAGAAGTTACTAGTACGAGCACTGTAGGGAAGCTAAAATTGCGAAAAGAAAATTTTCCCTATTAACTTTTTATAATATTCTCATATCTTACCTTTCAACCATTCAAAATAGAATTTGTTCAATCGGATACTTTATATTAGAAAATCATATGATCATCGGCGATTAAGGTGAACGGCCCTGACTCGATGTAAATGTAATTCTTGAATTAAACTCACATCAACGTAAATTATTTATCTTGGGAGTATGCATACGGAAATTGAATTTTCTCTTCGTTTTCCATATAATAACTCTAAAAACCTAATTTGTTGAAGTTTTTTTTTTTTAATATCAAATTTTCTTGAAGTTAGGCGGGGCAAAATATTATCTTCTTGATTCGCTGAAATCAAAGCAACACCACGCATCTCGAGGGGACGTCTTCTGGCTTTGTTTAATATAGGTTTTTTTTTTTTTTTTTTGAAAAATTAATATAGGTTTCGAGCTTGGGAAAGGGTAACAAGTTTAAAGCCACTAAAGAAATGAGTAATCAAGGTTATGGGGAAACTGGCACGCGTCTTTAAAGAAACAACCGGCTGAACATAACATCATGGCATCATGAGAATATAGACACAAACTTTTCGGAGGTAAAGAAGCGTGGCTACAACTGCAGGACAACTGCTCAAAGATGATTATGACACAACCACTATAAATAACAAAAATCAAACAAATTTACTATCTTTCAATTATCTTTACTTTCCTATATTGTACTTTTATCTTTTAGACTCGTGCCGTCGATTAAATTTATGTTTTATTTGGGTTTCGAGTTGTCAATTAAATTTTGACATTGCATTTTCGCGCTCTCAAACTTTGTCGTCAACTAAATTCTAGCATAGTTTATTTATGTTCAATTCCATTGTAGAGTTCAATTTGTGTTTGTATAGTTTTGTTGAAAGTTAAGGTGTTGGTTTCCTTATTACTTGTGATATTTTTTATCTGGAATCGGCGAAACCTATCTCCTTCAAATAAGAACCGAAGAACAACTTTCAGTAAAAAGTGTTTCGTCACAGAAGAAGTTTTGACAAAACGGGTCTGAGTTGCGGCATGGATCGAAGACTAGCTCCGCCTGAGGTGACTCTTATTACGATGTGTTGAAGTTAGAGCAGTGGATAGTCCGAGCACTGCAGAGTAGCCGAAATTGCTCAAAAAAAAAAAAAAATCCCTGTTAACTTTTTATAGAATGATTGTACCTTACCTTTCAACTATGCAAAACAGAAATCATCGAAGGCAATACATTGGATCAAAAATCATATCATCATCAGCGATTAGGGCGAGCGGCCCTGACTCGATATAAATGCAATCCTTGAATTAAACTTACGTCAACGTAAATTATTTATCTTGGGAGTATGCATATAGAAATTGAACTCTCTCTTCGCTTTTCATATAATGACTCTAAAATCTTAATTTTTTGAAGTTTTTTTTTGGGTTAATACTACAAAAAACTCCAAATTAGAACACATGTGACAAATTTACCCTAAACTAATTTTTTTTTACAAAAAATCCCAAACTAATACACACTTAATAAATTTACCGGAACTAGTACACTTATGATAAATTTACACTTCATTAGTTTTCATTAAATTTTACTGTCAAATTACTGAGTTGGATGACGCGTGATAGTTGACTGGTGTATTAGTTTGAGATTTTACTCTCCATTTGTCATAGTTGTATCATTTTTGTGATTTTTTGTGGTATTAATACGAATTAATATACCTTTACCAAAAAAAATACGAATTAATATACTAGTTTAGATTTTTTTTTGCAGTAAAAAAATTAGTTTTGAGTAAATTTATTATAAATAAATCAATTTATGGTCTATTGTGGTCATTTGAGATAAATTTGTCACAAATGTATAAATTTATTATTTTTGGTAATCAAAATATTAGTTTAAAATAAATTTATTACATGTGTATCAATTTAGGGTTTTGCGTGGCATTAACCCTTTTTTTTTAGATTATAAATTTGTTGAAGTTTATTTCTCTTTTTGGTCGGTAATTTTGTTGAAGTTTGGTGGGGCACAATATAATCTGATTGATTCGCTGAAATCAAAGCAACTCCACACATCTTGAGGGGACACCTTCTGGTTATCCCTTTTTTTTCTTATTTTTGTTTTGTGCTTGGGAATTGTACAAAATATATTATTGCATAGGGATCTATCATCTTTCTTTCGAAAAGATAAAAATAACAATACCTTTTGTTTAAGATAAATTTTGAGCTTGGTATATGTACCCAATATATTTTATTGCATAGGGATGTATCAAACATTTTTCAGAAAAAATAAATAATATAGCGAAATCAGATCTACCATTTTCTATTTTTATATAAAAAAAATCTTACCTATGATTCATTATTTTTATTTGGCATGGTCCTTTTTTTCCTTTAATTTCTTTATAATAAAGCAAGTCATCTATTTTGGTAGGTGTAATCGTTAACCATACTAAAATCGACGCGGACAATTCACAAATCACACGCTGCACGAATTATAGTTGGCGATGGATTTCATCCACTTGTTTAAAGCCTTACTTTCACTCCTCCCAATCATTAAATCACCAAACTTCATTGTTTTATCTCTCGATTCTCCATTAACACTTTGAAACAATAATTTTCAAAGTCACAAAATTGTATGCAGATAAAAGAATTATTTATTTTTGGAAAATGACATTTCTTTTTTTGAGATAACAATATGAATGATCTCTAGATTTTGACCCAATGTGTAATATAATCCTTAAGCTTTTAATCTATTGAATATAGTCTTTAAACTTTTGGTAAATGTTCAAACTATTTCTCAAATCAAATAAAAATGTTTGTCCCTGAATTTAAATTAATTGAATGTCAACATCGAATATTTTTATATGGTCCAATGATTAGTTGAAACATATATAAAAAGTTCAAGAAATATATTGAATAAATTAAAAAGTCTATCATTATAATATAAATTAAGACAAAATTCATGATTTTTTTTTTTAGCTTTTTCTTTTCTAGCTGCCAAACGCCCCCAACCCAAATAATGCGCGCTTGGCCTTTTCCCTAAATTTCGGGTGGGGCGGAGGTATCGGGCGAATCATTGAACCGAGCGGCAAGAGGACGACCACTTGCGTTACGCGGACATCGAACACCATCCATTAGAGTAAGCACGTAAGCGGCCGACCTAAGGGGGACCCACTGAATCATTTGAGTATCTCGGGCACTAATCGCAAATCATCACTCCAGATCTAGTCCCAATTTGAAAAATAATAATAATTAAAGGTTAATTAAACAAACCATTTCTTTGTTCTGAATTATCTTGGTTCCTAAACTCCAAGAAACTCGTAGGCCCTTCCTGGCTAATTATAATCAGACATTAAAGAACAAGTCAATTATGGAGTTGTCATTAAAAATCTCAAACCGATGCCCAACAATACATCTACCATAAACTAATTTTCGATCTCGTTGAAAATTCCAAACCAAGAATCTCATGATATGTTTATCTTAAATTAATTTTCAATCTCATGAAAAATCTCGAACCAGTACCCTAGATCCAAAATCTACCTTCCACATTGGATGTGACGCCCAAATTCTTGTTTCGTTTCTCGTTAGTTAGATTAAGCATATTAGAGACTAAGGTCATTTCTTACATTAAAAATATATATAAAAGAAAAAATAAATGGAGTAAAACATTTTTTACTTTCTTGCTGAAAATACCCAGCTTCAGCAACCTTGTTCTTCACGAACGCTGCAGCCCCTTCCTTTTGGACGGCGCCCCACCACTTTCTTCCTCTATTTCTTTTCCTGTGCCCGAATTCGAATCGATCTCTGCCCCCTGGTAGCCCCGTGCTAGAGGTGTCAAACGGGTGGGTCGAGTCGTTAATGGGTCGACCTAAATTAACACATTAACCCATTTATGACCCATTTATGTCTAATGTAAATTTTTCGACTCATACCCGACCCGACCCATATTAATAAATTTTTTTCATATTTAACCAAATTTAGGAAAACTTATTCTTATGTTTTTTTTTTTAAGATTATATTACTGAAAAACTTCCAAGTAATACAAATACAATCAATACTATATATATATATAGTATTGCTAAAATAGTTTTATACAACACAAATTTAATGGACAATTTTTATAATTTTTAAAATAATTATTTTAAAAAAATCTAATTTTAATTATTTTTATTTTTTTAAAATTAAATTTTTAATTATTTTTTTATTTTTTAAATATATTTTTTAATTTTCTTTTTCTTTTTTCTTTTTTGTTCTTCTTCTTCTTTGGCCGGCCGCCGGCCACGACAACAAGATTGGCGGCTAACTAAAGGCGAGCCTCAAGCTCGCCCAACGCCGCTAGCTCGAGGCTCACCGGCGTCAAAGCTCGCCCCTCGCCGGATCGCGGGGCTCGAGCCTCGCCCGACGCCGGCGAGTTCGAGTCTCACCAGATCCGACGAGCTTGAGCTCGCCCGACGTCGACAAGCTCAAGGCTTGCTTGGCCAATCACCATGCCGGCGACCAGAGGAAGAAGAAAGAAAAAAAAAAAGGAAAGAAAAAAGAAAATTAAAATAAAAAAATAATTATAATTTCGATTTTTATAAATAAAAAAATTTGTAAAGTTAAAGAGAGAATAGAAAGATGGTGAGGTTTTGACTTTTGAGTGAAAATAAATGGGTTCATTTTTAATGGGTTGATAAATGGGTCTTAAATGGGTCAACTCTCTGACCCATTTAAAACCCATATATCTCAGTCTTGACCCATAAAATCCATTATGGGTGCTTTAGGAAATAAAGCTTGACCCATTAACGACCAATTTAACCATAAATGGGTCAATGACCCATTTTGACACCTCTACCCCATGCCTTCGTCCAGCAACGGAATCTTCGCTGCCCTGTCCCGTTCGGAGCTCCGACCGCCGGCCGCAAAGCCCCAACTCACCCGACGCTTCCTCCCTCTTCTGCCGATGAAAATTCCAGGCAAGTGGATGTGTGATTAGGGTCTTAGGTGCACGGGTTGGCTTTATTTTTCTGTGCATGTGAAGATTGGGGTGGATTTCGGGGCTCGGTGCGGAAATTTGAGAACCACAGCTCGATTTGGAGCTGGAATGTGAGCGAATCGAAGTTTTATCCTTCTGCACTAATTGAAATACGTTTTGCGTGTTGATTCATGATCCTGTAAGTGTTTAGTAGCGTTAGAAATTCTCCTCTTTAGTTGTGTCGATATGGTTGGTTTTGTGGCTGTTTTGGTGGTGTTGTTGATGAAGTCGCGGCGAGGGGGGGGGGTCACGACTTGGCTGTGAGCGAGAGGTGGCCGTACGACAAAGAGTGAGAGAGCCCGTGAGAGAGGCGCGGATTGAGCGAGTTAACGATGATTCTTGATTTGATGATTTTGTTTTAGGCTCATTCGGGCTGGTCGCAGGGTTGGATGGGTGCTCGGTGACTTGCGTGCGAGACTTGTGGATAGTATGGCATGAGTTGGGGCGAGAGGGAGGCTGTGGTCCATCGTTGTTGGGTAGGAAAGGCTGATGAGCTACGAAACGGGCTTACATGTTGACTTAGGAAGGTCGAAAGTTCAATTGTGGCTTTGGATGGATTTTTCGAGTTGTTGTGATGAATCGCTAGTGGTCAATGCTTGTTTAGGGCGCGCATGACAAAATTTTTTTTCTCGATTTCTCTTTTTCTGTTCTAACATGTTTGGAAACAAAATCCGTTTGATAACGCAATTTAATTTCTCTATTTCTGGAACAGATTTCTATTCTAGAAATAGAGAAATTGAAGAAATCAGAAGCTGAAATTTTTAACTTCTCAGTTTCTTAAATAGAAATCAGAAACTGAAATCAAACCATATAAAAGAATCTTGCGCTTTCTTGCTAACTTAATTCACTCATAACAACAACTTCATAAATTATTGCTAATTTTCTTTTTCTTATTTTGCTCATGTTTTTTTTTTCAAATTTTTTTTTTTTTATGAATGGGTCCCCAATTTTAAAAAATGACCAAAGTTCTTACATGCTTACTTAAAAACAATGGGGCTCTTTCCTCCTAGAAAGGGCATGTGCATGGCCAATTGAAGAAAAAATTCTTACGCAATAGATGAATTAAAAACGTGCCTAGAAATTTAACCTTGTTTCTTTACGATTCAAAATTCTTGCAAAATCAAAATAATTAGATTGTTACACAATCTTGAATTTTACTTCGAAGGCAAGAGATTCAAGAGAATCTCTCTCTTTGCTATGCAAGGGCCATTAAAGGTTCATTGAGCAACAATAAAAAAAAATTAGGGATGAGCAACTGGACTGATTCAATTCGAGAATCAAAATAAATCGACCTTCCCCCGATTGGTTCCTAACCATAAATGTTACTTCAAGTTAGAATTCTCATATATTCCTTTACACCAGCAATTTTATTTTGTTGATAATCATTTTATTTGATAAAATGACGGGGTTGTATAGGTGCCATTGATGGCACCCATATTTATACTTCCGCAGTACTTGTCTGAACCTACGCAGGATGAGCTTGCAAACGATACATTGACCGAGGAGGGAAACCAAATAAATACGCTTAGGAAAACCATTGCCAATAAAATGGCAATGGATAATAATATGCCGGAAATTGTATTTTCAACTTTTGTAATGTATTAGTATTATTTCGACTATTATGTTGTATTTGAGGATTTCCTATGTTGTTATTTAATCAATTTCTATTCCTAGAAATAGAAATTTTATTCTATTATCAAACGGATTTCTGTTCCAGAAATAAAAATTTTGAGTCGTTATCAAACGGGTTTCTTTGCTCAGAAACTTGTCCAGGGAATAGAAATTGAAAAATCAATTTCTGGCCAGAAATGAATTTCTAAAATAGAAATTTTGTCATGCGCGCCCTTAGGTGCTGTACATGTGTGGTCGACGCTCAAATGGAGGTTCGTGAGAGGACCAAATAGCTAGGAGTAGCTGAGTGGAGATGTTAGAGTCCATGGTTGGTCTGTCCGGGAAGAAAGGCTTGTTGAGGTTGCTGGTTTGCTGATTTTCCTTCACCAAATGTATTAAGAGTTGGATAAACTTATCTTCTGGAGAGTTGTGCAATACATCCTGATCTACGACATATATTTAATTGATATTTTTCTGAGCTAAACTGATCCACACAAAAGCTTGATTTTGTACTGCTCGTGAGCTGTCCAGTACCGTGAAATCACGACCTCATTGTGTTTCCGAATTTTTATAAAACTATTGAGTTAGAATATGGACTTACTTCCTTCATGGAAGTGGTGTAAGACATGTAGGTCTAGAACATATAAAAATTTCAAAGCATTTTACTGAGTTTTAAGCTGCGAAATGGACTACACCTTGTGGTTGTTAATTCTGTTTGGTGGAAGGAATCTTGAGCTGCATGGATCACGTTGCTGCTCTCTTTTCAGACAGAATTGGGCTTAGTTTTCTTCATGAAAAGTGTTCATTTAGGGCCTTGCTATCACATATTAAAATTTGGGAATTTTCTATGATGGTTTACAATGGTTTTGGCTCTAAACACTGAGACTACTTGCTTTCGCCTTGTTCTGTCCATGTTGGTAGTTTTAGAGTTTTCTACAGGAAAATGTTGGACTCTCACGGTGTCGCCTCTAATGAGAGTTCCTATATACTTTGAAGTATCTAATAATGCATGTTTAGACCTTGGTGTGATTGTTAGCATACTGGAATTGTTGGTGCTGCAACCTAAGTAGCACGGACACGCGACACTACATGACATAACATGCCGACACGTCATTTCTTAAAAATAGAAAATTCCGACATGTTGGAACACGTTTTTATTGAATAAATATTTTTAGTTTTAATTAATTTGATTCAAATTCACAAATAAATAAATAAATAAATAAATAACAAGAACTTATAATGAATTTGCACCACTAATATTAATAAATATATTCAGAGAAAATTTGAAAGATATATTCATAATTAATGCTTAACCAGATTTGATAACATATTTTTAACTTTAACAAAAATTATGGATAAAACTAATGACTAACAAAAAAATATAATCAACTTTATTTAAATAAATATATGATCTTTTATAATCATCAAAATTTATCATTAATTAACATTCAATATTTTTATTTTTTGAAATCATTTTTTAACTCATTTATTTATTTTTATAACAAAAATAACTTTACCGCTCAAAAGTTATTCCCCTAAAAAATCTCTCAAAATTATTTTCCTTGCTCTTTCTTCCCTCTATACGCTCATCCCAAAAATATTTGCCCTCCCCCATTTCTCTCTCTCCAATCCCCACGCCATCCCCAAAATTTGGGCACCCAATATTTTATCCAATATTTTCTCCCCCTTTCGGTTTCTTCCCTACTCTCTCTCTCTCTCCCCTCCCCCATGACACCACCTGCTCCCTGCCCCGCCCCCATCAATCAACCCCCCCAAGCTGTCTTCTTCTCCCTTCGCACGCTCTCACATTGGGGGAGAAGGGGGTTTGCGGAAATCAAGGGCGACAATACCTCCGGCCTGACTCCGTCTCCGGCATGCAAGAGCCTAACCTCGATCAGCGATCTCCAGGTCCGCGCAATTCAACAAGTCGCGAATGAAGTGGACGAGTAGTACCAGAAGATATCTGAGCAAATCAATGAAACTCGAACATCTTTGAAGCCTCGCCGTCAACCCTCCATCCTGCTCTTCCTCTAGCCCTCCCTTGCCGTTGCGGCGTTGCCTCCGCTCCCCAGTCTCGCCTCCACCCTCCATCGTCTTCTTCAACCATCCTCTCCCTCGAACACGCGCGACGGAATGTGTCGAGAAACGTTGACCCCGTGTCGAAAAATCCGACACGCGGTCAACACGTGTCCGAGCGTGTCGAGGTGTCCGACACGCTCCGACACGTGTCGGACACGACACGGAAGGTCCGGCGATGTGTCTGTGCTTCATAGGCTACAACAAGGCGGAACTATGAATGTGTGTAGTTGGCTAAGAAGCTAATGAGGAACCCCGGGTGTCGGGATGCCTGGAGAGGGATGAAAAATGGGTAATGGCATACTCTCCAGAGGACTGAGAAGGGATAAATAACTTCTTAGGGAATCTTGTGATGCCAAGTTGAGTGCGAGGGGTACAGGGTGGAGTGTCGTCTTCCCCTGGGTGATTGTTGCAGCTAGACTTCCATAGATTCTGCAAATTGATAGTTTGTTTACCTATTTGTCTTGCTAACGGCCAACTCCAAGTTAGGACTAATCGCCCACTTGCTGAGTTTCTATTTTAAAAACTCACACTTGTTTATTATGTCTTCAGATTAGAAGATGTCTTCTGCACCGCTTGCTGCCATGACGACTATCCTCTATGGCGCCCCCTCCGATTTTGTATGGCGGCGGGAGGAGATCCACGACCGACACTTCCCGGGGGTGGTCTTCCTCAATTGCACATCTTGCTTGACGGTGCACACAAGGGCACCTGCAGGGTCGGCATACCTGGTCGGCATACTTGGCCTTCGTTGCCCTCTACGCACGCATGGATGGTCGGCTGATGGGGCCTTTGCCACTGTACGACGACGGTCCGAGTCATGGAGGTAGTCCAGCGGTGTAGGTGGTGACCGAGGAGCGCTCGACGTGTGGGAGAGTTTTGTTTTTTTTTTTTTTTTTGTGGTTTTGACAGTATGTACATACTTGACAGGAGGCGGGATATTTAGTGTTAGTGGCTCCTAGTGTTTTTTTGTAGAAATCCCCCTCCATAGCCTCATCTCGTGATGTGTACAAAAACAAAGTTTATGGTAAATGAAGTCGAGAACGGCTCAGTTTCGTTATATTTTATGTTAGTACGAGTTTATATAATTTTGAAATTATAGAATCCTATCCCAGTACAGCCCTCCTAAATGCACACGTAAGCAAAGCGAGTAGATGAAAATGCCCAGGTTGCGACATTGGATCCTAAACGGTAGACTTGGGTTGAGTATACAATTTTCGATTATTCACAAGACCAAAAATTGTTTATGCTAATTGCAATTCTTTGAGACAGAAATAAGTTTGAGCTAAATGTGTTAGGAGGCATCAGTTTGGAATCTTTAATTATTAGTCTATGATTATACATGTGTGTGAGCGTTTTTTAAATTAAAATCCAAAGTTGATGGGGATGTCCAATAATAGACTTTGTCAAAATGATCTATAGACCAGTTCCTTTAAGTCATATGTGATGACTTGAGTTGTTATATGGGTGAATTATATTCATTAAATGATTTAAAATGGTAAAACCTAAAATAATATGAGTGTTCATTGGGTTCATAATTTATTTAGACATAACTCATCTTTATAACTCTCTTGTTATCACTTGATCTCACAATCATTCACTTATTGCTCTAACTTCAGTTTGGATATGAGTTTTTCTAAATTTGGTTGTCTGGTCATGAATTGGTCAAGTATAAACTATTAGATTTGCCATACATGATAATGAGTCAAAGCGGATTAAATTGGTCAATTAGGGTCGGATCATTTTCAATCTGACCCACCTATCTCTCGATGTAATGTCCATTAGGCATGTTGATATGATTGATCGGTGCGTCGCATGTGAAATTCTTTAATCTTACATGGACATGTGATTTTGGACACGACATCCGTGCTCTCCCTAAGTGGCTGATTCTCTTGTTAATTTAATATCAGGATCAAGACACGGTCGGAAATATCTAGGGCTAAAATACGACCCCGAATGCGGACAAAAAAGATTCGAGCACTGTTTATCGTCGTCATTGCCCGCACATGGCCAAGGACGATTCATTTTTCTCTCTTTCCCGATCAATAATTTAAAATTATTGAGTGGCGACTTTTCAAGAATTTCGGGCGCGGTAGGAAATAGGACGAAGGTTGGTGGGTGGATACTGGATGGCGACAAAAAAGGACGTCACGTGACGATTCGCCGATTCTCGTGACTTTTCCTCGCGCCGTTTTTGCCATCTTCGGCCCTTCGCTGCTTCCCGGGTCGAAAAAGGCCGATTGCTAAGTTTTCAAAAAGAACTGACCCCAAAAAAAAAAAAAAAATTTCCAAAAAGTTGCTGACAGTAAAAACTAGGTTTTCTACGAGTTGATGTATGCAGATATGTTTCATAACATGATTGGAGGTTGAATGCGATCCACTTATTGAAATGGCACTCTATCGTCTTTTGCATTGCACATGATCGATTCCGTCATCCACACTTAAGATTGCTTGAAGATGATTTGTTCGATGGGTAAAAAGTCCCGAGTCCGACCGGCACATACAGACGTATTGAGCTGCTTGTGAAAGCTCCGATTGCTCTAGCGTTAGTAAATATTTCGGCAAAGATGGCTCGTGGATTACTAGAATGAATTTTCGATATGCGGACTCGAAGTACCACGTGGCATCCTGCTTCGCTCGCCATTAAAAATAATCCATCTCATTTTTTCATAATGCTAACCCGGTTTGTCATTCATTTTTTACTTCGGCAGTGGCTTTCCATCTGTAACGTTTAGATATTCTGCATAACTTGCGAATGGGTCAATCAATGGATCTTGCATACGTTTAACCTCTTTCCACTTAATAATTTAAGGTTATTACATTTGATGTTCTCATATGGTATCAATGTTATAATATATACATATTATATTATTCTAAATATGATCCCAATATTGTATTCCCAATTAGTTCCGATTTATTACCTAATTTGTCACCCACATCTATTACATAATATTTGTCCGTTAATATGTTACCATAATGGTCTTAATGGAAGATGTCGGTAACATAATAAACGGAATAAAACATCAGGTCATCTGTTCAAACCCGATCACTACAGAAAAACACATCATCAGGTTTGAGGGGTATTGGCTAGTAGAACATGACGTATAGATCTGGTGTTCCCCATATTGCATATTGATCATGCTACGTGGATCCTCCAAGGTTTTGAGGTTTTCCACTTTTGCAGATTTCATCAATGGCCGGAGGTATGTTGATCTTTACGTTTCCGCAAATCGATCCCGAATTCTGTATGAATTTATCTATGATTAATAAATCGGGATCGTCAGATTTTAGTTTATATTTAATCTAATAGTTGGTATCAGAGCATGTTTACAATCTCTGCCTTGATGAAATTTTTGGAATTTATTTTCATTGAATTATGTGTGGGTAATGGATTTGCATGATCACACCGCCATTAGGAAGGAAAACCCTTAAATTTTTTGGCATATTACTGATCGTCGGAGGTTAATCGAGCGGTGAAATTTTGGTGCTTAGGATTTTTAGGGCAAATCGTTTTAGGCTTAATTATGATCAATACGTTGGTCGTTTTTGCCGGTTCTTGAAATTATTCGTTCATCCCAACATTCTCTTCAAAACCCATAAATCAATTTGGTCGGATATGGGCTGTGGGAGGAGACCCAGGCAGTGGAACGCAGCTGGTCGCGGTGGAAGAACGGAAAAAAAAAATTCCCAAGAAGAAGCCTCAAGCTCGTGCGTTGCACGCGCTCGAAGGACTGAAGCGGGCGCGTGCAACGCACGCACCTAAGGGGTTGCAACGGGCGCGTGCGTCGCACGGGCCCCAAGGGCTGAGGCGGGCTCGTGCGCGGGCTGAAGCGAGCGCATGCAACGATTTTGCCCTTTGTGCGTAAAATTCATCTTTTAACCCTTTTGCACGTGATTTTACTGTCTTACCCTTACGTGCAATATTATGAATATTTTCTCATAAAATTAAATGTCTAGTGATCTGTATATAATTAATTAATTAAAGATTAGCCACAGCATAATTAATTATATTAAATTATGTACATTAAGAGCCTTTGGATCACATATAGTTAAGGACAATAATTGTGATTAGTCACATTAATATTATGAATTTTATCCTACATGAATTTTCAATATATTAATGTGATTAATTAGGATGAAATATTATTTTATCTTTCTTAATTTACCCACATGGATTAAGGAAGGGATTATAATTTGATAGTTTCATCATGAAGTAATTATGAATGAATTTAAATTAGAAACTTAGCCCACATGCATTTTTTAATGTTATGTGATTTAAGTCTATTTGCATTGGTAAAATATGATTTAAGCCTATTTACATGGGTAAAATATTATTTAAGCCTATTTACATGGGTAAAATATTATTTAAGCCTATTTGCATGGGTAAAATATGATTAAAGTCTATTTGCATTGGTAAAATATGATTTAAGTCTATTTGCATTGGTAAAATATAAGTCTATTTGCATTGGTAAAATATTATTTAAGTCTATTTGCATTGGTAAAATATGATTTAAGCCTATTTACATGGGTAAAATATGATTTAAGTCTATTTGCCTCGAATATATTGATACATCATTTTTCTTTAATTATGATGCAGTCTTACCACCTACGATTAGTTCTGGTATAATTGTTCTCAATCTTAATGGAAATTACTATAAAGAATGGAGAGAATCAATTCTTCTTCAATTGGGGTGCATGGATCTTGATTATGTTCTAAGGTTAGACGAACCACCTGAACCTACTGAGAATAGTACTCACGCTGAGCATACTCATTATACACAATGGGAGCGGGCTAACCGTCTCAGTGTGATGTACATAAAGACAAAACTCTTTACTAGTATTCGTGGTTTAGTCATTCAGCATAACAATACCAAGAAATTGCTATAGGCTGTTGATGCACAATTTGAGTCTTCAGAGAAAGCGCATTCCATAACCCTAATTATAAAGTTCTCATCCTTAAAACTTACCAGTGTAAGAGGTGTGCGTGAGCACATCATAAAGATGAGGGACATTGTAGCTCAGCTGAAAAAATCGTGAGGTTGGGATATCAAATTCTTTTCTTGTATACCATATCCTAAATACTCTCCCACAAGAGTATGCCCCTTTCAAGATCTCTTACAACACACATAAAACTAAATGGTCAATCAATGAACTCATGACCATGTGTGTTCAAGAGAAAGAGAAGCTACTAATGGAGAAAGGAGAAAGTGCCCATATGACAACACATAATAAGTATAAAGAGCAAGGCAAGCAAAAGGGAAAAGGTAAGATGCCTCTACCTCTCCGAGCTGGCATTAAGAAGGAATCCAAGTGCTTCTTCTGTAAAAAAAAAAGGGGCACATAAAGAAGGATTGCGCCAAATTTAAGGCCTGGCTCAAAAAGAAAGGTAACCAACTCTCATGTGTTTGTTATGAATCTAATATGGTCAATATGGGTTACAACACTTGGTGAATTGATTCTGATTCTACAATCCATATTTCGAATTCCTTACAGGTTTTTAGAACCAACGAAAACCAATGGAAAGTGAACAAAGCATCTATTCAGAAAATAAGATGTTCTCGCGTGTAAAAGCTATTGGGACATGCAGATTAGTTCTTATAGTGGTTTTGTTTTAATTTTAGAAATGACTTTATATTTCTAGTTTTTCTAGGAATTTAATTTCAGTTTCAAGACTTGTACATTTGGGATACTCCTTTGAATTTTCAGATTCAACATTCAATTTATCGTATAAATTTGAAATTGTTGAGAGTGGTATTTTTTCTGACGGTCTCTTTCAAATTAATTTACAAGACAATGCCATTAATAATGCGATGCACGTTCACGATAATGCTGATATAAAACGATGTGTTGTGAATGGGGATTCCTCTATGTTGTGGCACTGGAGGTTGAGACATATCTCCATGGATAGAATTAAGAAACTAGTAAATGATAGAGTACTTAATACTCTAGATTTTACTGATTATGACACTTGTGTGGACTGTATAAAGGGAAAACAGACCAACAAGTAAAAGAAATGTGCTAAGAAGAGTACATAAATATTAGAAATCATAACATACATATATTTGTAGTCCAAATATGGACTCAAATAATCAAAGATACTTCTTTTCTTTCATTGATGATTATTCATGATTCATGTATCTCTACTTGCTTCGTAATAAGTACGAAGCACTAAATGCCTTTAAGGTATTTAAAACCGAAGTAGAGAAACAATGCGGCAAGCAGATTAAGATCGTGAAATCAGATAAAGGTTGAGAATACTATGGTAGATACACTGAAAATGGACAAGCATCTGATCCATTTGCAAAGTTTCTTGAAGAGCATGGGATTATTGCCCAATACACCAACCTGGCTCATCGAACCAAAATGGTGTTGCAGAAAGAAGAAACCGAACATTATTGGACATGGTGCGGAGTATGCTTAGCAGCTTCAAACTTCTTACATTTTTGTCGACTGAGGCTCTTAAAACGGCTTTGTACATATTAAACCGAGTTCCAACCAAGATTGTTCCAAAGACGCCTTTTGAGTTATTCAAAGGTTGGAAACCGAGTTTGCGACATGTACGTGTTTGGGGATGCCTATCTGAAGTAAGAGTCTACAATCCACAGGAAAATAAGTTAGATCCAAGGACTATAAGTGGGTATTTCGTTGGATATGCCGAAAAGTCCAAATGATACATGTTTTATTGTCCATCTCACACCACTAGGTTTGTGGAATCAAGAAATGCTAATTTTTTTTAGAATGACCTGATTAGTGGGAGCGATCAATTCACGGACTTTGTTCCCGAAGAAGATCATTCAGATACTCAACCTTCCACCTCAGGTACTGGATTGGTTGATGTTTACAACACCCCTTCAGTTCAACTTATCGTTGAGTAACCAATCATTGAAGATCCACAACCTGCTAATATTGATCCGGTAGACCCAACTGTTAAGCAATTACCATATACTATTGAACAACAAACTCCTCAGGAGGATGTTGATGCAACATTAAGAAGGTCTACTAGAATGAAGAAATCAACAATTCCTAATTACTACATTGTGTATTTACAAGAATCTGACTATAATGTTGGAGCTAAAAGTGACCCTGAGACGTTTTCACAAGTCATGAGTTGTGATAAATCTAATTTATGATACAATGCTATGAAGGAAGAGATGAATTCTATGGCATCAAACGAATTTTAGGATTTAGTTGAGTTGCCTGATGGTGCGAAGGCCATTAGTTGTAAATGGGTCTTCAAAACTAAGAATGATTCATTAGGCAATATTGAGAGATACAAAGCCAGACTCGTTGCTAAGGGATTCACTCAAAAGGAGGGAACCGATTACACGGAAACGTTTTTTCCTATATTCAAGAAAGATTCTCTTCGTATTATTTTGGCATTGGTTACTCATATCAAATGGATGTGAAAACGACGTTCCTCAATGGAAAATTAGAAGAAGTGATTTATATGAAACAACCAAAAGGATTCTTCTCTAGTGCTGGTGAGCATTCGGTATGCAAGCTTAAAATGTCTCTATATGGCTTGAAACAAGCATCCCGCCAATGGTACTTAAAATTCCATGAGGTTATCTCTTCATTCAATTTTATAGATAATGTTATGGATCAATGTATATACCAGAAGGTTAGTGGGAGCAAAATTTATTTCCTTGTACTATATGTAGATGACATTTTACTTACAACCAATGACAATGGGTTGTTATATGAAGTGAAATAATTTCTCTCTAAGAGTTTTGATATAAAGGATATGGATGAAGCCTCTTATGTCATTGGCATTAAGATCCATAGAGATAGATCTCGAAGTATATTAGGATTATCTCAAGAAACCTATATCAATAAAGTCTTAGAGAGGTTTCCAATGAAAGATTGTTCACTAAGTATAGAATCAATTGTGAAGGGTGATAGGTTTAATTTAAACCAATGCCCAAAGAACGATTTTAAAAGGAACAAATGAAGAACATTCCATATGCTTTTGATGTTGGAAGCTTCATATATGCTCAGGTTTGCACTCGACCTGACATAGTATTTGTTGTGGGAATGTTGGGTAGATACCAAAGTAATCCAAGTATGGACCACTGGAGAGCTGCAAAGAATGTGATGAGGTATCTTCAAGGAACTAAGGGACATATACTTATGTATAGATGGACGGACAGCTTGGAGGTAGTTGGTTACTCGGACTCAGACTTTGCTGGCTGTATTGATTCCCGTAAAGCAACATCGGGATATATTTTTATGTTTGCTGGCGGAGCTATATCCTGGAGGAGTGCAAAACAGACCTTGGTTGCCACTTCCACTATGGAGGTAGAGTTTGTTTCCTGTTTTGAGGTCACCTCACATGGTGTGTGGTTGAAAAGTTTCATATCGGGGTTTAGAGTTTTGGATTCTATTGCTAGGCCATTAAGAAAATTTTGCGACAATTCAGCTGCCGTTTTCATGGCTAAGAACCACAAAAGTGGTAGTCGAAGCAAGCACATCGACATCAAGTATTTAGCTATCAGAGAATGTGTTAAAGAGAAGAAAGTGGTCATAGAACACGTAAGCACTGGATTGATGATAGCTTATTCTTTAACTAAAGGCATGCCACCAATGAGTTATAAGGATCATGTATTCATAATGGGCATTTGTCTAATCATGTAAATTTTTCTTTATATGGAAGAATTTGTGAGACTTTTATTCATTTATAATGTTATTCTGAGAAAAACAATTACGTCTGATCTAGAGTAAACATAAGGTTTATTCATTAAGTTATTTGATCACATAAGGGCTGATGAAATGCATTGTGATACACGGAAGATAATACTCACTCTAAGAGGACTCATCGTCGTGATTCATGTATTTTATTTTAGTTTGAAGTTTATGTGGGTTTGGATTAATATTTCATTTGATAGAATATTGGAATCAAGTGGGAGAATGTTATAATATATTTATTATATTATTCTAAATATGATCCCAATATTGTATTCCCAATTAGTTTCGATTTATTGCCTAATTTGTTACCCACATCTATTACATGATATTTGCTCGTTAATATGTTACCATAACGGTCTTAATGGAAGATGTCGGTAACATAAGAAATGGAATAAAACGTTAGGTCGTCTAGTTCAAACCCGATCACTACAAAAAACACACCATTATGTTTGAAAGGTATTGCCTAGTAGAACAGGACATACATAAATGGTTTTCCCCATATTGCAAATTGATCGTGCTACGTGGATCCATCCGAGGTTTAGAGGTTTTCCGCTTTTGCAGATTTCATCAATGGCTGGAGGTATGTTAATATTTACGTTTCCGTAAATCGATCCCGAATTCTGTATTATCTGTGATTAATAAATCGAGATCATCAAGTTTTAGTTTATATTTAATCTAACAATTAAAGCATGTCCCTTTCCTCCTTAAATTTCTGTGTTTAGCTAGACGTGCTATTATCAATTACTGGCATATAAAAATTCGGAAATAGTTTGTGGCAGATTGCTGAGCATATAGGACAACATAGGCCTCGCATTAATTAATATGACCCACTATCTAACATCTGTCGGCCCCTCCATGTTCGAATCACATGATGAAAAAGTGCAACATCCAAAAAGTAATGACATTCGTGGAAAGAAAGATCATGTGACTACGTGCAATTCATGGTTGCATCCATTCAAATTCAAGTTCAAAGATTTTCCCTTTTTTGGTGGGGTAAATTTTGATGTTCAAGAGGACATATAACTGAAAAAAAAAAATACTTTAACACATTGATATGTACTTTTTTGGCACTAGACCGCATAAATTTTCATAATTCTTCATCATTATTCTTTTTTTATTGCAATTTGGAATTGGATTCATAAGTGATAGGCCGTTGAATTGGGTTAAAATCCGATAAATTTGAGAAAAAATCAAATGAAAATATTACTAAAATGAAGATTGAATTAATAACCAATTGAATCGATTGAACCGAATTATCTCTACGATTTCCAACCCCCCCCCCCCACCCCAACCCACAAAAAAAGGAAAAAAAAAAAGATTTGAATAATCGCTTGAAGCGACGCCATTTCGAGATAAGTCTCACTTTTAAATCACTCCTAAAGGTTTGTTTCATCTTAAATTGTTCATGTTCGCAGCAATAAGGTTTTTTTTCGTTACAGTAAATTTCAATAAGCGTTGAAAAGTATCAAAAAGCTATATGTAAAGAAATCGGCTGGTGCGACTTCCTTTTTCTAGGTAACTTGTAATTTAGCAGCACGCTGATGAAATTATTACACTTGCAAAATAGCAATTTTCTATTAATTTATCAACTTTCATTTGCATAATTAACCAAGGCTTCGAATTTGCCCAATTTCTAAATGAAATTACCACCTAAATCTAGAATGATATCCCTACTTTTGTAAAAAAACTGAATAACCAACTATTTTAGAGTTACTAACTATACTTTAAAATACTGATCAATTGATTTATGTTTACCAACTTGTGAATAGAGGTACCGATTTTTATTTGCCCTATTTTGCAATCCCTTGCATTTCCTAGCACTTTTTAGAGATAAACAGCCTAAGTTAGCTTGACTGACCATTGAGTTAGTTACGTACCGTTATTGCAAACTTTGTTATTAATTTGCCGACTTTTTAAAGAAATTACTGACCCTTTTTTTGGGTCAAAAATTACTGACCTTGACAAAGTGACTTGTCCACTATTATTTTATTTTTCCAATTAATTTTGGGTTATCAACGCTAATTTGAATTAAATACACATGCTCATTTTTTAATAACAAAGTTTAATTTACTATAATAATTACGTCTTAATTTATCAACTCTCGTATAAAATTACCAATTCTAATATAAGTGATTAATCAGCTTTTCTTCTATTAATTAATACTTTTTGAAAAAAATTCTAATGCGATTGCTTCGAGAGGTTCACAATCGGTACATCCATCTCCATGAACAAAAGTACCATCACTAATTTTTAACATTCCTGTAGGCTAATCTCACTGATTCCGGGGACCTTCCTTCTCGTTTATCGCTTATAGAAAGAAAGCAGACTATTTTTGACCAAACATAAAGAAAGGGGAAAAAAAGTTTAATGTTTCTTGAATTTAGAAAAGGTCTGTTTCTTCATTGATTAATTAATAAAAGGAGGAGCAATGCATGCACGTAAGCAAGATCCACTGACTGGCGTCTCTTCCTTTCCTGTCGTAATAAAAAAACCAGCTTGGCGACTTATTCCCTTCTTCCTCCTCATATTTCACGTTCCTCTCTCATCGGTCAGAGCGTAAAAAGCAGAAACCAGACATGCATACCACCAACTTGTAAAAGCTTGGGCGGGCCAAAAAGCTACGCGCACCCTCTGGGCACCCTCAAGTCTTCGCCACCCTCTTTCGCATTAGTGCCAAAAGAAGCACACACTGTAAAGCCAGAACGCTGAGCAAATGCGGGATATCCCAATATACACCTCCATAGTTATTACATTTGATGGATCTTGCATAAGTCTAACGTTTAGCTAAACAACAATGCTCGTAGTTTTCCTAAAAAGAGTTGCATAGTTCGCTAACCGACACCATACAATCGAAGGCGTTCACTACCAAATTGAACAGATTCAACATGCTGTCCCTCCGACGCCTTCTCTGATTGCCAGGTCTCCGCTGCATGACGAAGTGTTCATAGGTAAAAACATAGTTGAACAATTAGTTAAATCGCGTCCTGCCTCCACATGCGACGAGTAACATTCATCCACAAGATTAACAGGCATGGCTCACAAGATTATTCCAAGCAGATATAAAAACATCACATTCACCCCATAAAATTAGTGCAACGGAAATTTAGTTCCGGCATACCAGAAAAATCAAATTTCCCTCTTAGGAGAAACAGTGATCATTCTATAATATTTGGGACAGTAAGTATCCCTCCTAAATTTATAAAAATCAAGATCGAATATCTATGTATTTAATTTAAACTATAATGTTTACCTGTCCACTGGGTGCTTCGGTTTTTGCCCGTTTGCCAATTAGTTGTCTGTACTCTTCGCGGCCGAGCATGTAGAAAAAGGTGATCAGTTCTTGAAAATCGAGAGCTCCGTTGCCGTCCGCGTCCAGCTCTTGAAAGAGCCAATCAAGGTTTTTGCTTTGGTACCCTTCATCATCCAGGAAGTCCCTGAACTCATAGATGCTTATGCTTTCGTTCCTGTCCGCGTCCATTTCGTCAAAAAAATTTTGACATCCTTCTTTTCGCGGTTCCTCAGGGTCTTGTAGTAAGCCAAAGCAGCATCGCGGACGCTTCCCATATCCATCTCTCTCTCTCTCTAATTGATGTTCGTGAAGGCATGCAAATCAGCAATTTACAAAGTAGAATGCGATGCATGTTTAATAGTCTATAAGACCACTTATACAACGCATGAGAAACTTGAAACTTGCATACGACAGAAGATTAAATGCGACAAAGATTTGGCTAAAACATTTAACCCTAAGTCGGGATGAAAAGAAATCACACAAGTCATTAACATTACAAAATGACTTAGAACTAAGATTGACATGCTTAACGAATTTCAATTGCAATTGGCCTAATTGACGCGTAATGTTCGCGTACCAAATGAGATTCAAATGCGACATGCCATATATGGATGCAAAGCTTGTAACACACACTTCAAATTTTGAGAATACATTAATGCGTGATTTGGTCGTTAAAAGACCCAAACAAATGGATTTAAATAGGCTCGTGATAAGCCTCTAATTTAATATAACCATAATAGAACATGCTCAATTTCAATGATTTACTGACGTGCAAAAAATCATACGAAAAATTTTACACGTAGAATGCGACATGACAAACATTCTTCGTGAAGACATCTAAGCTCGGTTTGGATCACACAATCCTACATGGAAATGGTAAAATAGAGGCATGTTATGAAGTGCAATAATTACAGCAGTACCTAAACACATTCGCGCATGCAATTGACATATCAAATGATGATCAGTCCACATGAATCATACCTCTTTAAAACTCTTACGACATGTATTACAATACTCATGAGGATGTGAAGTCAAATGAACTCGTCTACAACCTCAAATTCAATCAAATACAATTCAAACCTAGTGCAAGGTAGATCAGCCTTATGACAAATTTTGGTGATTTTACCTCATCAAATTAGTCTAAAAAATTCTGGAAAAAAAATGTGTAAGGACAATTTCATGCAAATCTTATGAAGAAATTTTTTCAGAATCCATGTACAAAAATCAGCGCAAATATAGTAAGACAGAAGGTCAGACAAAGTCAGAATATCAAATCAACCTAAAAATTACTGCAGAATCGACGGATTTCGGAGGTATTTTTCAACGATCAAACGACATCCGTTTGGGGCGTGAGACTTATCAAATCGAAGCTTGAGAAGTCTGTTTTCTATGTCTAAAAGGGCTCAAGACCAGAAAACCTTATTTAATACCTCGTTTCAGCCTAAACAATACAAATCGAGTTCAATCAACCTCAAGTTCATGATCATCAATCCATAGTAAATCATCCAATAACATCATCAATCTCAAATCTAAGCATATTATGTAAATCTAAACTTGAATCCTAGTCCCAATCAGTTAAGGCGATCTCGTCTCATCGGATTCGAGACTAGGGCCCCGTTTGGTTCGGCATTTGAAATGGGGCTTTTGAGCTCTAAAGGGGTTTGGCCAAATGCAAACACGTTTGGTTCAATTTTTTGGACAACTTTGGCAAGATGCAATTCCATCTCCAAATGACTCTAAGGGCCTTTAGCCCAATGTAGCTCTGGAGGTACTTTGGGAAGTTGTATCTTCGGAATACAAGTCCCATGATACTGTTCATCTTCTTCGGAGAAACGAATGGAGGCCAACGACCGACGACTGCAGGCCAAGGAGTGCCCGCGCCGGCCACCGTCGCCTGAGGCTTCACCCAACCCCGGCAACCACCACCTAGGGGTTGTGGCCACCCGGCGACCGCTGCTTGAGGTCCGGCGACCTCAGGCGGTGGTCGCCTAGGTTCGTGCGACCTAGGTGATGGAGGCTTGAGGTCACCGGACCTCGGGCAACGTCGGGGTCACGTGACCTAGGCGTCGCCTGAGGTCCGGCGGCAACAGGTGACCATCGCTTGGGTCGCGCGAGCCCAGGCGACCACCGCCTGAGGTCACCGACCCAAATGGCCGCTTGGGTCGCGACCCCAGGCATTGCCTAACGTCCAGCGACCTCAGGCAAGGCTGTCCGACAGCCAGATCTAGCCATCGGACATTGGCCGCCGATGGCTACATTAAAAAAAAAGTTAAAAGATTTTTTCATATATAAAACTTAGCAAAAGTCATTTACAAAATGTAGTTTTTACCAAACAGTGTTTAAGCTAAAGTCGTTTCACAATACACTTTAAAACTACAATTTACCAAACGTTATTTGCATTTTCACAAACTCACTTAGCTCAAAATATTTGTATTTTCACAAACCCACTTAGCTCAAAAGCATTAGCATTTTCCTAATGACATTTGCCCAAAGCCGAGCAAACGGCCCTAGAACGTTTTACCTTTGCGATTTTTCGTCAAGTTTAAGCGCGATCAGACAAAATGGACGTTGCCGGACTGCGATTGGAACTCCGAGGGATCGGATCGGATCACCTAGGGGTTTGATCGGGACGGTTGCATTGCCGGTCCAACTGCTGGACGGCCGGAAGAGAAGCTCCTGAATCTGCGATTGTGCGCTATCCCTCTCCGCTGCATCCGCCAAGCGATCTCTGTCTGCTCTCTCTCTATCCCTCTCTCTCTCTCTCTCTCTCCAGTCGTGCGTTTGGAGAACGACGATGGGGGAATGGGAATGGCGTGAGGCATTTGGCGCAACTCCAAGTCTGCTCAACTACAAGTCAACCAACTACCAGTCCATAGATAATTTGCCTTCACTTTTGCAGAGGGTAAGACCAGCGCCACCCTCTACCAGTGTACCCTTTTTTTTCTTTTCTGTTAGTTTCCGTTAAATTGGATTAATATCACAAACAACCATAAGCTGATACATCTATAAAACTATCACGTGTTATATAACTTAATAATTTATTTAAAAATTAAATGGAAAATGACAAGATTGTAAATTTATCACTAGGATTTTTTGGTCAAAAATAGCAGATTTCACGTATTCATTTCCCTTAGACGATTTTTCCTTATTTTCTCTATGAAAATAGACAATAATATCATGAATTGCATGTGGCAAATGGGAATTTTTCGAATCATTATCGATTCCCTAAATTTTACATTAATATATAGTACAAACTAGGAATTTCACTGTTACGTTGTTCAGAATAGGGAGATTCTTGTGAAATAGGATAGAATTGAATTAATAATTACTAAAATATATATTCCAATATTAGGAATATAGAAAAAAAAAAAAGATAATGCAACGGTTATGCTCCTAGTTAGTATTAAAAAGACATCTCCAATAGGAAAACTCTTATCGAAAACCCACATTCATGAATAAAAAGCAGACACGGTCGATTATCATGTAGATCATTTATGTGAGACTCACGTGATCAAATAGTTTTGACGAATATGATCCATGTAAGCACTTATCCAAACAAAAATGCACCAACTAAATTGTAGTAATTGCGTGACTATATGATGGTGTGGGCCCTAGTGCAATAAAGTCATGCTCCAAGCACGCTTACAAGATGGTGAAATTTAGTGGAGTGGCAAAGATGGAGCAAATTGCACGTCTAATTGACTTGTAATCCTTAGACAAACATGATCATGGGTTGGTAGCTAATAGGCTTGCCCGATTGACTTGCACCACTTGCAAGGACCTAGAAGCACTTTTGGGCAAGTCTAGACAAAGTTATACATTTTTTTCATGATGAGTGGGCCTCGGTAATATTTTAAGTTCGAACTTGCTCATTAATTAAATGAATTAAAAAATGATATATGTTGATATCCACTAATGCCTTACGTGTGAGAGGTTATAATACCTCGAGTCACATACCAGATGGAAATAACCTTTTGGAGTGATTCAAGAGCAAGATTCATCTCCACAATGGTCTAATTCTAAGCAATTATTCGAATAACTAGGGTGGAGGGGTGGGCTTCTTTCTAAATTAGTATTTTGTAAATCATATGAGACAATTCGTTTCAACCAATTCGATTGGTTATATATTCAATCTTCATTTTAATATTCTTTTTGTTTAATTTTTCCTCAAATTTGTCTGATGTAACCTATTTCAAGGCACTTAGGAATTCGATTCTAAATTGTAATAAAAATAGATTAAAAATTATGAGAATTTACGATTCTAGCGCCATAAAGTATATGTCAATGAGTTAAGCGCTGTGTTTTTAAGTTAAATGTCTCTTGAACATCAAAATTTACCCCCACCAAAAAAGAATTCCTTAATGAACTTGAACTTGAATGGGCGTAACCATGAATTACACGTAGTCACATAATCTATTTTTACATGAATGTGAAACTCTTTTGATGTTCAACCTTATTATCATGTGATTCGTACATGGAGGGCTGACATATGTTAGATGGTGGGTCATATTAAATAAGGTGAATCATCAGTGGATCAGAACCATATTAAAGAAGGTGATCAGCTGGAGAGAGATGAGTTCAGCTTCAGGAACAGAAGGCCGGAGAATGTCGAAGCGGGCGGCGGGGATGCGATGCCACCAACGAGTGTGATGACGAGGCTCATCTTGATCATGGTGTGGAGGAAGCTCATCCGGAACCCTAACACCTACTCCAGCTTGATCGGCATCACTTGGTCCCTCGTCTCGTTCAGGTCACATCAGTTTGAAAAACACTTACCCTTGACTTTTTGGCTTCTGGGGTCTGCAAATTTGCATGCTCTGCTGACATATCTTCTCATCGGCATCCGTTTCTTTTCCTTCTCGTTTTGGTTCGTTTAGGTGGCATATCGAGATGCCCGCAATCATAGCCAAGTCCATTTCCATACTGTCAGATGTAGGACTTGGCATGGCCATGTTCAGCCTTGGTCAGTCAACTTTCTGCCAACATAACTCTCTCTCTCGACTTTTATGTTGATTACACTTTCTTTATCTGGGTCACGCCCCATTCCTCCATCATTTATGCAAGAGGAGCACGCTTTAGATTTTTTCTGCAAGAACAAGCAAAGTGAAGCGGGGGTGGGGTGGGGTGGGGAGCAGGAGAGATTCTTGATGAACCCGGCACACGTGGGCTCAGTATGCCTCAAGCCTTAAATCAAGGGCTGAGTCCATGCAGATAACGATGTGGTTAGGGTTTTCTGTGCGTTACAGGACCGAATATTCGCCTTCTATAAAGCTTTGCACGTGCAGATTTATCGACTTCTTTTCTTGGATCGGGAGCGATATGTGGGGTGTTATAATGAAGTGGCTAACGGTGAGGTTTGATGAATGAATGACAGGTCTGTTCATGGCGTTGCAACCCAAGATCATAGCTTGCGGGAATTCCGTCGCAACTTTTGCTATGGCCGTCAGATTCCTCACCGGTCCGGCCGTCATGGCCGCTGCCTCCCTGGTAATCGGCCTCAGGGGCAATGTCCTCTGCGTCGCCATCGTACAGGTATGTCCCATACTCACAGAAAGAATCAAACAGATGCAGCGTATGAACTAAATAGAATCTGAACCGCCAAATTTAGTGTTAAGCGGTCTCTCTTTAAGAAACTTGATTCGACCTATGTAGATCTCTTTATAAATATTCTCTTACATAATTTGTGCATGCTATGAACTAGACGTGCTTACAATGCCCTAAACAAAATGTTACAGGCAGCTCTTCCTCAGGGGATCGTCCCCTTCGTCTTCGCCAAAGAATACGGCCTACATCCGGACATTCTTAGCACAGCGTGAGTACTGTATTCGTACTTGTAATTGCCATTCTAATTTCACTTTTGCTTGGCTTCTAATTTATGCAATTATGCAGTGTCATATTCGGGATGTTAATCGCCTTGCCGATTACACTCGTCTACTACATTTTGCTGGGCATCTGAAGAGCGAAGAAAAACCCTAGAATCTCCGAGAGATGATGAAGAATTTGGCTTCTTAATTTGATCGCCAGTCCACAGGATCCTGCCGAGAACATGGAGAACAAATCATAGTGCAGATCAAGCTTTCTTCTCCAATGGTATTTCTAGGGAAAATTGTAAAATCATGGTTGTAGTTAATAGAAATTATCTAGCCTGTTCTTTTGAGGTATAAAGAGAAATCTAGGAGGAGGGAACGTTATCCCACTCCAAGGTCAAAGCATGCCACAAGCCTACATTTAGGACTTACAGATCGTCTACCAACAAGGACTGCTGGCAGTGGGAATCGAACCTACGCATGGTCGATGCAAAGTACTTTATCGTTACCAATTAAACCTCCCAACGTTGGCTCCTTTTCTTTTCTTCATTTTAATTTGGATCGATATGAAAAGCTAGGAGACATAAGGAAGGAAAATAGGAAAAGGAGATAGGGAGACAGAGAAAGAGAGTGCTTATTATCATGTGATTACTTGTTGGTAAAATACTGCTTCGAATAGGGTAGAACAATGAAGACGGATCTTTAGAGTACTCGAGTCGAACTTTGAGGCGTGATATCACTTTCTTTAATGATTTATTTGCCCCACAAAGTTGCTAATGGTCACCGGCAAAAATCCTCCAAGATACAACAAAATCTCAAAATCGAGAATACTAGATAGCAATTATAGTATTTCTCCGGGGTCTTTCTAGGAAACAATTGAAAGGAAGGCTGTAGTTTTTTTCTCGAAAAGAAGACTCGAAAAAGATGAAAAATGATCACTTCAATTCTTTCTCAATCGACAAGTATATATAAAATAGTCTTAAAAAAAAAAAAAAAAGACAGCTCTTCGTGAAAAGTTGCGAAATGAACAAACACATTCTTTCGAAAATTTGCTCAAATGAACAAAGATGTCCATTCATAAAAAGTTAAAACCGAACAAATACAACCCTTCGGGAAAGGTCGCAAATTGAACAGGTATTTTTCTTTCAAAGGTTGTCTTGAAAAGACACTAACAAAAATTCGGAATAAAATAATAATAACTATTTAATAAATAAAAATTTCGAAATTTTATTTATTAATTAATTAATTTCCGAAAATTCTCAATAATCAAAAACAACCTTTGAATTAATTAAACTTAACAAGACAACCGTACGAGAAAAAAAAAAGACAAAAGGATTAGTGCTAATTAAATCGCGGGCGCTAAGTGCTAAGTGCTAAGTGCGCCAAATAATCGCGTCAAAATCGTGCAATTATATTCGCGCACCTGCACGCGGGTATGGTGGGGTCTAGCCCCACCCAATCATTCCTTTAAATATACAAAGGAAATCCCACACTTTTAAATTAGTTTACTTCTTCCCACCTTTCCCATGTGGGACAAGGTAAAGAGCACTTTCCTTTTGTTTTAACAAACAAAACTCCAACAATCCCCCACTTTGTTTGTAAAACAAAGATTTCAAAATAAAAATAAAATAAATTTTAAAACCGTACAGCCAAAATTTCAGTAAGATTAATATACATACATAAAGGTCTCTTTCGAGTTAAACCTTTACTTAGTGCAAGTATATCAAAGCTCTATCAAAGTGACAAGTAGCTCGGCTTTAAACTTGTACTTTTATGTAATAGAACCGGACATACCGCACATATACTAACCTCTTGTTTCAGCGAGAAGTTCTATATTACTCCGCACTATTATGGCCTTGTGCTTGATCCTGTTTCATGAGCTCTCTAGAAAGTAACCCTCACTTTCGTAAGAAACGGTACCACTTCTAAGCTCATATAGGTGAAGTATCTACCATGTGTTTCTGTTACTATCAACACACTACAAATTTGTATCATACTTCATTAAGAATTCAATTCAACCTACAAAACGTAACGTAGACGATACCGACTTCTCATATCGGGGCTATGTCGGTATCAAACAATCACATTCAATAACTTGTTCTTACCCATTAAACCTTGTAACTAGTGATGTTCTAGAAAAAGGTCGGGTTACCATTATTGGTGATTTCAATTAAAGGGTTTCAGCCCCATTTCTTGTGAGGTCGTTATTACCATATGTCTTGGTAAAGCCTTTGTCAAAGGATCGGCAAGATTTTTACTTGATCTCACATAGACAATTGTTATGGTACCATCTTTAATCAATTGTCTCACATATTCATGTCTTAGACTAATATGTCTAGACTTACCATTATAGGTGCTACTATAGGCTCTTGCCAAAGTAGCCTGACTATCACAATGGATAGGAATAGGAGGCATAGGACTAGGCCATAATTTGATATCCAACAACAAATTCCTAATCCATTCAGCCTCTTTCCCAGCTGCCGCCAAAGCAATAAATTCAAATTCCATTGTTGAGTGAGTTATACATGTATGTTTCTTGCTCGCCCAAGATACAGCACCTCCAGCTAGTGTGAAGATCCATCCAGAAGTGGAACGCTCATCTCCCACACTTGTAATCCAACTAGCATCGGTGTATCCTTCTAATACAGCCGGATAATTATTATAGAACAATCCTAAATTTTTAGTTCTCTTAAGATAACCAAAAATTCTGGTAATAGCTCTCCAATGTTCTATACTTGGATTACTAGTATACCTACTCAACTTGCACACAGAAAAAGCAATATCAGGTCTAGTACAATGCATCGCATACATTAAAGACCCTATAGCACTTGCATATTTTAGTTGTGCCACCGCTCTGCCAATATTATAATTTAATTTAATACTAGAATCAAATGGAGTACTTATTTCCTTGAAACCAAGATGTTGAAATTTATTTAATAATTTTTCAACATAATTACATTGGCTTAAGGAGTAACCCCCACTATGTTTCTTAACTTTAATACCTAAGATAGTATCTACTTCACCCAAATCCTTCATTTTAAACATGGAAGTTAGATACTTCTTAGTCTCAATAATTCCAGTCATATTCGTTCCAAAAATAAGCATATCATCAACATACAAGCACACTAAGACACCATAGTCTTTAGTGAATTTAGAGTATATACATTTATCAGCACTACTATTGATGAAACCATTTGACAATATGACCGAATTAAACTTTTCATGCCACTGCTTAGGAGCTTGCTTAAGCCCATAAAGAGACTTAATCAATTTACATACTTTCTTTTCATTTCCAGGAAGAACAAAACCCTCCGGTTGTTCCATGTAAATCTCCTCATTTAAGTCTCCATTTAAGAAAGCAGTCTTAACATCCATTTGATGAACACAAAGATCATAAATGGAAGCTAGAGCAAAAAGAACTCGAATAGAAGTTATACGTGCTACGGGAGCATATGTATCAAAATAATATATTCCTTCTTTTTGTCTATATCCCTTAGCTACAAGCCTAGCTTTAAAAGCTTGAATAGTACCATCAAAATGATATTTTCTTCTAAAAACCCATTTGCACCCTATAAGTTTTGATCCTTTCGGTAAATCTACTAATACCCAAGTATTATTGGACATAATTGAGTCCATTTCATCATTCACAGCTTCTTTCCAAAAGGAAGCATCTCTAGAAGACATAGCTTCATCAAAGTTTCTAGGATCATCTTCTAGATTTAGTACTAAAGGATATTTATTTATCACGTTATTATCTCCATCTCCTTCAACAAGACAAACATGAGTAATAAAATCAGGACCTAAGTCTTTTATTTTCCTAGCTCTAGTACTTCTCCTTGGTTCAATCATGTCTCTAGAATCATTCGTTTCTTTCTCTTGAGAATCTCTTTGAGTTTCCATAAATTTAGGATTATTTTCAATAATTTCAGAATTTGTAAAACATTTATTCTCAAAGAATTCAACGTCTCTTGATTCTACAATGACATTGGACTCTAAATCAAGAAGCCTATAAGCTTTACTATTTTCAGCATACCCAATGAAAACACTTTTGATAGCTCTAGGACCGAGCTTTGTTCTCTTAGGATCTGGAGCTCGGTAGTATGCCAAACACCCCCACACTTTAAGATATGACAAATTTGGCTTTCTACCTTTCCATACTTCATAAGGGGTTATGTCATTTCTCTTGGAATGTATTCTGTTATGAATATAGCATGCGGTAAGTAATGCTTCTCCCCAAAGATTAATTGGTAGCTTTGAATTTGAAAGCATACAATTAACCATTTCTCCAAGAGATCGATTTTTCCTTTCAGCCAAACCATTTTGTTGTGGAGTATATGGTGCTGAAGCTTGATGAATAATACCATGTTCTTCACAAAAAGAAGAGAATTCATTTAAGAAATATTCTCCACCTCTATCTGAACATAGAACTTTAATTTTCTTTTCTAATTGATTCTCTACTTCAGCCTTATATTTCTTAAACATGGTAAATGCTTCATCCTTCGATCTCATGAGATAAACATACAAAAACCTACTGCAATCATCCACAAAGGTAATAAAATACCTTTTACCTCCACGTGTTAGTATACCATTGAATTCACATATATCACTATGAACCAAATCCAATAAATTCGAATTTCTTTCAACACTAGGAAATGGTTTCTTAGTAAGTTTGGACTTAGCACATATTTCACATTTATCATATTCGCCATTGAAATTTATCAAGTCTAACTTCTTCATATTCTTTAAATAACGAATATTTATATGTGCCAACCTACTATGCCATAAAAAAGAAGACTCAACAATATAAGCAGAACTAGCAATATTATTATTGATACTCGGTTGATACATGCCATCATTGGCATAACCCTTTCCAACAAACAGCCCATTCTTCGACAGGATAACCTTGTCGGATTCAAACAAAACCCGAAACCCCCTTTTACAAAGTAAATCAATAGAAACTAGGTTCTTCCTAATTTCGGGTATAAATAACACATTAAGAAGAGTAATCTTCTTTCCATAAGTGAAGTCTATCTCCACCATGCCTTTTCCAGCAACCTTTGCAAGAGCATTATTCGCCATCAAGACCTCTTGAACATTTGAGTCAACAATCTCCTCAAATTGCTTGAACAAGTACTTGTCCTTGCACACATGGACTGTTGCTCCAGAATCTAACCACCAACCAGATTGGACAGTGGCGAGAATTGATTTCGAAAACCATAGCCATCGCATCATTAATTTCAGAAATTTTCATGTTCGAAAGCATGGTTGAAATCATGGCCACATAATTTTCTTCAACCAGATTTGCATCTGCTTTCACCGTCGGAATGTTCTTGTCCTTGGAAATGCTCTTGCGGTGAATGCATTCCTTGGCGTAGTGTCCCTGCTTGCCACAAACAAAACAGCAACCCTTTTTCTTCTTTTGTGTTCTCTTAAATTTATGCCCCCCGCTTTTTACTTTGAAGTTCTGGCCGAGTTTCCGTTTTTTATCCACAACATTCACCTTGGAACTGTACAAAACAGAATTATCACGTAAACGTGACTCTTCCTCAATGCGAAGATGTTTCGTATGCTGTTCCCGAGTAAAGTCCTCCGACTTGTGAATCAGCCTTTTTCCATAGTCTTTCCAACTTGGAGGCAATTTCGCAATAATTGCTCCAACTTGAAAAGCTTCTGGAATTTCAATCTTGAGGGCACGAATTTTATTCACGAGCACTTGCAATTCATGGACTTGTTCCAGCAAGGGTTTAGTATCAATAAACTTGAAATCAAAGTACTTTGCGATTAAATATTTGTTGGTACCTTGCTCCTCCGCTTTGTACTTGAATTCCAGTGCATTCCATATTTCTCTCGCCGACTTCATTTCAGTGAATAAGTCGTACAAGCGATCGGACAGAGTATTCAGAATGTGTCCTCGACAAAGTAACTCATCCTCTGCACGTTTCTTCTTCTCTTTATTAACCCTCTCAATGACTTCCGCACTTGGCTGTCCTCCTTCGATAGTGGGCATCGAATCTTCTATAGGCGCCAAGTTAGGATCCAGTATGTAGGAAATTTTCAGAGCAGTGAGTAAGAACATCATCTTGTCCCTCTAGCGAGCAAAGTTGTTTCCATCGAACCGGTCCAGTTTGACCATGTCTTGATTCATCACTTTGATTGTCTCCGACTCCATTGTTGCGAAATAAATCCTTAAAATTGTTGGTAAAATACTGCGCTTGAATAGGGTAGAACAATGAAGACGGATCTTTAGAGTACTCGAGTCGGACTTTGAGGCGTGATATCACTTTCTTTAAGGATTTATTTGCCCCACAAAGTTGCTAATGGTCACCGGCAAAAATCCTCCAGGATACAACAAAGTCTCAAAATCGAGAATACTAGATAGCAATTCTAGTATTTCTCCGAGTCTCTCTAGGAAACAATTGAAAGGAAGGCTGTAGTTTTTTCTCGAAAAGAAGACTCGAAAAGATGAAAAATGATCACTTCAATTCTTTCTCAATCTGACAAGTATATATAAAATAGTCTTAAAAAAAAAAAACGAAGACAGCTCTTCGTGAAAAGTTGCGAAATGAACAAACACATTCTTTCGAAAATTTGCTCAAATGAACAAAGATGTCCATTCATAAAAAGTTAAAACCGAACAAATACAACCCTTCGGGAAAGGTCGCAAATTGAACAGGTATTTTTCTTTCAAAGGTTGTCTTGAAAAGACACTAACAAAAATTCGGAATAAAATAATAATAACTATTTAATAAATAAAAATTTCGAAATTTTATTTATTAATTAATTAATTTCCGAAAATTCTCAATAATCAAAAACAACCTTTGAATTAATTAAACTTAACAAGACAACCGTACGAGAAAAAAAAAATAAAAAGAAAAAAGGATTAGTGCTAATTAAATCGCGGGCGCTAAGTGCTAAGTGCTAAGTGCGCCAAATAATCGCGCACCCGCACGCGGGTATGGTGGGGTCTAGCCCCACCCAATCATTCCTTTAAATATACAAAGGAAATCCCACACTTTTAAATTAGTTTACTTCTTCCCACATTTCCCATGTGGGACAAGGTAAAGAGCACTTTCCTTTTGTTTTAACAAACAAAACTCCAACAATTACTCCCTCTGGTTTTCTACATTTAAGAATTGATATGCTAAAGCTTCCCTATTTTGTTCTCCTCTCCATTTCTTGTGCTTTATCCAAAGGGTCAAACCAAAAATAGTATGTCTATGTTCGAGACGATATTAAAACTTGGGATTGGGATTTAGGTTTCTTGTCATATTAGTTAACAAGAGGTGATAATTATTTCACCTGAGGAAAATCAAGTAGTATTCGGGTGAGTTTTGAAGCATCTCGACTAGTCCACCTCCATGAGCAATCCTAAGAATGCACTCCCTCACATCGGTCTATTGCATTCGGTATTTTACTCTCAAAATGCTCACAACAAGACTTGAATCCAAGATCAGCAGGAGATGAGCAAACTCCTTTTCCATCTAAGCCAACACCGTATTGGTAAGGTGTGAAAGCAAAGTAACTTTGCGGATGGATAGCCCAACTCCTCTTTATGCAGTGACCTTAAAGAGAGCTAATCCGGTTTATCTTGTCTCCAACTATACCCTACAGGGTATTATTTGCATCTCTTTAAGCATCATGCGACGCTATAGTAAAGCAAAGTCGGCAGGAGAACCAAACTTTAGATTCATCTATGAATATGGTAAGGTTTGTAGCTTGATCAAACCCTTGAATACAAGTCATCGAGTTAACATGTTGGGCAATGGGATTGGTCAAGTTCATCCAAAGCGCAAAGGATCGCTATTGTACCGCAATCATGTAGCGAAATGCTTTGATTACATTAATGGACTAGTGGGTTGTCATTTAAGTTGGGAAAAAAGGGGAAAAGGGAGATTGTAATCTTGACAGAATCCAAAACATGGGACCGGAGAAATTAGGGCAAAGGAGTGTCCAACATGTTGGGAAGATGCTCTCATGGAGACTGTGCTTTTAGAAAATGTCCGTATACAGTGCAAACGAGGGTCCATTCGCCCATCATCATCTCGCCCTTGACTTTGTTTCCTTTTCACTGTTTTGGACTGTGGTTAGTGGTCTGGTGTGCTTGATTAGATACGATATGTCTCTTCCACGGGTGATTTCGATGTCAATCTCGAGCTACTTTATTTAAATTACCATGAAAATGTCACCCTCTCTACATAAAGTAGGCTACTGATGTCATGTTAGTTGATAAATGGGGTCGATGATTGTCAATTTTTTGCATTAATGAATTGTATCTGTTCTTGCATAGTGACTAATCTATAAAATGACTAATGGACCATTATCATATTTTTGTGCAGAAAAAATGGAAGAAGGTTTAATTAAGTTTGGCACTTACTTCACTCATTGCTAAAATGCCGCAAACTTTTCATGGACGAACTTGTCACTGTAGCCCTACTAGGTGCCAGTGGGGAAGCTCAAAATCAGCTTATAATGAAAACGAAAATGGACTGGAGAACATGACATGTGACCTTTAATTTGCAAATCAAGTCTTTTATCACTTGATCAACCACCAAACTAGCGACCAGACTCTTATTATCATAGGGAATAAATTGGTGTATTCAATTGACCCCTTTGGGAGTTTCATTGCATCTTCTCGGCTTTCAAATTCTACTGCCCACCCCACGCCCCCACGAGCATAATCATTACCATTGCCATTGAATTTAAAGTTTCATTCTAAGTGAAGTTTGCAAGTAGAGAAGCAACCACCCAATAAAAAAAGGTCATAAGGTGACAGGGCTTGCATGGGGCCTTGACGAGAGCATGGCATTACCAATTAAGATGTCTCCATTCATTGCAAAAGTTACTGAGTTTCCCCTTCCCCATGATCATCGATGGAGCTCGTGAAGAACATCTCCATATCCTGCTTCTTGCGTCCCTACCACCGCAGTTGGTGGTTCAGTAATGCTGTTGTCCATCCAAATTGATTGCCAACTACGAAGCATTTTCTTTTTTCTGTTTCTTTTTTTATTATTAGAAATGGTGGAGAGGCACGGCCCTGGAACTGCCTTTTGAGAGTTATAATATAGATTCGGCACTGACATGGGATATTTCAATCGAACCATAGTCGCTCGACCCACTAAGAGCTTGAAGGTTTGAGATTGCAAGAGTGTTATTGCGGTCCAAGTGGCATACTACAAACCAGTAAGTTTCTTCACACGAAGTAGCAAATGCATGTCCAAAGCAAAAGTCAGCAGGAAATTCACTCGTAACAAGGCTTAAACTTGAGATCTCATGAAAGATAATATGACCCCTTCACTATTATACTGCCAAGCTCGGCAGTAAGTGCCCGACATTATAATAGGAAGAAAGAAGAGAAGTTCACAACATTTGGAGTTAGGCAATTTGTTTAGGTGAACATAATCGACCATGATGGGATCCTTGGCCTCCAGCTGATGTCGCAGTCCATTCAAACCCTTCGCATGAAAAGGAGTAATTGTAAGATTTATGAGTTATGACCAATTTGATAGCGATTGAAGTTCATTGAAAGGCCCCAAGTGGCATAAACTAAAGATTCATTGTCTAACGAAGACATAATGTGTCAAGAGTGCCCAAAAATCTCTTTCGTTGTACACATTCACGGAATACTTTTCTTAGGCCTAATACCCTAAAAAACTCAAACTTTAGCTCTTGTCCCAATTTTACCTCTTGTCTTATAAAAAATCACTAACTTTAGACCATGTCCTAATTCTACTTTAAAATTTTTTGTCCTAAACTTTTTTTTAACTTGTAAAAAACCCTCAACTTTAGGTCCAATATCAATTCCACCCTAAATTTTTTTTGTCTTATAAAAATATCCCAGCTTTAAGTCTAATTTCAATTTCACTCTAATTTTTTTGTCTCATAAAAGATCACCAACTTTGCTCTCCATCAATCCTTTGTCAAAAATCACCCTTTTTGATTTTTTGTTTGTCAATTTTTTTAGCTTGAGAGTGTTCCATTTTCACTGTCGGAGAGATCACGCCCAAGATGCTCGAATAGCTCATGCTTGAGAGTTTTCCATCTCTCAATTGTCAACGAGAAATTTTAAATGAAGGATTAATGAGGCCAGATTTGTGACTCAAATTAAAGTTTGTGGCTTTTTATGATATTGTAACGATTTTAGGTTAAAATTGGGACAAGAAATAAAGTTGAAGGTTTTTCATAGGACAAAAAAAAAAGGTATGAGGTGAAATTGGAACATAGCCTGAAGTTGAGGGGTTTTTAATGGGATAAAAAAAAATTATGATAGAATTGGGACTAAAGCTAAAGTTTGAAATTTTTTAGGGTATTAGGCTCTTTTCCTTGTGTACAGTGTATTAAAGGATCGAATAAGATTATACCTACGCATGACATACATGAATAGTAAATAGGAGACGCTATGATTTAAATACCGAATTTAAAAAAATGTAAAAAAAAAAAAAAAGATCACGCAAAGCTCCTATCATTTATGGAGATATTATGCACATGACACAGGGAGGATTAATATGTCCCAAACCATGCACGCACATGTATGGGACCTGTGGAAGTACGTACAGACATCATTCCAGACATTGCACTAAAACTTAAAGTTTTGGGCTGTGGTTAGGGGTCTGGTGTGCTTGATTAGATATGATATGTCTCTTCCACGGGTGAAAATGCTGTCAATCTCGAGCTACTTTAGTTAAATTACCATGAAATTGTCACCCTACTGATGTCATGCTAATTGATTAATGGTGTCGATTGTTGTAAATTTTTTGCAGTAATTAAATGATTCAACTTGCATCGCAACTGTACTATATAATGACCAGTGGACCATTATTGTATTTTTGTGGGAAAAAAGAAAAAAAAAGAGGTTTTCAAATAGGTTTGGGACTTACCTCGCTATCAACTAAATGAGCCTATCACTGTAGCCCTACTAGATGTGAGTGGATAACTCGAAGGTTGAACACCGATACTTAGGTTCATCCTTCGCAAAAGTTCTTCTAAAATCAAAATAGGCTAAAAATCAAGTCTTGAATCATTTGATCAACCACCTAATTAATCACTAGAATAATATAGGGAATAAATCCGGATATTCAATTTAGGACTTTAGTGTTGAAAACTAACAAATTGGATATTTCTATAATAAATAAATAAAACACATGTGATATTATATATACATATAAATAGATATATCCAAGAGGCCAAAAGAAGAAACAGAACAAGGATAGGTGGTGACAGTGCATGCATGGGGCCTTGAAGAGGGCTTGGCATCACTAACCAAGATATCTCCATTCATTGCTAAAATGAGTGAGTCTTCCTTTCTCATCATCATTGATTTCATATCGTGCTTCTTCTGTCCCTACCATGGCAATTTTTCTGGTTCGATGATGCCGTTATGCATCCAAGTTGATTACCAATTTTGAATATTTTTTTCCCCCAAGGGACAATTTCCAGACTGCCTCTCTAAGAGTTATCATCAAGATTCAATACTTGTTTAGAATGTTTGAATTGAATCATAACTACTTATTTTATTATGAGCTTGAAGGTCCAAAATTGACAAGCATGGTACTGTAGTCCCACTGGCATACTCGAAACTAGTAAGTCTCTTCATATGAGATAGCAAATGCCTATCCAAGACAAAAGTTGCTAGAGATTCGTTCATGATAAAGCTCAAATCCATGATCTCATGGAAGATAGCGTCTTCACCGTGGACTACCAAGTTCGGTGGTAAATGTCCAACACCATACCCTGAAAGCAAGCAGGTGATTTGTTTGGTTGAACTAAATTGGTCACGATGAGATCCTCCATCCCAATTAGTCTTTTCACTTGATTTCACCGTCCATCCAAATTCTTTCAATGAAAAATGATTAAATGTAACATCAATAACTAAATAAGTAAAGTTTGAAGTTTGTCGAGAGACATAACGTTTAGAAAGCACATAAAAATTTCTTCCCTTATGATATGGGGTATTCATGAATCGAATTAGATTTCACCCAACACATGACAGAAGTAAATTCTAATTTGGAGACACACTATAATTCCAACACGAAATTTCAAAAGAAAAAAAGAAGAAGAAAAAAAGGTAAAATGGGCCCCCCAATTGAGATATAATGCACATGAGACAGGGAGAATTAATATATTCTAAAGCATGCACGCACTCGTATGGAGGATCCCATTGCTCTTTAAAGTACGTACAGACATCATTCCAGACATTGAGGGTCCCGTTCGTTTCGCGGAAAATATCGTGTTTTAAAAATATTTTCCCGGAAGTCATTTTCCAGGAAAATGACTCTATTTTCCTAGGTGTTCGTAAAAAACCTAAAATTTGAGTGGAAAATATTTTCCACCGTTCGTTAGCTCATTTAATTGTTTGGGAAAAATTATCAAAAATTGAATTTTAATATTTTTAATTGATCAAAAAATTAATTTTATTTTTTTATATTTTTTTTAAAAATGAATTTTTAATTATTTATATTTTTAAAAAATCGAAATTTTCTTTTTCTTTTTCTTTTTCTTTTTCTTTTTCTTTTTCTTTTTCTTTTCCTTCCTCCTTCCTCCTCCTTCCTCCGCCGCCGCCTCCTTCCTCCTCCTTCTTCCTCCTCCTTCCGCCGCGATTCCGCCGCCTCCTTCCCCGCCCCGACGATGGCCGGCTACTCAATGGCCGATCCGGCGAGCTCGAGGCTCGGGCGATCTCGCCCGAGCTCGCCATGCCCATGAGCTTCGCCGCGCTACGCGAGCCGCGAGCTCGGGCTCGCCCGGATCGGAGCCCGAGCTCCGCCGCCGATCCGGCTAGCTCGCGGCTCGCGAGCTCGTGGCTTCGCAACGAGCTCGGGCGAGGCCGAGCCCCGCCCGCTCGCCGGATCTGGCGAGCCACGAGCTCCGCCCGGGCCGGCGAGATCCGCCTCGCCGTCTGGCGAGGCCCGATCTCGGCCGCCCGGATCGGGCTAGGCGGAGCCTCGCCGGCTGGGCGAGGCCGGCGAGGTCGCCGGCCGCGGACGGTCGCCGGACGCCGCCGTGGCCGGTCGAGCCAAAGAAGAAGATGAATAGGAAAGAAAGAAAAGAAAAAAGAAAAGAAAAGAAAGCATAAAAATAAAATGAAAGATGAGAGCGTGCGACGGAAAATGTTTTCCTCTTTTCAAAAGAGGAAAACATTTTCCACGATTTGAAGGGGAAATTTTCCTTTGACCGGAAAATATTTTCCTTGACCATTTATTTTCCGCTATCCGAACACCTAAAAATCCGGAAAACATTTTCCCTAAGTTATTTTCCGCGAAACGAACGGACATTGAACTACAACTAAAGGTTTTGCAAGACAAATCAAAAGGCAAGCAAAGCTGTGTCCTCTTTCTTTATCCTTTTTATTTCACTCTTTATATGGATAGTCTCTCCTCCACAAGACAACTTAATTATTATTTAAAGAAAAAAAAATTGATAACGGTCTTCAATTTATTATTAGAATATCAGTCTATTTTAAATAATAGAACATGAAGTAATAATTAATTATAATTATAATTGCTCTTATTATTATATAATTGCATTTGCAATTATAAAATAAATCTATTATTGAGAATACATAAATAATTCTTATCAAAAATAAAATAGTTAGTATGAACACAAAAATTACATTTGCTCAGTCATTTGATCATAGTGCCACGGGGAAATTTCCAGGTAAGGTTACAAAATTTTACATTCAATTTCCTCGATGGAGCCTTTAAAGTGAATTCATGTCTTAAATAAGACTTGAGACTAAATAATTTAGTTGTACAACACATCTTCGTCCCATGAGCACGTGTAACTCACAGGACACTTTCCGCGACAATGACAAGCATTTTTCCCTAGGGAAATCATGTTGTATTTTCGTCGTTCTCCTTCTCTTTCTCCTTTTCCTATGCACGCCTCCGTCTTCTTCCGTCCTTATCCTTCTTTTCGCTTTTTTCCTTCTCCATCTCCAAATGCCGTGTCCCAGCCGTCGTCCCGCCTCTAGTGCTGCCACTGTTGGGCCCCGACCACGGAGCCGAGCCCCACCACCGCAGCCATGGTGGTAATCGACGTCATGCGGCCACATTCGAGAGAGGTTGCACGAGGCACATGACTGCGTCGGAGCAAGTAGGGTGGCGGGCCTCTCTTAGTTGCATTACAATCTCGAAATCAAACTAGGTTGAGCAGTGACACCGAAGCCATAAAGGGTGCACATGACAAAATTTATTTTTCTTTATTTCTCTATTTTTCTGTTCCCCGGAATAGGTTTGAAACATAAATTCATTTGATAACGCAATTTTATTTTTCTATTTTTGGAATAGATCTCTATTCCAGAAATAGATTTGGGCTTAATCGAAAGTTAAAATTTTTAACTTTTCTATTTTTGGAATAAAAATGAGAAATCAAAATTTTTCTCATCGTTTACTCTCGTCACCGCCCGTCGCCCACTTGTTGCTTGTGGGATGTTGGCCGCCCGCACGGCCTAGCCGCCACCGCGATCACGGGCCGCGAACGTCGCCCGCCGGCCACCGCATTCCGATCGCCCGTTGCCCACTTGCTGCCTGCGGGATGCCGCCCGCCCACCACCAACCCCAGCCACCAGCCGCCGACTGTTGGCCGTCGAACGTCGACCGATCCGCCATCGCATTTTGACCGCCCGTCGTCGGATAACGGACGTCCATCGGTTGTTGGCTGCTCATCACTAATCATTAAATGCCGAGGCTCATCACACCGACGACCGTCCGCCGCTTGCCACCGGCCGCCGAATGTCGACCCACACCGCCACCGGCCCGCCGCGACTCGACCACGGCCACCGTTGCCAGCCTCCTGTCGCCAGACTCCGAATGTCGAACGTCAGACGTTGAATTCCGAACGTTGGACGCCGGTTGCCGATTGCCGATTGCCGGACTCTGAACTTTGGCCGCCCGCCGTCGTTCACCGCACTTGGCGTCGGATGCCAAACGTCGAACTTCGGACTTCGGCCGCCCGTCGCCGATCACCGGACGCGAACGCCTATCACCGAACGTCGAACTCCGGCCACCGAACGCCGATTGTTGCCGCTCCTCGAAATAGAAATTTTATTATATTATCAAAAGAATTTTTATTTCAGAAATATAAATTTTGAATTGTTATCAAACGCGTTTTTTTATTCAGAAACTCGTCCATGAATTGTTATCAATTTCTGGCAAGAAATTTTGTCGTGCGCATTTTTTATTCAAAAACTCGTCCATGAATTGTTATCAATTTCTGATAAGAAATTTTGTCATGCGCACCCGGCAACGCAAACGCAGATCTATGGCCATGCAGGCCATGGCGAGGAAAATGACACGCACGTGAAAACATTGCCAGCAAAGATTCGGTCGGCCAGTGAACCGAGACATGTTTTGAAACTAAGTTACTCACTCCAATTCTTATTTGAATGAGGTCTGTTCTGCGGTCACTCTGTAAGACTCTATTTAAAATTTTCCCCGATGCCAACCACGACGGGAATCAGTCCAAAATCAGATACTGTTGCGCTATGATGAAGTGGAATTATAAAAGTTCAACGAAAAAGAAAGTTAAAAGAGGGAGTGGTGATTAACGGACTTCCGTCGGTTCGCCCAAGTCCTCCATGATAAAATCAACCGGTGCTTACAAATCACGTGGACCCTTCGATCATCTCTCGGCCCATAATAATCTGGTTTTGGGCCTTCCTCACATCTATTTTCTTCGGCATCGGCTCATGAGGAATCATTCTTCGTGGCCCAATAACTTGATTGGGCCGCGTAGAAGACACTCTCATCACCGTCTCCTCTTATTCATACGCCTGCAATGTGCGGTTATGCGAGTTCGACGGCTCGAGAAAGACCGGGCTTTCACCAGTATGGAGGGGGTTTCCAATGGTCGTGTCCGGATCCCAGCATGGATCGAAGAATGGCTCCGCCTTGGAGACTCTAATCAGGGTGTGTTATAATAAGAGTGATGGATCGTGCTAGAGCTGCAGGGTAGCTATAATTAGGAGTGAGCATGATTTCATGGTAGAATCTCGAACTAATCCGGTTCTCGGTTCTAGTGGAACTCGGTCCAGCTCCCGGCTGTGATGCGATTCCACTCCTGGCTCCTGAGTAGGAATCAAACCAGATCAAGTTTGGGAAAGGGAGAATCGGACCATGTAATCCTAAAATAGAAATTTATATATTATATGGTATTCGCCGTGAGGCAGATTTGTGATTCATGATCTTTTCCTACTCATACCCCAGAAAAGCTGTTTAGTTCATGAGTTTGAGATCGCTTGCTTCGTTCGCTTAGCTTTTGCGCTCGGCTTTTTCAATTGGCAAAGCTAGCGACACCCGCTCAAGCAAGAAGAAGAAGCTTCTCCTCAGTTGAAGCAAATGCAGAAGGACGGCTAATTGGTAATCTGAGTGTCACTTGCAAAGTATGATATTCTAATGAGCAAAAGGATGTTAGAAAGTTACATTCCATCAGTAATAGTGATAGCATTATATTGCCTTCATTTTCGTTTTACTTTTTACTAAAAAAAAAAAAAAAAAACAGAGAGAGAGAAGGAAATCGATTGGTTCTCAAATAAATCTGAAATTGATGACAAGGTAGGTTTTAGGTTTCAAGGTATGAAGAGTACATTTTAGGTTCTAAAAATTGAGAACTGGATCCAACGGATAAGTTTCAAATACAACCTTGACCAATGCTAGAATTGCAAAATCATTAGGGTTATAATACTTCTCACATGGAAAATGAGAGATAGGGAATTTGATTTCTCACCTTTTTAGGGGTTTGAGAGTGGGGACATTTAGTTTTTAGTGTGGAGTTTAACTTTCATGCTCCACATAAAACAGAACAAGTGCCGGAAAGTGAATCGAGAGTTTGAGTAAGACACTAAAAAGAAAAACTAAAATTGTAAGAAAAGAATTTATCTATTAACTCTTTATAATATTTTCATATCTTACCTTTCAGATATTCAAAATAGAATTCGTCAAAGTCGATACTTTGATAAAAAAAAATCACATGGTCATCAGCGGTTAGGGCGAGCGGGCCTGACCCGATGTAAATCTAACCCCTGAATTAAACGTACGCCAACGGAAATTATTCATCATGGGAGTCTACATACAGAACTTGGAATGGTCTCTTCGTTTTTTTCCATATAATAACTCTGAAACCCTAATTTGTTGGAGTTCGGTGGGGCACAACATTATCTTCGTGGCTTGCTGAAATCGAAGCAACGCCACGCATCTCGAGGTGACATCTTCTGCCTTTGTTTAATATAGGTTTGAGCTTGGGAAAGGGTAGAAAGGGTCTCAGGGCGCAGTAACAAGTTTAAAAAGCCACTAAAGAAGTGAGTAATCAAGGTTACGAAGCAACTGGCACGCGTTTTTATAAGGAGCAACTCTCTGTAAGAGAGATCGTGGCAATATAAGAACATGGACACAAATTTTTGAAAGGTAAAAGAGCATGACTACAACTGCAAGAGAACTGCTCAAAGATAATTATGGCACAACCATAATAAATAGCACAAATCAAACAAATTATCTTTCAATTATCTTTACTTTCCCACACTTACTTTTATCTTTGGGACTTGTATCATATCTTTATATGGATTTCACGTCATTAATTAAATTTTGACATAACATCTTTGTGTTTTCAAGTTTCATTGTCAATTAAATTCCATCATAGTTTGTTTACATTTGGTTTCCTTATAGGTTTCATTATAGAGTTTGTATTTTTGAAGTCCTCTCATTGATTAAATTCCAGTACATTCTGTAATTTTGTCCTCTCATCAATTAAATTCCAGTTGTTTGATTTAATTTTGTTAATAAAGTTGTGATAATTTCTTAATACTTGTGATAATTTCTATCCGGAATCAATAACCGTTTTCTACAAATAAGAACTAGAGAACTACTCTCGATGAAGGGTATTTCATCACAGGAGAAGTTCTTGCAAAATAGGTCCAAATCGCGATATGGATCGAAGACTAGTTCCTCCTTAGGAGACTCTTATTGGGGTGTGTTGTAGTTAGAGCAATGAATAGTACGAGCACTGTGGGGAAGTTAAAATTGCAAAAAACAAAAAATCCCTATTAACTTTTCAGCTATTCAAAAATATAATTTATCGAATGCGATACTTTATATTACAAAATCATATGATCATCGGCGATTAAGGCAAATGGGCCTGACTCGATGTAAATGTAATCCTCGAAATAACTCTAAAAACCTAATTTGTTGAAGTTTTTATTTTATTTTTTATATCAAAATTTGTTGAAGTTACGTGGGCAAATTCTTATCTTCTTGATTCGCCGAAATCAAAGCAACTCCACGCATCTCGAGGGTACATCTTCTGGCTTTGTTTAATATAAGTTTTGAGCTTGGGAAAGGATGGAAAGGATCTCAAGGCGCAATAACAAGTTTGAAGCCATTAAGAATTCATTTGATAATACTTCTATTTTGAGGAACAATTTATTTTTAAAAATATTTCTTTTTATTTATTTTTTTCAAAATAATTTTTAAATAAAAGAATGTATTTAGTAACTAGACAAAAATTATATGCTCGCAATGAAAAAAAAATAGAAATGCATTTTGTATGATCCATAAAAAAATTTTAAAACATAAAATTTCTTTTAAATTTTTAATATTTTTTAACATTTTTTTCTTTTGTACTTTTTTTATTCTTCCTTGCCATTGCTCATCAATCAACCGCCACTGATTGACGTTGCCGCCACCATCCAATGGTCTACAATCGATGGTTGGAGGCGGCGGTGATTGGTGGCCAACAGCGGCCAACGATTGCTGGACAATAACGAGCAACGGCAAGGGGCGATAGGCAACGAAGAAGAAGAAGAAAAAAAAAACTTAATTCTAGAAATTACAAGAAGTTAGTTTTTTATACTTCTTGTTCTTGTTCTAAATCTATTCACTGTCCACTTTTCTAGTATGAATAATAAAAAAATTAATTGACGTTACCAAATGGATTTATGTTCTTTTTCTATTCTGAAGAGCAAAAAATAGAAAAACAAAATAATATAAACATTGCAAATAGGCCCCAAAGAGCTGAGTAATCAAGGTTATGGAGTAACCGACACGTGTTTTTAAAGAAATTAGGGCACAAAATTTTCAGACGTAAAGCATCATGGCTACAACTGCAAGAGAACTGCTCAAATAGTTATGGCACAACCATTATAAATAACACAAATCAAATAAATTACAATTATCTTTACTTACCTACACTATACTTTTATTTTTCAGACTCGTGTTGTCAATTAAATTTCAATATATATCTTTTATCCGGGTATCAAATCGTCAATTAAATTTTGATATAGCATTTTCGCATTCTCAAACTTTATTGTCAACTAAATCCTAGCATAGTTTATTTACATTCCATTGTAGAGTTTGAATTTTTCAGTCTTATTGTCCATTAATTCTAGCACGATTTGTGTTTCTATAGTTTTGTTGAAAGTAAAGTTGTTGATTTCCTTATTACTTGTGATATTTTCTATTTGGAATCGGCAGAACCTCTCTTCTTCAAATAAGAACCGAAGAACAATTTTCAATAAAAAGTATTTCGTCACAAAAGAAGTTTTGACGAAACGGGACCGGGTCGCGGCATGAATCGAGGACTAGCTCCGCCTTGGGAGACTCTTATTGCTGTGCCTTGAAGTCAGAGCCTACTCAGAGCGGTGGATAGTCTGAGCACTGCAGGGTAGCTAAAATTACCAAAAAAAAAAAGATCCCTATTTAACTTTTTATAATATTATAACATCTTACCTTTCGGCTATGCAAGATAGAAATTATCGAACGCAATATTTTAGATCGAAAAATCACATCATCATTGGAGATTAGGGCGAGCAGCCCTGACTCGATGGAAATGTAATCCTTGAATTAAACTTATGTCAACGTAAATTATTAATCTTGGGAGTATGCATATGGAAATTGAATTATCTCTTCATTTTTCATATAATGACTTTAAAATCCAAATTTGTTGAATTTTTTTTTGTTAATACTACGAAAAACTTTAAATTGGTACACTTATGATACATTTATCCCAAAAATCATAAAGAGGTACACATTTGATAAATTTACCATGAACTAGTGCATTTCTAATAAATTTACCATATCAAAATGTTGAGTTGGATAACGTATAACAGTTGACTAGTGTATTAGTTTGAAATATTACTCTCCATTTGTTAGAACTGTGTGATTTTTTGTGATATTAATCCACGGAGAATATATTTGTTACGAATATACTAATTTGAGATTTTTTGTAGTCAAAAAAATTAATTTTTGGTAAATTTATCACAAATGAACCAACTTAAGGTTTTTTGCTTTTTGGGTAACCAAGGATCCGCCGAGCCCATCTTTCGCTTATGTTAATCGGCAAGCTCACGGCCCGTACGATCGGGTGCACCTCGGACCAAGCGTCAATACTTCGGGGAAGGAAGACAGGCCACCACCATGCCCCCCCACTTAAGACGTGTTAGTAGTTACGGAGTTTTGACCCTAGGACTTTTACGGTGAAGCACCCAAGGCCCAACCAACTCAACTGCCTACCGGTGGGTTACTTAACCTTTTTTATGGCCATTTAAGATAAATTTATCATATGTGTATCAATTTAAAGTTTTTGATGATCAACAAATTAGTGTGAAATAAATTTATCATAGATATATCAGTTTGAGGTTTTGCATGATATTAATTTTTTTTATTATAAATTTTTAAAGTTTTTTCCCTTTTTTGGTCGGTTTCTGTTGAAGTTAGGTGGGGCGCAATATCATCTTCTTTGATTCGCTGAAATCAGAGCAGCCCCACGCATTTCAAGGGGACATCTTCTGGTTAACCTTTTTCTTTTTTCCTTATTTTTGTTTAATATAAGTTTTGTGCTTGGGAATCGTACCAAATATATTATTGCACGGGGATCTATCATCTCTTTTTCGAAAAGATAAAAATAAAAATACCAGATAAATTTTGAGCTTGGGATATGTACCCAATATATTTTATTGCATGGGGATCTATCAAACTTTTTTCAGAAAAAAATAAATAAAATAGCTAAATTAGATCCACCATTTTCTATTTTTATATAAGAAACTCTTACCTATGATTTATTCTTTTTTTTTGTTTTTTTCCCCTTTAATTTATTTTGAATGAAGCAGATCATCTGTTTTGGTAGGCACTCGTTAAGCATACTAACATTAGCACGACCAATTCACAAATCGTGTGATGTGCAAATTATAGTTAGCAATCGATTTCATCCACTTATTTAAAGGCTTACTTTCACTTCTCCCACTCATTAAATCACCAAACTTCATCATCATGTCTCTCGATCCTCTATTAACATATCGAAACAATAATTTTTAATGCCACAAAATTTTATGCAAATAAAAGAATGATTTATTTATGGAAACGACCTTTTCTTTTTATGTGATAACGACATGAATGGTCCCTAAATTTTAGTGTGATGTGGTCCTTAAATTTTAATCTATTCAATATAATTATGAATTTTTAATGGACCAAATGAAAATATTTAATATTATTCCTGAACTTAATTAATTGAATGTCACATCGAACATTTTCATATAATTCAAAAATTAGTTGACATAGATACAAAAAATTTACGGATCAGATCGAATAGATTAAAAAATTCATATTCCATTGCAAATGACTTCAAAATTCATAATTTTTTTTTTTTTTTTTTTTTTGCTTTCCTTTTTTTAGCTACCAAACGCACCCACTCAAATAATGCGCGCCTGGTCTTTTCCCTAAATTTCAGGTGGGCCAGGGGAATCGGACGAATCATTGAATCGTGCGGCAACCGGACAACCACATGCGGTACGCGGAGATCGGAGACCATCCATTAAAATAATCACGCGGGTGGCCGACCTAAGGGGGACCCACTGAATCATTTGAGTATCTCGGGCACTAATCGCAAATCACCACTCCAGATCTAATCCCGCTTTAAGAAAATAATAATTAAAGCTCAATTAAACAAACCATTTCCTCGTTCTGAATTATTTTCGTTCTTTAACTCCAAGAAACTCGTAGGCCCTTCCTTGCTATTTATAATCATGCATTAAAGAACGAGTCAATTATGCAGTTTTTTTCATTAAAAATCTCAAACCGACGCCCCACGACACACCTACCACACACTAATTTTCGCCTCGTTGAAAATCCCAAATCGAGAATCACATGATACATTTATTTCAGACTAATTTTGATTTCGTGAAAAATCTCGAACCGGTACTCTTATCCAAATTTTACCTTCCACATTAGATCCCAAATAGTAGATTTGTGTTGAGTATATTATTTTTTATTATTCACCGGACCAAAAATTGTTTATGCCGATTGTGATTCTTTGAGACGGAAATTAGTTTGAGCTAAATGTATTAAGAGGCATCGGTTTGGAATCTTTAATGATTAGTTCGTGATTATACATGTGTGTGAGCTTTTTTAAAAAAATTAAAAAGCAAAAGTTGATGGGGATATCCGATAATATACCTTATCAAAATGGGTTATAGATCAATTTCTAAGGCCATAAATGATGACTTGAGTTATTATATGAGTGAATTATATTCACTAAATAATTTAGAATGGTAAAACCTAAAATAATATGAGTGTTCAATGTATTCATAATTTATTTAGACATTACTCATTTTTATAACTCTTTGGATTTCACTTGATCTCATGCTTGCTCACTCATAACCTTTATCTCAATTTAGATATGAATTTTCCTAAATTTAGTTAATATGGATTAGGTCGAATCAAATATAAGTCGAATATGCATGATAATAATTAAAGCAGGTTAAATAGGTCAATTGGAGGACTTTTTTCGACACGATTCATCCATCCAATGGGTGCCCCATTTATTAGGCATGTGATATGATTAGTCAGTACGTCACACATGGATTTCTTTAATCTTACATGGACATGTGATCTCAGGCAAGAGATTTGCGCTCTCGCCAAGCAGATGATTCTTTTCTTAATTTTAATATCAGGATCAAGGTACGCTCGGAAAAATCTAGGACTTTAATACGGCCCGAATGAGGACAAAAAAGATTCGTGCCTCAATTGGGAGATTGTTCATTGTCGTCACTCCGCGGGTATGGCCAAGGACGATTCATTTTCTTTTTTTCCTGATTAATAATTTAAAATTATTGACTGGCGACTTTTCAAGATTTTAAGGGGCGGGGGAAAATAGCGACGAAGGTTGGTGGGTGGATGGCGACGAAAAAGGACGTCACGTGGCGGATTCGCCGATTCTTGTGACCTTTCTTCCCCGTCCTTTTTGCCGCCTTCGGCCCTTCGCGGCTTCCCGGGTCGAAAAAGGCCGATTGCTAAGTTTATGAAACGAATTACAGAAAAAAAGAAAAAATTCCAAAAGGTTACCGACCAAAAAAAAGAAGTTTGTGAAAAAGTTGATGTATGAAGGGATGTTTCGTAACATTATTGGATGTTGAAAATGACAATTTATTGTCTCTTGCATTGTATAAGATCACATGAATTATTTGATGGATAAGAAGTCATGAGTCCGACTGGCCTAGCCGATTGCTACGTTTACAAAAAGAGAGAGAGTTTCCAAAAAGTTACCTGACCAAAAAAAAGTAAAGAAAGAAGTTGACGAAAGGTTAATGTATGAAGGCATGTTTCATAATATTATTAGACGTTGAATGTGACCCACTTATTGAAACGACACTTTATTGTCTTTTGCATTCCATAAGATCATTCAAAGATGAATTGCTTGATGGGTAAGAAGTCCGGCGCATGTAGACGTATTGAGTTGCTTGTGAAGCTCTGATTGCTTCGGTATTCGTAAATATTTCGGCAGAGATGGCTCGTGGATTACTAGAATGCACATTTCAATGTGCAGACTCAAAGTACCATGTGAGATCCGGCTTCTCTGGCCATTAAAAATAATCCATCTCGCGTTTTCATAATGCTAACCCGGTTTCTCATTGGCGTTTTACCTCGGCAATGGCTTTCCATCTTATGTATTCCGCATCCCTTGCACATGGGTCAATCAATGGATCTTGCATTCGCCGGTTTCCGTGAACCTTCCTCCCCGCCCTATTTGCCATCTTTGGCCCTTCGCTGCTTCCCGAGTTGAAAAGCCGATTGCTAATTTTATGAAAAGAATTGACCAAAAAAAATAAGGTTTCCGAAAATGTTATCCGACTAAAAAAAAGTTCACAAAAAGTTGATGTATGAAGGCATGTTGCATAATATCATTGGACGGCGAAGGTGACCCACTTATCAAAATGACACTCTATCATCTTTTGTATTGCATGGAATCGATTCTGACATCCACACTTAAGATCACTCGGAGATGAATTGCTTGATGGGTAAGAAGTCCTGACTCCGACCGGCGCATATAGATGTATTGAGCTGCTTGTGAAAGTTCCGATTGCTCTAGGGTCCATAAATATCTCGGCAAAGGCGGCTCATGGATTACTAGAATGAATTTTTGATGTGCAGATTCGTAATACGGGGATCCGTCTTCACTCTCCATTAAAAATAATCCAACCTCGTATTTTCATAATGCTAACCTGGTTTTCATTCGCGTTTTACGTGGGTAATGTCTATCCATCTATGACGTTTAGGTATATGGGTCAATCAATGGATCTTGCATGCGTCTAACCTCTTTCCACTTAATGATTTAAGGTTATAAAAGTTAATATTCTAATATGGTATTAAAGCAAGTCCCTTTCCCAGAATATGGTCCTTAATTTCTGTGTCTAGCTAGAATTGCTATTATCAATTATCGGCAAATAAATTAGTAGAAAGAGTTAATGGCAGATAGCTGAGCATATAGGACAAACAGGCCTCACATTATTTAATATGACGCAGCACCCAACAAATGTCAGCCCCCTCCATGTCAGAATCACATGATTTTTTTTTTTTTGGTTGAAAGAATCACATGATGAAAAAGTGGAACATCAAGGGAAACGACATTAGTGTAAAAATAGATCATGTGACTGCGTGAAATATATGGTTATCCCATTCAAATTCAAGGATTTTCCTCTTCTTCTTTTTTTCTGGTAGGGTAAATTTTGATGTTCAAGAAGACATATAACTTATATATATAAAAATAAACACACAACTCTTAACACAATCATATATACTTTTCGGTGCTGGACCTCTTAGATTTTCATAATTGTTTATCATTATTCTATTTTTATTGCAATTTGGAATCGGATTAATAAGTGATAGGCGGTTGAATTTGGTTGAAATCTGCAAATTTGAGAAAAAAATCAAATAGAGATATTATTAAAATGAAGATCGAATTAATGACCAATCAAATCAATTAAATTACTACCTACGCCGGCCCATCACGAAAAAAAAAAAAAAATATAAGCGAAATGCAAGTTGGGTGAACCTGGCCGGCCTTATGGTTATAAGGAATGTAAGGGGCAAAAAAACTATAGACCCTTATCTAGACTAGCCTAAAACTGCTTTCGAGTCCTTGTGGTGTAGGCCCTTCAGCTGCAAGGGTCATGATTAGGTTTATTTAAGGATTACACCTCAATTAGATGCGTGATTCACTCCATCTCCTCCCCTCCTTCTCCTAAATTTCACCATCCTATAAGTCTGTTTGGAGCATGGCTTTATTTTACTAGGGCCCAATCCGTCCTAGTGTCACACATTTACTAGAATTTAGATAGCACATTCTTGTTTGGAGCCGGGTCCACGTGGATCAAGTTCGCCATAGTCGTTTAATCATGTGAATCTCACATGTTAGTTTTACGTGATCAACTGATTTTGATTGCTTTTTGTTCATGGATGCATATTCTAATGAGAGTTTTTCTCATTAGAGAGGTCTTTCTAATACTAATCGAAAGCATAACGGTTTCATCCGTATGATATTGGAATATATATTTTTAGTATTAATTATTAATTTACTTCAATCCCATGTCACATGAATCTTCCTCTTTTGAACAACATACAGGTGAAATAAGTTCATATTCTATATTATGGGATTCAAGGAAAGCCATACGTAATCGATAACATTAAGCGATGTTACCGTGTGAGCTAGGCATGAGATTCGTGTTCTCGCTAAGCAGCTGATTAGATATAGGATTAAGGAGATTTATTTTTTTAATTAATCTTGCGATTAAGACGAGGTTGGAAATATGAAACATACAGGACTTTAATATGACCCGAATGCGGACAAAAATGATTCCACCCACGCATGAGATTGTTTATTATCATCATTCCACACATATGGCCAAGAACGATTCTCTTTCTTTTTCATTATTAATTAAAATTGCTCGGTGACTTTTAGATCTATCAAAATATGTCATAAACCAATTTCTTAACTCATATTTAATGATCTAAGTTAGTTTATGTGTTAATTATATTCAGTAAATGGGTTATAGATATGTTACAAATGGTAAAACCCAAAATAATATAGGTGTTAAAATTGTGTACAACTTACTTAGACTCAACCTATCTCGATGACTATATCTTTACTCTCTTTCACCTTCATTTGAGCCCATGCTCACTTACTACATGCTCTCATATCAGTTTGGGTACAAATTTTCGTAAATTAAGTTAAATATAAACATGTTTTAATAATATGAGTTGAGTCGGATATTAATTGGTATGAGTTAAGTTTGAAACATAAGTCAATAAATTTGTATTACATGAAAAATGGTCAATTTGAGTTAGACTATTTTTGACTAGACTCATCAGTTTTAACATGCTAAACCGTACATACATCTAACCTGCCTCCACCTAATAATTTTAAGTTTTCATGTTGGATATTTTAACATCGTACTGGAGCATGTTTGGTCCCGATTTATTATTAATCACTTTATAAAATGGTCCTTAACTTTTGTGTTTAACCAGATGTACAATTTTTTCTAACCAAAAAAAAAAAAAAAGATGTACTATTGTCAATTATTGGCGAATAAACAATTGGAAAGAGTTGTGGCAGATAGCTGCGTATATAGGACAACATAGGCCTCACCTTATTTAATGTGACCTCCCATCTAACAAATGTCAGCCCTCCATGTACGAATCACATGATAAAAATGTTGTACATCAAAAGAATTTAATATTCGTGTAAAAATAGATTATGTGACTCCGTGTAATTCATGATTACACCCAAACAAGTTGAAGTTCATCAAGGAATTTTTTTTTTTTTTTTTTTTTTTTTTTTTTTTGGGGGGGGGGGGATTTTGATGTTCAAGAAGACATTTAACTTAAAAACACAACGCTTAACTCATTGACATATACTTTATGGCGCTAGACTTGTAAATTTCACAATTTTTTTTAGCATTATTCTATTTTTTATTACAATTTAGAATTGGATTCGTAAGTGGTAAGCCAATTGGGTTAAATTCAACAAATTTGAGGAAAAATCAAACAGAAAGAGTATTAAAATGAACATTAAATTAATAACCAATCAAATTGGTTCAATCGAATTATCTCGTACAATTTCCAAAATACTGATGTAGAAAGAAACCCACCCCTCCACCTTAGCTATTCAAATAATTGCTTGAAGTCGGACTATTTTCAAAATGAATCTCACTTTTGAATCATTCCATAAGGTTTCTTCCATCTAGTATGCGACTCAATATGTTATAACCTCCCATACTTAAGGCATTAGTGCATTCTTCTATATCAATATATATCTTTTTTTTAATAAACTTAATCAATGAGCAAGTCCGAACTTAAGATATTATTTAGGCTCACTGATCATGAAAAAACACATAACTTCATCTAGACTTGCCCAAAAGTGCTTCCAAGTCATTCTGGTGCAGGTGACAAGCCTATTAGCTACCAACCCATGGTCAAGTTTGTCTAAGGATTATGATTCAATTAGACGTGTGATTTCCTCCACCTCTGGCCCTCCTTCACTAAATTTCACCATCGTAGAAGCCTACTTAGAGCATGACTTTATTACACTAGAACCCACACTATCATAGAGTCACACATTTAGTACAATTTAGTTGGCACGTTGTTGTTTGGATCAAGGTTCACATGGATTATATTTTATCATAATTATTTGATCACGTGAGTCTCACATAAAGGTTCTACATGATAATTGACTGTGACTGCTTTTTCTTAATGGATGTGGGTTTTGATAAGAGGTTTTCCATTGGAGAGGTCTTTTTAATACTAATTAGGAGCATGAAATATATATTTTAGTAATTATTAATTCAATCCTATCCCACTTCACATGAATCTCCCTCTTCTAAACAACATAAAAGTGAAATTTCTAGTTCGTACTGTATATTAATGTAAAATTTAGGAACTCAATAATGATTGCAACCCATGATATTATTGACTATTTTCATAGAGAAAATAAGAAAATATCGTCCAAGGGAAATGAATACATAAAATCACTCCAATAGGCAATTTTTAAGCAAAAACAAGTTGTTAAACATTAATAAAAATAAAGATTAATACCGTGCAAAACTCAAAACTAGCACACGTGATAAATTTAGCTCAAATTAGTTCTTTGACTACAAAAATCCTAATGATAAATTTACCTTCTCGTCAGTTTTCGTTAAACCCAAATGTATCGGCTTATTATTATTCATGATATTAATTTAATTCAATGAAAATTAATGGGGTAAATTCATCGCGAATATATTGATCTGGATGACGATTTGAGATAAATTAATCATAGCTGTACTAGTTTGGATTTTTTTTAGTAGTATTATTTTAATAAAAAAATATATAGGTTGAACTATTTGCTAACTGGTCTTCCGCGGCGAGAATAGCCAGAATAGTAAAGGAGAGAGACAGAGAGAATAGGCGAAGGGAGGAGGAAAATGCGGTAAGACTTTGGCTTTCTCGGCTTTGGCTACAGCTAGGGGTGGCGCTGGGGCCTTCCCCACCTCTATAAAAGCGAACGCATTTGCGACCAATGCCTCACGCCATTCCCATTCCCATTCCCATTCCCCCGTCGTCGTTCTTGAGACGCCTGACAGCAGCGAGAGAGATCCCGTGGCTGATGCAGCAGAGAGGGAGAAAGCACAACAGCAGATCCAGGAGCTTCTCTAGGTGTCGCCTCGCCATTCAGGGCTGCAGTTGAGAGCCCCCCCACCCAGTAAACTATCATCTCATTCTGCCTCCAACCTTCCTCTGCCACAATGGCTGCTGCTCAAGGTACCCGCTCCTCTGGCCTCGCTCTGTTTTTTTTTTCTTTGTGCTCGGAGATTGTTGGGTCGGCGTTTGTTTTGTTTTTTTTTTTCTTCCGTTTGTTTTAATGTTGATGGAGTTTTTGGGCTTTGGATCTCGTCCAGGAGACGAACGCCAGGTGCAGAAGAGCTACTGGGCCGAGCACTCGGCGAGCCTGACCGTCGAGGCCATGATGCTCGATTCCCAAGCTTCGGATCTCGACAAAGAAGAGCGTCCTGAGGTAACCCATCTGCACCATCTCTCTCTTCTCTCTTGAAACGGTGGCGGTTTGAGTTTTAGTCGTGTGGGTGGAAATGGGTTGTCGTCGGTTTTGTGGTTCTGGTGGCGACGCCCGCGTAATGTTCGTCGGAATTTCCAAAGGCAATTGTCACTGTGAAGGTTCCGGTTGATGTCTCCATTTGGTTCTTTGCTTTAGAGACAAGGATCCTCTTCCCTTCCTTTTATCTCCTTTGTTTTGTTATTATCATTATTATTATTACTACTGTTGCTGAAAAAATCGCCAATGCACCCTGGAGGCTGTTGGACATGTTGCCATTAGGCGTGACAGCTTCAAGCAGACAATTTTTACCGGACAGTACTCAATCCTAGGTACTATAATATTCCCCTTGCAGGCGGAGATTTTGCCATAACTTGAGGTTGTTCTTTTTCTTTGGGAAAAGGGAAGGCAACTTTGTTCACTGGACTCTGTTATACGCACCATACAGGCATTTGAGGATTGGGCTCCCGTTGCTCCATTAACACTTATTGGATTTGAGCGGAACTTTTCCATCCCTTATACTTTAAAGGATAAAGAATCTAGTTCTGTCTCTAATCCTGGTAAAACTGTGCAACTTTGCTTTCACAACCCAAAAAGAATAAAGAAAGAACAATACTTGCTTGTGTTGAATTGAACTACAATGTGAGATTAATCATCTTCAATTCCTCGGTATAATAATATGGGGAAAGAATAAACGTGTGAATATTCACATAAAGAAAATACTTCACTCGAGCAACTCCAGCAGAATTGCTCACAATCAGCCAAGAGATGGGTTTTTCTCCATGTACCTCAGTAGTTAGGCATTCCCATATTTGTTGACTTGAGGTGGCAGCCACAACGGTAGCATGTCCAGCTGGACCAACTTTGCTGGATAAAAGAACGCTATGATCACCATTAACCATGCTGAGTGGGATATTCAACAGTGTTAAAATGGAGCAAAATGCCTGCTGTCTGCTTTATTGCTCTGTGTTGCCTAGCTTCACATGATTTTTACCATGAACTTATATGGCTGGTTGGGTTGTAGATCCTTTCTTTACTCCCACCATACGAAGGGAAAACAGTTCTGGAACTTGGGGCTGGCATTGGTCGATTTACTGGTGAGTTAGCCCAGAAAGCTGGTCAGCTTTTGGCTCTTGACTTCATTGATGGTGCAATCAAGAAGGTAACGTGCCTCTAAATGAAAAGCTTTAGATAATGTATTTCTTAAAGAGCATACTGTACTCTATTGCGTGGATTGTCTGAATGCATTTTTCAAATTTTGTTTTACAGAATGAGAGCATCAACGGGCATCATAAGAATGTTAAGTTCCAATGTGCCGATGTGACATCCCCGGATCTGAATATTGCAGAAGATTCTGTAGACTTGATATTCTCAAATTGGTTGCTTATGTACCTTTCAGACACAGAGGTGATAGTTATTTTCTTCATGTATTCTTTTCCTACATAAACTGTTGATAACAGAGCACGCCTGCAGTAAGAAAGTCGGTTACCATCATTTACCATGAAGTCAGTCCATCTTGTAAATATACTATCAGGGGTATATTCCCCTGGAAAGAACTTTTTGTGAGTAATCATCGCAAGTTCTATATGTGATCCAGTGTAATGATTGACTACATTCTGTATTTCTCTTCATTTCTCTGTGGTTAGGTAAAATTGAAGAAATATCTTTCTGAATATGTCCCTTGAAAATATCCTTCAGTTATTAGACTCATTTGACTCCCAATTATGTGGAGTCATCATGGTTTGTCTGCTTGTACATGTTGTACAGTTTAGTGCTCCTAAATGTTGAGTAGCTCTATGTTATCAAATTTAGGCATGACTGCTGCCTGTATGGCTATATGTTGACTATGCTTTTGTTTGTGCCACCTTTAACCCGGTGCTGTTGTTACAACCAGTTTTATACTTCTCTGTGTAATATTCATAGCTGAATAGGTTTGTCCCTTGTTGTCTGAAGTAAAGAAGGATTATATCTTTTCCCTCTACATTCTTTAAACACGTGTTGTGTTGTTACAGGTTGAAAATTTGGCTGAAAGGATGGCCAAATGGTTGAAGGTTGGTGGATATATATTTTTCCGTGAATCTTGCTTCCATCAATCTGGAGACTCTAAGAGGAAATATAACCCAACCCATTATCGAGAACCCAGATTCTACACAAAGGTTTGTCCTTGGATTAGTTTTTTTGATGCTTCTAAAAGAGAAAGACATTGATATTGACAATTTATGTTCTGACAGATCAGAATTGCTACTGGAAAGATCATATTGCTGAAAAAAAAAAAATTCCAATATGCGTCTCAAATTTTTGTTAATCTTATCATATTCTGTTTCTCCCAAAAGATCCCTCTGTACAAACCATATTTTCAAAAAAAATTTCTTCACCATAGAAACAGAGGGGAGACATGACGTAAATATGTTTTAGATTTGCTTTGATGTATGATTCCGTTGCACAAATTCAAGAAATTTTTCAAGGGATTTGTAGAACTTTTCTGGTCCCTCTCTTCCTGGTTCCAGTTTACACATTTTGACGTAAATAAGTTACTTTTCCAGAATCCATGCTAGATATTTTAGTGGATATGTTAGTGGGTGTTTTAGTTTGTTCACATTCTATTGCAGGTTTTCAAAGAATGCCACATGCGTGATGCATCTGGAGATCTGTTTGAACTTTCTCTTGCTGGTTGCAAGTGCATTGGAGCTTATGTGAGAAACAAAAAGAATCAGAATCAGGCAAATGATACTCACAAAACTTGATTTTCAGCTTTTTGATCTTTTTGGTTTTTTATAGTAACAGCTTTGTGGATAGTAGATATGATAATAACACAGGCAACATGATCTTCAATGCAGATTTGCTGGACATGGCAGAAAGTCAAGTCAGAGGATGATAGAGACTTTCAGCGATTCTTGGACAATGTTCAGTATAAGTGTAGTGGCATACTACGTTATGAGCGTGTCTTTGGGCAAGGTTTTGTGAGCACAGGCGGGATTGGTATGCTTCAGAGAGAAAACTATATATATTTTTTAATATCCAATTTTATTTATTTGGTGTGAAAATTCAAGGAGAACTTACTATATTTAAAAATAGGATGAATATCTGCCTTCATTTCACAAATGTTAAGAAAGTGGAAGCTTTCGCCTAGAATATTTCTGTACCTATCAGTCCTTTGATGAGTAATCATGAGTGAAGTGATCTTCATAGGAAGCTGTATCACCAATGCTCTCAGATGTGACATAGTAGTTTGGAACATTAGCTTTATGATTTCTAGGGGGCAGTACCAATTTGACACAGAAAAGAGAATGCTTCAGTTTGACGAATGCATAGCAACCAAACAAATGTCACTAGATCTATTTATTTACTTAGTTATTTCCATGTTGAGACACCTTGGCTTCCCATGAACTTGACCAAATTTGATGGATCTCTAGCATTACTTAAATGTGAGGTCTCTCTTTGGTCTTTGGTTAATTAATTTAAGCACTATCGTTTATAACAGATACAACTAAAGAATTTGTGGCAAAGCTGGAACTCCAGCCTGGTCAGAAAGTTTTAGATGTGGGGTGTGGCATTGGTGGAGGAGACTTCTACATGGCAGAGAATTTTGATGTTGAGGTCGTTGGCATTGATCTTTCCATAAATATGATCTCTTTTGCTCTTGAGCGTGCCATTGGACTCAAATGCTCTGTTGAATTTGAGGTTGCCGACTGCACCAAGAAAAGTTACCCAGATAGTACATTTGATGTGATCTACAGTCGCGACACAATACTGCATATTCAAGTAAGTTTTCTTTTCCGAAGTAAAAAGAGTAACTTCTCTCTCTCTCAAGACTCTAGTAAATCAAGGCATTTATTTATCTATTTTCGTCATTTACATTTTTTAATGCAATTTCCATGAAGTCACTCGATTTATAATGATTCTTGGAGAAACATTTTGGTTGAGATTATTTATGGATGTGGAGTACTTCTTGTTAATTCGTCACCTCTTATGTAGAAGTATGCATATGCGTCCTCGGTGCTAATTTCAAGTTGTGTGTTATCTTCAGGACAAACCTGCCCTATTCAGGTCCTTCTTTAAGTGGTTGAAGCCTGGAGGTAAAGTTCTTATTAGCGATTACTGCAAGCATGCTGGAACTCCTTCACCAGAGTTCGCAGCATATATCAAGCAAAGAGGGTATGATCTCCATGATGTAAAGGCATATGGTCAGGTATGGTTAACATAAACATTGTGCTTTGTACCAACTAATTTATCCTTAACAAATCAAGCTTACTTAAATTGTTTTTTTCTCACTATATGCAGATGCTTAGGGATGCTGGATTTGCTGAGGTCATAGCCGAGGATCGTACTGACCAGGTCTGTATAACTTTCGTGTGTTGCCACATTGTGCAAATTGTTTTCCATTCTGACACAAATCCCATGCTTGTGCTTTCAGTTTATTAAAGTTCTGGAGAAAGAATTAAATGCTGTTGAGAAGGACAAAGATACATTCATCAGCGACTTTTCTGAAGTATGTTCTTCATGACCTTCTTGTCTTCTTTGCAAAAAACCTTGGATTAACTTGCTATGGTGTTAAATTCTGTTTCCTTGGCGGTCCTAAAAAATGCAGGAAGACTATAATGACATAGTTGGGGGCTGGAAGGCCAAGCTGATGAGGAGTTCATCGAGTGAGCAATGCTGGGGTCTCTTCATTGCCAAGAAAAAGTGATGAGTTGGTTGCTAAAATAAGGCAATAAATTATCTGCTCAGTTAGTAGATAGAACTTCAATGGTTGTTGGTGATTTCCTCCAGCTCGTGATGGGGCCTTTTCGGTCACATCCCTTCCCTTGGTCTTGCTTGTCGTTCAGTTGATCCTGTCTCTTGAATGCTGTGTACTCTTCTTTGGATTTTGATAATAAGATGTTGTCTGGACTGATTTAAAGTCGCCATACTTGCGGCCACAATGATATTTGATCTTTGATTTGGGGTGATCTCTTGATATATGGTGCTCTTCGGTAGCATAATCCACTTGGGGTTGTTGAGGATTATTATGAGCATTTGACATTTGAGCTTTGAATTGTGCTTCACGTTTTGGAAAATGACAAGTCATTGGTTCATCCATGAAACCAGTGGCCTATTACACGATGATGGCTTCTGTTCTTTCCATTATGTCATTAGATCAACATTCAATTTCTTGAGCTCGATTTGATTTGACCCCTAAAAGACTTAGGATCATGCAAGAATTGTGGTTGCCTATATGCGAGTTAAGAGCTCAAGGAGGAAAGTTTGCTTCCTTTCAAATGTCATGACCAACGATGCCCTCAAATCATTGGATGTTGTCGAATGTTACTTATCAGACACCCATGGATTGATCAAGAACTGTATGATGGACTTACACATGGTATCTTGGGTGGATTTCATGTGTTTTCTATGGTTAAGCTTGGAATCAAAGTAAACCCTTTTCATTTCAAATGCTCATTCATGTAAATGACAATACGCCACTTCAAGAGGATTGCGTGTAGGTATATTAATACATTCTTATTCCTTTGAAGAGGACCAAGAACTACAGAAAACAACAAGCCTTCCAAAAAGAACAAAACAAAAGGAAAGAAAACAGCATTGGGCCTCGGTCCAATACATACTAGCAAAAGGATAATTCACATTTCACCTCACAAGGGCGCAGATATAGGAAAGCTCCAGACTTCCATGCAGCTAAAAGCGAGAGAAGGGAGAGAAGAAAAGGGAAAGGGGGGCGGGGGTGATTGAGAGAGAGAGAGAAGTAAGTAAGAAAAAATTTAGACATTATTCTTCTGCAATTACTGACCTTGTGGTCATGTTTTTGTTTTTTTATTATTGTATTCTAGGGTGTGGGGGTGACGTTCTCACTTTTCCGAGAAGCAATAATTGTTCAACGAATTATCAAGATTTGACACTTTTGTGTGATATGCATTGGAAATTGAAAATGTGACAAGAATTTATAATACATCTTTTCAAAGAATTAAAATAGACATCGGTAAATATCATCCAGTCATTCGAAATGCAAAATCGCCCACTTACTTTCAATCGATTCAAGCCCATCCCGTATCTTTAAAAAGATTCACCGATTGTCCTCATGACATTTCAACACGAAAAAAAATTCATCAATATGGACAAAAGGACAATTTCTTTTGTCGTTCGGTTCTAATTTTAGTTTTAGAAAATTATTGAAATAATTCATCTTTTGACCTAAGAAGTTAAAAAAGAAAAAATCACTACAAAAAATGGTCCGCGTACAATTCCTGCAACATAATTATCATATCTAAAATCAAAGGAGTCAACAGAAAAGAATCGGGTATATTGTTTGTCCAAATGAGCATTTTGTATCCATGTCGCCTTCTAATGAAATAACTTTCATATTTTTCCTTAGAAAAGGTACAACGATTGTCCTTAATCGAAAGAACATGTATAGACGAGGACGATTTGGAACTTCTAGCAGGAGTCACGAGAACCACTGATGCCATTCTCCTGTTTCTAGCATGCTCAACAAAAATACGACATTTTGTAGACATATTATCATATGAATCAGGGCAAAAGTCATGAAAAACTCCAAATTATGCCAATTGTGACATATTTACCTTAAATGTTTTTCTGTGATTTCAAAAATCCAATACTTGTACTTATATAACACATTTACCTATCAAGAATTTGTCAATTAGCATGGGTTTCGGAAAGCAAACGGCATCAACATAGTGCCTAAGTGATTTAAGTAAAATAAATATAACATTTTGACTTAAAAATTACTTAACAGAACCTTGATGGAGGATAAATATCTCACATAAGTATAAATTTGAGGTTCTTTCTATCACTAGAAAAAATTAAGATAAGTGTGTCCTAGTGAGCATAATTTGGAATTTTTAATAATACAAAGAAAAAAAATTTCTTGGTATATTTGTCATAGCAAACATAATTTGAGATTTTTGGTAGCGTTTTCCGTATAAATTAACCCGTGAACACGAATTCCCAATCTTAACATAGATATCTCAAGTTGACCAATTGATTCAGTGAGAATCAATATGGAGAGCCTATAAGTAATGGGCCAACTAATATGTAAACGGTTTCAAGACCACTTGTGGCTTTCTAAAAGGAAAATGCACAGGGAATACTTCCGTCATCCAATTTGCCAGATATTGGAAGCTAATTAAATATAAATACTTTTCTTTTCTGATGAAAAATGTACGTTTAGATAAAGATCTGCTTTTTGTGATTTTGCTAAGCATTTTTGTATGTCAGCCTTAAATATATTACTTTCATGCAATATTTAACAACAAAAATCCCTATACAAATGTACGGGCGAACATTTCAAGGATAAATAAACTTGGAAGCCAAATTTAGAATCAAGGCTTTACGGAATTTTCAAATTAGGAATCAAGAGTTACATATTTAAATCCCACCAAATACATGCAAAATTATTTGGATCAAGGCAGCTACACATGTCCAAAAAACTAGAGCTTTGTGGAATTTGTTGTGAAATTCTCTTCCGCGAGAGAATGTGTACCTGTATGCTGATGTTAAGATGAATGAAATCATAACTAGCACACATAGAATGATCAATTGGGTTACTTATGACTTTGACTTCGAGCATTTTAAGATTGAACCGTTTTGGAACTAATGTGTCGGATTTAGCAAGTACTCAACAACGAGCACTCATGCCGGCTCCCGCTAACAAGTCCAAGCCCACATCTCTGTCTCCCCCTCCCTAGTGGACTTATAAAATGAATGTAGAAGGATACTTCAAAAATAGGAAAATTGTTCAAAAAGTTCTAAACCTTTTAATTGTGGTTAATTTAGTCATAACTTTTTAATTTTGTTAATTTAATCCTAAACCTTTACCTTCAAACATTTTGATGATTTAATTAAACTTTATTCATAAACATTTTGATGATTTGCCAATATAGTCCTTTTAGGCTAAATTTCCAAAGAATAGGTTTAGGATTACATTAGCAAATCTTCAAAAGGTTTAAGAATTAATTGACGGATTTAAAACTAAATTGACACAATTGAGAAGTTTATGATTGGAATGACTACTGTACAATAGGTTTAGGAATTTTCGGATAATTATCTACTTTAAGAACACCACGATCTTCCCCAATGCAGTGATGGATTTTTTTCCTTCTTGAACCTCTCGACCAACCATCAAACCCCAAACAAGAACTTCTTCTCTAATCGAGGCTTGAGTTGAATTTACCAATTTAGTCTTAAACATTTTGATTATGCCAATTCAGCCCAAAGCTAAACATTCAAAAATATGTTTAGGATTACATTGGTAAATTTTAAAAAGGTTTATAAATAAATTGAAAGATTTAGGGTCGAATTAACTGTCGTATACCGGCTCAAGGAATTTCTGGACAATTATCCCCTTCAAAAACACTGTAATCTCTCCCATTGTATTCTTGTATTTTGTCTTCCCCCAATCATCAAATCCCAAACAAGAACTTCTGCTCCAACCGAGGCTTTGAGTCTACACAGACAACTCACGTTCCACTTCTCGTCCTCCTCGTCCGACCAAGAACACTCAGTGGACAGCATCAACCCAAGGTCCGCCTTCGCATGACGACGAATACGTCGGCATGTGATCTTCCTTGCACGTAATGTGGACCTTAGCCTAGCTCGAGTCGTGCTGTCTGATTTCAATACCTGGATCTGAAGCCGGACCCATTTCGGGGGCATGCATGACTCAAGATCGGGTAGCTGTTGATTCCATTCATGTCATTGATGCTTCTGCTTACCCTGTGGCACGACAAAACCTAAACGAAAAGACACAAAAGACAGAAGGGAGCATAAAAAATTAACTCCCCTTTGGTCCCGAAAATAATTTCAGCAGCCGTGCAATTTAATTTTCCGGGATAGGTACACGAAAAATAGCATTTAGCTATTCGCCAAGATATAAATAGCTCGCTCCGGGAACATAGTGTCAGTTTTTTTTCTTCTTCTTCTCTTTTTGCAGCTTATGACCGGTCAATTCACTTCACTTTACTGTGGTGGCTCGCGATGACGTCGTTGCTTGTTCCATGAGCACTCGCCGTGCTTTCCTTGGTAGAACCCACTATATAATACGAGTGTTCACGGGGTTTATGTCCATCATCTTGTTGAGGCTCATACGCCCTATCAAACATTGGTTATATTGAGCTGGTTCGGGACCTATGGTACATGAATTAATGCACACTTTTCGGCCGAAAGATTTTGGATATGGAAATCATTATCATATATTCATAGCGATTTAACTATAAAAAATAAAAGAATATAAATATATATGGTATGGTGAAGAAGTGACCTGCACACAAATGTTAATCGTACTAAGGTGTCGCCTTCAATTCAAGAAGACTAATGTAGAGAAGTGATGCAAGCTCACGTGTGACTATGACCCTAGCAATGTACACATTTATTGGTCGCAGCAAAACCCACAAATCCGTTGCCCACTAATTTATCAATATGACATCACCAAGAAATTGAAGTCACTGGCTGCTCTGCTCCTTCATGGACCGTATGTTCCATCCAATATATATCGCACAACAAAAAGGGATTGGCCTTACCATTCTGATTAAGAAAACCATGACAAAGTTAACCTAATAACAGTTTGCAATTTTGACTAATCAATAATCATGGTTTTCATTTTCCCTTGCGGCATAAATAAAGTGAGTACAAAGTGGGCCCAAAAAAAAAAAATCATGGTGGAGGAATGTTCTGGTTGGATTGAGCTGGATATATAGAAAGTCCCTTGGTAAGTAATTTGCTCATCCAAAAAGGAGGGGGGACTAGGTTTGGTCATTCTAGAATTATGGAACAAAATATTGCTTGGCTACATGCTTTGGAACCTCATTAATTATCCATTTTCTTTCCTATGAAGTAATTGGGTTTCACAGCACCAAATGTGGTGGCACTCCAATTATGTTGCTCAACATTAATGGTAGTATGGCCTGGAGTTAGTGAGGTCTTCTTAAGTTGAGACCTGCTCTTTTGGTCATATTTGGTTCTAAGTATTGTTGTACATAGATTTATGACAAACTTTGACAAGTAGGGCCGATTATGGAGTGACGTAACCTAATTTGGACCAGATTTTAATGGCTAGCTTCTTGGTAGAAATTGTATCACGATGGACACATTCAATCAATATTTACAACAATTTCTATAGGATCGATATAGAAGACAGAACATATTTGTTCTTCCGGTGCAATTCATTGGAAGTATATGGCATAGTATCCTAGCAGAACATCGGATTTGGCATCTTATAAGAGGATGGAATGATGAACTTCAATGGATGATCAGGGCTATTAGAGACAAAGACTTGGCTGTTTGGCTGTAAGGGTCCTCAAGGTATCATTCTTAGCAACCATTTATTGCATTTGGATGGAGCACAATCTTTTACATTTTCAAAGCAAGTCAAATGATATCCACATTACTTCGACTAAGGTGTGTAAAATCGTTAGAGATAGAACTTCACTCTACTAAAATTTTAGACCTTGTAAAGCTAATGTTGTTTTGGCTACTATGTGGAGATTTTCTATCTCCATCTTTAGTATTAGTTCTACTTGTAAGGCTGGGATGCCCCTAAGCTTCTGTATTTCATCTGCTAAATGATACTTACATTTTACACCCCCCCCCCAAAAAAAAAAAAAAAAAAAAAAAAAAAAAGATTCCAAAAGATGTTAATTGCAGATAAGATTAATTATGGAGAAAAAAGAGAGATGGATTCGCATTCACATATATAAGAATTATATAGCAACAATAATATATATTAATATATAGATGTCCCTAGAATATCTCCTTAGATATTCTGTATCTGAGGAGAAACGTCTTAGAAGAAAGTAGCAATTGAAATATAAACAACGTGATTGAAATATGTCCGATATAAATGCTTGTCAGATAACAAGAAATTTAAATATAAACAACGTGATTGAAATATAAATACAAACAATGTAATTGAAGTGTAAATAGTTGACAGGTTACAAGAAATTGAAAGATTGCAAATGATCATGAGAGGGCAGAGAGATACAAAAAGTGCGATCAATTAAACATAACTGTAAGTTTTGCCGATACAAGTGAGAGTCTATGCCATTTTATAGCATAATGTGACTGCTACAGTATAATATATATTACGCTTCAATTTGTTATCATAATTGTCCTTTTGATTCTTTATTGTTGTGATTTACATATATTTTTTTGAAGAGTTGGATTGAGCTTGATTACTAGAGATTGGTGATGGGTCTCCAATAATGCTAATTGCATCAAATTCAAAGTAAATCTGGCGACTTGGGATAGTATAAGTTTCCCCCATCTTTGGGTGTCTAAACATGGGGATGATATCAAGATGAACCCATCATTTCATTCGATCAACGAGGATCAGATCCACAATACTTTTTCCCCTCGCAGTCTCTCAGAAATCTCCTTTAACAAACTTGCATGCCAGCACAACCAATCATCTCCAAGAACCTCTCATCCACCAATAGGCAGCTTGCCTGCCAAAACACCACATGAAGCCAACGTTCAAGAAAATCAAAATCTGGGTGCGGGCTCCTCAATGGTTTGGAGGGGCAAGATGGTTTCGTGTTGAATTGCTGATAAGGTTACCTTTTTGGCTCAAGTTAATTACTAGAAACTAATCAATGACTTGTCTAGGTGTGCTTGGATCGATCAGATGAATCTCTTCTTGGTGTTCTCAACACACTCTTGTAGCATGATTAAAAAGAGAAGAGAGTTAATACTATTAAACATCCTGAACCGTTACCTCCACGGTAAATTTATCCTAAACTAATGTTCATCTCGCAAAAGAACATCTCAAAATGGTACCTTGTGACATTTTGTTTTCCTCGAATCAATTTTTATCTTACCAAAAATCTCAAATTGATACCTCTAGCCAAATCGACCATACGTTAGCATTCGGTTTAATATCCCATAAAAATGCATACGTGGCACAAATGTGGTGGATGACTGCAATTTGGAGAATAATGAATTTGACATGAAAAGTCCATGTTTAAGTATTCACATTAGTATACGCAGATTTTCAACATTTGATCTGTCATTCTCCATGTTGGATTTGTCTTATAGTTATCTTCCACGTGTGTTAATACATATACATTTTCACCGAATATTGGACGGAATGCTAAAGGATGGTAGATTTGGATAAGGGCACCGGTTAAGGATTTTTTTTTTTTTGTGAGGTGAAAATTAATATAAAAAAAATTCTACAAGGCATCAGTTTGCAATATTTAATTGTCCTGTTGTGTAGCTAATTTTTTTCAAACTAGTTTTAGGAACTGATCGGATAGAGAGTAATGTTGGAGGGTGAAGAAACACGTGAGCTTACCTTGAGAAGAGAGAGATAAAATTCTCGTACTCGATTTAGAAGTACGCTGGTCCCTCTCTTGGATCGGCGTTCCCAAACGAATCTGCAATGGTTTCAAAATCAAACCTCTCCCAGATTACCGACACAGCAACTTCCCTATTTGCCTGATCCTCCACTTTGAGTTCCAAGAAACTTACTATTGATGAACACACTTGTGAGGAGGACCATCTTATCGTTTCGGAGTCACCAAAAGATCATATGTGCCCAGGTTCGGGTCTCTCGGGATCCCCATCTGTCACAACTGAGGAGTCACATGCGATTTGTCATTTCGGTATTCCGGCTATTAGGCTCTACGTCGATTCAATGAAACACAAGATATTCATGCTCAAACAAAGCAATTTACCGATCAAATTGAATACTGTGTTAAGTTAGAAATCAAATTGTGTTTGCGCATGCAAGGATGGCATTACATAAGACAAAAGAGTCATGTTAAGGAGCGCCTTCAGGGTACTTTTCAATCATGCTTTTTCTGGACTAATCCAGTTTCGAAAGTATTAATTGGTGATCGCATAAAAAAGTCCGCACAATGAAAATTGCTCATAGGCCTCCGGTTCATATAAAATCATATAATAAGCTGGGACCAAATCCAGATGTGAGGACCCTTTTGTACCTTCATGAGACAACTCTAATCCAACCCTAGTCCATAGGCATGTTTCAATTAAAGTAACCGGTTCCTCGGCTTCTCAAAACATCACCGCCAATAACTCTTAATTGTCCTCTTCAGCTTTCCCTTCTCGATGGGAATGATCATTGGTGGCATGTTAGGGGTTGACCAGCCAATTGGGCAAAGGGCAAAGAACCCTAATAATTAATTTTGGTGGGTGTGTCCACCGCCTGATTAGGCCTTGGCTGAAGAGAAGGCGCTTGTCAAATTGCACTATATCCACACAGTCAACATCCTAGTATTCCACCTCGTCATCTCAAAAGGTGCTCCTAGACATTAGTTAATAAGCTTCAGCAGTACTAGATTCAACACTCCTGATAAGGAATTATTTGATTTGTAGAATATTTTTCTCACCTATATCACAATATAAAAATATAATCACTAAAATAAGTAATATGAGGGTTAGCGAAGGGCACCTTTTGATATTTCTAGGGTTTGCTCTTTTAGCCCTTTTACAATTTGTTAATGCAGAGTGCATTGATTAATTTGTAGTTAGCTTAATTATCTGCATTAATTGATATGTAACCAGCTATACTACAGCTAAAGAAGGAAACCACCAATTCAATCTAGAGATCAGCTCTGTACGGACATTACTACAATGAACAAAGAAGAAGGGCCTATAAGAAACAGTTGCGTGGATCAGCAAGCTACAGCTCCCCAAGTAATACTAATTAATGCCAATAATAGTTGACATGGTAAGTGGAGACAAATCTCCGTTTCTATAATCAATTCAAATGAAGTTTCTTGTATGAAATTAGAATATTACGACCTGTTGAAAAAGTTCCTTGCACATTTTCTTCCACCATAACATGGCGACATAAAATTCTGTGACATAGTTTTCATCTAATATTTGTTGTGATACTCTCCTTAACGAGTTTTTTCGAAGTACTCTTTTTTAAAAGAAAAATGTGAAACCAACCGCACCGCTACTCTCGAAAGAGTGACAGTGTAGTAATCGTGCATCGCACATTGTCCCAAGATTTGTCCGGTTTCCATGAAAAATCAATAATTCATGCAAATCACACCGAATGAGATTTACCTTAAATAACAAAAACTTGCCCTAAGTAAAAAGGGAAAAAAAAAGCCTAAAATTGGTAATGACCAAGATCCAGATAATCACAAATATGAATACATTTGATCTAAATCTTATATTACATTTTAAGGTGACATTTCTTTTGTTTTGTTTATGTCAATATTTTACCACATTTTAAAGAATTACATTTTCATTAATGTAATTCCTTTCATACGAGTTTAAAACATGAAAGCCAAAGTATAACAATTATAATACGATGTTCAAGTACAATATTCAAGTACAATATACTTGTGTGTGATTAAAGTTAATAACGGACTAGTAAACTTCCTTTCTCGAAAAGAGAAACTAAATTTTTTCTTATTGCATAGATGAAAGAACATAATCGTTGCATATGTGACATGATAATATTAAAATTTTCAGAGTCTACCATTTATATCATTCTCAAACTTGATGTTTACTTTTCTCATTTATCAATTCTCAAATTTTATTTTTCGTTCTCTTTTTTTCCCGCAATATTGACCTATAAATTATGTGATATGAGTTCCAACATGTTTGATACTAGCCTTTGATATTTAAAGGATTTGGGTAGCGTTTGATAGTTAATGTATCTCAACAATTTGAAACTGATGCTCCATTTGTCGTTCTATGCAGAATAGAGTTTGTGGTCCTATTGGTTTCGTTACTAATTGGCTGTAACAATGTCTCGTTACTAATTGGCTGTAACAATGTCGTTATGCTACACGAATCTTTGTTAAGACATACTTGATGAATATCATTTCTATTTCTAAAATTTTTACTACATATAATATGACAAAACAGTAAATGAAATAGTTGTAAGTTTTCCTTGAATAGGTAGCTAAACATTTGTTGTGGAGGCACTTATTACAAAATCCTCGACATGACAGTAGCCTTACAAATATAACTTTTGACAGATGTTAAAGAATTATCGAAAACTTAATAAGGCATATTCTTGATTTGTTCCATCCTTCTATGAACATTTAACAGTTAGAGATATCGTAAGTTATTCCCAAGACACTGACTAAACATATTCTATTAAGAATTTTTTAAACTTCAAGATGTTGTTAAATTCCTCGCAAAACTGTTAATGCAATGAAACTATGGTGTTTCTTGATTAAATACTCCGCGCATTTTCATGATGCTCACTTTTACTAAATCCTTTACAAATATGAACAAATGTAATTGCATTGAGGGAAAGCCATCAAAATGTCATTTTACAATAATATCCTTCAGACTTGGGCCGGGATGGTACTTATGTAGAAATTAGTTTGAATGCTCCAGATTTGACATTAGATAAAAGAAAACTTATGGAGTGATTTATAAGTAAATGACCCATCCTCAAACTCCATCTCGTGGATACTTCATATGACAAATCTCATTCATATGTAATGGATCGGGTGGCTACAATTTGCCCCGACGAGAAAACGTCCGAGTCCTCAAGTAAAAGAGAATGTGAAAAATCAATAATTACTATCTCATCGTACAAGAGACAGCAGGGCTACTAAGGGTGCATTTGGTAACATTTCTGTTTAAAAAATGTTTAAGGAGCGAAAATAGAAAAAAGTATTTCTACTTCAGGGAACAATTTTTAAACAAAAAAAACGCGTTTGGTAAATCTGTTCCGAAATATAAAAAGAATAGAAACACGTTTGGTAAATTTGTATAATTTTTTTATTTCTTTTAATTTTTTAATATTTTTATTTTATTTTTTCTATTTTCTTTCTTGTTTTTCTTATTTTCTTATTTATTTTTCCCTTTTTTCTTTTTTTCTTTTTTTCTTTTTCCTTTTTTCTTTTTTTTCTTTTGGCCGATTGGCCGGCCTCGGCCATGGCCGCCGACAACAGCCGACGAGGGCCGGGGCGGCCTCGCCCGCCACGGCGAGGCTCGCCGTAGCCGGGCGAGGCCGAGCCTTGTCTTGGTTGGGCGAGCTCGAGCTCGCCCGATCCGGCGAGGCCGAGCTCGTCCGCGGCGAGGCTCGCGCGCGCCGCCGGCCGGCGAGCTCGGCCTCGCCGGATCCGGGCGAGATCGAGCTCGCCCGAGCTCGAGGCCGAGCCTCGCCGGGTGGCGGGCGACGCTCCGGCGAGGTCGCCGGCCCTCGACGGCCGGTCGCCGGCCATGGCCGAGGCCGGCGACCGACCAAAGAAAAAGAAGAAGAAAAGAAGAAGAAAAAAGAGAGAAGAAAATGGAAGAGAGAGAAAAAGTGTTCCTAAATTTTGTTCCGGAAACAAGAAACAACTTTTTTTTTTTTTTCTTGTTTCCGTTCCGGATGTGTTTCGGGAAAAAAAAAATAATTTTGGAACAAAAACGCAAACAAACGCGTTTACGTTCCTTTTTGTTCCCAGGAACAAAAAAACAAAAATATGTGTTCCTGGGAACGAAACACATTTTACCATGCGGGGCCTAAGGGTGCGTTTGTTTGTGTTTACATTTTTTTTTTTGTTCCGGGAAACGAAATAGAAAAAACTATTTAAATACGGGGAACAGGTTTTTGAACAAAAGAACGCGTTTGGTAAACTTGTTCCTGGAATAAAAAAGAACGAAAACATGTTTGGTAAATTTGTATTCTTTTTTTGTTTCTTTTAATTTCTTAATATATTTATTTTATTTTTCATTTTTTCTTTCTTTTTCTTTTTTATTTTTTTCTTGTGGTCGGTCGCCGGCGTCGGCCATGGCCGGTGACTGGCCGACGAGGGCCGGCGGCCTCACCCAGCCACGGCGAGGCTTGCCGGCCCCCGACGAGGCCGAGCCTCGCCGGTGGCTGGGCGAGCTCGAGCTCGCCCCGCCAAGGCAAGGCGACACCGACCTAGCAGAAGAAAAAAAAAAAAAAAGAAAAGAAAAGAGAGGAGAGAGAAAAGTTGTTCTTAAAAATTGTTCCAGAAATAAGAAATAATTTTTTTTTTGGTTTCTTGTTTCTGTTCTTTTTTTGTTTCCGGAAATAAAAAAACAGAATTTTTGTTCAAAAACAGAAACAAATAACATAAACAAACAGGCCCTAAACATTTAAATCCAGTGGTTTGCCCCCACGTTCTCTTTTTTATTGAACTCTATTACAAACACCAAAACAATCCTCTGACACCCCTACCATCATGCATGATATCACATCTCAGTCGAGCCACTGCACTTCACCGTACACGTGGCCAAATATATCACCAGCACCATCATCATCACCATCATGACTTTGTTGTTTCGGATACCTTGAAGGGGAGTTTCATAATTCAATCTTAAGATCATTTCACGCATTTCTTGACGTATGCACGGCATAGAAATTATTGAATGTGCAGTGTGGGCTTCAGTCAGCCACTGAAGAAGACATCAAATCTTTTGGCCCCATCACCTCTCTCTCTCTCTCTCTCTCTCTCTAGCCAAGAAAGGGAAAACCAGAAAGAAATTTCATACCATCATTGTTATATAATTGGAAGTTTTGGTTGAGAGAGAGAGAGAGAGAGAGAGAGAGAGAGAGGAGGGAGATGGGACATTGGACAAATGAGATGGACATTAGGACAAGGCCTTGGTGGGTTGGAAAGATGAATATGCAAGAGGGGGCATTGAATGAGGGAAGAAAAGATTCGAGGCAAGGACGCAATCTCTGCATGGAATAGTGATAGCTCGTAAGAGAGAGAGGAGGTTATTTCGTTCCTATTACCACTATGTGACGCAAAGAGGGATGATAACTTGTGGCATGGAATGTCTAACAGACAATGAATAATTAATGAGGAGGGCACAAAGAAAGAAAAAGATACATTCTCTTTAACGATATGATAGTATTGGACAATCACGTCACCAGACATAGTCATAGATTCGTATTTTCCTTTGAATCGTTCTTTTGATTGATGGATTATATGTATTCAAACACCATTGGTATTTACTTTCAATTGAGTTTACATGTGAGCGATATCTATGTTTATAACTTGTCAATCAAAAAGTCGGTTTGAGGAAGCCTTTCTTCCAATCAGGAATTGAGAAGAGCAAAAGCTTAAGACTGTATATAGGAGGGGAAGATGAAAGAGTTATTAGGATGGAGAGTATATTTGGCCTAGCTGTTGAAATGTCAAAGGACATCTCAATTTCTTGGTCACAACAAAAACTCTAGACATTAACCGTGTTTCTTGGCCGAGAAATGCGACTGAGATATGATGCAATTTCGTAGAAAGGACATATTGTGCACTCGAGGAAAAAAACACCGCTGAACCTTTGACCCGAGGACCCTATGGCTGAAGCAGGGCGATCGAGTTCAACAAGTTTTAGATCAAGACTCCAAATAACTAGGAGAAATCCTAACTTTAGCCTAATTCCTAAAAAACTCTAAACTTTAGGTTCGATCCTAATTTCGCCTTGAAATTTTTTTCTCAGAAAAAATCCTCAAGTTTCACTTTAGTTTCAAATCTATCCACACGTCTAAAAATCTCCACTAATTTACTCCAAATTATTAACATTAGAACTAGTTAGAAATTCATTATTGAACTTGCACTTTCATCGGCACCCTCACCTTGTAAAAAACACTAGCAACCTCTTGATATTTGATAACATTGACAAAATTAGTGGCAATTTCTCGATGCGTCATTAGATATGGGATTAGGGTGAAAGTTGGGGATTTTTTTATGAAATAAATAAAAAAAAAAGTTTAGGATAGATAGAGATTGAACCTAAAGTTTAGGATTTTTTAGGAAATAAGCCCACTAATTTCAAACTCAACTGACATACCAAACCATAAATCATCTCTCTTATTCTAACAATATTGTTCATCTCGATTGCCATAATAATAAGATAAATTATTCAAAGGGCTCCGACCGGCGTATATATACGCCACATTCAATTGCAAGGGGGATATAGCAAACAAACAAGGACTCTTCTCTTTTTCAAGGGGAGAAGAAGAGCAAATACGCCAAACTGCAAGGGGGTTAGTGCAATTTTACCCATGAAGCGAGTACGAAATGTGAAGGTTGTCTCCTAGTGTAGGAAACATATGGAACACAAAAGCGTGTGGTGAATTGAAATTGAAATAGTCGGACAAAAGAAGATGTTGGAAAAGGGCCAATGAACCGTACGATCTGGTCAGAAAGAGAGATGTGAATTTCTTGTTCTATTTTCTGGATTTTGGCGAAAAGAAACGTATTTTGAAATTCCGCTAAAAATTTCATTTTTTGTTCCTTGTTCGGCTAGAGAGAGAGAGAGAGAGAGAGAGAGAGAAGAGAATAGACAAAGGAAAAGGCAAGGAGCAGAGGGGGGAAGAGGGGCAGTTCGGATTGAGAATAATGGTGAAAGGCACGAGACATGAGAAGACCCATTAATATGAGAGAGAGAGAAAGAAAGAGAGAGAGAGTGATGAGAGGCTTATGCTGGGCTTATACCGTATATTTCTCTCTTCATTATTCACACACTCTCTCTCTCTCTCTCTCAATCATCGTCACGTCGTTTTTGGTTCGCTCCTCCCGATAATCCCCCCAGAATTCCACGCCTCCCCTTTCTCTCTCTCTCTCTCTCTCTCTCTCTCTCTCTCCCCTCCCTCTCTGCCTCGAACGACAGCTCTATGGCCTAGTCAACCTCACATATGTCCGTATGCTACATGCTCTCTTGTTCTTGAGTTCGAGCAAATGTTCTGCTTGCACTAACTTCTACTCAAGAACGAATTAAAACCGAGCCAGAAAACACCACGATGTGAAATGAAATCTTAGGTGCTTCCCTATGCATGCGTGTCTCGCTTAACTATCCTCTTGATCCGATAGCACATGAGTTCGATTTATGCATATTAAGAACACTCAAAATATTATATGTACTGTTCTTTAAGGTTATATGTACTGTTCTTTAATAATTCATGAAGATCTAATATAATCAAAAGCCTTTTATTTCAATGAGAGGTGTAAGTAAACTTCTACTCCGAATATATATATATATATATATATATATATATATATATATAGGGTAAATGATTGACTGATCATAAAGATATCTGATGGTATAAAATTTTTTTACATAAACTTACTGTTGATTCGAAAAGGTCAATAATTATAATCCTCAAAAAGTGATCGGGTAAAAGGGTGTATATATATTTTCTAATACAGCAAAGGTACATGCGCTATATTTCCGTATTAAATCTTCCTACTTTTGTCTTTCCCATATTAGACCTACTGGCTACACCTACGCACATCATTCTCTCTCTCCCCCTCTCTTGGTCCAGTCTTCTATCTCTTTCTACTGATCAATCCCCTTCCCTGAAAATCTGAGAAACTCAAATTCCCCCCCCCCCCCCCTCTCTCTCTCTCTCCCCCTCAACTGTTCAACCCCAACTAACCACCCATTTTTTCTTATATATTATAATAGCTGCAGAAACCCTCATCGTCTCCCTTCCTAGGCACAGCAACACATTCCATATTTGAACCATATCTACCTTGGTCAAAGTGAGGGCTCTACCATTTCTGTTTGTTGAACTCCCCCCACCCCCCCATAAAGCTTTGGACCCTCCATACCCTTCCATTCCCCTTCTTCACTCGAGCCCATAACACTTCACTTCACTCCGTAAAACCACAAGAACCATCCTTTTCCTTTCTCCCTCCCTCCCTCTCTCCCTCTCTCTCGCTCTGTCTCTCGTGTGCAACGAAAAAGCTTCTAGTTTCCGAGAAACCCTAGCGTTTCGGCATTGAACTGTTGCTGTCAAGAAACATGTATATGATGGGTTGTCATGATGATGGAGATCTGTACATGGGCGAATCCTTCAACGGCCGAAAGCTCCGGCCCCTCATGCCGAGGCCGGTCACCAATCCTTCCCCTAATAACGGCGGCACCAACGCTGCGCCGCCTTGCTTGAGCCGTATCCACGGTGCCGACTTTTTCGCACTGAATCACCATCTCGGTATACATTGATCTCTTCTCCTCTTTCGTCTTCTTTAGCTTTTCATAGAATAAGAAGCATGTAATCTTCTATTCATGCTTTTGAATCCATAAGTGATGTTCATGATTAGTTCCAGCTTATCAATTTGCTTTTTTCTTTCCCCTCTTTTTCGATGAATAAATTCATTTTCCTCAACTAGAACCACTGGCATTTTTTTTGCAGCGACTATGGCTGAGCAAAGCAAAAGAGAGTTCAATTCGCCACAGGTCGTGGTGAGCTCGCGGTGGAACCCCACACCGGAGCAGCTACGGACCCTCGAGGAGCTATACCGGCGCGGGACCCGGACCCCCAACGCCGACCAAATCCAGCAGATCACCGCGCAGCTCCGCCAGTACGGCAAGATCGAGGGGAAGAACGTCTTCTACTGGTTCCAAAACCACAAGGCCAGGGAACGGCAGAAGCGCCGCCGCCAGATGGAGGCAGGCCCTGAGGAGCCGAACCGTGATGCCGAAGAATTAGAAAGGAAAGAAACAGGTGACACTGCGCTCCCGCATTGGGCTCTTGAGTTATAAAGGCCAAAGGGTCATTGCACATACAGTTCATGTTCATGTTCTTGTCTATTTTTCATAGCATTGGAGTTCCCTTCATTCCTGCTGTTATCATTAATCTATCATGAGAAACCTGGTTTTTTTTTGTTTTGTTTTTTTTTTTTTTGTTTTCCGGGTGAGGGTCACATGGAATGTGGGAGACAGGACTAGAAGAGAGAATTATGGGGTTGTTTTAGTCCTATTAGAGTCTTCTGATATGTTGCTTTTTGTGATATATTCTGTTTGTTGGGTTGTGATGTAAAGTTGTGTTCTTTCTGTTTTTCTTTTTGTCTACAGGCGCGAGTAGGACAGGGCTTGAAGTTGAAGAGACCAAGAACAACTGGGCACCCCTTATAAACTGCAGTACACTAGCAGAGGTCCTTAATTTCTCTCTTCTTTTTAAGTACTTTCTTTGTTTGTAGTCATAAACTTCTTTCATACTGCTCAAAAAGACCATTCTCTCTTGAATTTGGAACATCCTTTTTCGAAATCTCGGTATCTCAAAAGGGGCCCCATGAAAAGCGATTAAGGGTTACTTATGTTCATATGATTAGGAGATAATTCAAACTGAGAGACTCATGATAGAAAGGAGATGAGAAAAAGAACGTTTGTTTTAAGGGATAATGCAGAGAAGAGAAGGTGAAAAAGAGAGGCTTTTCTTGTGTTTGTTGGGAAATGAAAAGAGTCGTCCAAAAGCTGCAATCCTTCCTTTCTGTCGGGGCAGCTGCTATGAAACTTAGCTGGGCTTTCTGGGGGTCTGTGCTTCATTCATTCACCAATTCCGCTCATCTCATTCTTGGCCCCTCTCTCTCTCTCTCTCTCTTTCTGATACAAGCACGCCTAATGATATACACAGACATGTATCCATTTTCCTCTCTCTCTCTCTCTCTCTGCAGATCTTGATACAATGCAAGTCTGGGAAAATGAAATATACTTCATATCTTTCCTTTACCCAGAAGAGAAAAGCAGAACATATTCTATCGAAACTTCAGCATAAGTCAAACCCATGGTGCAGTGGTTGTCCCTCCTTTTCCTTCCCTGATGATAGCGTTCATTTTCTCTAAAGAAGTGCGCGATATTATGGATAATATGATACGGATAACTGAATACACCTCGGTTTTATAAGTCAATCTCAGCGTACTTAGCGTTATTGTTTAAAGATATAATGAAAGCTTACACATCATTTTGGCATACCGATGGAGCAAAATACTTGGTAAAAAAGAGTTGGAAAAGACAGTACAAACCCTAGGCATAGCTAGTTAGTACAATCTTCTGGCCTCTCACGTCCAATGTCAAGGGTCCTTTCGGGGACTCGAATGGTACACTCAACTTAGATTCCTAGGTGGGGGCAAATCATGAGTGGTCTCCTAATTTCTGTCATTTCAAATCGGTTGTTGGCATGCACGTAGTTTCCAAGAATTGTCCATGTGTTTCGGCCCAATTAAATCTTGAAAGCTAAGGAAGTTTTTCTTCATGAATTATTTTTTTCCTTTTTTTCTTCTTTGCAGGAACCCGCAGGAGCTACGACTCAGAAGGCACCAAAAGCAGGATCGGCAGCAACTTTGGCAGAGCGTAGAACGAGATCGTCGTCGTCTGATCAGTGGATCAAATTCGACGATGGAGAATTTCAGTGGACGAGAAGGCACAGCGCCAGCAACTTTCTGGAGAGGAATGCCACGTGGCAGATGGTGCAGCTGTCCTCTTGTCCTCATCCCACTCACCTCATAAATACCACAGCCCCGTCCACAGTCGCACCGCCTGCCGCCCCAGCTCTCCACCCCGCCGCCGCTAGGGCATTATCGATGGACCCTAACAAGATCCTCAAGGCTCATGAACTCAGGAGCTTCTTCGTGTCCTCGCCGTTCCGAGATGACCCTGATCTGGCAAGCGGTGGCGGCGGCGGCCGAGAGTGCGAGGAGGACTCCCAAACCCTTCAATTGTTCCCGCTCCGCAGCGGCGACGACTTCGACGGGAAGAGCACCAGCCCTCCGTCCCATCATCAGCACCAGTTCTTTGAGTTCCTACCTTTGAAGAACTAGGGCATGTTGCATGGACTTGTGGTTCTAAAAGCCTGTGCTCAGATCATGATCATCTCATGGCGTTTTGTGCTAGGGTTTGATTCCATAAGAATTATTATTATTATTATGTATGGTATGATATGACGATCTCCAGTTTGAAAAGTGGGGAGAGCACAGATGATGTTGACCCTTTGATGCTTTACATTTCATGGGAGATGCGATGGAATATTGGGTGGGTTTGGAGTGTGAGAGGGAGGGTAAATATTACCCTAAAGTGAAATCGACCCACGTTGGTTCTTTCAATGAAAAATGAACTATATTCAATGAGAATTTGACTGAGATGTATGTTAACTTTGACAGGGTCATACGTTGTCCGAAAGAGATAGAGAGAGAGAGAGAGAGAGAGAGAGAGAGAGAGAGAGAGAGAGAGAGAGAGAGAGAGAGAGAGAGAGTATTTGTGGGAATTCTATTTGAGAAATTAAGAGATTGATGTGGAAAGGGAGCGTCTGAATGGGGAATCTGGATGTGAGAGATCCATGTGATATTGAAGTGACTTAGGAAAAAGGCTGGTCTGCTTCGTGGGGATAGAGGTTTGTTCTCCATTGCATTTCGAGAAGAAGAGTGGCATGTTGTTCATCAATTATTGCTGAAACGAGGGCCTGTGCGGATGGAAACGGAAAACAAGAAAGCGGACAATTTCTTCCCCGGTGAAAAGGACCATGGAGACGAAGCTCCACTACAATACATTTTGCTGATTATGTCTTATTCACTCAGAATTCAACCAACCATCGAGGATAGAAAAAAATCTGAAATTTGAAAAGTGTTCATGTGCCGATTGGATTGGACATTCTGATATGATACTAGAGTCGGGTTTTATGTTAATTTTTTCAAATATCATGTGTCATTCCTAATCCCACTTGCGCGTGAAATAAGGTGTTAAAGTATCTCACATTTATTATCTTCCCTATTCATGTGCTCTTTACATATTTGTCCCCTTCAAAATTTCACGTGTCATTTCTAATTCGACTTACACGTGAGAAAGGACGTTAAAACATCACATATCTAATTCATATACTCTTTAGATATATCGTCTCCCTCCAAATAAAAGTTTATACTGTTGGTTGGACATTCTCAACAAGAAGGAGCTAAACTTGTTAATTTTGTATATGGGTATAGGATATGTTGAAATTAAGATATCCATGTTGATTGTTGAATCAAACGTTGTGGAGTGATGTCTTGAGGAAGTGCTGATCATTGTGATTTTTGACCCCCTCTTCCATAGTGTTGTGTTTACAATGAGAGAGCCAGGTTTTGCTGTCGGTGCACCTAGCTTTTCCTCATCTAATTTTTCTGATCTTAAGCATGAGCAAGCAAGTTGGGATTTCGCTTGCTTCTTCATACAAAATAATAAGGACCCGAGTCATGCCATAACGCTTCTTCTTCAAAAAGATCGTGTAAACTAATGAACAAAGATATCTTTACATTTCTTCTAATGATTAGATTTCGCCCTTAAGCTGGTGCATCGAGGACTTAAGCTTCTTTGCGGACCATATTATTGCACGGCGTGAAATGGGATGACAGAAGGATCTGTTTTTTGTGAATGTACCATAGTGAAAAGACATGGTCATTACTAGAGAAGGTGTAAATGATAGCTAACAACATGAAATATCCTCTTTCGTCTTTAGTAAACTTTAAAGCCGTGGTAACATGTGTAGCCAAATTCTAAATAGGATCAGGTTAAGCAAAACTCTCAAGTCCTGTAACTCAACATGCGTCCAAGCAGACAAATTTTAGAAAAGAATTAGGTCAACTTACGTGGAATCGAAAATTTGATGAAGCCTAGTTAAAGCTGGAAAATAATACTAGTTAGCTTAGCAATTAAAAATACATAATATACCTCGATTATGACGGCATTACTAATGGAACCGGATTGTTTACATGAACATGAATGCCAAACATTTTTATAACCCTAGACTAGATTACTTGTGGATATATAAAATCTCTTTATATGATGCAGATACACGTATGACTAGGTTACTAGATATTTTCATCTTTAGCAATAAATTGGGTAAGGTAAAATTTAGGGTTTGCGAACAGAATTGACTGAGGTAGACCTCAGACTGCCAAAGAAAGTGACCATACCTAAGACTGCTCCACATATGGAGACAGGCCCCAATCGATGGACCAGAAGTTTCCTCTTACATGAAATGCCCACAAGACATCATGTGACCCCCTTCTCTCTCTCTCTCTCTCTCTCTCCACCCGTCGCTCTTGTAATAATTTGGTAATTATAAATTAAATATATTTCCCTTCCATAAAATTAAAAAAAAATTTAAAAAGAAAGAAAATGTTGGCAATGTGTTGATTTCCTCTTTCTTTCTTCCTCATCTATATCATGAGGTCATCATAGATTCTGTCTCTCAATCCTTGTCTGACAGTGCAGTTAATGTCTTGGGTGAATACTTTTGTCTCGATCTTATTCATAATTTTCCCCTGTCGCTGTCTTTATTAGACATCATAAACCCCTGCTCCTCTCTTTTATTTTTTATTTTTGGGTGTGGCCAGAAATTCTATGTGAATGATAGAGAGTTCAAGGTGAAAAAAAACGTATCTTTCCATCATGATAGGCAAGTAAATTCCTAGTATGTTTACTGAAAAAAAAAATAGTTATGATTAGTGATGATTTTAGTTGAGAAAAATGCAAGATATGACCACCTCAAAATTTAGAGTAAATATATCATGTAAATACAAGTTTAAAGTTTTTCGGTGTCATGAAAAGATAACTTGAGATAAATATATCACACGAGTATAATTTTGACGTTTCTTGTGTCACAAAAAAAAAAATTTGAAATAAGTATGTCACATAGGTATAGATTTGGGGCTTTTTAGGACACAAATTTTTTTTAAGGTAAATATGTCATTGTGGGCATAGTTCAGGCTTTTTTGTTGCCTTTTCCCTTTATTTTTAGTAGGTATATGTAGCAATAAAGAAGTTCCATGCAATTTTTTTTTTTTTTTTCTTTCCCCTCTTTTATATGTATATTCTACTCTTGGTTGGATTGAGAAACTGATCTTCGCAACTAATGCCTAATGCCATGAAAGTCAATGCTTTGTTTTTTCTTATAATTTAGGGGCGGGCATGTAAAGTTGACTGCCTCAAGGCTCATGAAATACCTTGCAAGCCCAATAAATGGTTAAGTCTAAGCATTTGGTTGGTGCAGGTGATCTTGACCTAGACCATACTACATGCGATCTGTGGAATCCGAATGAGTGATGTTTAAATTTTTAGTTAGAAATCTCCCAACGCTCCAATCACCCACGCCCCTAAAGGATCATGAAACACCCTGCAAGCCTAATGAATGATTAAGTCTAAGCATTTAGCCGGTGCAGGTGACACTGACCTAAGACAAAATGCATGCAATATGTGGGATTTGAATGAGTGACACCTAAATCATGAGTTAGAAATCTCCTGATGTTCTAACTAATCATACTCTCAAGAACTCATGAAACACCTACATGACCAATGAATAATCAAGTCCAGCCATTTAGTCAATGTAGACACCCGACCCAGAATATTATGCGTGCTTATGGGATTTGAACGAGTGACGTCTACATCTTGAGTCACAAATCACCCGACACTCCATCTGACCACGCCCTCTAGGAAGTCGAGCGTCAATGTTCTATGCGTGCCTAGTGCTCTTTAAGACATAAGAACAGATATTCAAAACTGAATAGAAGAGCAATGTAGCTTAGCGTGTTGTGCACGGAAACCAACTTTGAAGTCACTCAGAAACTAAACCATATGATACATGTGTCCATAAATTGCAGACGAGACATTAACGAGAAGAGTGCATTTTCCATCGCCCTTTGAAGAGCCGAGGCCATGCATTGCGCCGGGCCCAAGCCCTCTGCACGTCGGTCTGTTCTGCGAAGTCATGAACACAAAGCGTCTCCTTTTCTTGTGGGGGACAATCCAGCTGCATTTCAAAGCAGACATCGTTGAAAATGTAAAGTGAAGTAATAATGCTAGTTGTACCATAAAAGATGTGCGGAATTAGTGTATTCGGTGATATAGCAGTACGAGAATTCAGACGAGGTGGGTCATATTCAAACGTGCAATAAAAACCTATCGCGTTATTTAACACATCAATTTGATTAAATTTACACATTGATCTTTATATATATATATATATATACTAATGGCTAATGCTTCTCGATCGAGTCATTTTAGGGGTAAAAGAAACCGAGCTCTCATTCTTGCATTCATTTTGAATCAAACAAAATCAATTGTCGAGTACGTCATGCTGGCTTCACTACTTCACTAAATCTTACCCATCTCAAATAAGATGAGCAATCCCCATCTTCTTGCGACTTGTTAAGACCTGTCAAAATGGACCATAAACCCATTTTTTAATCCATATTTATGGGTTGAGTTGTTATATTACTTAGTTATATTTAGATAATGGATTTAGAATGGTAAAATCTAAAATAATATTGATGCTAGTATTGTTCACAATTTACCTACACATTACTCACCTTTATAAATCTTTATCGCTTTTACTCGATCTTGCGCTCGCTCGCTCACTCTATGCTCGAGCATTAGTTTGAGTTTAAGTTTTCCTAGACTAAGTTAAATATGGAAGCGGCTTAACCATATGCGTTGGGCATGGGTTGAGTTAGATATGATTTACCAGATTTGTATTATATGGAAATTAATCAGGTTGAATGAGTCAACTTGGGCTGGATCATTTGTTGACCTGACTCGATCTATCCATTTGGCAGGTCTACTTGTGATTGCAATTTTTATTCAACTCTTCCCAGCAATAGAGTAAAAAGTGGCTATAAACGTTGTCTTAAGACTTGACCATTTCCACAAGCGTACGCTCAACGTAGGTCAATTATTGCACTCTAGGACCACCTTAGGGAAGACTTCACAGTACAAGGTCAAAGCAAGTAATCAATTGGGCTGGGCCCTCGGGAAAGGGGTTCTAGAAGTTGGGCTCTATCCGGGCCTCATTAGGGTTTTGGACTTGATGGGCCTTCTCAATTTTGGTACTTTTGGGCCTATCTTTCCCCTCGTAATCCAAAAACTTTTCCACCTATTGGGTTAACAACGAAATCCCATAATGCTTACCTAGTCGAATCGAGCTACGCAGACCGATCGAGCGGTTTTTCTAAGAAGGCGTTCAGGAAGCCTACCTCGAACGGCAAACTTCTGGACCTGCGAAATAATCCACTAACCACATGGATCGAAATCAGATTTTTCTCTTGTTAGTGGTGGCCATCTTTCTTGGAACAAAAATTGGCCCAATCACTTGTGTGTTTTAGCTCGGTCCATGCTTTTGGACTAGATTTCCCCCACCATCCAATCTGGGCCCATTGAATAAACTAAACTATTTCACTTTATAAATTATTTTTTGGGGCAGCATTTTTCTCTTTAAATGAGGATCCTTGCACAATGCATGTGATATAATATTCTCATCAAAATGCATTCTTATCTTGATAAGTTAAATTATTTCAATTTTTTGTATTTTTTTTTTTACTTTCTAAATGAGGGACCTGTAAAATGCATATCATGTAATTGTCCTCTATAGAATGCATTCACATAAATCTGTGCGTATGATCTCAAAGGTAATTCGGCACCGTAAAAAAATCCTCCCTAACCAACGAAAAATAATTAAAAATTAACTTTATACTCAAAAAAAGGTTTAAACCGAACATGTCGGAGAACTTTTTGCGACATGGAGAAACTACCGTATGATAAACATAAAATGTTATGGTGATAACATGATGTAATCGAGAACGTGACTCGATATTTTTTTTTAATGTAATTCTTAAAAATTCAAGAAAAAGGTGGAGAAAGTAATTCATCACGTAAGATATCTTCTCTTAAATCGCGATCCAAAAATCCCCTTCTTTTTTTTTTTTAAGGGACGGTTAAACCGACCATCATGGGCTTTTTCTTTTTCTTTTTCTTCTTGTTCTTTTAACGCTAACCGACAGGTGCTTCAGTTTTTTAACCTTGACGTGGATCTACGAGTTACTTATGTTTTCGTCCTTTTTCTTGTTGGAGTTGCAAGATTTTTTGGGAAACAAACGACGTCGCGTTCAATGTACTCGATTCCTGTACCTGGTCATTAGACGACAACAATTCCAATAGAGGAATCTCTCCCCCCATGTCAGATTCGCTGCCAACAAAATTTTAATAATTGCCTCCCTTTCTGCACCGGTAAATCGGCTAATCGCGTTAACAATTCCCTTTAAGCGATGGGATCGCAAATCTGCCGCGGTGTGTCATGTATGGTCATGTCAAACGGGGATCGGATCCGGATTGGATCGAATCAAGAATGATCCGATTCAAATTAATCCATAATACTCATGCTCGACTTAACTTATATTCAATCCAATTATTATATTTAAATAATAAATTATATATTTATCTAATAACTTAAATTTTTAAAACAGTTAGCGTGAAGTTAGAGGTCTCAATTTTAAATTTTTCCACATCCCATTTATCTTCATAATTAAATTTTCACACTTAGATTAAGCGTGAGATGGAATGTTAAAATATTTAAGTAATATACTACGCATTCATCTAGTGGCTTAAGTTTTTAAAATAGTTTACTATAACCCTATTAAATTCTCACGTGGTGACAAAGCTGAAGGTCCAAGCCCCATTTATCTCATTATTTAAATTTTCACGCCTAATACTAAGCAAAAGACCAGACTAAATAAGAAGGGGAATGTTAATATATTTAAATAATAAACCACACATTCATCTAGAAGCTTAAATTTTTCAAAATAGTTGGCAATTTCATGTGGTGTTAGAGTTAGAGGCCCTTAGTTTGAATGTTTCCAAGCATCATTTGTCGCCCCATTTCAATTTTCATGTATAATACTAGACAAAAAAACCAAACTAAGCATAAGCGGGAATATTAGAATATTGTGGAAAGCCATTTGTCGCCCTATTAAAATTTCAATGCTTAGTACTAGGTAAAAAGATTAGACTTAGCGTGAGAATGAGTGTTAGAATATTGTGGAACCACTACCACAGGAGGAACTATGAAATGAAGGACTTTTCCTTTCCCCTTTCAAGCACTTTTCTTTCACTGTGTCATCGAGCTTAGTTCATAAGTCAAGGGAGAAGCTAGTTGCCCCAATAGCAGAACTCATCCTAGAAAGCCTTTGATTCATAGTACATGGCACAGCCCTTTTACCGCTCCTCTCGCTACCACAAAATCCTAGCCCAGGAGCACAACATGGGAGAGTGTTAGAATATTATGGGACCATTGCCGAGGGAGGAATTATATAATGAAGGACTTTTCCTTTCCCCTTTCAAGCACTTTTCTTTCACTCTGTCATCGAGCTTAGTTTAAAGGTCAGGGGAGAAGCTACTTGCCCCAATAGGGGAACTCATCCCGGAAAGCCTTTGATTCATAGTACATGGGACTGCCCTTTTTCCGCTCCTCTCGCTACCACGAAATCCTAGCCCGGGAACACAACACCTAGCCACTCTATTTCCAGCTTCGCGAGACAGTGCCATCCCAAGTCAAGCGTAAAAAGACCATACTATGCGCATTAGGGAGTGTTAGGATATTGTTGGATTACTGTCAACTGTTTCAAAAGTTCTGTTAGATGAATACCTAATTTATTATTCTAACACTCCGCCTCACGTTTAGTATTAAAAGCTTAGCCTGGTTTTTTTGCCTAATAGTAATCGTGGAAATGTATTGGAGTGGCAAATGGAGCTTGGAAAGATTCAAATTCAGAATCTCCAACTCTGATACTATGTGAGATTTATGGGATCATTGTCAACTGTTATAGATGAAAGCGTGATTTAATATTTAATTATTTTAACACTTTCCCTCGCATTTAGTTCGGTCTTTCTGCCTAAACCTAAGTGTGGACATATTTAATTGATGAGGCAAATAAGGTCTAGAAAGATTTGAACTCAATTCCTCCAAATTCTAATATTATGTGAGATTTTGGTAGGATTACAGCCAACTATTTTAAAAGTTTAAGCTATTATATAAATGTGTTGTTTATTATTTAAATATTCTAACGGACTCAATCCATACTGCTAAATATTATACTCAAATTTAGGTGAAAGCATAAGCAAGCGTAGGGGTGATCAATTCCTGGTTCCCAATGGTGATCGATTCCCAATTCCCAAAATTGGGAGCCATGGATCAGGCTGGTTGGTCTTAAGACCATAAATCAAATCGAATCATCGATCCAATCCAATCCGATCCAATGAAAACAATCATTTTTTTTTTTTTTTTTTAATAATGGCAACCAACCTCCAAGAGAACATCACAAGCTCCCTGCAACATCATGCATGCCCTCCAAGACCTGCATTGTCATCTTGGCTTTGCTATGTTTATTATCTCTTGGCAACTCGATTGATTTTTCAACTTTTATGCCGTTTTCAACTTTGGCAACTCCAATTCTAAGGTGGGCATTGGCACGCTCTTTGCTAAGGATGGGAAGTGACGATGGCTGATCGGTTTGCTCTGGTTTGATTCCCGATTTGAGTCCCCATTGGAACCAAAACCAAACCGTCCAAACACCGATTCCACTTTTAGAAACTGGGAACCGGGCCGACACTCTTGAGAACCGAACCAAATCGGTTGGCTTGATCCAGTCTGAGCGATTTTCAATTTAGACGGTCTGTCTTGCATACCCCTAAGCAAGCAAACAGATCAAGTGAGGCGAGGAAGAATCATAGAAGTGGATTGGGTGTAAATAAGTTATGAACTCATTTAACATCCATATTGAACCATTTATGATCTTATTGACTATAAGTAACACTATCAATAACTCAACCTATCAAATATGAGTTAAGAAATAGATCAATAGGTCTAGTCCCGTTCGAGTCAAATTCGAGATTAGCATGGCCTTATTAAGATATCAGCCATCGGGAAATCTCTCGCACGAGGTATATTAGAGCTAAACGGAATAGAACGAGCGTTTTTATCTAACTCGTGATCACGTGAAAACCAGCGACCATTCATTATTAGGCTGAATCGTCTGATTTCATCTCAGCGGCTAGATCCTCCGCCAGACGGTATTCATGGTACCGTTGATATTCCCTTTTTTGGCTGGGTCCCCCCAGCCTTCATTCATCACGAGCTCGAGGAATCCCTATGTTTTCGATCAACGGCTCTGGTCGACGTGGAAAGCACAAGCATCCCCCGGTCAACCGCTCCGATTTCGGTGCTCCCCGGTGGGCTCCTGAGTTACCCAGTACACCGCATTTCTCTTGGTAATATCAATAGAAAGCCAAGAAATAAAACTGGTTTGCACTATGATCTTTGGTATTGTTTTGTTTTTCTTTTTTCAATATAAAGCTTGATCCGTCCATTGTTAAGTTCCATGTGAAAATCTGGAACATGAATACTCCGAATGGTATGGGAAAGGATCATCTGGATCATCTAATGAAGTATAGTCATCCTTGCAAATTCCTCAAATTTCCGTATCCCCAAGGTCCGTCACCACCAAAAGATATCAAATGCCCTTTTTTTTTTTTTTGGTGAATTTTCGAAGCAAAAAGCGCAAAAGTGAAGAGTTGTATTCATTACAGGAGGTCACAACACCACATGACACAACGTGACATAATTTCACAATCAAACAAGCTTCTTATTACTTATCATCTCTTATGTTGGGACATTGATTGGCTGGCGGCAGGTTCCTTCTTCAAGTCTCGATTTTAGGATATCATAGGAAAATAGGACTTGTTTCACCTATGTAACGAGTGCAATGCACGTGTGGTAATGTAAGACAAATCACGTCTCTGGTTTTTTCTACCTATTGAATTGAAAAAAGACCAAGGATGACATAGATTTTTTCACTTTTGCAGCCCGAAAATGCGTGATTGCCGTAACTTTAAGGGTGATTGCACATGGGCAACGGGGGCGGAAGCACTTCTTCTCACTACGGAAGATGGACGAGCATCGTGGATGTGGGTTTTGTGCATGCAGGCAGGGGACGCTTTGATTCCCTTCGTCACATGGAATGCCAATGCCAATGCCAATCACCTCTTCCTTCCTTTCTTTATCAGCATTTTCTTGGTCCTTGAATGCAGACAACTATACTCCACTGACCCCTCTGACGTCCTCGATTCACGAGCCAAACTTTTGTTTCACTCTCTGTTCCTCTCTCTCTTTCTTTCTCTCTGAAAAGTAATTGACAGGGGAGAGATGGAAGAAGGGTCATCTTTAATCACAGCAGACCAGACCCCACGACTTCTACCCTCTCCGTTTTATATCATTATTCACCTCCATCGGGGGAAAACAGCAGGAAAAGAAGGGGGAGCCATTAAAGTGAAAACCCTACTGATGTTTTTTCCTCTCTATATAAAGGCACTTCCTCAGTAGGAGGTGAAGAGAGTGGAGAGAGCCGAGTGAAGAAGCTCCTTTCCTTGAACTCTCTTTTTTTGTCTCCTTCGTTTGCACTGAGTCTGGTTTGCTGATTGGGGGGTCCTGCTGAGCTCGACAACAATGGCGGCAACGCTGAGGCCTGTGCTTCCTCTGCTCCTCCTGTTCGCGCTCCTCTGCTTCCACATTGCAGGTATACCCACATGCACTCTCCCTGTCTCTCTATCTTCCGTCTCTCGGGCCTGCTGTCTCCACATTGCAATGCAGGGGAAGTACATGCACTCACTCTGTTGACAGCACTGTAGAAACCCATCATTCTTTCTCATAGGCATTTTCGGCTCTTGCCTCCATTTTAGGGAAATTTCTTGAATGCCATTGTTGAACCACGAAGACGAGACACATTTTGGGGAAAGAACTTGGATCTGTAGATCTCTTTTTAGCCATTTTCGTTTTGCAACAGTGTGCCAATAAAGAGGGTCACATCGAGTAGCATCAGGCGATCGAAGTTTCTGTTCAAGAGCACGTTCGTTTAGGCTTTTGCTTTAGGCAAAAAGTACTCTAAACAACTTGAGATATCTAGTGAACTCGTGCTCTTTATGTGCCAAAGTGAAATCTAAGAAAGTTCATTCGGTGTTTGAATTAAAGTAAATTTGCGAGAGCCGAAAAGTTCGAAAAAGAAACATTAAAATACGAGTCACTCTAAACATTCCGTAAATCTAGAAGCTCAAATTTGTCGGTAGTTTCATAGGATTCTTTGAGAAGAAGAGCCTTTTCACTTTCGATGATGCAGAATGAGTGGTTTTTCAAGTTTTGTATCAACTTGCATTGTGACATCTGGACCGTGTGAAGCATGAATAGTGTATCGACACTCCGAATTCTATGAACATCGAGGCTTGATGCAGATGTTGCTGGTTCTAAACAATCCGGACCGCCCCATTTGCGACTTGTCAAATTTTAGCGGTTTGCAAGTGAGATGAAAACACTGGGCTGTGCTGAACATCCTGCTTTGCATTGTTGTTGTGCAGACGAGGCGTCGGCAACAACCGTAACCTTCGTCAACCGCTGCACGCACCCCGTTTGGCCGGCCATTCAGCCTGGTGCCGGCAAGCCCCTCCTCGCCCGTGGCGGCTTCACCCTCCTGCCAAACAAGGCCTCCACGATCCGGATGCCGGCCCTCTGGTCCGGCCGCTTCTGGGGCCGCCACGGCTGCACCTTTGATGCCAATGGACACGGCCGGTGCGCCACTGGGGACTGCGGCGGCTCCCTCCAATGCAACGGCCTTGGCGGCACCCCTCCTGCCACCCTCGCTGAGATCACCCTAGGCAACGACCAGGACTTCTACGATGTCAGCCTCGTCGATGGCTACAATCTCGCCATCTCCATCACGCCATTCAAGGGCACTGGGAAATGCAGCTATGCAGGTATAATGATATGAGCTATTGTATGTTCGATATGCAGAGCGGTGCTCTAGCTGTGACTAGGATGATGTTCTGCGAATTATATCTTGCGTGTCAAAGTAATTAGGAAGCGTGTACAGACTAATTCGCGTAATTGTTGCGAGATACTTGAACACAGTGAGTTAAGTTACACAATACACAACTTTTTATATGATAAATCAATGTTGATAATTACCTCGTATTCATTAAGAGAGATAAGAGTTAGACGACGAACATGTTGTCTAAGCACAATCGAGCTGAAACAATATCCTCTTCCTGCTCGCAGGTTGCGTGAGCGACCTGAACACGATGTGCCCAGTGGGACTCCAGGTCCGGGCTCACGACAACAGTGTCGTGGCCTGCAAGAGCGCCTGCTTCGCGTTCAACTCTCCGAGGTACTGCTGCACAGGGAGCTTTGGGAACCCACAGTCCTGCAAGCCGACGGCCTACTCGAAGATCTTCAAGACGGCCTGCCCCAAGGCCTACTCCTACGCGTACGACGACCCCACGAGCATTGCGACCTGCACGAGGGGGAACTACATCGTCACCTTCTGCCCTCACCACCGCCACTAGAGAGAGAGGTGGGCGCCCCGGCTCGCATATTGTGTTTCGACTCCCGGTCCGACCGGAGTTGGTTATTACCTAAGTATAGATTATATTGTAGTCGGTTAATGTGATGGTGATTGGTAGTAAGCGGGCAAGGGCAAGAGGACACTCTCAGTGGGGGAAGGTGGTATGGCTGTTGCTGGAAATTGGAGTTATGTTGCTTTAGTAGGTAAAGATGATGTGCTTTTTTATTGGACTTGGGCACTACACTGTATTAGTATATCACAGAGAACAGCAGTGAAGGTTGTGTTGAGAAAGTGAGTAGTCGCTTTTGAACTGTGGTCACTTGCCTGGAGGGAGTTGGTCACCAAACTCCCATTTATTATCCGCTTTAATTGCTGGAGTTCTGATTGCTTCTTGCTGCAAATGGGTTTGGGCTCGGGACATCCTATATGGTACTCTCGGGCCATCTCGCCGGCTCTCGATCGTTGATGCGAATATCATTCACATGCATAGGACAGTTTGAGAATTGCAAGATCTTGGTCCATGGACGAGTCTAGTAAGCATTTTCAAAGTCATCTGGCCATGGCCATAAATTGAAAAATCTACAGTATAGTTTTAAGCCACTCTCACTTCAAAAGTTAGCTCAAAATGTAAGATTTTTCTTTATTTTTATAAATCGTCATATTTACAAACAGAATATTAATTTCTTTCACGATTGATCAACAAAATTATCTAAAATTATTTTAGGAGAAAGGAAAGAGGAAAAATGGGTCTTGATGGGGTCCGGCTCAAGGAGAAAGGTGTTTTGCCTAGACCTCGAAAAAGCAGAGTTGGGCCCATTCTAGCACGTGCTAGATAGGCAATTACATCGAGCGGTCAAGTCTATTATCAGGTCTAGCCGGAATATTTTGAAAAACTAAAAGCGGAGAACATAGAAAAGGATTCCATTTCAATGTGGATTGATTTGTTGCCAAAAAAAAAAAAGAAAATGTGGATTGATTACCTGCCATCCGAAAAGACCGATTGTAATGTAAAAAATTTCAAATTTTTATTTATATGACATTTATCTTCCGTTAAAATCATTATATAAACTCTGAAAAGCAAATTATGTTAACATGTTTTAGTTGAAAAATCATCTACTAGAATTTTGATGGAGGTAAATACAAGTTTAGAATTTTTTATGTTACAAAAAAATTCAAAGTAAATATTTCATAATAAATATAATTTGGAATTTTTGTGATCTTTTCCCAAATATTTAATATTGAAGTTTATTGATATTTTGAAAATTTTCAAACAATTCTTTTTCTTCTATAATAATCGGAAGAAAAAAAAGGCATAGATCGTGATATCTCAGAATTTTGGGATTTTGACAATTCAAGGGCAATTTAGCATTTCTTTTGGGCCCATTAAATAACAGATTGCGACATATCAAAGCGGGCAAAAAAGGACACAAAAGGAATCCTCACTTTAATGCGAGGTGACTACGCCTTTGCGGCTTGTCTGAATTGAATTGCGTCAATAATTTTCAGATTTATGTTGCTTGGCAAATGATAATAACCTGAGGTTACATATGTCATGGTTCTTAGTTTGCCAAGACTATAACATATGAAGGATTTTTCTAGACATTTGATTATTTTCTGTTATGCAACATCGTGGTATTTTTTGTTTTTTCTTTCTCTTTCACCTTTCCCTCGTTTGCAAAACCTCAATGGCCTACAGGTGTTAGTTGAGTTCAAAAATAAAAGTTACAAAAATAATGAAAATGAGGATTATCGTCTCGCCCCATTCGCTAGGTCGTGGCATATGTTAATCTCAAATGCCAATCAAGCCATAATCTCTAAATTTATTACCAAAATCCGTGCTCTCACCATCTCCCCTGCCCAGCTCGACCATCAACTAAATTAGAGCCGTCGCACCATCCCCAGCACTACTCTAGCATCACCAAGCGCCGTCAGTTCTCTGCCACTCTTCACTCCCATCATCCTCCATTGTCTCTCTCTCAAGGACACAACGTGTTCTTTGTGTTCTATTGCCTTTAGTAATTTTGATTGGTAAAATTTCGACAATTATGGAGACCTCACCAATTATGATAAAAGTTATAGGGTCATAAAATTTTTTTTTTTTTTAGAAAATCTTCTAGTTAGGTCTTACTGCCATTTATGTATAGTGAGCGTTTGTTTGAACAAGAAATCCAACTTATTTTCTTTATTTATTGATATGAGACACGGATTTTTTCCACATTCAATTAGTAGCTTTTTATAAGACCCAAGATATTGATAGCGAAATTGAAATGGATGGAAGGGCTTTTTAGTTATTATTATTTTACGGAGTCAAACAAGGTTAGCCCAGGTAAGGCTTCGCAGTTAACACCAGAATGTACCTTAAGAAGGACGACTCCAGAATGGGATGGACTCTTCCACGGTCTTGCACGATCGTGGCCACGGGTGTTTCACGCGACGACATAATATGTGGTCCAACCTATATAAAATTATGCACATAAACAACTAATCAATTAAGAAGAATTGGATCCGTATATGACTGTAAAATACCGAAATTAATAAGCACAATGAAATAAAACGTACATGTTTGAGCCATTACTTTACTTAAAGGAAAATAGATCAGTATGATAATCAGAGATCTATCGGAATGGCGGATCTTTCTCTCTATAACCTATTTCGATATAACAGCTTTCAATGGGATTAAAGCAACTAATATGTATAACCTATCCTTTTACAAAGGCTAGAGAGGGGGGACCTAACAAACCCTAATCAACAACGTATCAGTTGGATCCTTCCCATTACGGGTTTCAGTTTAACACAATTGCCTATACTTTACTGCTCAACTAGGCCCGTTATTAATATATGCCAATACCCAATTCAATCATATTATTGTAGGGTTCAACAAATATTGGAATATCCATTAATCCGATTATTTAAAATAAAAAATTAATATATTAATGTAAGCCCATATTATATAAAATTTCCAATATTCTCCCACTTGGGCTACATTAATTAACTTATTTTATTTTGAAAATGATTTTATATTAAAAATGACACTATCGGGTTAATAACTAAAAATTTTGTTTTATGTTGCCATAACTTTAAAAATAATATTCCAATAACGACATCTCAAAACTAATCCAATCATTTATAATCTCGGTATAAGACTATGGGAATCAACGTGTTAAGAAAATACCACTACACATGACCTTCTATAATCACATATAATAAGAATTATATTTTCATGGATCATGGGCCTAGTAGTGTAGTAAGAAATAGTGCCAACATGTGATCAAAGTATACACTATTTCTTATCGGTCCCCAATGCAATTTCTCAAACATGAAACTGCTTTAACACAATTTCTAAATTACATAAAATTGCACGACTATGTCACAATCCAACATGAGATCTCATAATCGGTGACATCCATTCATCTTTAAACTAAAATTTGTTTAAAGATACTGTTTTATACTTCCATTTCTCGACCAATAGGAGAAAAGATAACAATAGAACCAACAATATTGATCATTAAAAATAAATGCTTTAATAGACATCATAAAAGCATTATCAGTTTGCATATAACTATAATATCCAAAAATACAAATGATATAACTCCCACTAACAAAAGAAATCAAAAGAATCTAAAACACCCATATTCTTTACATGTTCTTTAAACAAAATGGGTCGTAAGCCTTTTGTTAGAGGATCAACCAACATAAACTCAGTTCTGATATTTTCAATCACAATATCTCTCTTTTTGACCAGGTCCTTGACAATATAATATTTGATCTCTGTGTGTTTGAACGCATTGCGATCTTATCCCGTACTCTCTTTTGTCTTCCAAAAAAGGATCTTTCAACCATATGGGAAAGTTCCTTAGGGATGGAAGTCAGGAAAACATGCTTCAGATTTGAATCGGCTCCGATTTGGTAAAAAAACTGAAGCATTATTCGATAATGCTTATCAAGATGTTTCTTTTGGAGGGAGCAACATTTCCTTTCAAAGAATTCTCTTCTTTTCATTTCTATTAGGTCAGTGGGTTTTTCTACAAAGAAGTGATATAAGATGGTGATGGCATGGCTAAAATCTGGGGACATCAGAAAATGAATTTGGTCTTGTTCTGACACTGATTTCCACCAAAGTTTGAGGCTTCCTATGAACTTTGTGACAAAATTGTAAAGGACATCATTCATATCATGGTTGGTTATGGACTGAGTATTTAACCAAGTATGAAATTCCTCAAGTCTTTACGGCCATTTATGATAGGGGATATCATCGATGGTGAAAAAGCTGTTTTGATGCCATGGTCACATGGTGTTTTGGATTGTCTCGGACAATCTCTCGGATCGAGTAATTTGATTCCATTTCACGATCTGGAGGATCGGCCATGAATATAGATGAGGTTATGGGTGGAATAGGAAGGGAATCAATTTCAGGAATTGAGAAAGGTGAAGAAGATGTTGAATATGATTCAGTATCGGAAGTGGTAGTATCAGCTTGTTCGACATGAAATAGAATCTGATTATTTGAAGGAGTAGGATCAGGGTTCTGGATTGGATCAGAATGTTCTTGAACACTCAAATCCTTCAAAAAGGATTCTAATGGATTTCCTAGCATCATCTGATCTGGTTTTTCTCTTATGACAACCGAACATGATTCTGTATGAGCCTTTTCTTTCCCCTTTTCCTTTTGGACTCGACTCAACTCTTTAATGCGATTCCGTACCTCGCCATATCTGGTTCTTTTCGAAAGAATCTTCTCGGAATGGCAGCAAAAATGGATGTCAGGGTGGTGGAGGTAAATACCCGGTTCTTCTGGAGGTGCGAATGGATCAAAAGGTCCGAACCTTCCTTCTTCAAGGAGTCGAATTTGTCTCTTGAGTTTTTCTATCTCTGGTTGCGGGCTTTCTAGGTGATGATACCCTAGCCGTTGTCCTGATTCCAAGGCATTTAGCCTCTTCTGGAACTCAGAAACCATTTTCTTGGTGGTCTCATCGTACTTTCGGAGATCTTGTTGCACATTTCCAATCTTGGAATCAATTGCTTTAAAAGCATTGTTTTGTGCTAACAGGGTCTCTGATTGCCAATTTAGAACAGCTTCGGCAGCAGTAGTTTTCCTCTGTCTCCCATGTTCATCTACATCAGTGGGGGTAGAGATTTTAAGGGTATGGCGGTATCTACCTTGTAGATTAATGAATTCTTCTGGAGCAGGAAATTTGAGTTTAGAACTTTCTCCGACAAGAGGGGGAAAGTCAGTATCATGGAACATGGCAATGGAGGAAATGGGTGGTGTTTCTGTCGGAGCTTCTAGTGAGTAAGAATGCTTCTTGGCCCACTTTAGGATTGGCTTGTAGAACGGGGAGAGAGCCCGTTTCTTCGAGGAGGAGGAGATGGGGGATGTGATCCCGGTGGATCGATGAAACTCGGGGTATAGAACTGCATTTTGGTGATGGAGGTGGTGCATAAGAGACCATGAATTGGTATTTATCACACTCACCAAGAGTATCAACGGAGGAATCTCCGTTAAGTATTTCTGGTACATCCTATCCTTTGGCTTCTTTCGTCGCGAGGTCTATCATATGGATTTACCTCGTCAGGGGAATTTGTGCAATAGGAACATTGGCAAAAAGGATCCCAAAAACAATGACCATACTTGTCTTTATAGTAATGGACAGGATGTCCATCACCGTTAAAGTGTCTAACAAGCTTTTTTGGATCTGGCTCGGAAATTGATTCAGGAACACATGGTTCAATCATAAAAAGGGTCTGGAAGATAGAAGGATTTTTCTTCCTTTTCCTTGCCAAACTTGATGGAAACAGTTCCATCTTTTTTCCGGATGAATTCAGAGTCCGTAGACTGGAAAGGCTTGTTATGCTGGTGTAGTTTTTCGTAGTTGGTAATCCAAGTTTCTGGAAGGAGCTTGGCCAACGTGTCCTTCGGGATCTGTCTAGGAACATGGATGCATGATGCCCGATCATTCGCATGGAGATAAACAAGGCATCTTCATTACCGTTATTGAAGTTTAGATTGAGAGCATGGTTACGCACTCGATACACCATCCGGTAATGCGGGGTTGCGGCTTCATAGTCGGCGGTTTGAGGGCTCCGGTGAGCTGAACTTGGACCTTTAAGAAAGAGAGTAGGGGGGGTCCGAAAGAGCGATATTGAAGTTTGGATACGAGTCACAAAGACTGTTCCAAAGATTTAAAGTAGTTTGAACAGTACCAATGCAAGCATCTTTGGTATTGTAAAAATCTAGTATCCAACAATGCAATTCTTGCCACTACGGGCAAACCTTTACGACCATGAAAGGTGAGAGCAAGGCGAACAGCACCATAATGAACATGTGTGTATCCCTGTTGAGCCCATTGTCCGGAAACTCGGAGGGATCGAAGAGTAACAAAGTACTCTTTTTTCGAGCTTGAGGAATGGAATGCTTTGGTCGAATTTAGAGGACCGAACGTACTCTTTTACTTGCTTTGGGGTTTGGTGAATAAGTTGACGGATGGAGCGGATAGGTGAGAATGAAGAGCTAGGTTTAGCAAAAGCGGAATAAGGGTTCATGAGAGGAAGGTGGGTTTCAGAAATCTTGGTTTCATCACTAAGAGAGACTTCATAGAGATAATCTATCTTAGAAGCATTTGAAACACGAAATTCGAGGGGTTGAGGTTGATGGAGAGGGAGCAAGAGAAACAGGTGCTTCGAGAATCTCTGGTTCTGTAGACATGATGTGATGAGATCTTCTCAGTACTGGATTCACCTACTAAGCGCATGGAATGGATAATATTACAAACGAAACCATGGCTCTGATACCAATGAATGAACCTAGACTTAGAACCAGGGAAGGAAGAGTCGATTTCCTGCAGGTATGCCTTCCCACAGTGGGCGAACTCCAGTTCAAGCCCTTCAGGGATAGCCTTTTAGCAGAAAACTACTCTGCCCTTTAGTTCAGAGCCTAGAGACACCCAAAGATGCCAGGATGGAAACATTTCTAACCTACCCAAGCTGCATTTCTCAGAGGTTCCTACCAGACTGGAGAAGAAGAAGAGTTTAGAAAACCATAGAGGGTTTTCACAAAACACTTACTTTACTTCAGAGGACTCTGCCTCAACACATTACATCCTCCTCGCCTTATATAGGCAAAAAGAGGTCATACTACAAACAAGGACCAAGCTCACGGGTCCAGATACAAACAGAGGCTCCGAAAATCTCGAAAATTTTCGGTGGGAAATTATTCGCACGGCTATGAACAGTGGTAGTGAATAGTGACTTCCCTAGCCTACTGCTACAGTAAAAGTGAACAGTGACTTGCTACAGTGAAATTGTACGGACATCGGCCTTTCAGCGGTCTCTTCCATCACGAGCATTGTAGTCATAGTCCCAGTCGTCTGAGCTATGTATTGTTGCTAGAAGATGTTCCTCATATTTTTGTTCGAGAGCTTCAAGGTCTTCTGGTGTGAGGATTTGGTTTAGCTGATGTGATGAGGATGCTTCTTCTTGAGCCCAATTGGTATTGTCATCTCCTGTAGTGTCGGCAGGAATGCTTGGCTGAGGCCAAATGGATGGTTGTGCGTAGTAGGAAGTGTCCATGTGAGCTAAGGACGAGAGTCTTTGATCATAGGGATCTTGAGAAAGAGGGCCTCCCCAATGTGCATAGGGATCCTGTGTGGATTGGACAATATCATCTTCTCCTGTCATTTCATTATCTTGAGATGACGTAGCCCTTTGGAATTGCACGAGTGCTTCCTTAGCTTCTCGGAGCTAGGTCATAATGATCCCATGCAGTGGGTGCATTATAATTCCATATTTCTTCAGGAATGGTTCTGTTCTCTTGGCACAAAATTCTCTGGAGTTCTTGGTACTGGTGTCCACAAGATCTGACAGGTCTTGGATAAGATTAATGAATCCGAGCTTCTCTGTTATCCAGATGGGGTTTATAGGATGTGGTTCCTATTTCTTGTGGGGCATTAATGATGTTGCCATTATTTCTGAGAAAATGCCATGGACATCGGAAAAACAGGATGGTATGGACTTCAGGATTTGGTGTCATGGGTCTTAGTTCTTTCTCCAAAAGATGTTTCCAGTGAGTAGGAGGATAGAACCAATTGAGAAAGTCTAAAAGATTTCGATCACTTTCTCTTTCAATATTTTTTCCAAGTAGAAATATCCTGGTGAGGTTGGCGATGAATCTTCTGGTTGGAATTTCAATAGCTATCAAGTACTTATTGGTTAAGTACCATAATAGTGTCTTGAGCTGTTCAGGAAAATCATCTTCTTTCCAGATAAGAGGATGTATAAATGGATAATTTGGATTTAATCCATACGGATAAAGAATCAAACCTGCATTGAGTCTAAACAGATCTGTGTGGCATTGCCACATGAGGGTTTCCAGATTTTCAGTGAGATTGTCATTTTGGATTTGTTCAATAATCTCCTGAGGATATTTCCAGCTTGGCAAATCTTTGATCTTCTCAATCTTGTATTTTACGCCATGGTTGAGCATATGGAAAGCAGGTCTTTTGATGTACATGTTGATTTCGGCTGGCGCCTTTGGTCTTGACAAGAAATCGGCAAGGACATTCTTTTTCCAGGAATGTGTTTGGTTTCAAATGAATACTTTGAAAACCATTCGGCCCATCTAAGCGGTTGAGAATTCGAAATGCTGCTTCTATTTAAACTTGGTCATCGAGGAAAAGATGCCATGTCTAATTCTACCATGAAGTGATGGCCGATGAGGTGGAATTCAAACTTCTTGATTCCATTTTTGGATCCTAAAATTTCTTTGAAAGTGGAATGGTAATGCATTTCAGCTTGAGAAAACTTTCCACTTTTGTGAGCACAAAGATGTCTCTTACCATCAATTTCTTCAAGTAGGATGGCTGCCCAGTATTCATCACCGGCTTCAGTTTGGAGAATTCTTTTCCCAGTTGATGGTATTTGTAGTGGTGGGAGATTCTGCATTATCTCCTTAAGCTCAGAGACTGCTTTAGTCTGAATCTTTCCCCAAGGTGGGGGATTCTTCTTCAGCATAGATTGCAAAGGAATCAAGAGTTTTGCAATATTTGGGACAAAATCCCTGAGATAATTGATTATCCCAAGAAATTGCTGAACTTGTTTTGTGGTGAAGTTATTTTCAGGAAACTTCAATAATTCTTGAGCAATGTGTGGCCCTGGGTAGTATGTACCTTTGTTGAGGTGCATACCAAGGAATTCAATTCCTGTCTGAGCAATGTTCATCTTTCTTTGAGAAAGCATGATGCCATGCTTTTTTACAATTTCTGCAAATTGCTCGAGAAGTAGGCAATGCGATTGCTCATCAGGGCTATAGAGCAAGATATCATCGATATATATTGCGGCACTCGAGAGAATTGGTTGGAAGATACGACACATGGCCTTTTGGAAAAGGGATGGTGCTACTTTTAGGCCAAAAGGGAGTACTTTCCATTGGAAGTGCTGGTTTGGAATACAAAATCCTGTTTTGGATCTGTCTTCAGGATGGATGCCCAATTGCCAAAATTCGGCTTTGAGGTCGAATTTGGAATAGATGTGGGCCTTGGTTAGACCAAGTAAAGGGAAACTTTGGAGGGTAAAGGAATTTATCATCTTGGAGAAAAAGGTTGAGAGGTTGATAGTTGATTACCAATCTCATTTTTCCTCTATTTTGCTCAGCACGCTTATTGACATAGAAGGCTTCACAAGCCCATTGAGAGTTGGAGGTTTCAATAAGGCATTGTTGCAACAGTTCTGAGCATTCCATTTGAGCCAAAGCCAAATGTTTTGGCTTCATTCCCATGTGACTCGTCTTGGTTGGATTTATATCTTCATTATTCTTGAAGGGAATGCGAACAAAGAATTCTGGGTTCTTCCATAAAGGATTAGAACACTTTTGGGAGAATTCCGAATGGGATTCTGAACGGGATTCTAACAAGCTTTGCATGATTGAGTCTAATACACTCATTTGAATGGAAAAGAGTCTCTGGATGTTGACAAACTCAGAGAATTGATCTTTATACCTAAGACATTTTCCAGGAATGATGTGAAGTTGTGAGATTTGAGTCATAATTTGTTGGGAAGATTGGACCCAAAGAATTTTATGGTTATAGATCACTGAGGGAAGAACTGAACGATTCTGGGAGTGGTTCTCACATTTGTAGAGAAAGTGTCTCCCGATGCGAGTTGAAATATCGGGCGTAAGGAGTCCAATATTCCTCAGGAAGTATTTTGGTATCCAAAATTGAACAACTTGCTCCGGTATCAATGAGGGCAATGACATTGATATGTTTGGCAAACTTTGAAATGAGGATTTTCACAGGGAAATGGGGACAGTGAGCTTGACTCGAAAATATGTCAAGGCTTGGTTCTGTAGATGTGGATGATATATGAAAAATGTCTTGATTACGAGATCGAATTAGTATCCTTTGGAAGTGTGATAACATGGAATGACACAAAGGGTTTGTTCGAGATGGTTCTTCATCGCAGAGAACAATGATTCGATATCATCATTTTCAAGAGAAATACCTGTTTTATTCTCAATTTGATGTATCAAATGATGTTGACATTTTCTGGCTTGGGGACAATTTTTGGCAAAATGTCTTTTTTCGATTGCGAGATGAAGCAACGATTTGTCTTTTTATGGCTGTGCGGTCTTTCCTTTTGCGTAGATATCGCCATTTCTTCTTTCTTCGGAAATTCTTGTGGCCATGTTTGGACTTTGTCATTCATAATTTTTTGAAATGCTTATTCTTTCAAGAAAATTTTCCACAAGTTCCATCACAGTCTTGCTTGGAACATTTGATTTTTAACTTCTGGCGAGAGCAGGCCATCTCGAGACTTTTTTCATCTGTGATGTAGCTACGGACCATCTGACCGCAATTCTGAGATGAAATTTCTGAGCCAAACTGCTTGAATTGACACGCTGTAGCACGCTACAAACTTAGCATACATTGTAGAGTTTGTAATCAAGGTTTGCTTTGTGCTCTTCCAAGAAATAGCACTTCCACCCATCATAAAAATATATCCAGAAGTTGATTTTCTGTCATCTGAACAACTAGTAAAATCAACATATGAATATCCAATCACCTTTAGGTCCTCAATTCTGCTATACACGAGCATGAAGTCTCATCACCTTTTTAGCTGCAACCCAATGTTCATGACCAGGATCCGACAGATATCTTCCAAGAGTATTCACAACAAAAGAAATATCAAGTCTGGTACATACTTGTGCATACATAAGACTGCCAACTGCACTAGCATATGGAACATTCTTCATGACTTCTTTTTCAACATCATTCTTGGGGCATTGTTCTATGCTCAATTTATCTCCTTTCACAACAGGAGCTTCACCTGACTTGCAAGTCTGCATATTGAATATTTTCAAAACACGATCTATATAACTTTTCTAAGATAACTACAGAACCTTCTTAGATCTTTCACGATGAATCTCAATGCCTAGAACAAAAGAGGCTTCTCCAAGATCTTTCATATCAAACTTTGTAGATACAAAACTTTTTGTGTCATTCAATAGATCAACATCACTGCTAGCCAGTAAAATGTCATCAATATAAGTACTAAGAAAATATATTTACTCCCACTTACTTTCATGTAGATGCATTGATCAAACTTGTTTTCTTCAAAATCAAACGATCTCACAACTTTGTGAAATTTCAAGTACCACTGACGTGATGTTTGTTTGAGACCATAGATGGACCTTTGAAGTTTGCACACCATATGCTCCTTTCCGGCTTCTTTAAACCCTTCAGGTTGCTGCATATATACTTCTTCATCTAGATCTCTATTTAAAAAAAGCTGTCTTGACATCCATTTGGTGAAGCTCTAAGTCAAAATGAGCCACCAATGCCATGATTATCCGAATAGAGTCTTTAGTAGATACCAGAGACTAGACTTCAATATAATCAATGCCTTATCTCTGTATGTACCCTTTTGTGACTAACCTTGCCTTGAATCTCTCTATGTTGCCTTTATTGTCTTTCTTGATTTTGAATACCCATTTGCAGCCAATCGGTTTATGCTCATCAGGTAAATCAACAAGTTTCCATACTTGATTAGTTAACATGGAAATCATCTCATCCTTGATTGCTCCTAACCATTTATCTGCTTGATCACTATTAAGTGCTTCGTTGAAGGTCGTCAGATCAACTATATTTCCAATGTCAAAATCAGCTTCTCCAAGATAGAGATGATAATCATTAGAGGTGTTGGTCTTCTTTGTTGCCGTGATCTTCGCACAGGCGTTTTTGGAGCTGCATCATTCCTCTGGGGAATTTCATTTGTGGTAGGAAGATCTATTGACATATTTCCAGTATCTGCTTCTTACTGAATTTCTACTCTGCACGGCTTCCGCATAGAATCATCATGCAAGATGGGCAATGGAATAAAAACCGTTTTATGTGGTTATTCCCTTTTGAAAGATTGAGAAGAACTCTTTTCAGCAACATCCAATTCTAGGAATTTAGCAGTTTGAGATTCAACTATTCTAATGCCACGAGTAGGACAATAGAATCCATACCCTTTAGAATGATCAGGGTATCCAATAAAGTAACATCTAGTAGTCCTCAGGACAACCCCAAACTCGAAAGTGATCCAAGCTTGGTTTTCTCCTCGTCCACAATTCAAAAGGTGTTTTTGGCACCGATTTACAAGGTACGCGATTCAATATATAAGTTGCTATTTTAATTGCATCACCCCATAAGTATTCAGGCAAATTAGAACTGTCCATCATACTTCGTTTCATTTTCATGAGTGTGCGATTGAGCCGTTCAACTACACCATCATGTTCAGGACTCCCAAGCATTGTATATTGAGCGACAATACCACAGTCTTGCAAATATCTTGCAAACGGTCTCATTTGCTGTCCAATCTCAATATATCACCCATAATATTCACCACCTCGATCAGATCTGACAACCTTGATAATTTTTCCCAATTGTTTCTCAATTTCAGTACGAAACACTTTGAACATTTCAAGAGCATCAGTCTTCTCCTTAATTAGATAAACATAACAATTATAGGAGAAATCATCAATGAACGTGATGAAGTACTTATTTCCACACAAGGTGGTTGAGTATGGCCCACTAATGTCGGTATGACTTATCTCCGATAGATTTTGACTACGAATAGCGCATTTCTTCTTGGTTTTAGTTAATTTTCCGCTCACACAATCAATACAAGTCTTAGTATCATCTGAGTCAAGAGGAGGAAGAATATCAGCCTTGATAAGTCGCTTTACCCTTTCTTTGGATATATGCCCTAATCGCTTATGCCATAGCAATGAAGATCTTTCTTTGATTAAAGATCTCTTAGCAATATTATTCTCGACATCGAAAGAGCAATATGGTCTATCGGGAGATAAGGATAATCGATATAATCCATCAGACAAAACACAATTCCTAATAATTCTGGAATCATAACTCAAATCCACTCTTTTATTCGCAAAATAAAGACAATATCCAGCTTTGTCAAGTGAAGAAAGGGATGCTAAGTTTCTCCTAAAACTAGGAACATAAACTTGTTCAAGATAAGCTGAAAACCAGAATCTAAATTCAAAACAATTGTCCCTATGCGCTCCACATCAACTCTAGTATTGTTTCCAACTTTAAGTTTTGACTCCCTCAAACTTGGATTCCTTAGATTTGTGAGACCCTGTAAGGTAGTAGTCACATGAACAATAGCATCAGAATCAAGCCACTAAGGGCGCGCATGAAAAAATTTCTACTTCTCTATTTCTCTATTTCTCCATTCCTCGGAACATGTTTGGAACCGAAATCCGTTTTGCAACGCAATTTGATTTTTCAATTTTTGGAACAGATTTCTATTCTAGAAATAGATTTGAAGAAGAAATCAGAAGTTCTCAATTTTTGAAATAGAAATAGAAATGATTTCTTCTTCTCTCCAATTTGGGCATCCTCCCTCTACGGACGAGCTTTTCTATTTGGGCATCCATTCTCCTCAACAAAGCAACGCTTCAACCAAAAACCCTAGTACTCCTCGCCGTCGACTCCGAATCCATCCTTTCTTGCCACTGTTGACTCCGACGCCGTCGTCGTCCTCTTGCCGGTCAAATCGTTGCTCATCTCACCGTCAACTACGACTCTGTCCTCCCTACCCCCGTCGACTCCAACTCTGTCCTCTCGTCGATCACATTGTCGCTCACCTCGCCGTTGACTCTGATTTCGTCCTCCCTATAGTTGACGACTCCTCTCGGCAGCATCCACTCCGTCCGCTCACAAGTGTCCACTCCGTCTGCTTGCTACCGTCGACTCCAACTCCGTCCTCAACCCTAGGCCCTCAATGATTGCGCGAGCATATCTTCTCGACGCCTCCAGGTAACTGTGATTGACTGGCTTTCCATGTAATCGGTGGCTTTTGCCTCTTCGTCTCACTCATGCTGATCACTTCCCTAGACTTCCTGCTACTTTCAAGATTTCTGGACGGCGGGATGCTGACATTTCATATTTAACTATTCACTTCGTTCTTTTTTTTTTCTTTTTTTCCCCTATGGTTAGTTATGGGAGTGCAATAAACTGTTTTCATACCTTCGTTCATACTCAAAAATATTTTGGCATACCACCATCAGAATTCTTGACTGTAATCTATTGAAGAATCAATAGTCCTTATTATTATGCATTCTTGTGCTCACTTTCCCTTTATCTGTGTAATGTATATTATATGAGGTGCAATTTTGCTTACAATGCATGTACCCTGCTTTGAGTGTATCTAGATATTGATTTTAAGGGATTTCATGGGGCTATAGTAGGGTGGTTCTATATGATGTGCATAAAGGAGGAGGGAAGAGAAAATGAAATCCAGGTTAATGATTGTAGGAGGATTAAAAGTAGTTACATTGACCTGATAATATCTCTTCTTTGCGCAAGAAAAGTACCTGTATTGTTATGTAATGTCTATACTACAATGCCAATAATTGCGCCTGGCTATTCTTTCTGGTGTCAAAATATTCATGATCATATGATTTTACTTAAGGGCATTACACGATAAACTTCCTATATAGGACAAGATGCTGCATACATTTTAAAAAAGTTTGGAAGATGATATGCAAAACTGTAATCTTTGTATAGTGGTTTAGACTTACAATGCTCTGCTTTTAAATAGATGGGTTGTATAAGCAATGCCCACTGGTCCATATTTTATAGTCTCTCAGATTTCTGTCATTTGCTTCCAAATGTTTTTCTTGGATTAAGCTTTTAGTAGTGATTGCATGATCTTATTATGAAGCTAGAGTAGATAGTATGGATACAAGCCAGAAAATATAGAAGGGAGGAAAGCAAGTACAGGGGTTGGACTCGCCTCTTACTGGAATAGTTTCTACGGAACTTCTCTCCGAAATTATCACACTTGTAATTTACCTTTTTATGTACAAATATTTGTTCAGTTGAACATTTCACAAGTCATAGGTAGCTGTGTTTCTCTCTAGCATACCTATAAAGGACTGGTGGATCAACATTTGTGCTGGTATCATGAGTTCTGCTTCAGAGATATAGCTCTTCTAACTCTTTCAGTGGCCTCACCACAAAATATTTGCCAGTGCTAATTGAAGCTTGTCAATGTAACTTATTGAATAATACTGTGTTAGGGAGTTTTGTAAGTTTTGCACCTTTTTCACTACATGCTGACGATAATGAGATTCCCTTCCAATGGGTCGATTAATCAATTTTCTATTTGCCAATGTCTCCGTGGATTTAGTCTTGTTTTAGTTAAACGTGCAAGGTTTAATAAATATATTGGGAGTGGTAATAATTTAAAAGACACAGGATATTTCAGTTGAGATTAGCTAGTGCTATTTTCCTAGCCCGCCAAGTAGATTCTTTGTAGTTTCTGAAGTGCGACTTCACTAAAGACATTGCTTGTCCATGTTTTTCTCTTTGCTTGATAATAATGTGTGATAAAGTCATTTTTGTGATTTAAGTTTTTGTACCAGAAGTACGATAGGGCATGGTCACCAACTATTCTGTCCATTTTAATTTTTTTCATCGAAGAAGATTGATAGGATGATCTAAATTTTTTATTTTATCTGCAGAAAGACAACATAAGGAACCAGCGTGAGAATATTGTTCTTGCTCTAGCGAACGCACATACTCGACTCAGCATACCTGTTGAGACCGATCCTGTTGGTACCTTTGCTGGATCTTTTCAATATCAATTCTGTTTGAAATTTATAGTTCGACAATTGTGGTATTCAAATTAAGCTAGGGATATCAATAGCAAATGGGTTTGGGAGGGTATGTGTCTCAAGAATGGATCGGTTCACTAAATCAACATAAATTTTCTCAAAGCATCCGAATTTTTTGTTACAAAAGGTTCCTTCTTTGAGTCTCCTGGAATGATTAAATATTCTCCTCTTTTGTGACGTTTCAAAGTGATTCTTGTTACTAAGGATTCTATAGGATCTTGTTGACCAATCAGTCTCCTTCTAGATATTTTTGTTTCGGTGGAGTGCATTCTAATCATTTCTTCAACTGCTTCGTGGGGAATATATCTAAAGAGGCAGGTTACCTGAGATACATCCTAAAGCATATCTGTTGGTGTAGAAATTTTTTTGGGGTTTTATCTCAAGTTGCAGCTGTGATTAACTTGTACTTGCAAAGAATACTAGGTTTTCATGGACTTTTGAGCATCTTAGAGTGATATATGCTTGCTTGTATAATTTGATATGGTGATGTTCTCTTTCAATTTTCTTCGTGCATTTTGTTTTATTAACAGTCATCGAACATTACATTGATATAATCCTGACATCAAAGCTTTTGTTCTTGAATTGGTGCATCATCTGATATGGTTCATTGAATACTCAATCAGTTAAGGTTAAGTGACACCCCACAAAGAAGCATTTTTAGCAAAGTGGACTGAGCCTTTGATCAATTTGCTTATAAGTTTGTTGGTAGAAGATGTGAAAAAGGGTAAGTGCCCCACCTGTACCTACAACAAAGTAGGGTGTAATAACATACATGCCGAGTTCAATAAACAAACAGAACTCCAATTTAATGTAATTCAGTTGAAGAACAGGGTAAACAAACTAAAGAAGCAGTATAGTAGTTTTAAGAAGCTTCTTTCACAATCTGGATTTAGATGGGATAATGTGAATAAAACGGCTGTTGTGGAGGATCCAAGTGTAAGGGATTCTCACATCAAGGAATTACTTTACTTGGGTCAATTTTTTCTTATTGTGGATGTAAGCTTGAATTATATTGTTGATGTATGTCATTTCTATGAAATTTCCAGGATAATAGTGAATGGGCTAAATTTAAGAATGATGGGTTTCCTCAGTATCCAAACATTTGTATTGTGTTTGGTGATACATATGCTACTGGGGAGTATGCAATAGGAAATGCAGAAGACTTAATGGTGTCGGAGGGAGAAGACAATGGTGTTAGTGAAGACAATGGTGGTGGTGCTACGATAGGTGATCCGAAGAAATCTAATGAACAAAATGTTTATGAGGGAGCCTTTACATTTGACGCGACTACCACCCTAGTTTATGAGAAGCACAAGTTGAATAGGACTCCAAATTCCAAGAGGAGAAAAAAAGAGTAACAACTATGATATTAGTGGCACCTGAAAAACCATTCAAGAAATGATCAAATTCAGGACGGCCCAAGCAACAAGTGGTTCCGTAACCTCACAGGCCCAACCTCCTGTAGACCCCCGCTCCATAGGAGCTGTGGTTGCCGTTCTAAATGGCATGCCTGACTTGGAGCATAATCTTTACAATAAAGCTGTGAACCAAGCCTTAATGCCACTTGGAGAAAGGCTTTCATCATCTCTCTACCTGAAAGGAGACGTGGACTTCTTGAATCTCTTTAAGTAGTTGTTAAGAAACATGCTATAAATTAATATTTTGCTTAATTTCATTCTATGACTTATGTATTTGAGACTTTATTTATTTATGTTTTTAAGTTGCAATTATGATGACATTATTGCTATTGTTGATTACTATTGTAGTCCTTATCTAATGGGTTTATATTCTTATTTTGTGTGATGATATCGGTAATATGGATGGGGGTGAAAGTAGCATGTATAATGGTCAAGTAGCATCAGTTGAATCACTTGAGTAGGATTTTGATAATTTTGATTTTGATATACTGATAGCATGGTTGGCCAATGTTATAGTGGATATGTCCATGCACACAAGAGAACCTATTAGAGACGGCTTATTATCGGACCGCCTTTGGATAAGGGAGGTTCTTTATGGGCATTCCAATAGAGTATATGAAGCTTTTAGAATGGAGAAACATGTATTTCTCAACTTTTCTGATCTAATGAATGAAAAATGTTGGTTGGAAGATAGCCGATATATTGGTATAGATGAACAAATTGAGATTTTCTTATCTATGATTTGTCACAAGAACTCAAATAGAGATTTATGTGAGAGATTCCAACGTTCGGGACAAACTATCAGTAAATACTTCACTAAAGTATTGCAAGCAGTTCTCAAATTGGCAAAAGAGGTTATCACACCACCTTCCTTTAATGTTGTCCCACAAGAGATTCTTATGAATCCTAACCATAAACGTTACTTCAAGATAGAATTCTCATATATTCCTTTACACCATCAATTTTATTTTGTTGATAATCCTGTATAATACTAGTTTTTGATAAAATGACAAAGTTGTATAGGCGTTATTGATGGCATCCATATTCATGCTTCTGTATCTGTGTCGAAGCAAATTCCATTTAGAGGTAGGAAATGCATCACCACTCAAAATGTGATGTGTGTTTGTTCATTTGATATGAAATTTACTTTTGTATATGCTGGTTGAGAAGGCTCTGCCAACGATTGTCGAGTGCTTTCAGCAGTACTGAAGACTTCTCGCTTGGAATTTCCTCGGCCACCACTAGGTATTTGCTTGTCCTTTAATTAGTAATTTTCTTTATGATCATATTTATAGTTACAAATTATGACCAATGTATGAATACCTTGTTGTAGGCAAATACTATGTCGTGGATTCTGGTTATGTAGCAACTCCGGGATTTTTAACTCCTTTTAAAGGTGAACGATATCATTTAAATGATTATAGGGGTACAGCGAGACAGCCAACAAGCGTAGGATAATTGTTCAACTATAGGCATTCTTCTCTAAGGAATGTCATTGAAAGATCATTTGGGGCATTGAAGAATCCCTTTTTCATTTTGAGGCACATGCCCTCATTTGCAATTCGAAAGTAAGCACATATTATAATTGCATGTTGTGACATCCATAATTACATTCGTGATCAGGACAAGATAAATAAGAAATTTTCCCTATATGGAGATCTGCAGTACTTGTCTGAACCTACGCAGGATGAGCTTGCAAACGATACATTGACCGAGGAGAGAAACCAAATAAATACGCTTAGGAAAACCATTGCCAATAAAGTAGCAAGGGACCATAATATGCCGGAAATTCCATGAAATTGTATTTTCTACTTTTGTAATGTATTACTATTATTTTGACTATTATTTTGTATTTGAGGATTTCCTATGTTGTTATCTAATCAATTTATATTCCTAGAAATAAAAATTTTATTCTGTTATCAAACGAATTTCTATTCTAGAAATAAAAATTTTGAGTCGTTATCAAACGGGTTTCTTTACTCAGAAACTTGTATGGGGAATAGAAATTGAGAAATCAATTTCTAGTCTGTTCCAGAAATTTTGTCATGCGTACCCAAAGAATCCAAAGGAATATCAACCAAATTTGATTCAAAACAAACCAACAACTCACCTTTGTGACTTTATTTTCTTGCTTTTAGCCAAGCTTGGAACTTGTAGCAATTGGCTCTCTTGTGACCCTACTTCTTGCAATGAAAACACTTGAAATCTTTATCTCTAATTCTCCCACAGTTCCCATTTTTCTTGAAGTCTTGCCATTTTTTTGGACAATGAGCATTTGACCCTTTAGGCTTCCATTTGCCTCTAGATGAACTCAACTTGGCATTGGCAGTTAAGTGGGCGGACTCATATTTCTCCTTCTTTAACTTCTCTTCCTCAGTCACACACTTGGTAATCAAGACATTAACGCTCTATGTCTCATTCTGAGCACTATAAGCAGTCTTAATCTGGCTAAATTCAGCTAGCAGAACATTTAAGACATGATGCACAATATAATTTTCAGAAATAACAATTTCATGGGTCTTAAGTTTGGACTGAATGTGGACCATCTTCAGTATTAATTTTCTAACACCCATAGCGACATCATACCTCATGTTCGTTAACTCACTCAGCAAGTTCCCAGCTTCAGCCTTATTTGAGATTCTACATCTTTTTCCCACTACTTCAAGAAACTGTCTCGCATTCGTATCTTCTGGCAAACCACTAATGAGATACTTAGCAATGGACCTCTTAATAGCAATGAGGCTTAGTCGGTTAGATTTTTCCCATCTAGCATAATAGGCCTTTTGATCTGCAGTACTTTGATCATTGGGCCCGGCAGGTTCATCCTCACGTAGAGCCAAGTCCATTTCAACAATATCCAGAGCAAACTCTATATCTTGCTTCCATCTCTTGAAGTTTGATCCAGTTAACATTTCAACCATGTCATTGTTGTTATTTACAGCAAAGATAACTGTTTGTCACACATAGTACAATAAGAACAATTATAAGCAATAAGCAATTCAACAAAAATAATCAGTACATTATAAACTCCCATTTGGGCAGAGTGTATAATGCACCATTATTTTTCATAGCATGAAGTTTATAAAGCAATAACAAAGAGAATTACATATAACTGTCAAGGATTCATCCCCTTTGGGCAGACAAATCCTTTAAATTATTCATCTCCATAATATCAATATAGAGGGGAATTACATATAATTTTCAAAACATTTATCCCCTTTTGGGCAGATAAATATTTTTCAATTATACATCCCCATCTTTTAAATATGAGAATTAATCTTCATGCTATTTTACAAATTAATATACACAATAACCCCCTTTGGGCTAGTAATTGTATATACTAATTTTTATCAATAGGAAACTTCAAAAATTTATGCCCGAAATTTATCAAATAATATGAAACACTTTACAACATGTGCTTCCCAAGATCATATTGCATTTATCAAACAACAATTTTTTCCACAATTTCTTTTTAATATTTACTAATATTTTTTATTTTTTTATTATTTTAATATTTCGGACTTTCGCGGGGCCCAGGACCTGCGAGAAGCCCAAATCACACCGCAGGCCAGACCCACGAGGCCCATACCCAGCACAGCCCCTTACCTTCATTCCATTTAGGCCCAATCCATAGGAGCCCATGCTCCTTTCAATTGAAAATTGGCCCACAAAATGGGTTTTTTTTTGTCGAAACGAAATGGGCTGTTTAAATATCCCATGAAATTAAAAAAAAAAATATGGGCAAAAGCCCATATTTAGGCGCAAGCGCGGCTGGAGGTCTTCTTCAACCTCCAGCCGGGGTCCCGAATTTCCTGTAAACCGGGTCACACGTTTTGACCCGAAACTCCAAAAACACAAATTAACTTGATTGTTGATGAAATTTATCCATGGTACTTGCATATAACATCAATATAATTGACTAGAATGAATTAAACGAAGAACAAACAAGAAAATCTTCATATTCAAGTTTCAAAGTTTCGAATCTAAACCTCCCATGGCCAAATTCTGAATTTCTTAAATTTAAGCCCTAAAAACTTACTTTAATACAACAAAATGATGCTAAAACATATATATAACAATACCCATGCAACGATTTACAACGAACATAAATCAATTGCAAGTAATTTGAAAATTCTAGAACTTTTTCATGTATAAACTCTAAAATTACAAATTTAAAATTATCTCTCAATTCTCAACGAAATTATACAAATTATATATGGTTGGGAATATCTCAACATGCAAAACAAAAGCCCTATGGTTTCAAGATCAATCGAGCAAAAAATCCACTCAAAAAAATATCGTCCATATTCGGCTAAAAAAAAATTTCAAATTTGTTCATAAAAAAATTTGGGTTCTACAATCATATATGTTGCTTTGATACCACATGTAGAAAAGTATGCACATAAACAACTAATCAATCAAGAAGAATTAGATCCATCTATGACTGTAAAACATCGAAATCGATAAGCACAGTGAAATAAAACGTACTTGTTTGAGCAATTACTTCACTTTAAAAAAAAAATAGATTAGTCTGATAATCAAAGATCTATCGGAATGCCAAATCTTCTTCTCTATGACCTATTTCGATATAGCAGCTTTTAATGAGATTAAAGCAACTGATATGTATAACCTACCATTTTATAGGCTAGAAAGGAGACCTAGGAAACCTTAATCAACAACGTGTCAACTGGACCATTTCATTACGGGTTTCGATTAAACACAATTGCTTACATTTTACTTGCTCAACTAGGCTGTCCCAACTCAATCGATCACTATAGGGTTCAACAAATATTGGAATATCCATTAATCCGATTATTTAAAATAGAAAATTAATTAATTAATGTAAGCCTATATTATAGAAAATTTCCAACACGACCGACATAGCCCTTGGCCCATTGCCACAAACAATCCAAATCTTGTTGGCTTCCATGGTCACCTCATTGCCCATGAGGGTGGGTGGGCCGTGTTCAACTATATGTTCATGGGCGGTGAGTGCTCTACCAACATCGTCAAAAGGGAGCCCGAGCCCGTTAACACATACAGTTAGACTCATGTTCACTTAAAAACTTAAATCAATAAATTATGCGTCAATTAAGATATATTAACCACTTCACACCATATAGGGGTGAGCGTGGTTCCGGGTAGAACCGGAACCGGAGAACCGAACCGAAGGGTCCGATTCGGTTTCCGGTTCTTAAGAGACGTTCCGGTTCCGGTTCCCCTTTTTACGGGAACTGGCGGTTCCGGTTCACGTTCCGGTTCCTATAGGAACCGGAACCGCGGAACCAGAATCGGTTAGGTTAAAAAAAAAAAAACCCTAAATTAATTTACCCTAGTCTCTTTCTCACTTTCACTCCACTCTTTCTCTACCCGACGGTGCTCACTCTGCTCAGTGCTCACCCTCGACGAGTTCCTCGACGAATCTCCACACGGAGTCGGGCCTCAAGTCGCTCGACGAGTTCCTCTCCGGCAAGACCTACATCTCCGGGTAAAGCTCGTCTACGAGAAGCCGGCGAAGAAGACGACCGCATCCCCATCTTCGTCGGCTCGGAGGACCTCACCGGAACCATGTATCATCCCACCAAAGGCGGCGTTCGCGGCGGCGAGACCGTAAGCGCTCTCTCTCTGTATCATTCTTTTTTAGCTCTTGAGCATTTGTGTTGTATTCTCTTTGCTCGATTCGAAAGCGCAGGGCTTTGAAGCTTGGGCTGGCTTTCGCCTCCTCGACAACGAGATTCGCATCCTCAAGGTCTGTCCCTCTCTCTGGACGTCGATGGCTTCGGTTGGATTTGCTAGGGCTCATGGCGCGGGTTTACTTGTCGTTGGGGGCTTCTATGCTTCGGCTCGTGCGCAAGGGTTTCTTTTGAATCGTAATTTGAGGTCCATGCATCGATGGGGGTTTTGATGGGATTTCGTTTGTTTTTCTGTTTTGTGATAGCAGGAGGAGCTGTAGAGGACGAATTTGGAGCTAGAGTCGTATAAGGAGAAGACAAAGGAGAATCAAGAGAAGATTAAGCTCAACAAGCAACTCCCTTAATTAGTCGGCAATATTGTTGAGGTATTGTCTGAAATTGATTTGGTTCATTTATGGTATTCCTTCAGGGAATTGTATCTGTATACAATGGTATGGCTAGATATAGTTGTGACCTGTATCTCTTGCAGGTGTAAAAAGATTCGTATACATCTCTGCAACTGACTTTGGTGTCGTGAATTAATTACTCCAGGGATATTATGAGGGAAAGGTATTGTCTATAAAATTTACATCTTGTCAAGTGTATAGAATTTGGTAGTTAAAGCTTCAATTATTGGGAGGCCTTTTTATTATCCATAAATTGCTCTAATGCTTTTTGATGAAGCTTTTTTCAAGTGCAAGTTTAGTCAGATATGAGTAAATGCTTTCTGAGTGCAATGCCAAATCTATAAGCTGGATTCAACTGCTTAATATATAGATGACATATGCTTCACATCAGCTTGAAGAATAATAAGCACTATCTTAGATTTCGATCTTACTGATTTCTCTTTCATTTATTTTGGCTGCAGAGAGCTGCTGAAACAGAGTTGCTGACAAAGATCCCTTATGGAGGTGATATAACTGTTTTTCCTTTACTTGTAAATAGGTCGTGTTAGGAATCTGCACACTAAAAGGGCTAGTGATTTAGTAAAGTGCCTTGCAACCTGTACCTAGATGGATTTGTATAGAATAGGGGTCAATAACTCTGAGCGATTATCTTATTGTTGGATTAAGATTGATGTGCTTATGCAGGCCCTATGGTTTTTAAGTGCATGAACGGTAGAAGTCTTGTAAGACTAACTGTTGATGATGGATGTTGTCGCGCTGTTCTAATCTTGTGAGCCTTGCGGGTATCAACCTAGAGTTTTCTGAACAATGCTTGATGATGCATGTTGTCGCGTTCTATCGATTGTTTGACTTTTCAAATCTGAAAATGAAAAAAAAAAAAAAAAAAAAAAAAAAAGAACCTGTTGGAACTTGGAACCGACCCTGGAACCTGTGACAGGGTAGGTTCCAGGTTCTTGGTTCTGACGGGTAGATTCTAGGTTCCAAAAAATGAGGAACCTGTACCCGAGGGTAGGTTCCAGGTTCCAAATGGAACCGAACCAGAACCGGGAACCGCTCACCCCTAACACCATACCAATTCTTCGATGTGAGATTTCTTTAATACGTATCTTAACACTTACTCCCGGAATAGCCAAACAGTAAGCGATATAACTACCCAATGTACATAAAAACCTGCGATAGTCTGTCTTTCAACAACATAAAGAGGCAATACCTAAAGTTGATTTTCCTCGTGATGAAAAACTTCATGTTTCGACTTGTGGAGAAGAGATCTAGCTTTTATGGGGATAATGTAAACGTTAAACCCTCTACTTTTGTCCGAAAATCCAGAATCATCTGTCTAATTTTCTCCGATTCAAAGTCCCTTTACTTTTGAAAAAGTGTCGCCGTAGCCCCTCCGTCATACTTTTTCAACCAATTGGTTTTTGCTGCTATGGACTGCTGGATGGCTGACATGAATGCTGAGATACATATGTCATGCGATGATTCGCTCGAGATTTGCTCACCATTTGATGATATTATGGATCCTAACTGGGCCGTGTGGTTCGGGACGGCATGCTGGTGGATGGGGTTTGAACATAGCACCTTCGGTTCCCTTCCCATCCTGAACTAAGGAAATGTTGCCGTCCAGAGGGATCATGGGTGCACATTGAATGTGATCAAGGTTTCTAAACTCGTTGGACGAAGGCTGATTCGAGACCATCAAGGTCGTTGGATTGAAGGTAAGAGAGAATGCTCGGGACGGCCAACCTAAACCCCGCGGCGCATCATCATCGCTGACGGGTTAGGTGGGCCATCGAAATTGAAGAGTATGAAGACGAAAATGCAGATGATCCATCGATGGAGGCTCTCTCTACCGAGCTTTCTTCCCTTTGGGGAGAAGCTCATAGGGTCGAGATGCAACAAGGATTTGCGAATAACACTGTAATTCGTTGTCTAATGTGATGTTTATGTAGACATTTGAACTTTACTATGATGGATAACATAGCTCTTTTATTTACGCCCCTTAAACCTTTCTTGATGATTATCACAGAATGGGAGAGCATGTGAATGAGAATGCATGCGTTGCTTAATTTGATAAATAAATATTCTTGCGGTGGGGCTTAGACTTAAAAAGTCATTGATTTCTCCAATAATATGTTCAGAGGAAGTTTCTAGATTAGAATGTTTTATTTAAATCAATGAGGCTTTGTCATCATAAAAAATAAGGAGATTATTAACTCAAATTTCGATTTTGAGACATATTGTGTTATGTTATCACATATGGGCCGGTGAGACATATTGTGATACATCGAAGATAATACTCCTTCTAAGAGAACTTATTGCCATGATTCATGTGTTTTATCTTTAGCATGAAGTTTTGTGGATTTGGTTCATGATTTTGTTCAATAAAATATTGGGATCAAGTGAGAGAATGTTATAATCTTATATGATATGATCCCACATTCAATTTAAAATTGTCCAAATTAGATTTCATTGATGCTTTAATATTCAAATCTAGTTGCTAATAGCTATGAAGATTGCTCATATCTACTAAAATTAGTCTTGACGGAAGACTATATATCTATTAGGATTTGTATGGGCATATCAATAGATCATCTAAGCCAAACCCTCTCATTATTCTTATAAGATAATTGGATAAGACACCACCAACGCAAAGCAGCAATTGGCTAGAAGTGCCTATTCACGATCATTCAAGCTTCGCGTATCTATTCTTGATGTCATTAATGGATGGAGGTTTGTACATAATTTACACATTTCCGCATTTGATCATGATTATTGAGATCATGGTTTTCCGTAAAATTGTCTAACAATTAATTTATAGTCCACTAATCAACCATCGGTTACGATACCATTAGTTGAGAGTGCATAGCATAAGCCTAATATCTTCACCAAGGGAAATCGCCAAGAGGGGCCCAAGCTCGAGCTTTCAACATGCGTAATTGGACCCACCTTCACAAAAAACTTAAGTCAATGAGTTATGTGCAATTAAGATAAATTAACTGCTCAACACTATACAAATTCTCCAATGTTGAATATCAATACATGTACTCCTAATATAGCCAAACGGCAAGCCATATAACTACCCAATGTATATAGGAAACTGCGATTGTCTGTCAACAAGAACATAAAGAGGCAATACTTGAAGTTGATTTTCCTCACGATGAAAAACATCGTATTTCGACTTATGGAGAAGACATCTAGTTTTTATGGGGATAATGTAAGCATTCAACTCTCTATTTTTGTCTAAAAACCCAAAACCATCCATCTAATTTTCTCTGATTCAAAAGAGTCCATCTACTTTTAAAACGTGTCACCATTAGCTCTTCCATCATACTTTTTCAACCGATCGGTTTTTGCTAATATGGACTGTTAGATTGCTGACATGAATGCTGAGATACATGTGTTATGCAACGATTCGCTCAAGATTTGCTCACCATTTGACGATATAATGGATCCTAACCGGGCTGTGGGGTCGGGGACAGCATGCCAGGCGGATGGGGCTTGAACATAACACCTTCAGTTCCCCTCCCACCCAGAAGTAAGGAAATGTTGCAGTCCGGAGGCATCATGGGGTACGTCCAAAGTAATCGAGGTTTCTAAACTGATTGGACGTGGCCGACCATCGAGGTCGTTGGATCGAAGATAAGAGAGAGCATGCGGTACGGCAAACCCAAACCCCGCGGGGGCATCATTATCATCAACGGGTCAGGCGGGCCATCGAAATTGAAGAGGATGAGGACGGAAATGTCAATGATCCATCGATAGAGGCTCTCTCTACCGAGCTTTCTTCCCTTTGGGGAGAAGTTCGTATGGTCGAGATGCAACAAGGATTTGCGAATTACACTGTAATTCGTTGTTTAATGAGATGTTTATGTAGACATTTGAACTCTGATGGATAACATAGCTCTTTTATTTATGCCCCTTAAACCCTTCCTGATGTTTATCACAGAATGGGAGATAACGTGAACGAGAATGCATGTGTTGCTTAATTTTATAAATGAATATTCTTGCGGTGGGGCTTCTGACTTAAAAAGTTATTGATTTCTCCAATAATACGTTCAGAGGGAGTTTCTCAATCAGAATGTTCTATTTAAATCAATGAGGCTTTGTCATCATAAAAAATAAGGAGATTATCCAAATTTCGATTTTGATGGTTACATAACTCACTCTTAACATTTTATTGATTATTGACAAGTATATTATTTTATATTTGTGTTGTTTGCAGGAGTGGCTCAATCTTGAAGAATAGGGCAGGTACCCGGCTGCTGGAATTCGCAGTTAAAATTGTTCACCTAGTTCAATGGATGTTCGGGGATTTTTTTTTTTTTAAATTAGGTTGCCCATAATCTTAAGTATGTAGAGAACACTGCAGACACTTGCAAAAGATTCTTCTATACACTTTGCAATCTAAACTCTTCGAGTGATTTTACCAAAGAAGAAATAGATAGTGGAGCAATTTCGCTATAACTACTGTTTTGTTTGTATGCATATCATGTGTTTGTTAATTAGCCTCTCATTTTATGTTGTGACACATATTCTACACATTTGGGCTAAAAGTACAGGCCGGCATTGGCACAACCTCTCACATAGAGGGGGCTGTCTCCAAACAAGGCAAGCTGCCATGGCTCAATGACCGTCATTTTGAAATGTGATATTTCTCGTTCAATTCAGCATCAATTATTTTAAGAAAAAAAAAAGAAAAAAAAAAAATAACGAAAAAAGAAAAAAAAAAAAACTAAGAAAGAGAAAGAGAATAGATTAATTAACCAAAAAAGACCTAGGGCTAATCTTGCTTATCTGGATCGAGCCAATGAAATTCTGTTACGATACGCAATGTCGTATGAAAGATCAACGGTCAGGATATGCAGCTTTTTTATTTTTATTTTTATATTTTTCAGAAAGTGGATCATATAAAACAAACGGGTAGGATACGCAAACATTTTTCTTCGGAGATCAGGATCGTTGACTGTGCGTGAGGCGCACCTTCCTTTACGGTCGCCCGCTTAAACCGCATTCCATTTCGAGGACCCCTCCTCCCCTCTCTCTCTCTCCGAAGTTCAAATATTTTAGGAAAAATTCTAAAATGGGATCCGAAGTGCCATCTTTTTCTCAAATAAGGGCCCTAAGTAGACATTGTTTCAAATAGAGACCTAAATTGCTATCACTTTCTCAAATAAAGACCTGAAGTAGATGTTATTTCAAATGATGATCTAAAGTGATTATGTTTGTTTCAAATAAGACGACTTTTCGGCGATCAAGGATATTTTTGTCTTTTGCTATTTTCCGCCTTTTTTCAAGGATATTTAGTAGATGATAATGGTAAGGTTATAAATCATGGATTTTTTTTTTCCTAGAGACTATATAAAAATAAAGTATGTTAATGGTTTATAAATCATGGATTTTTTTTTTTCCTAGAGACTATATAAATAAAGGTTATTTGTGGACATTTCATTTATTTTCTGTTATGCAGCATCATTGTATTTTTTCATTTTTTTTTTCTCAATGGCTTACAATAGGGGGGGAGCATTGTCCAGGTGGACATTTTTCACCTTGGACCTAGGAACCACCCATTAAAGACTTGGTTTCGAAAAATTAGAATCAAGAATCGCCCTTGGTTCTATGGATCCACCTGAGAACCAGATTGCCGGTCCATCCAATTCTCGAGTGAGTCCATAGAACCGGTCTCTTGATCCCTACAAAATTACATTTATCAATTAATATCAAGTTGAACCTAGTTTCTATTTTAGAGTACCAAAACTTGTTCGACCTTATATTTGGCTCTTAATACGATAAAGCGCCACAACATTTATGCACATCTCCAATCAATCCTCTCTTCCCTCTTCATTTGTTTATTTTGTTTTGGTTAAGAAAGCAAGTAAATAAATATTAGAATGAAAAAAAAAATAAGTAAATGATCAGTCCTATTACATACTCAAGAGATAAAATTAGTCAATAATATTTAATAACTACAAATATACATACATGTACATATATATTTGGTCGAAATACTACAAAATAATAAGTAATTGTGATGGAATTTATGTTTTAAAATATATATACTAGTTTGGTTAGGGTGAGTGGGTGGGTGGGTGGGCGGGTTTCCACATCTAGAATCGGGAATTGGACCGACCTCCATGAAAACCGCCGGTTTTGATCCGATTTGGTCTTATTGGTTTCGGCTATTTGGGCAATTCTCGATTCTTTTGCACATCCCTAACTTACAAGGGTTGGTTAAGTTGAAAAAATAATAAGTTAAAAAAATTAACGAAAATGAGGATCATTGTCTCACTCCATTTGTCGGATCGTAGCATATGTTAATCTCAAACGCCAACAAGCTATAATCTCTAATCTTAATAGCTAAATCTGCACTCTCACCATCGCACCATCCCCAGCAAAGCTCTAGCATGGCCAAGCGCCGTTGTTTCTCCGCTACTCTTCACCATCACCCCCTCCCCCAAAAGAAAAAAAAAAATAAAAATTCATCCTTCATTATCTCTCTCTCTAGTGGACAGGCACGTCTTCGGCCCTCCATCGTCCTCAATAATCTTGGATGCTGAAATTTCGACAATTATGGTGAAAGTTATAGGGTAATAGAAATTTTTTGAGGATGTCACCTAGTTTGGTCGTATTGCGCTTTATATAGAGCGAGTGTTTGTTCGAAATTGATTATGAAAGATGGGTTTTTCCACATATAATTAGTAGCTATTCACGAGACTCAAGATATAGACAAAGAAATTGAAATGGATGAAGGGTTTAGTCACCATTATTTAATGGAGTAAAACAAGGTTGGCTTAAGTCAAACAAGGCAGCTACCTCATATCCTTAGCTTGGTTACAACATATCCTCGTCAAGGTAGGGGAGTTTCCTCCATACAAGAGCCTCCTTCACTTGTCTAGTAATTCAACGGGTCATGAGGATGCGTTCCTTATTTTTATACACCGCATCGGTAAAATATCTTTTTTGAGCTCTTTACCTAGCTTAGAGAGGTCGAGGTCCACATTAGGCCCTAGACGAAGCAATTTAATGTCGCATTCAAGACATGTTTTATTCGGAAGTCTCCGATCATTATCTTTCTTGAAACGTGTGAGTTATCTCTACCCTATCGTTTTTACGTCCTTAGAGTATCGGGACACTAACCCTCGACTAATCTATCCCACCATAGGAGTTGACCCCGTCATTGAATTAGGATGCCTCGTGCTTAGGACTAGGAAGAAGTGTTTAGTCAATTATTATTTAATGGAGTCGAACAAGGTTGGCTAAGGCAACGCTCGGCAATTAGCACACCACGTTGTACTTCTTTTTCTGTAGCACACCAGGTGATACCTTAAGGAGCACAACTCCAGCACACCACTTTGTACCTTTAAGGAGCATGACTCCAGATCAAGGCTGATTCTTCCGTAGTCTCTTGTACGGTCGTGGCCTCGCCTCTTTATGTGACGACATGACGCACCCCCTCAACCAGTTGGCTCAAAAATCGAGGGAAGCAACAAGAATTTGCAGATCTTGGGAGGCTAATTGAGAGGAGCGTCAACCGATGAACCAATCTACTAAGGGTGCGTTTGGTAGCATTTCTATTTAAAAATTATTTTAGAGAATAAAAATAAAAAAAATTATTTACATTCCTAGAACAATTTTTTAACAAGAACGAGTTTGGTAAACTTATTCCTAGAATAAATAAAAAAAAAACAAAAACAAGTTCGGTAGACTTGTATAATTTTTTTGTTTCTTTTAATTTTTTAATATTTTTATTTTATTTTTTTTTTTTTTTTTTTTTATTTTTTTTTTTTTTTCTGTTCCAAATTTGTTCCCGGAAACAAAAAAAATAAATTTGAAACAAAAACTCAAACAAACGCATTTCTTTTTTTTTTTTTGTTCTCCGAAAAAAAAAATAGAAATTGTGTTTATGACCAGAAAAAAAGAATACAAACAAATAGGGCCTAAAAAACCCTCATCTCTTCCCATCCCATCCTCCTCCTTCTCCATCACCTTTTAGCTCTTTATGTGTTTATGTAGACAATTGAACCTGATTATGATGGATTCCTTAGCTCTTTTCTTCCATGCCACTTAAATCCTTCTTGCTGTTATCACAGAATGGGAGAGAATGTGTACGAGAATGCAAGAGTTCTTTAATTTGATAAATTAACATTCTTGCGGTGGGCTTAAATTTATTCATGTCTCCAACATATGGTTAGAGGGAGTTTCCCGATTAGTAGGTTTTATTTAAATCGATGAAGTTTTGTCATCATAAAATATGGGTAGATGATTTACCCAAATTTCAATGTTAGTGATTACAAAACTCACTCTAACATGTTATTAATTATTTGAAGTATATATATTTATTATATTTGGGTGTTATTAAATTGGATTTCAAGACTATCTCAGTCTTGAAGAACAAGGCAGGAATCTGATAAAGTATTGGTGCCAGACATCGAGCTCCCGTAGTTCAAAGTTAAATTGTTCACCTAGTTCAGTGGATGTTTGAAGCTTTTTTGACCGGACACCCGGAAGCCTTAACCATCAAATTCTAGCAAATTTGAAGTGTGTCCAATAGCTAGTTGTTTTTTTTTTTTTTAATAAATTGGGCTGTCCATAATCTTAAGTATGTAGAGAACACTACAAACACTTGCAAAAGATTCTTATATACACTTTGCAATCTAAACAGCTATGTTTGGTAATTTGCCTAACATTTTATACTATGATGCATATTCTACACGTTTGGGCAATAAGTAGAACCCAGCCATTCACACAACCCATCACACATAGAGGGGCTGCCCCGAACAAGACAAATTACCATGGCAGGGTGACTGCCGTTAAAATGGAATATTTCTGACTCAATCAAGCATCCTTTATTTAGAAAAAAGAAAAAGAAAAAGGAAATAATAATGATATAATAATAATATTAACTAAGAAAGGGAAAGAGAGATATCAACGGTTAGGATGCGCGGGTGTTTTTTTTTAAATATATTTTTCAGAAAGCGGATCGTAAAAAAATTCAAACGGTTAGGATACGCAAATATTTTTTCTTCGGAAAATCAGGATCGTTGACCGTACGTAAAGCGCACCTCCCTTTTCGGGGTTCCCCCCGCGCGGCTTAAACCGCATTCCATTTCCAGAACCCCCCTCTCCCTCTCTCTCTCTCTCTCTCTCTCTCTAGAATTCAAACGGCCCGCCCCGCATCCATGGCGACCCGACCGACTCCGACCCGAGCCCCGACGCCGGCGGCGGCGGCGACGGCGGCGACCCCGTCCCACCACCTCCACCACATGACCGACGAGGAGCTCCGCAAGGTGTTCGACCAGTTCGACTCCAACGGCGACGGCAAGATCTCCGCCGCCGAGCTCTCCCAGGTCCTCTCCGCCATGGGCTCCGCCGTCCCGCCCGGCGACCTCGACCGCGCCATGGCCGAGATCGACGCCGACGGGGACGGCTTCATCAGCCTCCCCGAGTTCGCCGCCCTCTGCCGGTCCGGCCCCTCCCCCGAGGCCGACCTCCGCGACGCCTTCGACCTCTACGACCAGGACCGGAACGGCCTCATCTCCGCCGCGGAGCTCCACCTGGTGCTCAACCGCCTCAGCATGAAGTGCTCCGTCGAGGACTGCGCCCGGATGATCAAGTCGGTCGACGGCGACGGCGACGGCAACGTCAATTTCGAGGAGTTCAGGAAGATGATGGCGTCGAAAGGCCCCGGTAATTGACGACGGATCCGTTCCTTCCGGTTCTGCGTCTCTCGACCTGGTTCGAGATTCCAAACGCTAATTGATTTCTACTCTATTCGATCCGCGCAGCCTAGAAACGATACAGATAAGACTATCATATGACTGTTTTTTCGTTATGATTTACGCCTAATCTGGAACGACTATTCGATTGGATTCACATAGACCGTAGAAGATCAGATGCATTGCTTTGTCATGAATTGAATCCCTTTTCTCAATCGATTCCCACTTTTCCTTGCTGTTTTTCCGTGAATGAGCGATTCTTTGGTTCATCCCTTCGATCCATATTCGTACTAGCATGTTTAAATTTTGAATGCATGATTCTTAATCTCATGTAATGTGAATAGAGTCGCCGGAACCGGACGACTTCGCACATCGGACATCAGCCCTGTTCCGATCGACAGGGCCGAGCTCCTGAGTTATCACGGTATCGTCAGTATGAACATGGGAAGGATGTGTTGAAATGGCCGGTTGGTCACATGGCCGTTTCCGTTTATGGGACTTCCCTGGCGTGCATTCCATAAATGTGGAACATGGTCGACACGACTTAGGCGGATCACACCCCAATTTCCCGGTCCTCCTTGTGCATTCTCTTTATTTGCTAGAGTTAGGACTTTTTTGTCGAAATGATATGACGGATTCCAAGGGCTGCCGAATCAATGACGAGGCAGGATTCGGCAGGATAGCGATTTAGCTTTTGTTTGTTTGTACATTCTTAGGTTTCCATCTTCCTCTCCTAGACCCATCTCGGCCCCCGAATATCGTGCCCGATCACCTAAGGTCGGCCCGAGTGATATGTGAGTGGAGATCGGGGGAAGGTCGGGTTTTGAGGTTGGGATCAAAACCTCGGCAAAACACCCCTGAAAAAAGTGAAATTGTTGGTAGAATGGTGGGTGCGACATTTTGATTTAGTTTGGAGGACGAGGGCAAAAGCCTTACATGAAATTTCATAAATTATAATGAATAGTGAATATTATTTATTCGATTGTGGTGGCATGCATGTATTCGGTACCATTTTTTTGGTAGGAGTTCCAATGGTTGCATGTGATCTTCTAGAGTTTTGCTATTCAAGCTAATTGAATTGCGGAGGCAATAAAGAAAAACGCAAGTCAGTGTTTTTTATTGAAGGCAAAAGCTAAACACGTCTGTGTCATCCTCGTTTCAGATGATTAACTTTTGAAGTGGACATGCAAAAGAGGGATATATCTCGAAAAAGAAAGAAGTAATTTTTCGCCCCAGATTATCAACTTAAACTATGGGTAAATGCTGATAATACTACGTGCCGGTAGTTTTAATTTGAAGGAACTAATTATTCTTTTCAGTTAAGGAAGAATTTCCAATACTGCATTTGACGAATTCTCATGCACGAAAGCAACAAATCTGGCATTATTTAAATTTCGGGCATCTAGCAAATTAAAAAAATAAAAAGATTATGGTAAGTCTCATGGTATTGTTCACATTAACGTGGAATATTAAAGATGTTTTTTTAATAAGTCCACATTAAAAAAGCAAGTTATATGCAACTTATTAATGTTTTGCAAAGGATTTTATTTTTTACAATTTGATTTATTGTTTCGCTTATTTTGCTCTCATCAAACAACTAGGAAAGTAATTGAGTTACACTATACGCTATACACACACACACACACACATATATATTCTATTTTGAAGATGAGAGAGACAAATAGTCAATTTGAGGAGCGAGATATAAGTGCAAAATAACATTACATCGTCAATACATAAATCACAAAATTATAATTCAATAATAGTTTTTCCGTAGTTTGTATGCCCATTATAGTCATCCAGGGAAATTATAGATATAATATAATAGTAAAGAGACTTTGTTTCTTCAATATAAATAGGTAACATAAAACAACTAGTGAATTCCACACGGTCAAAAGTTAGTTGTAAGATTGTAAAGCACTCTGGGCAAAATTAGTGTAAGAACAATCTCCGGACATATTTGTTTATCCAAGTGGGGTAAATTTAAAGATTATTTGCGAATATCATTTCATGAATAAATTATTATTAAATATATCTATCTATGCACTTTTCAAAAGATATCGAAAATTTGCCAATGACAGAACAGATTTTTGTTACATTGTTGACAATTCATCTAAAGAAGAAAGAGAAATACCATGATAAAATGAGGGACATGTTTGAGTTGAAGCATTTTTTTTATCTTTTGGGGAAAAACTGTTAAAAAAGTCTTAAACTTTTTGTATTTGTGCCAATTTAGTCTTAAACATTTTTTTGTCAATTTAGTCCTAAATCTTTTTACTTAGTGCCAATTCAGTCATTTCCCACTAATTTGGGTTGGATTTTGCCTTGGTCGTCTTACCGACTAGCGTGGATAATTTTTAATAATATTTTAATACTTTTTCTTTTTCTTTTTCTTTTTTTCCTTATCCTCCTCCTTCCTCCAACTAGTGATTGGCCGCCAGGGCAGCCTTGCACTGGGAAACAAGGCTTGACCCTCGCCAAATCCGACGAGGCGAGCCTCGCCAATTTTGTGCGAGGCTATCCTCGTGGCCTGGGCGGCCTCGACATGGCCTCGCGCTAGGTGTTGACATCTAAATTTTTTGCCAAAAAATCATTTCCGAAAAAATGGAAACTTGTTTTTCCACAAAAATATTTCATGTTAAATTCTTACTTATAGATTATCTAGGCATTTAATATAGTGTTTTAAATGGAAGATGTTTTTCCTTAAAAAAAAAATATGAAAAAAAATTAAAAATATATATAAAAAAGATTATAAAAAGATTATTAAAAAAAAAGTTGGAGCTGATGATCTAAATATGACTAGCCAAGCCCAGGAGGTCAAATTTTAATTAAAACAGCAAGTTGGGGCCAACATGCAATTTCCAAAAGTTGAGGGACCAATTCACAAATTTTGCAAAATTTTGCCCGAACCCTTAAATCATCATCTTGGCCCCCAATTGAGTTGAAATTGAACTTGGGTCAGGTATAATTAATCAAATTGGGCAAAAAGGACCAAATTACATTTAATTGGGCATTTTCGAATAAGAAAATGACCAACTTTGAGGAACTCTCTTACAAAATTGGGTGGAGAAAATTGCGAAAAATAGTCAAGATTAAACTACTATAAATGAGCTTGCTAATTGATCAAAAACCGCAGCCAAATTGATGGATTAAAGCACCCAAAAAAACTGCCAAATCTCAGTCCACAAGTTGGTAGCCCCACCATATCCTCCTCAGCTGCCCAACCAGCCTGATCTTTGCACCTGATGGAAGACCATTATTGGTAGTGCAAGTGGATAAAAATTGGTCAGGGATAAGCTGCTGAAAGCACGGGAAAATCGCAGCAAAATCAGGACACTCAACAGCTGCAAAAGTTGGAGATTTTGGCTTAGTCAGAAAAGTTGTTGAAGTGGCCCTGTTGACACAGGCTTGGTAGGTGGACAAAAGACCGGCAAAAAATCCTTTAATTTAGGGGATAAGATCTATGAAGCAAGCTTTTCAAGGAATGAAAGAGAGGGGAGGAGAAGGAGGAGAGAGAGCTCACGGTCGTCTCCCGAAAAGACCTCCAGAAGCAACTCTAGAAAAGCAAAAAGCCCAGAAATTCCATACCAACCTTGGGAGAGAAAAGTGAAATTTTCAAAAACTTGCGGCCAAAATTAGCCAAAACCTTCAACTAGAGAGTGAAACTTCACTCAAATATATTTTCAACCATAGCTCGAACTTCCCAAATGGAGATCGGGAAGATTTCCTAAAGCCCCCCGAAAACCACCCTCCCGGCGAGTCAAGAAAGTCTGAAAATTTTTCTAGGTGTTAAGCACGATTGGTCACGGGTGAGGGAAAGTGAGTGTTGTTGAGAAAATTGAAAGACAAATGAGGAAAACCATGAGTTTTAACCTAAACTGGAATATATATAGTTTTGTTTGGTGTTCAGTTTTGCAATAACAAAAGTCATGGAGTCTAGTTTTGGGGACCAACAAAAACCTTTGTTATCAGTTTTTTTCTCTACAGATTTCATTTCCAGTTTGAAGTAGCCAACTTCCACATGCCCCCCGAGGATAATTTCTTGGTTTCCTCAGCCAAGAACCACTTGAAAAAGAAACTAGGAAGCGAGGTAAGAGTTTTAGATGTATTTTTGATCAATTTTGAATATTTTTTAACCATGGAAAACTAAGAGGAAAACTAGCCCGAAAACTCTTTAAGAGCCATACATGTTTGACTTGCTACTTATCTTTACATGTATTTTCTATCTTCAGGAGCTTGATGAATGTCATATGGGAGTACAAATGATGCTGAGGTTAACTTGGTTTGGTCTTTAAATCTCTGGATAAACCATGAAATCGTCCACAACTTTGGCTAAAAACCAGGCCTATCCACATTGATTCATGGCTGGTCAGTGTGGACTTTACATGTGTGCTTCTTGGAGAGGTCGTTTTGATGTGTTTAGTTGATCATTCTCTATTATGTTTGTTGCATTTGAAAGCCCATGCTACCTACTTTCACTCGAATCAAGTAATGTGTCCCGTAGATCTTGCATGTGATGAGTGTCGGGGCTTGAATACGGGCATACAACTTGTTTACTTGACTTGGGTTCAAACCCAGATTTACAAAATCAGCTCAAACACGCATATTTGAGACCGATTTCGACTTAGTTCTTTTGTGTTTTAAGCTATGAATTCTATATAATCATGTTGTTTGCATGTGGTAGTATAATCTTGATACTTTATTTCCACGTGAGATTGCTCATGAGTTGAGATTGAAGGCCGCAAACATGGCCCAAGGAAGCAGGTTTGGGGTGATTTAAGGCACGCCAAGTGTTCGACGAAATGCGCAAACCAAGTTTCGATCTTGAAACGGTCGACTTGAGCTAGATTATTGTGATATTCATGTGATGTGTTATTCCATGTTAGCATAGATCGGTTTAAAGAATTATTTTTTTTTTTTAAAAAATAATAAAAATATGAAAAATTCAAAAATATAAAAATGTTAGATAGTATCAAATTAGGGCATAAATGACATTTATGAGATTTTCCTAATTTTATACATTTATGAGATTTTCCTAATTTTATAAAGTCGTTGTCCTAACTTGATGCTATTTTAATATTCTATAATCATTTTTGTAAATAATCTATTTTGCGTAGATTAAAATTATTTAGAGTAATTTCATGCATATTTAAATTCTCATTTCGCTCACGGGGGTTCTGTCCCGAGGCATGATAACAAAGCCATGTAATATTATCTGCCTGACTTGTATCGGGTCTTTCTTTTTTGCATTACTTTCAAGTCCTTTCAATTTCTTGAATGTTTATTTACCGCATCGCTTTTCAATAATTTGAGTGTAAATTTCTTTTCTAAGTTATGTTAGGATTAGTCTAGACATTAAATAAAACCTACAAAAACATTTGCATGGACACTTAGTGATTTCATAAAGATTATAATTGGTAATCAAGATTGTGTTGCCATCTAGATAAATAACCTTCCAAGTTAGTGGTACCGTAAGGGCGCTAATGAAAACATTGGCATAAACAAGTCCTCATTCCTAGAAATATTTGGTTGCATAGGAATCGAGACAACACTCCCGTCTTGATTGGTTTCTAGCCGATCCTAATAGGCTAGTGTCGACTCCTAGAAGTACATAGGTTGTTAAGAACTGAAAAACAAAAATCCAATGCCGCGCGTGGTATGGGCTTGGGAGAGCCCGCACCTAATCTAGGGCCATTGGTCCGCTTTTTAGGCAAATACCCCTAAACCTTCTTCATTTTTCCCCGGACAAAAAAAGAGAGGTCGAGACACTAGGCGACGAGGCTTGCCCTCGCCGAATTTGGCAAGGGTTGAGTGAGATCTGGCGAGGTTTGAGCCTCACCGACCGTCGCCTCTGGCCCGTGGCCAAGGTCCGACCACTAGCTGGAGGAAGGAGGAGGAGAAGGAGAAGAGAAAAAAAAATTCAAAAATTCAAAAATATTAAAAAATATTATGAAAAATTGTTCACGTTAGTGCCAATTATGCCACGTCGGTCAACAAAATCATGCTACAATTAGCCGAAAATGATTGAATTGGCACAAAATAAAAAGGTTTAATATTAAATTGGTACAAAAAAAAAAGATTTATGACTAAATTGGCATAAATATAAAAGATTTATGACGTTTTTAACACTTTTTCCTATCTTTTGGAGTCTCGTTTATTTCTTATCCAAATAGGGTCCTTTCACTTTCACGTTTTAGTTAGCTGTCCCGTCAAGTTCTGGCTCGTATAACCCCAAATAATATGCACCGTAGGTAATGTGAGATCCACGTAAGTAGCGGTGCATGAACAAATATACTCCATATTCTTTTCAATCCTTGCCCTTTCCTTCAATTCTTATCGGTGACCCAACCAAATTTATGAAAGGATATATCGCCCCTTCCACCGCTACACTTATTCCCTCCTTTATATTTTTGCCGTTAATTAATTTATTAAGACGTGAGTCCCATTCCCATATAAAAATTTACAATAGAAAACGTCACATGAAAAGCTTGCAAAGTTTTATAATAGGTGAAGAATCGTCAAATTTGAATTAAACTCTTATGATACTCAAAAGCATTCTAACAAACAATGGTACAATGCATATTTCAACAATGAGATCATCAAGTGTTTTCCAAAATAACCAAATTGTCCAAATCACCAAATTGTCCAAATCGCACGACAAAATCTTAAATTATCACATCTTTTAATTATGGCGTCGAAACGTTTATGACTTGCTCCGGTTGATTCCACCTCAGGGAGCAAGTTATAAGCTTTCTATGCCGCAAAAATCATAGTATTCAGATTTTTAAATATTGAGGTTTCATTATAACTGTCTGTTTGGCTCAAATTCCAAAAAGAAGCACGTTTTAAAACTAAATCGCATCTTCAAAATTGAGGGCACAGGTTTTCTGTTAGTGTAAAAATTGAGTCAACCACACGTTAGACAGAAAATTTATACCCGGTCAAAATTCGATCAATTCTTTTTGGATTAAAGTAAATAAGAATTAGAAAATATTATGTTTCTAATAAAAATAGCGGCTAAGGCTGACTAACTGCAGTTAAACTTGAAATATTGATGAAAGGAAAATGCGATTTCATCATCTTACGTCTCGAAAATGCAAGTCTATATGATTAAAAGTCTTCGCCAATATGTTGAAGTTCTTAATCGTTTTGTGTTTCATAAAGAAGATCCACATGTACTAATCACTTTTACTAGGATGAATGATTTCAAATTCCGTACAAGTTTTACCTAAACATGGAACTTATCCATGGTAATCAGTTTCTTAATTTTTTTAGAACCTATAACCTACCTTTTATACCTTGTTACCTAGAACCTACCCTGTCATAGGCTCTAAGGTCTACTCAATTCCACTTGCATTATTAATTGAACCATTGCAATGAATTATGACCTAGTTGCTGCTATAATTAAAATTGCTATGTCTATGACTCACTACTTTTGTCACTAATTGTTTGTAACGTGGCCATAATAACTGAATTTGGAACTTCACAATTTTTTTTTTTTTTTGGGGGGGAACCGAATTGGGTATAAAAAGAATAAGTAACTGGGCTGGCCTAGATGGGACTATACGCATGCTAGCCCCCCTAAATTTCTCTGTCTCTTGAGAAATCCATATCACAACACAACCCGACTTCTAGCACTCTAAACCAAAAAAAAAAAAAAAAATTGATCGAAATGACAACAAAATTTGAAAGGAAGAAAGAAGTTGAAGAAGGCCTGAAGCAAAGCCGAACTCACGGCATCGGTGAACTTGAGAATGGGGTCGGGGAATTTGTACTAAACAACTCTACAGATGTGGTTGGCGTGACGAGGCTTCAATGCGGAGTAATTGAAGGAAGGTGAGCTTCAGGTTCAGCAAACGCTTGTGTAGCGTGTGTGGATGAGCTTGAAGAGAACACTAGATGGCGTGAAGGAAGGGCTTGTGGAGCGTGTGGAGATGAGCTTGAAGACAAGACTTTGGAAGGAGGAGGAAGAGAAAGAAGAGCATAATAAAGTCTAGAGGAGGAGCAAGAGGAGAATGGGAATTTTAATAATGGTGAAGGAAACGGTCCAAAGCATCATCTTTGTTTCTTCTCTCTTTTGTGTTCGTGTGTCTATCCAACTGAGAAACAAGACCAGTTTTATTTTTGAATTTTTTTTTTCAAATAACACACTAAAATGCGTTCGTTTTTTTTAAATGAAATAATAATTTAGAATAAATTTATCTTAAACAAGGCCTAAAATAGCAACTTAATCTAAAATAAAGGCATAAACTAGAATCACTACTTATTTCGTCATTCACCAGATCAAAAATGAAAAATAGAAATTACTTCAATCAATTTAGAGATGTCCAAATCGAGTCACTACTTTCTCTTCAAAGCTTTAGGTCAAGACTACCGTTGGTAGAAAAATCGAACCAACTAAACATCAAATGTACAAGTTATACTAGTCAAAGTTCAATCAAATTTAGATTCAAGTAAATAATTCTAGAAAATATTCATCTTTCTAAAAAAAAAAAAAATGGAGGCTTAGACCAATTGCCTTTCGTCACTGGATTTCCTGCGTCGACTGCTTTACGGATAAGGAATTACCGGTCTTGTGGAATAACAGCTCTTTCTGAATGCGTAACCGCTTTGATAGCTGTGAACAATACTTGGGCGATCATCTCACGCGCTGCTGCTTGTCCTGACGTTCCGGTTGCTGTCCAACAAGTTCCAGCAACTCCAAAGATCCACCCGTACCTTAAGATGCGGTTGAAATTGAAATCTTAATTGAAGGAAAAGAGATTTTATTGTCCTACATTTTGAAAATGCGAGTCTATATGATTAAGAATCGTTTACATATATTCATCAATGTAAAAGAGCACTCAAAAAGTGTTACTCGTGATTTGGATTAGTAAGTTACCTACTTCTTCTTTTTCAACGACTCCTCTGGTTTAGCAATTTTATGCACATGCTTTCATTTTGAATCTATATGCACGATTTCATTCCGAATCATTTTAATATCGGATCGTCCAAATCATCAATTGTTATTGGAGCCCTCATTTTGTATGTGTCTTATTTTGGAAATTACATCAAGGCAGTCCATTTGGTCCGAATTCAAGAAATACGCAATCCAACACATTTTTAAAAATTGAATCGCATTTTGAAAAGTTTGGTGTAAAAATCAAGTCAAGCAAAAATGAAATGGAAAGTTATATCGAGTGAAACTTCGTCAAGTTTAGGTTGAAGTAAAACATAAGTAGAATATTATAAGTTTTAAAACTTGTTATTAAAGTGCAATTGAATCCTAAAACTTTCAAAAAAATGCAATCAAGTCTTAAAATTTATCAAATTTGTACAATCAAGTCTTTTTATAAATTCCATCCAACTTGGTTAATGAAAAAAACGACCTTTTAAAAAAAAAATTATCTTTCCTATGTGGTATTGACATGGCTAAAAAGACATTGTTTTGGTCCAAAATCGATTTTTTAATACAGAATTTAAAGTTTTCGACTTAAATAAAATTTGTAGTAAAATCAAATTTAGACCAAAATAACGTCATTTTAACTACATCATCGCCACTTAAAAAAGAAAACATATATTTAAAAAAGCCAACTCAGCACTTTCCAAAAGTTAACGGAAATACATATATTAAGACTCAACTGCTTTTTCGTAAGAAGTTTTAGAACTTCAGATATATTGACTACTAGAAAAATGATGACTAACGACATAGCATGGACTAACCCATAGTTAAAATTGAAATCTTTATAAAAGAACGTTGCAATTTTATCTATTTCAAAAGTGCTGGTCTATATGATAACAATCTTAAGTTGAAATCATAGCCATCCTATATTTGAAAAAGAGGGTCCATATGTACCTTCACCGTGAATATGTATAAAGCAATTGCGAAATTTCAACGAATAAATTACCCGTTTCTTTATGTACGAGTACTCTTGCATTTTAGCAATCTTGAGAACAAATGCGAATGTCACAGTCATCTCCCTCGATCCTATTGTCATCAGGTAATAGGCTTAGCAAGATAACGATAAAATAAGAGTAAGCTTAGAGATTGAATACAGTGGAATTTTTTAATCATGTTGCATCAAGATCCTTTCCTATGACGGCATGACAAGAAAAGAATATGACCAAATAAGTAACTGGATTAGCCAAGAATATTTTATTGGGAAAGACTCAGAGGGAGTTCAATTCTAGTTCGAAGTACCAGTTTTGGGACAAAAGTGGATATGTGTGTGCAATTTTATAATATAAGTGCTTGTCTATATTTTGTATTGCAAGTGAAAATCGTGATGTCTATAACTCAATACTTTTAGTCCACTAATTATTTGTAAGTTGGCCTTTAATAATCGAATTTGAGGCTACACAAAATATTTTTCTTTTCTTTTTTTTTTTTTTGGGCAAAATCGAACCCAATTGGGTACAAAAGACTAATCAATCGGGCCGGCCCATGCCCCCATTCCGTCCCCGTCGTTAATCGGTCTCTATCGCCGGCACGTGCGAAACACCCTCCCTTCTCTCTCTCTCCGCTTGCCTCTCTCCATGCGCGCGTGTAGAGTGGAAAAACCGATACGACATCGACGCGGCAGCGTCCGAGACTCCGAGCACCACCAGCAACCCCTCCCCTCGTCGGCGACCGCCACCAGATCCCGCGGCGGCGACCGCCGTCATCCGCCACCGCCCGGCAGCGAACCTGCGCCGTTTTCCGTTCCGATCGCCCGGCGCGCTCCGAGCCATTGCCGAGCTCCCGTCGCGGGAGCCGCGCGCCTCCACCGTTCGGCGTCTCGCCTTCGCTCCGCGACTCGATTCCGTTTGATTCCGCGCGCTCCGGCCGCCATGCGCGCGCCGCATTCTCTCTCTCGTCTCCTTCTCTAGCCTCTCCGTCGCCGCCGCCGCCGCCGCCGCCGCTGCCGCTCGCTCGCTCGCTCGATCGGCTTGCATCTGAGCTCGGGGATCCGAAGAGGAGTGTGTCCGTCGCCATGTCGGACTGGTTCACCTCCAAGCTCAAAGCCGCCGAGAGTATTCTTCAGAAGGTAATGTCGATTTTCGGTGTTCCGTTTGGGTTACCAGCGTGTCGGAAGGTCGATCTTCCTCGATCTGGACTCGAGTTTTGACTCCTGAGTCGAGTTCGATTCGGTTTCGGATCTCTCCCGATTGCCGTTCGTTTCTCGCTCTTCCTCGTTCGCGTGCTTCGGTTGATGAATTTACCTAGTTTCGTTTGAATGTGAAATGTTCTTTCTTTGAACTGAATTGGCTGTTGATCATGTGATCAGATCGATCAGCAAGCGGCCGAGTCGCTCCGTAAGGATGAGAGGCCTCAATCTGATGGTCTAAGCGTTGATACTGTGACGAGGACCGGAGGCCCGGTGCCTTTGAAGGATCAATTGAAAAAGAAATCGCCGGATAATAGCGACCATGGAGGTAGATTATTTAGTGATTTTAACAGTAGCGCCATTAGCCAACATGAAAGTAATAAGGGGACTGCAAGCAATTCGAGCCTGAAACCCAGTACGACACCTAACTCCAATGTTACTGATGGTGACTGGACCGAGCTGTTGAGCTCGCAAAACCCGCCATCGGCCTCCCCTGTGAAACGTGGCAATGGGTTGCCTGGGGTCGTCGGCGGTAAGAATAACTACAGGAGGCAGGGGAGCTTTGGTTCTAATTCTATGTCGACGGAGCTGAAGAGGAACCAAAGGACTGGTAATGCTGCTGCGAAAGTGTCTAGGAGGTCAGGCAGTCTCAGGGACAACAGGTTGAATGGGAAACCTGCTGATGCGGAAGACTCTGGGTTATCTGATTCCGCAGGCATGAGCATGACTTCAGATGTTAATTCAGCAAACAATGGGAAGTCCGTGGAGCAACAAGCTTTGCATCAGAAGGTTGCAAAAGGAAATACGGTGCTTAAAGCAACATCTAAGGAAAGTATGGAGAATGTTGGGCAATTGAATGTTGTCCCCCTTCGGGAGAATGTCTCTCGTTTAGTAGATGGCAGTGGTTCCACTGTGCTACCAATCAGTGCTGTTGATGCTGCTTCTCAATTGAAGGTAGGATTTAATAGAGATGGTCATGGGGTACAGGGCACTTTGGGTACTTCTGTTCCTAGAGATGTCAATGGGATAAGTGATGCTGGTTCAGCCTCAGAGACTTCATCTGGTTCAGCATCCAATTCTGACAGTGAAGATGAACGGGAAAGAGAGGAGAGAAGAAAAAGAAGGGAGAAGATTCTTGCTGAGAAAGCAGCAGCTAAGGCTGTTGAGGCCATTAGAGAACGTGAGAATATGGTTGCAAGGTTGGAGGGAGAGAAGCAGAGTTTGGAGAAAATAATCGAAGAAAGGGCAAAGCAACAAGTGAAAGAGGTATATCTTTTGCTGGCTATATTTTCCATATAGTTATTGATTTGCTGCTGCTGCTGCTGCTGCTGAAGCTGTTTTAACTTATCTCCTCTATATCATCTGCATATGATTGCTTTTACAATCTTTTCCTGTAATTGGGGGGATATATCTTCTCTTATGTGGAAGTTACTGATTTCGTTTCCTACTCCTTTCAATTATTGCATGAACAGACTCAGCCCAAGTTCCACTGATCTTTGTGATCCAGTCTTATTAGCTGGTTTGAACTCACCAAACTTTTGTGCTTGAATGAGAGAATAAATGCACCATTATCGTTTGCCAGTTCGTATCAATTGTTTCCTAGATTTGGACTGAAATTACTGAACTCCTCCCAAAACACACAAGCCAAGAAAAAACGAGAAGAAAAGCAAAGAATTTGATACAGTGCCCAATGATGCAACTATATGCAAATAGTGCTGACTTCTTAATGATTTGTCAAAGGATCCTATAAGCACATGCTTGGCTAACCATCCAAGTACACACCACGTTTCATTGGTTTATTAAAACACAAGCTGCGGTAGCAATTTTTACTGTAGAATCAGGCTATGTTTGCAAAAGTAAGGAAAAATGGGAAGAATGGAAATTGAGGTGGAAAGTTGAGAATAATTTAAATTTTTTGTGAGAAGGTTGTAAAGGGGAACTTAAAAATTTGTGGCATTTTCATCCCATTTCTCTTCACATAGAGTTTCCAAACATAGACGAAAGTTCTGTTTCAAGGTCCTCTAGCTAATGATATCTGATTCTCTGGCAGGTCTAGTATCTCTAAGTTTATATTTTATCAGTCAGGCTTTTTTCCGACCCTAACTATAGGTTTAACACTTAAGCTTTATCTTGATGTAGGCTTCAGAACTGCAGACAACAATGATGGAGACTATGGACGCTGTAGAGCTGGAAAAGCAGAAACACAATAATACTAGAATGGAGGCCCTTGCACGGTTAGCTAAACTGGAGGTACTAAATTTTAATAGGTGCATTTCCTCAAAATATTCCATTCTCAATTTGTCTGGTTTATAGCGAAAGTTTTGCAGGAGCAAATGCCCTTTTAGTGTGTTGTCTCTAGGCAGATATTCGGTTCTGTTGTTACTGAAGTTGAAATGGGTTTTGCAGACAGCAAATGCTGACCTAGCCAAATCTCTTGCAACTGCACAATGGAATCTTGAAGTAGAGGTATCATATTGTTCAAGTTGATTTAGTTAACCAAATTTCTTTCTTCTAAGTCTATGGACAATTGACTTAGTTTGCTCATGTAGTTGGAGCAAAGTCTTTTTCCTATTGTAGATCTTCATCAATGGTACTTGATCTGGATGAATTAACGCAATTGTTCTTTGCTGCTTTGATGCATAAATCTGTTTGTGTATTGATTGTCTGGTCTAAGTAAATTTAATTGGACAGCTATTCTTGAAATAGATGAACATTCAACATTAGAGATCTCTGTTAGAAAGTAAATGTGGTATGATGGATAGTACCTGTATGGGCAACTTACAATAATTGTTCCATAAACTCGAAGAAATATGAAAATTCTTATGCAATTTTAAATGTAAATATGTATATATTTTCAAAGATTTTAAGCGTGGCACTCGGGCATTCTACCAAAGAAACTAAGTTTTGGTCATGAAATAAGAGGCAAATTTGAACCACTAAAAGTATAGATCACTCCGGATAGACACATTATGTCTGATAAAGGGAAAGTTTGTGGGTCTAATCGGTTGAAGCTATTGTCTGCCAGTTATTATAAACATAAGCAGGATACGGATATACTTGAGAGAGTAGTAACTCAACTGTTGGAGTGGAAATCTGAATTGGAGATGCTAGGGTCCTATATACTCATTGTTTGGTCTTCATAGTGGCTGAACTCTTTGTACACTTTTCTCATTGACCAGGCGAAGAAGGTGGCTGAACTTCGGCAACAAATTGAGTTGAAAGAAGTAGCCCACGAAGGTATGTTGTCTGAAAAATTCTTGTATGATGCTGCTGTTCATAAGCCCCATGAATCTGAACTGGTTAAACATGGGGGACCCATGTGACTCAACGGTAGACATCCACTGGCCTCATGTGCACCCAGTTCACACACGTACTGCTCATGTCATCTAGGCTTGGATCAAAATTCATTAATCGTATTTTCCTGTTTTGCATTCACTGGTCCTTCTGATCAAATGTTTATCTGACCATTGCTTATGTGAACTAATTTAGTGCTGGTGAGACATTTGCTTGAAGAGAGATGGACACGATTTCACTGCATGTTCAAAGCATTATGTGTCTGATAGGTGTTTTGGTTAGAAAGGTATGTTTAGGACATAGACATGCATTAGGTAAGTTGAGCTACATTTAGAGAAGGTTTATTTAAAGACTCAGGTATGTGGCAGGGGATGCTCAAGTAGTCTTGGCTCCACATGGAACTTATAGTTAGAAGCAGCTTGATGAGTTGAACAGATATTGTTGCACATAAATTGCAATTTAATGAAATGTATAAATGAAGCCATCAGTTCCATAGTTTTGAGATATCACCTGGATTTGCTATATTCGGCAAACACCTGTTTTCCCTGCCTCAGAGGGGGTTGCATATCTCTCCCTCCTTCTGGCAAAGACCTGTTTTCCTTGCCTCGGAGTGGGTTGCATATCTCTCCCTCCCTCCCTCCGGCAAACACCTGTTTTCCTTGCATAGGAGTGGGTTGCATATCCCGCCCTCCCTCCCTCAGAGTGGGTTGCATGTGTACACCGTATAATCCTATGGCTTCATTCCACTAAATCTGCCCCTCTTTTACTGCAGAACTAAGGAGGAGGATCTCCAACAGCCATCAGACGGGACCCTCTGGAGAGCAGGTGAGCCATATTGACTAACGATTTGGGGTGCAGGGCCTGCAAGTACTTTCAGCTGTCTGCTGTCCTTATCATTTTACACTGATTTTGGCTTAAATCTTGAGCTTGCTTGCTGATTTGCTTATACAGTTAGCCTCTACAAAGGCATTGGAAGTTGAACGAGAGTTGCTTGATGCAGAGTGTTCTTTTCTTGCTGACAAAATTGAGAAGTTGGAGGAAAAGGTTAGCTTTCTTGGATGGTATGGTTAAAAAAAATAGCATATTCTGCAAATTCATTACAATTTACATCTGGCTGTCTAAATGCCATGGACTCAGGACTTTCCTAAGAATGACACTGGAGAGATGTAAGTAGGTCCACTACATGTTTTGGAAGTTATCAGTCATCATGTAATGGGCTCGAGTAATTTTGGGAAGTCCTAATGGAATGACAGTACAGTTGGTCTCTGGGAAGAAATTTTTCTTTTTCAAAGAATAAGGGATGCAATCCACATCCCATGGTCTTGATGGTCACACACGAGCCATACCCTCCCCACACCTAAAACTTCTCATTTAGTTGGATTAATGCCTGATGGTTCAGAATTGTGTTGCTCTGTAAATAATCATACAAGGGATTGTCCCGTATATGGCCATTTGTTTTCTCCCAGTTTTTAAGCTTCGCAATGGTGAATCAAATGTTTTAAGTATCAGTCTTTTGTCACATCCAGGCCAAGAACATTGAAGCAAACATTGAAATGACAAGGAAGGAAATGGAGGAGCCAACGGAAGTAGAACTTGAGCTGAAGCGACGGCTGGGTCAGCTGACTGACCATCTAATTCAGAAACAAGCCCAGGTTTGTTCAAACATGCTAAACAGTTAATAGTGATGAAGATGGTTGTAACAGTACCAGTCCATGCCTGAATGTGGTATTCGCACTTCTAAATGACTGCTTGGCTAATCAATAAGAGTAGGTTTGAAAAGAACATATGAAGTTGCAAATGTCAAGACTTTAGAGAGAATAGCATAGCTCATTGCACATGCACTGGAAAAGACCCTTCGGCTTTTCTAGATGGAAAAGGATACACCAATCCATTGGAATCTGAATAGGTGATATTCCACCGTGTTATCACCGAATATAGCAGGAAATCTACCGAGTAAAGGGAAACAAAAATTACAAACCAATGTTGATGGCATTCACTAGCTCTGTGTTTATTTAGCCCAGCTTTGACTGTGGAATTGTATATATGTGGCGTGCTTGTGGCTCTTTAAATGAATGACCAAATATCTGCTCCAAAGTTAGGTTGCTTTGAAAATCACTGCACCTGTTTAATTAGTTCGGTAAAAATGCTAAACCACTTAAGGCAACATGCAGAAATTCCTTAGGTTTAGCGTGTGCTAAGGAACTTGTCTACTGAAATTCATTCATTGGTCGGACTTACTGAACTTCTCTGTTACTTCAGGTCGAAGATTTATCCTCGCAGAAGGCAACTCTCGTCTTCAGGATTGAGGTAGGTTACCATCTTGAAGCCTGTATTTCTCATGTAATCAATTAGTCGATTAGGTTGTGGTTTAACACCTTTCTAAGATCAGTGCTTTCTCATGTCCACAGACGGTCTCGAGGATGCTGGATGAGGGCAATTCGGCTATCAATGTGGACAGCTTCTCCAGCGTTCCCTTGAAGGACATAGAGACAGGCACCTGGGAGCTATTCAACTCGAGGACGGGGCCCTCACTGGAAGCCAAAATCCGGTCCGGGAGGGAGCAACTGCACATGCTGCTCCGGCAGCTGGACGCCATAATCTTGGCCGGTTCTGTTTTCCTGAAGAGGAACCCCACGGCCAAAATCTGGTCTCTTGTCTACATCGTGTGCCTCCACCTATGGGTGCTCTACATCTTCACGACCCACACGCAGCCGACGCCCGACGCCCGATCCGGTGCCGTCATGTCCTTGGAAAACATGAACAGGTCGGGCGTCTGATATGGCTGCGCAGGGCGTTTTCTGATTATTTGACGCGGTCCTTTGCCTCTGCATATTTTAGAGGCGCATTGGTTTTATACCTGGTTTCTGGGCCATGCTCATGCAATTTTTCCTTCGTGGCCTCCTTAAATAAACGAAATACAGAGAAATGTAATGTATATTTTCGATCTTACAAAGTATAGAGTGAGCCATGTTAGCTGCGGAAAGTTTCCGCATCCCATTTTCATTTTCGTTCTCTCGCCCGTAATTTTTACCCCAAAGCCCAACCTCATAATTTTCTTTAGGGATCTATTCGGTGGAAGTTTTAAAACTTGTGACGAAAATGTAATCAAGTCTTAAAATTTATAAATAATATAATTAAGTCTTAAAATTTGTTAAATTGATACAATCAAGTCTTAAAATTAATACTGTGAATTTGACTAACGGAAAATGTTGATCGAGGTATTTTTATATTAATTTTATTTTCCATGTGGCATTTTCAATTATTTTTTATTTTCCCTGTGGTGTTATTATTTTTTTATTCAATTTTTTTTAAATTAGTTTTAAAAACTAATAAAGAAAAGCTAAATTTTATTTAAAAAACAAAACTAAAAAAAAAAAAAAATTGGTAGGGTCACCGGTGGGCGCTTCCGCCGCTACCACCCATCGTTGAAGGGGCCAATGACCCTTGCAAAGCTTGCGCGAGGGCGCCCAAATCTGGGCATGCCGGCCCTCATGGGGGGCCAACAACCATCACTCACCCTAAGCAATGCTTCGCCAACCCTCCGCAACCCTCGCTAGGCCCAAATAAGGTCTCGTCGATCTTCCCCTGGGGTCAGTGAGGCTCGCCCATATCTAGGCTAGGGGGGAAAGCATCAACTCACTATTTCACCGAGCCAATTAGCTTCCAAACCAGGCCAGCCGCAAGACAAAGTGGGGAACGGGACTCGGAGGAGAAAGGGATGGGGAGGGGGGAGAGATGAGCAAATCTGAAGATGAATCGAAGAGGGACGGGGGCGGGGGACTCCGAACTGCGTGGAGTACGTCACTTACATCGAGAACTTTCCTCGCCTACCTCCGCTGACAAAGCACAATCCAACAGCATGCTTCAGAGCACAAGGAGGAGAAGACAGAGGGAATTGTCTGGATGAGGAGAACCTCCATCCACAAGGCTTGCCTAGATCCAGTGAGCCTCACCAGCCTCAAGCGAGAGCCAATGGAGGCCTTGCCAGGGCCTGGCAAGAGTTGCCATCCCTCGCTTGGGGCCGGCAATGCCTCGCCTAGTGCGGGCGATGGTCCCTCTCCACCCCCACCCCACGTGAGGCCCTACGGCTGCCTTTGGGAACTACTTCCCAAGTACCTTTGGACACCTAAAGGCCTTTTGGCCAAGTATTAGGTGTTTGAAAAAAAATTTGGAAACCCCATTGAGCCAAAGCCAGCCTTCTGAAGGCTGAAAGCCCAAGGCACCCCAAGGGCTGCCTTGGTCTTTCAGCTTTGGCTTTGCGCTTCATTCTATTGTTCATTGTTCTATTGTTCATCTTCTTCGTTGAGCTATGCATCTTCTTCATTGAGGCAGATGTTCGGATTGTGCAGGGCTGCTGAGGGCGGGCGACGGACTAGCGAGAGACCAGTGACAATCACGGCGATCGTCACTGGTGGGTCACGCGACCTCACGGCGACCAAATCTGGGTCGCGCCACCGCCGAAAGTCGCGCGACCTCACAGCGACCGATCCGGGTTGCACCGGCACCCGCAGGTCGCGCGACCTCGGGCGCAACCCAGATCTAGTCATCGCGAGGTTGCGCGACCTCCGGCGAACCTAGATCTGGGTCGGGCGACCTCCGTGAAGGGCCGCCAAGTGTCGCCCGACCCTAGGCGGCCCTCACCAGTCATCTCCGGAGGCTGCCTGAGGCCGGCGACGGCCGCCTACCTCGTTGGCTAACTTTTTATTTTTATATTTTATATTTTTTTCTTTTTTTATTAATCACCAAAGTCATTTGTAAATTTACCTCTCCAAACACTATTTTACACAAAGGTATTTCACAATGGACATTTAAACTACAATTTACCAAACACAATTTGCATTTTGAAAAACCTCTTTAACTCATTTTTCCAAAGGCTTTTCACAAAAGTCCAACCAAACGCACCTGTGCCTAAATCTAGGCGCCCTTGCTAGACCCTGGCAAGCAACGTTGATCCCTTTAGCAATGGACAGTGATAGTGGAAGCCCATCGGCGACCATGCCAATTTTATTTTATTTTTACAGTTTTGTTGTGTCAATAAATTTTAGCTTTTCCTTTTTATTTTTAAATCTAATTTAAAAAAAAAAGCCACATGAAAATTAAAAAATAATTTCAAAATGCCACATCATCATTTTCTATTAGTCAAATTGACAGTGTTGACTATAAAATTTGATTACACTAATTTGATAAGTTTTAAGACTTAATTGCACTTTTTATAAGTTTTAGAACTCAATTGTACTTTCATGATAAGTTTTCGAACTTCTAATAAACATATCATGTTCTTTGTGGGCCAAGTCCATGGGCCTAACAAGCCAACCGAATGTTGTGGGCTTCGGAGTTTTGGCCCGTTGGGCTCGGCTTAAAGAAGATTTTCGAAACTGGTCGAACTTGGGCTAAAGCCCGTCGACCTAACGCGATTTCTTGTTAAGCTAAGAAGCACCGACACTCTCCAGAAGCTTTCGTGTCGTGTCCGACACGTGGTCAACTCTTCCCGACACGCTTCGACACGCAAATCCGAAATTCCGACACGCGATTCCGATACGCACGGGATCAATTTTAAAAATTTTCAATACTTTAGGAGTCAAAATGTAAATATATGAAAAAATAATGAAGATAACAAAAATAAAGGGGAAAGAAGAAAATTTTTACTCTCAAGTTTCTCACTTATAAGTTTTGATCGTCACTCACCTCTCTTCTCGTCAGCGTCATTCTGTTGCCGCCACATACTTAAAGTTAATAATTTTTTTTGCTTATGTCCGCCTCTCGCAAGCATTGCTTGCGAGTTATCTCTTTCAGTCTATGTTATTGGTTTGTGAGTTATCTCTCACACTTCCGTGGCGAATTTAGTAATTTCCTTTTCTTTTAGTCATACTTCGAGAGTTCTTATCCTAGATTTTCATTTTTCTCGAACCTTGTTTTGCAGAGGAGCTCCAAGCTAGTCTATATCATGAACTCCAAACTCTATTTAAGACTATAAGAAATCTCACTAATCTCCGATAAGTATAAGAAAACAGGACATGTTCCTTCAAGTTTACTCTTTCATGTTTGCAATTTTTGAATTTCTCGTTCAATCTTTGTCAAATTAAAACAATAATTGATATTAACAAATGTTGGATTAATATTTTTAGTATAAATTAATCCTATGCTCTTTGATTATTATTTATTTATTTATGCATTTATATATAAAAATATATATTTAATATATAAAATGTCGGAACGTGTCGGAAATCTCTATTTTTTGAGAAATGACGTGTCGACGTGTCGTGTCGTGTCGCGTGTCCGTGTCAGTGCTACATAGTTGTTAAGGATTTATAGCGTGTTTTGGACTGAACGGGCTTTGACTGGGATTTAGGCCTCACCTTGGGCCTAGCCCCGGGAGTTCTTCCCGAAATTTTCATGAGACCCGGCCCAAAGAGCGCTATTCAACAGGGCCTCGGTTGAGATTAAGTGATAACGATAGATTCTTCATTCGATGTTAAACAAAATCCATATCACTATGTTCATTTTTTATATAATTTCAGTACATCCGGCATTAACTATGTCCTGGCGTCTTTGTCATACTGAAACAATTCCAACCAAGATTAGAACCCTAACACGGGAGCAACAACGATATTCATATCTTTCCCTCTTCCGTAGTCGCAGCCATAAGTTCGATGTTCTTTCAGGTTTTGAGCTAGCAAGAAAGCTAAGTATATACTAATCATATTGCAGTCGGCCGGCAACAATTGTCGGGCCGACATGACTCCAACGAATGATGCGAAAAAGCAACCACCATATAACTATTGGCGTCAGGGTGAGCGAGAACAAGCGGACAACAAAGATTAGTGTCCACAATCTCAGTCCGACCACAGAGAGAGAGAGAAAATCGACCGGATGAACATGGTTAGTAGCTAGAAATGATGAACATTTTACTGAAAAGCCCCTTTGTTTATTACAGACGTCAGACATCCATGTATGTACCTTAATCTCTGCAAATATGGATACCACCACTCCAAAGGATATATCGCGCTAACCCATCCTCAGTCACACCGCTGCTTCTGATCGACTTCTCTATACCTTGCAAGAATGGCAAATGTCTTGAGAAAGCAGTGCATTTATGCACGTAAAAAATAATATATCCCCTAGGCGATTAAAGCACTGTAGTTGCATTTAAATTTCAGCTGCTAAACTAGATTACACGCTTGCAACAAGATACTGACCTTTCAAATGAAATAGTAGCTAAAGCATAGATGGCGCTACATCAACAACGTCGAAACTTCAGAATAAGTCAACATCCATAAGCCAGACTAAACGTCACGATAATGATACTCAATAAGAAAATTTCTAGAACCTTCTGGTGCTCTGCAAACTAAGATGCTGAACTTCATCCATCACTAGATTTTAGATCTCTTACATTGACCTAGTATTCAACTGCTTCTCAATTTTCGCAGCGGTTTTGAACTGTACCATGTATAGGTAAAGGACGAGGCTATGCGGAGGAGCATACAATGACAGTATTATGAATGTCACCCTAAAAATTGACGAAAGATATAGCAGTGCAATTGTTACCATATTCCACTCACTCTTACAAAGAACATTTAAGCTAACTATATGAAATCAAGTTGTGTGACAGACGTGCAATAAAAGCATAATGGTAAACAAAAGGATAAAAGTTTTACTCTTAGTTATGGAGCAAAGAATCAAAACATAAAAAATTAAAAAACCATACAGAAACAAAGCCTACGTTAGAAAAGCACAATAAGAATATGTGGCTATAAAAGGAATCACCTAGCAGACGTTATTTATTGACAACACACGTAAAGAGAAATGGATTAGTGGAATAGAAAAGTGCATGATTAACCAAATTGCATCCTTTGTCCAGAGCAATCGTATATGTAAGAACATACTGTATCAAGACGTTCAACAAATATGCAGATAGAAATTACAGCACAATGCATAAAAAGAGCAAGTTACACCACATCTTATGAGTGAATCTATGTAAAAATTTACAGCCTCACCAGTTCACACCCTCATCAGGAAGATTCCGACTGTACAAAGGAAACTCAAAGAGAAAGATTGTTTTGACCCATGGAGGCAGGTTGCCATAAACTGATGGAGGAAGCAGAATGAGAGGGCTGAAGAGAAACAGAGTTTAAACAAGTTAGTTATCTTCCCCAAATCAATCTCAATGTGAGGAAAGAGGAGACTCCAACCTAGTTGTTCTTTTGTATATCCTGTATGAAGCCGCATTGCCATATTTCTTGTCTGCCGATTCCTGTTCTCATTATATTCAAACAATAAAATAAAAAGAATGAAAGACCCAAAATGAATGTTCATTAAATGCAAGGCGAGAACCAGACCTCAAGTAAAGGAATGCCACTGAGAAACAGAAGCAACAACGTGAGGAAGATTGGCCCGAAAATTACAAGCCACTCAGAACCTTCGAGTACAGGGGTGGAAGCCACAAAGATTCCCCACCATAGTAAGATCTGGATAAAATTATTCATAAAAAGCAAAATGCATGAGCAATCTCAATTGAAAGTTAAAACTAGTAACCAAATTTTATACAACAATCACTTCAATATTCTGTGCTTAGTTACAACTTAAATAGGAATTTTTTCATGGTAATAGCAGGACTCACCTCACCAAAATAGTTTGGATGCCGAGAATAACTCCAGAGTCCAATATTGCACCATTTCCCTCGATTTTCAGGAGAATTCTTGAAGTTCAATTTCTGCTGGTCAGCTACTGCTTCAACCAAAAAACCCAGAAGCCACATAATCCACCCAACTACGTCCCAAGCTTGGAGAGATGGATCTCTGTTGCTTGCATTCACCACAGTTACTGGTAAACTAACTGTCCAAACCCAGACAGCCTGTGAAAAATGGACACCAAATCAACAACCCAGTATGTGGTGTTTAATGCTAAATTGCATCTTTCAAAAATCATGGACCAACTTAAATATGACATGAGCTGGGAAACCTGGAAAATCCAGAAAATCGCCAATTTCCCCAAATTGCTGCGCATCTCATCAAATCGCCTGTCTTCCCCCCACTTTAGAATTCTGATGAATTTCAACATGATGTTAATAAAAGGAATAAAGTCCATACCCAGGCTGTATTCTACAGGAGGATAAAGGTATAGCTTTGTACCAATAACCCATGCACTGGCAACAGAAGAATCAGAGAACCACGCATTTTGATGGGAGGACAAAATCATATAAAAACATTAAGTACATTTATTGGTGCCAACATAGAGCTGTGGACTCACATGTAACATCTCATGGAGGCAGAGCCTACAAGTTCAGCCATTCCACTAGAATTGTAAGCATTCATCCAGGGATTTAATATGTTCAATGGATGAATTCTTAATGCTATTGAAGAAAATATCTAGGCCTCATAAGAGTGCTTTGCAACAATCAAATCATAGATTCATCATTGGCAGTGCACTTACAACTCAGTTTTTTGTTTTGATTATCCAAAAGAAGAGAGCACATCATGCAGAGTAAATCAATCAAGAACCCTCTCTCTCCCATGTGCAGCGGTCGTGTCTAGATATAACTAGCTTACTATCAATTTAAAAGATCTATAAGTAAATGAAAGTTGCATTTTCCCCTGTTCTACTAGATTCATACCTCATTAACAGAAAGAGACCCAGTCGGAGACCCCAAATTACTACAAGACTTGTCAGGACCACCTGAAATTACATTGTCACAAGCATCTTAAAATTCAGTAAATTGCAGCTACAACAATTGTCTGGTTGAGCAAAAACTCTCAAATTTAGTCCTAGTGAACCTAAAATCCATATAACTAAAATTCCTGATGATAAATAGCAAAGGAATTATTTGGGGAGGGCAAACAGACAGAATTCCACTAGGTTCTGAACATCCTTAAAGGGCTTGCAGTTGCAATAGCACAAAGACAGTCAACCTCAGCAAACAAATATATACTGGAAAAAAATGGTTCCAGAAATGCAGATAATATTTAAGAAGCATCCTTAATTCATCTTATCTGGTCCTTCTCTCATCAACTTACTCCTAAAATGGAGTTCATCCACATCAGTCCCAAACTTATGCAAAAATTCTGTTTCATCTGTTGAATGAAGATCACTGCCAAACAGCTTCATCAACATCTAGGTCCTCCCAATTTAAATTACCTGGTTAAATTTGAAAAATGTGTGCTTCATAATAGTTAATCATGCGTGACAACCTCCTTTTGGTTTCATCACCCTCAGCATCTGCATTTGAGGTCACGTTTACTTCAAGGCTCTAAACATATTCGAGAACGCAAGTTTTAAGACCGATTCTTGTCAAGAGAGGAGTTGGCGGGTTGCATGAAGGTCCTTTATGCTGTCCAAATTATCTACTAAAAATTATTGCCAAAGAGAGTCTTGAAATCAACCTAAGTCTCATTCCACACTACCTTCAGAAAGGAACTGTATCCTAATTACTACAGTCACGACTCCTACATGCTATCGACGATTTCCATGTCGATATTAGGAGAGACAGAGAGAGAAAGAGTATTGATCGCACGATCATCAAGAGATAGAGAAAGAACCTGTCTGAAATGCCATGTCCCCTTGACAATCAGCGTCAACAGAGCAATGATAACGAAGTTGGTGCTACCTGAAACAACGAAACAAACACATTCACCGGCTATCCAAGATCGGCGTGCTGTCACTCGGCTCGAGGCCTAATCCTATCGAAACAGAAAGCATCAACCGCCATTGCTTCGCCGATGCAACAGTAACTGATCACGAACTCCGCAACAACGCAAATCACAGTTTACTTCTCATTCGCCGCTCGCACAACACTCATTTTCCCTAATAACTTCCTCAAAATTTCCATGCCGGTTCACTGACTATTCCGCAAGCAACAGATTCCGCACAACATCCGACCGACGCGGGAAAAATAAAAAACGAGGGAGGGGCGAGCGATCGATCACTGACCGGCGAAATCGGTGACCTTATCGAACTTGAGGAGAGCGGTGACGACGAAGAAGAGCGACTGGTACACGACCTGCGACGCGAACGAGAGGACGCCGGAAAAGCAGTCCGGCAATCAGAGCGCGCGACGGCGAACGTCGAAGGAGCAAAAGCCGGCAGACACACACAGAGAGAGAGAGAGAGAGAGAGAGAGAGAGGTGTTACGGTGACGATGGCGGTGAGAGCGAGGAAATGAGAGTCGAGGACGGCGGCCATGGCGGCGGAGCTCCGGCTCCGGCGGCGTCGCGAGCGCTCTCCTCTCTCTCTCTCGCTCTCTCTCTAGCGACGTTCGAATTTCGGAGACCCGTTTGTTATCCAACCGCGTTCTCCCGTTCACCCGCATAGGATATAAGTACAAAGAGATAACAACTCCCCAAAAATAAATGAATATAATTTCCTAACATGTAACGTGATTCCTAAATTTTTCATTTGTTAAATTTAATCCTCAAACTCTCGCCTAATGTATAATGTGATTTTTAAATTTTAAATTTATTCAATGTGTTCCATAAACTTTTAGTATATGTTAAAATTAGCTCTTGAATTATATGAAAAATGTTCAATATTAATCTAGGGATTATATTGAACAAATTAAAATTTCATGAACTATATTGCATATTAAGTCAAAGTTCATAACCCATTTATATCATTTTCTCAAGTATAAAAGATATGCCCCGGTTCATTATGATCCTAATCCAAAAATCTGGCGAGCATGTTATCGTAATTCCATGAAGATGGTCACGGTAAGAAAATTCACTTTGCACGAGGTAAATCAAACTCGTGACTTTGCAACGGGCGGCTGTTTTATTTCCAATGAGTATTTGTTTTTTTTCATGCATGGCATTGAACACCTTCTCAATGATAATCCATATTATTTATAATTTATATTTGAATCGTTTGTAAATTCCGCGATTGAATGTATCAATGGCCGACGTCAAAAGAAGACATAAAGATGGGTCCATGTTTCGGGTATAAACAGAAGGGCGAGAGATGGGATCGGCATAATTTACCGCTTCAAGCGCTGGTGGTAATTACCAAATCGGTTATAAAAACGAATGCCAATTTAATCTCAAATTTCAATTTTTACAAATGTAGCCATAAGCCCCTTTTTTCAAATGAAATTTCAATGTAGTCCTTGTGATCAATTATGGCCTAAAATTGCCGACACGATGTGCAATCATCACCGGCCATTCTTCGTGACATGCTGACATTGATAGATTTATTCAAAATCACATCCCACGTGGATCGCCAAAAGGACTATATTGGAATTTTGTACAAAAAATTAAGACTCCATTAAGTTTAAAAATTGGATCGGTCTTCGAACAATAAGTTGGGACCGAATTGGTAATTTTTCACCGTTCAGGATAAGAATTTCATTTTATACCTTCCTTGCGGGAATTGCGGTTGAGATTGGTGCACGGATGCTGCATGCGTGGCCCATTGTGCACTCCATCTTGAACTTCTAAGACCATTCTTAACAAGGACCAAATGCGTGGTGGTCGCTCGTTCTCGTAAAGTCCTCGGAGATTTGCCATTTTTGTCCCCCCCGTTCTCGCACATCAGGTGTACGTTCCACGCCCAGAATCACAAAAATTCAAGGAAGGAAATAAAGAATAAAGAAAGAACAGGCAGAAGTCAAGTCCATAATTATGACCCAAGGAAACAAGAGAATAGAATCATCTCCAATTCTTGCAAGACTAAAAGGCAATGTAAACATCTTGATCATCACCAAATTTTCTCAATCCGCAAGGATGTGAACCACTGGGGTTTACCCCGAGATCAAAAAAAAAAAAAAATCAATGGGATTTACCCCAATGGCCACCCTTCCAACATGGAAGGGGGGTGGGGGTTCGAATCTCCACATTCTCAAGAGTTGGGGTGAGGACGAATTAGTTTCAGGGGTGAGTTTCGACTCTCACGCTCTGCAAGGAAGCAGAGCAAAAGTTTGAGAGTGAAAATTAAAATAAGAATAGAATAAGACCAAAAAACGTCGGTCGTGCTTTCTTGGAATGGCGACCGGAAGGAACAAGCTTTGGCGATTTTTCTTCCGTGATAGGACAAGTTCAATTGATGGAAGGGATTACTTTGGTGTTTGGTTGAACTTACTAATTATCTAATGAGGCAAACCGAGTCCTAGTTTCCTTAATCGTTTCGTAACAATGTTACGATTGATCAGTTCACACTCCTCATCGCAAGATTCCCGAACATCAGTACAACCTAAATCGATGTGTAACCAGCATCATGCATCATCAAATGCAGATAACCATGTTTGCCGAACCACCGGGGTTTCAATAGCCATCTTATCCGGTCCATGAGAGTAGCAAGATATTTCCCGGACTTATGCTTCACCTATCAAAATAGGAATTCACATTATTTGAAGAAAAAGAAAGTTCTTGCACTAAGGCATGCTAATTTGATCCTCAGATCACATCAGCTGAAGATGAAAATGCCCTTTTCAGTAAACTCCAGTAAGTGATCATCTGATGAACTATTTTCATTTGATAGACAAAAAGGAAAGAATTTGATTATACAACAAGAAAAATATATCTGTACAAAGAATTTCACAAACTTGTGGAAGGCAGCAAAACTAAGACAGTGAAAGAGAAAAATCACAATTGCCAATCAATCGCCGTCCGTCGGACCAACCATCCCCAGAAGTTCGATCTTCGCGTAGTTTCCCGATAATGGAGGACCTGCCTCCAAAACGACATGGGATGTGCCGACATCGTTCAATTCATGATTCTGCTACTTCAGCCGGACACCTCGTCTAACAAATCGGACATTGTCATGCTCGCTGCTCATCAGCGTGCTTGCCTTGGGATCGTGGAGCTAGTTATGGGCTTCTGCAAGGGCTTCAGCACAGCCATGATCTCAGCAAATGTCGGTCTCAATTTTGGATCTCTACAAATGTCCAAATCCAAACATCAGGCGTTGACGCACAATGTAATTACAACCGCAAAAGCATGAGCTTCATCATTTCATGTAACTGAAGCTTCGGCCTTATGCTACAGGCCGCTTATTGTCAAAAGTTTCTAAATAAGTGATCCTAGTAATTTCGACATAGTCTAACCAAGATTATCCATGAGAAGGAGGGAACCATTATACCAGGCGAGGGACGGTGGGAAAGACCTTGTTATTTCCATTTGGGGATGGGAAGGAGGAGGGGAAAAAGGGAAAGTGCAAATCTTTCCTCAGTAAAGGTCGAACCCCAATGATTAGAACTGCTGTATGTCCTTAGGGAAATGGACTACACACAGTTTCCCAAAATAAATTCTCCAAAACATACTCACGTTTGCCAGCACTTTTTGATGATATCCGCGATGGCAGGGTCCACGTCATCTGGAATATCGAGCCGACGGTGCTGAAAGCCAACAGCACCAACGACTTGCATAGGATTCATTCCCCCCCAAGGTTGTTGCAGCGTAGACAACTCCCATAATATGACCCCAAAGCTATAGACATCACACCTGCGTGTCATATCACAGATTCAGACGGGTTTCATCAGTCACAAAAATGAATTGGGATGACCAGAGGGAAAAAATGGGAGTAAATATTTGTAAGGTAAACGAACGAGATACTTTTCATCTGAAGGTTCATTTCTCAGCACCTCCGGAGCCATCCACTCTGCCTGAAGTAGTGATGGCATATTAGTCATACAAACAACTGGAAGGGAGCATATCAAGGTACCAAAGAGTACTTGCATATGAAATATTTCTGAAGCTTTAACATTTTGGCATAGACAAGATAGAAATGATGGGAGAAAGCACGAAGAGCGCCCTAAGAAGTTCTTAGAGGGCACTGACCTACATGGTCACCTAGAAATATGGTTTGCAAATATGTATCCATTTCATAAGTTTAGCAGTTAACAATCAAGAACTCACGGCAAGCAGTAATATTGATGACACGGAAACACGTAAATTCAGTCTTTACTGATTACTTTGGATCTCCATGTTGCACCTAGTAGCAACAAATGATTTTCTTTGTCCTTAAGGAAAAAGAAAATGAAGGATGAAGGAAAAAGGAAATGACTATGAAAGACGTTGCAAGTGCTTCAAGATTGCCACCCATAAGGACAATCAAATCAAGAAATAAGTGTCCTCAGCTACTTCTCAAGCAGTATATTAAGATCCTTCAAAAAGAAAACGTCTCGGAATTTTCATAGAGCAAAAAGGATTTTTTTTATTTTGATAGGAAAAGGTGATCGAATCGATTCATCACAGAAATTCACTGAGGGTTACCATTACAGTAATATTCATGGGTGAACATTGCATTATTGAAGTGAACATGACCAGTTGAGACATATGGACAGGTTATAGGATCTCAAGGACATAAGAAAAGCAAGACAAACACAAGTATGAAGCATCAAGAGAAATAATGTCAAATGACATGCCAGGTGTAAACATGACTAAAGTCGTTGACACTGCTCACCGTTCCAGCAGCGGACCTAGATGAGAGGTATGTGCTATGCTTCATCCGAGATAATCCAAAATCGCAAACCTAAAGGATAATGGAAACTCAAGTCATTTATGTAATAGAAACATGATTTCTCGTTTGCTTGTAGTGAGAAGAATAAGTCACCTTGACGACCCAATTTTTATCAACAAGAAGGTTGGGAGACTTCAAGTCACGGTGTACTATAACTGGATTACAGTTATGCAAATAATTCATTCCCCGGGCCTGAAAATTATTTGTGAAGATAGATTATGTGCAGGTAATTCAAGTGGAATTAGACCGCTCACTGAGTTTTAATAAAGGACCAGAGTGATGAAATCATACTGCATCAAGGGCCATCCTTAACCTCCTTCGCTCGTCTAATTGATTGTTAGGCCGGTGAAGCAGCCTATATAAACTTCCTCTGCAGGGGAAAAATCCTGATTTAATCCCCTAAGCATAATGATCTCAAAAAGTCAACAACAGAATAAAGCTAATAAAAACATGAAAACAACTAAGGACAGTTCTTAAACTAAGAATGTTTCCCAGAGGCAAAACAATACTAGAACAAACTTCAAGGATCATCGGCACAGGGAACTTGAAGAAATGGCATGCATAGAAATAAAGGACATTAACATAAACTAACATCAAGTTTACTAAAAGCTCAATGACCAGATCTCAAAAATCCCTTTCTTTACAAACTGGACACGAAAATAACATAATAGGCCAAACACATATCCAATCCCAAGTAATGTAGTATCTTGTTTTGTGAAAAAGTTAAACCAATCGTCAGATATATGAGTTTGTAACATCTAAAACTGACAGGTTCGATTAACCATTATAAGCAACGCCTGTTGTGGGTCACTTCTGCTCAAGGAGTAAATGGAGCATCACTTGTTTAGTCACTGCTACAAATCCAGCATAACAACTTCCAGAGAATCTTACTTGAATCTTAAATTGAAACAGGAAGAATTGCAACTTACCTGTGAAGAAACTCTGAAATAATTGATAGATTTGGAGGACGAGTTACAGCTCCCATGAAAAGAACGACATTGGGATGCCTAACTTTCTTCATTATCCGGACCTTGCAATTCAAAAGCAAAGTTTAAGTAGGCTATTATGCCAGCAGCAGTCCTGCAAATTACAAAGTAGGCAAATGATAACAGTAATGTGCAAAACAACGCAACGTCAGCAATAGCCGGCCTCATTTTCTGACTCAGAGAATGTAGGTTGTTGGCAAGCACCACTGTACTCAGATCCTTGCATCTTACTGTCATGCTTATTCTTTCGATCACAGTCAAGCTTCCATATTTGGGCTCAACCCTCTTGCTTTCACAGTGGTGGTCTTCCTTATCTCTACTTGTAATTGTGAAATTCATACTATTTGGTGGCTTTGCCCCAATGTTTTTGTTTTTATTTTTCTTAAAGAAAAACCATCTAATGGCTGATTAACCTAAATACAAGAGAACAGTTCTTGAAAGCTTCACTTCACATCTTAAAATCATTTATGGTCTTGCTGTAGATATGCTGGTGAAGTAAGGCTGCTTTTTTCCTGGTGTAAATTGAAATTATGTCTTCTTCTTCAATGAGTGGAATATGTATCGACTTTATCTACATTTTCTTACTAATTTTGCTTCGTCTCCTTCTAATCTAGATTATCTGTGGAATTTTTAAGTACATATTATCCTATTAAAAATAGGTAATCAAATATCCGCATGAAACTTAGTTCCACTTGTTATTTGGATTGGTCCACCTTTATTTGAGCTGTCCAAAAAATTTTCCCAACACTTCTTCAATGGTTGAGCAGATGATCCTAAGCACCCAATGCTTGATTCTGTACCAAATTAGGGCGTATGGTATTGGCTGGAGATGGTCATGTTTTCTACTTAACCATTTTCATTCAGCTAAGGTGGAGTTCACGAGAAGCAGAAGCAGAAGTAGTACAATAAGCAGCAGTAACAGAACTAGTACCTCACTTTTGAACTCTTCAAGCAAGTCACCAGAAATATCCTGGTCTAGGAACTTCTTAACTGCAACTTCCTACAATTAATCAGTAGAGCAGAGCATATAAGTTTTCTTAAAGTTTGAAAACGCACTAAGCTCAATTTAGAGAGAAATAATCAAAGCAATAGAGAAGTACTACGTAGTGCTGTTAGTTATCCCAGATCAAAGAAGTGAAAGGAAATATATATGCAGCACACTGACAGATAATTTGGGAGGAAAAAGATGAAAGATCCAAAAATTCCAAAGCCAAAACCCTATTTAAGTACGTGGGAAACTAACCAGAGATATAAATGCAGAAAAATCCTATCCTTCAATCCACAGAAAGTATTTGCAGGATTTGTTGCAATTGTGGAATTATTCACGTTGAAAAAGATATATAAAAAGTATTGGACACCTTCAAATTGAAGCAGAAGTAATAAATAGTGAAGTGAACACCATCTAAAACCCCAAACGGTAAACAAGCTCAAATTAGGTGTAAACCTAATCTAAAAAAGCAGAAAAAATACACCTCATGCATGACTAGTTTCAGCTAACAATAACTCAATCAAGAATGGATTAGGATTAAAAGACACAATTAATGCATCATATTTAATTATTTTCTACATGTAACTCCCATGGCCTGATCTTCGAGAGCCAGTGCTCTAGTCAGATCCACTATGACTACATCAATAGAGAAACAATACACCACATCTCAGACTAAAGTGAAGCAAATTCAGAGACAAAGGGATTCAAGACGGCCAGATAACAGGTGATCTAACAACGACTTTGATGTTAAACTCAGTCCTTCAATATTTAAGTTCATGCACATGATGCTTCTGCAATAGATGCGCCTTAGTTAGAAACTCAGTAACTGCATCATTGCCCCAAGCATAGAGACAAAGTTACAAGACAAATCTTATAAGCATAGAGACAAAGTTACAAGACAAATATTAAGGCTTCTCACAAGAAAGCAATGAGACCACAATGATAGTAGATACTTGATAAAGAAAAAGAAAGTGTTTCGGTAGACTTACGGTTCCATGCCAGTCCCCACGGTATACCTCCCCATAGGATCCTGTAAAACAAAGGATGTAAACCTAACTGACTACATCCAATTTCTTGTGTACCAACCAAAATTAGAGAACTAAAAAACACCACAATGTTATTGATACAGTTTGCTTGTCAGTACCTAGTCCTATACGCTCTCCCAAGGAGATCTCCTCCCATTGAATCTCGCACTCCGCAACATCATCAAGGGCAATATCTGATTTTGTGCTATCATTACTAGTTGATCTGTCAGAAACCCTCTCACCTTCTGAATTTACTCCTGTAGCATCGCTCTCCCGATTAGCACTCCCTCGTTGCTCATACCCACCAGAATCTGGATCCCCATCACTTTTCACCCCTGCTTCATATTGCTTATTGACAGCCGCAGTAGTTGCCACCACAGCTGCAGCTGTTGCCGTGGCAGCAGCTGCAACAGGAATTTCAAGATTTGAGTCCGTGTTCGACTTTGCAGCAGCAACAACCATGGACGACGCCACCACTGCAGCAGCCGCTGCTGCTGCTGCTGCTACAGGGACATTTTTCACATATACCGGTGGAGTGGCATCGGATTGAGACCAAATGGACTGCCCAGTTGCTTCCCGCAGTTCTAGTGGAGGGTGGAATCCTAAACCTTCTACAGGTTTAGGTTGCTCTGATGGACCCCAAGGGGTTGTCACTTTTAAATGCGGTTTATAGGGGGGCAAAGGAGGCAAAAAGCGAGGCTCACTTCTACTATCCTGACCCTTTGTGTCTTGAATTCCAACCTGATGGCTCTTTTCATCCTTATTCCTATCAGAGGCCTGTCCTCAGCTGGTGACTTGGCCTCAACAGTTGATGCATCTAACTGCCCAGGATAAATTTCACTAAACAAGTTCGGTGGAGCAATGACACCGCTTTCAAGTAATACATTGTGAAGCTTCTGAGCTAACTGTGGGTTCTCTTTGGCAGCATCAATCATGTATTCTGAAACATCTTTCACTTTCATCCTGCGAGCAGCAGGTGAGCTCACACCTTCCGTCCATGAAGGAGATCTTGCATGCGTGTAAGGATAATTAGGCCTTCCCGGGATCTCTCTTCCCCCCAACTTATTCAAATTGGATTGATCTTTCAGGTCTTCTGGGGAATTCTTGGCTCCTTCCTTCACCATGATTGGCCTAGTAATATTCACATCAGCGAGGACTTCACCTTCATTAATGGACTCATTTCCTGACGCTGCACTGGTTCCGAACCTGGATCTCTTGTCAGAAGTCCCAAATTCTAACTGCTCTTCATATGAACTGGTAACTCCACTACTAGAAGAGGCCGCATGCGATGAATCTCCTGACATAGGGCTGACTGATAAGTATGATTCATCAAATTCTGCATGCGAACCCGTCGCATCAGATGGTATGAGAGTGCCTGGATCAGCCATGAGGTCAACTATGTACTCCCTGAGAATCAATTATCAATAGCGTTTTAAACAGGTTACTGTCGATACTTGATATGAAGAAAAGGACCTCATATAAATGCTTTTAATCATTCTAACATGCTGTAACATGCATTTCACAATTTAAAAATGCAAACAGCATTAAACATGCAGAGAACATGCACATGATAGATTCAGGATACAACATATATTTTTCTATGTAGAGCAAAGCAAGAAGTAAAGCATCAGCTAACATTCTTGCATCAGCATAAATATGAATAGTACATGTCAAATACCTTCCATCATCAAGCTTTACAAAGTTAATTGCTACATCATCTGAACCTGTATACTGCTGCCCCTTCACTAACCGGCATCGGATGCCTACACCGTCGGCCAAAACCTGTGCAAGTGTTTCGAGCAATTCATACATGTTTGAGAAGTTGAAATAAACATAAGCAATTCTAAATGGAAATTATCTACAGTCACCAAAAAATGGCATAGAAGACCTTACGCGATATAAAATTCAAGAGAAGAAAAAAGAATACACATGGGCAGACCATTAACATACTTCAGGCCAAAATGTACCATACAGACACTTTGGTAAGCAACAGTTTAGTTAAAACAATTACTAACAAATGATATAGATTGTGCAAATATGATTATAACCTACAGTAATTTCTCCAGAAAAATTAAAGAAAAAAATACTGTAACTATCACAGATTTATATAATCTAGGAAAGGAACAGAAACTAACTATAACCATACACATAAAAAACAGAGTGTGTACCTTAAACAACAAAGCACGATGCCGAGCCATCCCGATAGTCAAGGAACCAAGAGGCAAAACCATACTACCAAGGGTTGATTTCAAACTATAGCCAAGACTTTGCCATGCTCTTAACATGTTCTCTGGATCTGCAACTGGTCCACCCATGTAGTCCGAAACTAAAACAGCTAGGTTTCGCACCAAATTACTCTGTAACAAACCAAGAGATGCTGATCTTGATCTGACTGCCATCTCTAGGGCTTTCTCTTCCAGTTTTAATAAATTTGAATCTGCAGCTCTGTTGATCAAAACTGCTTCCCAAGCAATATTTTCAGATACAGGTGTTCCTTGCAAATCAACAAGTGAAGGCATTCTCCCTGAGGTTGACGCAGTCAGGACCCCATATAGATCATAAAAACCATCCACGATTTTGTCATCATAGCTAAGAGCATTGTAGTTCTGTTAATCATTGACAAATCTACAGTATGAGACGAATTAGAAAAGAATAAACCTAACAAAAAAGAAGAAAATGTAAAAGCAGCTAGAGAACATGATTCTAGATCCATAAAGCACCTTCTAAGGTAATCTAAGTTGGTTATTTTCACTACAAGCACCAATTTAATCAGCTAGATGATTGGTGAAGCGAGAGACAACATAACTTGAGCAGAAAAATAAAGCTCCAAATTTGGGGAAACATGCAGATAGATGGAATTCTTCCAAATAAATTCCACAAGATCATGAGATCTTTGCACTTGTACCATTTTACCAATAAGAGGAAGGATGCCAGTTTCTCCTCGACAACTCTAGATGAAACACCTCATGTACCTAAGCAAATAGAAAAAGACTAGACTTGAAGTATTCAAAGTGGGTATTGCCCACCCAGCAAGTTAAGGTTGCATCTGAAGACTTATCATAGAATTACTGGGAGAGACTAACGTATATCTTTTCAAACTCAACGCTTAAATTTGAAGAAAGAAAGCCATGTTCAGCAGAATAACAGGTAGACAGGTTTCAGCTAGAAGAGGTAATTCCAACTGCCTAATACCATCAACCAACCAACATCAATTGAAACAGACAGAGCCCAAAAATCTGTTCCTTCTTTCCAGCTGTGATTCTCAAATTCATTTGTTTCTATATATGTAAATAAGGTAGCACTGATCCTGGGAAGTATCAAAGTCAGTATACAATATGAAATGACTTGGCAACCTCTTCCTACATTCTTGACCTGCCAAGTAGCTTCCAAAAGCTGGCACCAGTCACACTGGAATTGCACCATTTCACCAGTCCTTCCTGTTGCTACTCATTAGGATTAAAGCTACTCTCTAACAGATTCTGGAAGATTACTACTCCCATCTAAAAAAACCCACCAAAGAAGAGAAGAAGAAAGAGAATAAGAGAGAGGTTAAGGCGAGAATTTATTCTAAAGTAAATTCAAGCTTAGTTCAAAGCATGTCTCAGCACAAAACTTTTTAAAATTTTCAATATAATATTCTACATGAATGTTTGGCATTGCATTCTATTGATACACACGAACAGAAGTGGAGCAGATTGCGATTGTGGATCATTATACAGACAAGCTCAAGAAAAATTGCCGAAATTATTATTATTTTCCAAGGACAAATTCTTTTCAGTTGCTCTTGCTAATAGTTGGTCAGGTTTGATTAGATAAGTGCCCTAACGCAGAACTTGAAATAACAAACGATTACACAGAGGTCCACATCAAATGCAGTTGTGCATTTTTTCGACCGAAGACGTGTTGTGCCTTCTACCAGTTATTTTTCTAGTAGAGGACACTATGAAAAAGGAGGAGCAAAAGTGAAATGTACATCCTCCGTAGCCAAAAGCTACTTGTCAAACATAATTCAATCCTTCTCTTTTGATGCTTTCCGTTCTCTCTTAAGAAGGGGGCGAAGATGACAACTTACCCAGTATCTATAAGCAATAACCTCGGCTGGAGTATTATCTGGAGCACAAGACCCCAAACTAATCTGCTTGACAGCCTCGATTTGAACTGCCTCAGGATCTTCCCTAGCACTCATCTCCATCGCCAATTGTATTTGATACTCCTCCTCTACATCAGGATCTCTAGAGTTAGACTCCGAATCCCGCAAAGATGCATCCGGATCATTATTCGCTCCACTGACGCTGACAGAATCAGATGGCTCGTTGGCTCTCCCTTAATCTCATTCGAAGATGATGGGCCACCATGTCCGTGCTTACTAGTAACCGAGTGTAACCAAGAAGAAAGCCCTGAAAAGGGCTTGTGCTCACCAAAATGATACGATCGCGCTTGTGTGAGCCTATCGGGCGACGATGCCACGTCGCAGGTCTTGCTGCCCATAGACGAACTAAGCTCTTCCCTGTCTTCTGTTTGATTCGACATGATGTGAAGCTTCTTGAAAAGGTTCTTCATTGTCTCCTCACCCAGCCGCGGTAAAGAATGCTAAAGGAATAGAAGTCCGGCCATAGACATCTCCATTGTCTTGGGCCAAGCATGAAATCTCCCCAATCACTCAAACCACAATCCACTCAATTCAAAAAATAAAAGAAAAGAATCTACCCCCAAAGAACAAAGTTGACCTCAGACCAACCCCACACAGTCCGGCGCTCCAAAAGCCATTTTCAACCCAAACCCAGTAAAGATTTGCCCGATATCAAGACACCCAGATGCTTAAACCGCAAGACACCGCCCCCCTCTTCGCAGACACGTGAAGATTCGCTCCCTAAAGACAATCAAGTTCAAAAGAAAGCAACGACCCGCGAGATGCAAAAGCAGTTGAATTTGAGATTACCTTTGCTAACAATCAAGAAAAGAAGTGCCAGGAGAAGTCCAGAATAAGACAAACGGGCGCATGGAAAGAAGAAGAGAAGAGACTATTCAGCGTGGAAAAGAGGAGGAGCCACGAGCCGGGCATGGACATCGAAGAAGGGCACGAAAGAAGAAGAAGAAGAAGAAGTCGAAAGAAGGAAACCAACAAGTGACCCACTTGAGCTCCAAGAGGCACGATGAATTTCACGGTCCCGGGACACAAACAAAAAAAAAAAAAAGAGAGAGAGAGAAAACCCACAAAAGAAAAAGTCGAAACTGGTCGGAAACTGATCTCCCTCTCTCCAAAAAGTCTGCAATCCGACGATGAGAAAAACGATCTTTTTAACGAGGGGCCTTGCCAAAGGACTACATAGCGATTGAATCCAAATCTACAGACGCGGTCAATACATCGAAAACCGCTATGCTTTCTTGCTAAATTTTTTGAAAGAAAAACCAAAAGGGTCCAGAAAAATCCTGTCTTTTTAGAAACTCATCTTCCCCTCTCTCTCTCTCTCTCTCTCTCTCAATAAGCCTGCAATCCGGCGATTAAAAAACGATCTTTTTTACAAAGGCCTTGCGCCAAGAACTACATAGCGATTGAATCCAATTCTACAAACGCGGTCAATCCATTGAAAACCGCTTCTCGAGTAATTTTTCTAAAGAAAAACCAAAAGGGTCCAGAAAAATCCTGACTTTCCGCTAAAAAAATTCCCTCCCTCTCTCGCTGTTCTAGGAGACCCGCAGTTCGAGAGCAAGTGGTGACTGGGAAGTACGTGGTCAGCCAAGCGTAAATGGAAGAGAGAGAGAGGCACGAACTTGTCAGCACTCCCATGTATTTTTTGGCCTTTTTTGCTGTTTTTTATGAATTTGTCGCCGTGAATTTCTCGGCTGGCATTGAAGGGGAAAAGTTGGGCTCTGAATGGACAGCCGTGGATCGATGGGAAGGCGTGCGCCAGTGCGACAGCGGGCGTCGTAATTTCCGCGGCTTGCTGTTCGTTGCTTATGATACCCTTTCCACATTTTTGACACTTTTGCCTTAAAAAAAACAAGAAAGACCCTGCGAAGAAAAGAATTACAAATGAGAAAATGAAAATAAATAAATAAAAGCACGTTTCCAAATGAGAAAGAAAATGGCAGTTTCCGAGAGTTTTGAGTAAACTTTGTTTCAGATAAGGTCCTAGTCACCGGCCGGCCAACTTCCACATAGGATCCACATTTGCAGTGGCTCAAGTAGGACCCATTTCGTGTTTTTATTTATACTCAATTCGAGTCATATGAAACTCAAATGAGCAAATATTATTTATCACGAAACAATTGAGGGTTCTTATTTATTTCAGACAAGATGCGTGTTAGAGATGTCATCATAACAAAATTGGGAGTTTTTTCGACCCATTAGATTGATAAAGATGATCTTTTTCTTTCTTGAATTAGAGACAAAATCCTAATTATAAAAAAAAATAAAACATCGCATATTTGGAAAATTGCCTTTTTCTTTTTCACAAATTTAGAAAGCTTTAAATGAAAAAGGGCATTTCACTTTTCACGAAGGCATTTCCTTCTTCACATTTTCCATCAATTTCCAAATAAAGTAAAATCAAATAGTCCACTTCCTACTCTTCAAGATAAGAAAATTTTATTTCTCCCTTGCTCTCCTTTCTTCATCTCTAAAAATTCTTTCACATTGAGCCCTAATTTTAGAATTCAGACTTTGCCTTGTTCTCTCATACTATGTGATGGCGAGAACTTAGCTACTATTAACAAATTCTCGTGAATTCCACACATTTGAAAAATATTTTTTAATATTATCCTAAAAGTTTGTGCAACATCATTCATAAGGCCGTCGCGAAAATCCTTGTCAATAGATTTCAACCCCTCCTTGACTCATTAAAGTTGTGATCATTCAAGAAATTATCCGTTCCATAAATAATAAAACAAGTGTCCTCATGCTCCATGCTTATCAAAGTTGACCTTGCTAAAGTTTATGATCTATTGAATGGGACCACATGTATTCCTCAGGCTCTTTAAACTTCTTGAATCTTGGATCTACTTCTTTATACTTCGCTTTCATTTTTTTCTTTCCGCGACGGTTTATAGAAAGAAGAAGAAGAGGAGGAGGAGGGAGGAGGTTGCAATTCAAAGCTCATTCACTAAACTAAGAGTCCATTTATTTTATTGAAAACTATTTGCTAAAATTGCATTTTGACATTCTATTATTTTGATAACGGAAAACTAATTATTATATAAAAAAACGTTTTTCATTGACTGAAAACAACAAGTTTTAAATTAGAGAAAAATAATTTTCCTTGCTAGCAAAAAGGGACGATTAACTACCAAACAAATTAAAACTAAACTTTTTTCTTTGAAAATAATTTTCTTGAAAAACATTCTTCTTCGTCGCTAAATTTTTAATAAGTGATGTGTTTTGCCAAAAGGGATTAATGTGTTTTGCCAGAAGGCACTTGGATAGATTTTATTTTCCTTTAGCAAAAAAAAAAAAGTAAAAAGTAAAAAAAAAAAAAACACATTTTTTTCTTGATAAGAACAAAAATCTTTTTATCCTTTGAGACTGATCGCAGAATCATGCCGGAGAAAATTAATTGGGACAAAAATCGTCCTAGGAAAGTTTGCCAAAAGTGGGATGCTTCTCATCCAATCGATTACCGATGACCGGCTAAAAGGGGAATCTACTAATTTTCGAAAAGCCCGGTCAATTTCGCTTCACGAAAATCCCCAATATCATTATTCTCCTTTTGCATCTCAAACACTTCCATCCTTTTTGGCAATAAATAAATTCGGGTAAAATAAATAAAGAAATCAAGCCCATCATATTCGTAATTTGAATTTTTTTAATTCCTTATACGCCGATTTTTTTAATGTTTTGTGTTTCCGGCCTTCCATACCCAATTCGATCCAAATATTCTTTGACTTGTGCTGCGGTGGCCCATCAAATTTGAAGTCGGCAGCATTTTCATAGGTGGAAAATTCTAAACCATTAGTATCAAATGAGGGCAACCTAACATATGATAAATTAATTTAATTTAATGGCCAGTTGACGGTTGACTAGGGATTCCAATTCTATTGGGCGTCCAAGATGTGCCATCTTAGAAAGGGTAGAAATGCAAATGGCTGAAAATGACAATTTGATTGCCTTTATTTTTTTCTCCTATTTTCCACAAGATGCTTGCATCCTCTACTCCCGATTCAAACTTTCAACCAAGCATATTGAGCACGTTCTCTTTTTTTAGGTTGATTTATCTTAATAGAACTTTTAAAACATCGTGATTATATTAGTGAAATTTTAGGTGATCTATAATAAGATGGAATACATGGTGCTCAAAGTATTGTAGACGATCATTAAGAAAATAAATGAGGATACACTGAAATAAAAAAAATTAAAAAAATTTGACCTCATGCAAATTGATCATCTTGGATGAGTAAGAAAAACCCTTTTTTGGAGCAAAAATCATCTTAAATTTTCATTTTAACTTTTTCGCGATTCAAATCTCATGAATATCATCGAATTCATCGACACCCGAATTCCGAAACCCACAATATCACTCATTTAGATGAGTAGAGCTTTTTTTATTATTAAATTAAACTTTACGACGAATTCCGCAAAAGATACCGTCATAATTAGATTCTTTATCCATTTTTTCTAATCCTATTGAAGTTCCCTACTTAGCAATCTTCCCACCTAATCCCCTTTTCAAAGAGAGCATCATGGCTGTGCAGCTGAACTTCTTTTTAATGGTGGGTCCAAATGATCGAGATTATCTCATAATTTAAAATTAATACAAAAGGGTACGATCCAACCTTCAGTATTATTCTAGAATATTTCTTCTCATTATTGGTACTTTTGTCTGGCCGATTAAATTAAAATCCTAAAGGGCGATCAGGGCTTTAAAATACATTTCTTTTGTGGTCGTATCCATATCTTGAAAGCAACCTTATGAATTTGTAGTTTTATCTTGCCCTCCACGAAAACAATAGTGCCCATAAAATGATTCGTGGGTTATGATTCGTGGGATTTGCGCAAATCCTGTATAATGCATTCTATGTCAACGCAGAGTAGTGTGCTTTCTTCCTGGTGTGCATTCAAATATAAAATTAATTTTCTTTTTCTTTTTAGCTTTTTTGGATGAAACACTGAGAGGAAGGAAATATCACCATCATGAACACGTCAACGGATGTAAATTCTGCATATTATAATGGGTCATACAAGTCTATAGTGTGTGTATATGTATACACACACACATATGGAGAGAGAGATGTATATTTATTTTATAAGTAGTGGTATTTACTGAGTGGGGCTAATTGGGGTTAGACATATCTAAGCTTAATGGTTTTTTCTTTTTTTCTTTTTGGCCAAAAGTTTGAAGCTTATCCCGTGTGGAATGAACAAGACCTCAGAAGAAGATAGAAATAAAACACTTAATACCATAAAAAAAAATTAAAAAAATAAAAAAAATTAAAAAAAAACTCTAAACTATGCCTATTTTGATACCAACATCAAAAATACAATTGTGTTGCTAAAAATAGCTAGTACAAGTTTGTGTATTAGTGACACGGAAAAAAGTTCGATGATAATAATGTCATACCAAGCAAAGTTCAAAATTATCACGATAAATATAGGGTATTTGTGTTGCACTGATATAATTTGAGAGTTTCAAAGATAAAGAAAATTTGAGGTGTTGGTGTCACGAAAGCCTAAGCATCATTTTTGGATCTTGGGTGGTTATTTTTTCCAAGAAAGGGGAGTAAAAGCACAAAATACGTGCTCAATTAATGGTATGTTTTTCTTTTTGGCAAGGCGGACCACCTTTTTCTTTTTAAGTAGGAAAAGACAAATATTCAGCGGCTAAAAGATTCCTCCAGTGTTTGTCGCCCTTTCGTAGAAAGTGAATCCCTTTGAGATGATAAAATACCAAGAAGACCATATCTTGAAGGTTGGAAAAAATGGCCCATTAAATTAAGCTTTTCAAATTTTCTGTAACGGGAACAGGATTAAATATGGACTAATTAGGGCATTGAGGATGCTAAATCAGATTTCAAACATAATCCCAAAAAGGTCGAGGATGGCGAGTGTTTAAATATGTATTTTCTTATAATTCATACTCTTTTTCTTTTTTATTTGTGAACACAAGATTTCAGTTATTGGCCGTTGATGATAGACAACAACAACAACAACATTATATTCATTATAAACTCGTTTGACACCCATCCACGTGAGATTACAAGTATAATGTCATGAGATTTTTGTTTGCAAACGTCTCGAGTGCACTTTCCAATCATCGAATACAAAAATATTTCTTGCCAATATTTTTTTCTATTTGATTAATTTTTAGTTTTAGCGAGAGAGAGAGAGGGAGGGGAGGTGGTCCGTCGGCAAGTGTTTAAAACTACAATTTCTTATAATTCATTTTCCAACTCATTTTTTTTCTTTTATTTTGCAAATATGATATTTCAATTATCGGGCATTAATGATAGACATCGACGGTAGCGCATTCATTATAAACTCGTCTAATGCCTATCCATATGATCTTACAGGTGTAATGTCACGAGATTTTCGTTAACAAGCGTGTCGAGAGCACTTTCCGGTCGTCGGACACGAAAAATATTTTTCCCCCCAACATTTTTTTGTCTAATTAATCAATTTAATTTTAGAGAGAGAGAGAGATGTGGAGGGTGGTCCAAATTTGCAAAAGTGAGGGACCAGTTGTTAAGACTTGCTGGGGGGCGGCGGGGCCAGGCCTGCCTTGTCTTGGAGCCCTTTTTAAATGCGAAAAGCAAAGCGTCTCTCTGGGTTTATCTCCCTCCTCCTTTATCTTCGGGATGCGTGGCTATCCCATCGCCCCATCGCGACCCCAAAGCGCGTCGCGTGAACGCGCTCCATTTCCATAATCAACCCCAATCCAAATCCCCAAAAAATCCACTATTTTCAGTTTTTTTTTTAATACTACGAAAAATTTCAAAGTTATATATACATATGACAAATTAACTAAGAACTAATTTTTTCGACTAGTTTAACAACCAAAACCCATACACTAGTAATTTATAATAAATCTATCCTCTATTTAAACAAACGAATAAAATCTCAAACTAATATACACGTCAATTGCCACATACCATCATACTTAATAATTTTGACAGTAAAACTTAATGAAAATTAATAAATAATAAATTTGTCAGAGGGCATACCGATTTAAGATTTTTTGTAATAATATTTTTTTTTTTTTGAAACAGCCCATCAAGAAAAAGGGGAATTACATATAATTATTTTCTCTCGATAAATAATTATTATTTTGGTATTTTGAGAAGAAAATAGATGTTATGAGAAAATGAAATTGGATTGGATTGGGAGGGAGGCGGGTGGGGAACAAGCCCGGAATGGCGCGTGAGGTGGAGCCGCAACTTTGAAACCTCTCAGGGAGGGCCAATGGGAGGGAAGAATTTTCTCGGACTCTGATTGGATGGCGCTTTGAGCCACCGCGTGCGTTTCCCCCCTCCTCTCTCTCATTTAATTTATTATTTTTCCTTTTCTCTTTTGTCGCCAATTTCGAGTGATCAATTTTTTTTTTTGTTTAATTTAACTTTGCCCTTTTACTTTTGAAATTGCCCTCTATGTTTTATAAGTAGAAAACAGAAAATAACGAAAAAAATCGCGTTAGTATTTTTTGTTATTCAAATTGGATGGAGTTAACAAAAGGATTCAATTATCTCAATTTAATAAATTCTAAGACTTGATCGCACTTCTTAAAAATTTTGAAATTTAATTGCGCATTCGTGATAAATTTTATGATTTTCAATGCGTTTATCTCATTTATTTATAATAATTGCATTCAGTAGAATTAAAGTGGGCTTATTTCCGGTAGACCTCTATCTTGATAAATGAAAATAGATACTCTTGCATAGTAAAGTATACATATAATCACTAGCCTCATGTATTTCTTGTGGTGTAGCGCATTCATCATTAGTAGATAATAGACTATTTGTGGTTGACTTTATCTATTAGAGATACACCTTATTTCATCATGATTGGTTTTCTTATTTAAAAAACAATGTCAAATGCGAGGTAAGTATCATTTACCATGTAAGAGATACTAATACCAACCATTAGATGCTTTCACTTCATGAATGGGTAACCCGATTAGGAATGAAGAAATGGATAGCCGATGTTATTTTTTAAACGGGGGGAAATTTAACCTCAGGTGAGGTGAGCTTGCCGTAAAAAGTAAAAATAATATTTTTCAAGACACTTCAGAAATAAAATATTATACGTTTTAACAAAGCCACTTACTTCAATTAGTAAATTTTTAATTTGCAAAGTACATTTAACAATGCTTAACAATTGTCTAACAAACCCTTCAATGTACGCAATGTATTATCAAATTCCATGAAAGATAAAGAATGCGATAGTTGAAGGTTATCAAATTCCATGAAAGATAAAGAATGCGATAGTTGAAGGTTTCAATAAAAGGAATTGATAGAGAATTACACATTTTAATAGAGTCACGGATCAAAACTTGGACACATGCATGTGTGACTTCCTCGGGTCCGAACTCATCTCGGGCCGGATCGTTTCAGGCTATATAACCGAAGAGCCTTGTCTGTGTGACCCGAAATTGCTATTCGGAGCCATCTTGAACGAGCAAGCTCGAGGTCAGGCCTCTTGTCCAGCGCTCCTCCGGTGTGTTTCCATGACCACTGAGGTGACCTTATAAATCTTATTGAGAAGATCAGTGTTCATATGATTCCAGATACAGTCGAGAGGGATAAGAACCGAGAGACGCGTACCGCACAAAAGTCTCCGGCGGGCAAGCGGATGTTTTGTGCCGGATTATGATGGAGCCGTGTGTAGAACAGCATTTCGAGCAGACCCGAAAAGCTAAGCTCGCGAGCAAAATAGCATGGCTGGATCGAGGAAACTAGGACTGAGGTATAGGACAAGACATGATCTCCACAGCAATGGCCAGAGACCAAGGCATTTTCGCTCAAAAATCAGAAGCTCATCTTGCCTACTACAGCTTCTTTCCACAAGATGAATGAACAGAGCTTGAACAATCTGTTCCCTGCTACTGCTTTTCATTTTACAGATCTTACGCTACAGTAGCTTTCCTTGACAAGCACACGGTGCAATGAAGCAATCAAGCATATATAGATGCCAAGAAGTTAGTTGAAAAAGAGATTCGATCGACCCGTCTCAGCGCAGAATCCACCTACCGGTATACATCTAAGAAGCCTACAAAAAAGAGCACAGTGATCTACGAAAAATTCCAATTTGGAGTTGAAAGAAGAAGAAAAGCATTGACGCCCCAATGGGTCTGCAAAGAATTCAAGAATCATGGAAAGCATGCACACAGTTGCAGAGTTGATGAAAGGACACTCAGAAACATGTGACATATATATCTGATCACCAGTCAGACAGCAACCAGCAATTGAAACAGTGCAGACAACAAAGCAAAGCAACGGCTGCTGATCAAATATTCAATATTATTTCAGGGAAGAGGCGAAATGTTGCCCGAATTTGCAATTGCAACAACGCAATACAGATCAACTCGAATGAGGAACATTGATTTATCACCTGATTGCTGCACAAAGGAAAAAGAACTACCATGTTCGGGTAAAAATCCTCCCTACTGAATTAACACTAACCAATACTAGGAACTTGCCACACCCCTACACTCAGCTTTACAGACCCTTTTCTCTTGTGAAAGTCTCTGTTAGAACAAATTGTACAGCTAAACTGATCCTCTCCCATCTATTCTGATTCTCACAACAGAGTCCAAGATCTACAGCCATGCAACTTGTCCCTCAGCTAGGCGCAACAGAACTTGAGGCTACGACCGGCACTGCAGCAAAGTCCATTGTTGTTATGGCTTCCAACTCTTGAATTGCATCAACAGCACTAATCGAACTAGTCAAGTGAGGCCTCAGTACACTAACTGCTTCCTTGATCTTCGATTGCTACAGAGACGCATACATAATTAGACAGATATAATCCCAGTTCTTGGTTTTTAGAAAAAAAAAAAGGTTCATGCCAGCTTCTAAGAAGAAATTTTTGACTCACAATATATTCCAATGTCCGCCGAAAATCATCATTGGACCCTGCTGCCAAAGAAGCTCCAAATGCCGCTTTCTTTTCATATAAAATGTCAGGACAAACAAAAGATCAGCCATTGCATTCATATATTATATTGAATATGACACAATTTGCTATTTTCACCTGCACAGTGAAGCGTAGCTAATGACAAAATCTCTTTCCAAACAATGCAGCATCATCACAATCACAAAAATATTAACTAGAAAATGCAACTTGACAAAGCAAGGGCATAAGGAAAATTAGCTAGAAAATCACACGATTTTATAACATCTTTGGCAATTACTTTTACATAAATTATTGTTCCTCAAATAGCGTAAGTTTTGAGAAACTAAGTGAAGAAAGCAAGAAAATGGCACAAATGGAACAACACGACACAAGGATACTGAGTTCATCCTAGTGTACATCAGCGTTTAGGTTAGCTTAGCTGCTTTTGATAGACACAGAGTATTCTCCAAAACTCTGCCACTTGTATGGGTTTTCCAAATTTGGCAGATTACATTTTTATTACTAGATTATGAACATTGATTGATGTCAATTGTCATTATATAATTCATTTGAAGGTGATTAATACCATCGCATGATAATGTTAATTAATTTTCCTATCTATTCAATATTCTTTTCACAACACCCATCCAACTTCACCAACTTGTGTAGTTTTATTTTTCCTATTCTCTAATGTACTCTTTATGCATTCTAAATTACTCTATTTTGTACTTTATAATATTGTAGTTAGCTACATATATTGGGGAAAAAATCATTATATCACAAAAACATAACACACAGCAAAATGCCATTATGTTTTCACAAGCATTTTATCCAATATATATGATTATAAAAGTGACTTAGGAGATAGGCAAATTGTGCATTTTGCCAACTTTAAAAATCACTCCAATCACTAAGCAGTAAGGCAGATTAATGATATTGCTTTTGCAATATACAACCATTTTATACCGTAATACAATGATGTCCATGCTTAGTCAAAAATATCATTAACTACCACAATTGTAGTTAAACTTTCTTAGAATTGGAAGTTCTTCCTTTAGAATGAATATTGGTCCTCAACTAGTGCTTCAAACTTTGTGAAGTTCTTTTTTAATCATAATGAACATCATCAAAAGTAAAATAGATGATTTGAAACTCCAAATCAGACAAGATGAAGCATTTGACCCAATATGAGCTAAACTATCTTAGGATTGGAAGTTTTTCAGTTAGAATGAACTATGTCCCCTCAACTCGTGCTCCAAACTTCCCGAAATTTTATTAGGTACAAGATCAACCGAATAAGACTTTTTTTTTCCCTCCCAAAATTTGAAAAAGAAAAAAGAAAAAAAAAAAAATATATATATATATATATATATATATATATATCCACTTCCCCAGAGTTGCTAGATTTGAAGGTTAAGTAAAAATCACTCCAACTCAAAACTTACCTATTTACATCAGATCCAAAATAAAGCTATTCAATGTGAAGTTTCAATGGGCTACACTAGAATTCATGGAAGTCCTTCAGCCAAAAAAGTGCAAAACTTTCATACTATAGCAAAAGGAGAAAGTAAGTTTCTATCGCCTGAGAGGAGGATACCTCATAATTTTAAATTTTATCTTATGTTTTCCCCTTCAAAAATTAACTATTCTAGTAGTACTTTACGTACACACCCGTTGCAAAAAATTATAAGTAACCGAGCACTGATCTTAAAAGCAAGCATAGTAAATGTCAATTTAAACATATTCATAATTATTTGAACAAGACTTATGATATCCAAAAGGGAACTATCACATTAGTCATAGGACGACAATTTAAAAAACATAATTTAGATTCATCCAAGCAATATATCGCTTGGAGTTCACGTCAAACAACTTTCGTAACCCAAGAAATCATTTTCAAGTTTGCAACTTTTTGCCACCAAAGACAAAAGAACCCCTGCGTTTTATGGTATTCCACTTGTAAATATAAAACCAAACTCCATCATCAAGAGCTCACTCAACTAGTCACTCAACTGGCTCAGAAATGTCATTACTTCACCCTCTATCTCCCTCAAACATACTCAGGACGAAAGCAACACAGCACTAGCACTACTACTCTGAGTAATGTAACCTTAGCAAAATTTGAATTAAGAAACGGCGTACCTTCCTGGGTCTGCCCATGGGTCTTCCTGTTGTGCTCCTCCTTGGCTGTGGCGCCACTCCTGGCCTCTTCCCCCTGCCGCTACCCGGCGGCCGCCCCCGCCTCTTCCCGAACACCGCTACCGCTTCGCCGGTGGAGGCCACATCAGCAACACCGCCGACATTCTTTCTAGGCCGTCCCCTGGGCTTCGGCCCATTCTGCATGCCATTGGCCAGCACAGCCACCATACTCGGCTTCAGAGGGCGGCCCACCCGGCTCTTCGCCAGGCCCCCGCTCTTCGGCGGACGCCCCCGGCCCCTCCTGGCCGGGACATCCCCAGGCACGAGCACAGCGATGGGCACGAGGCCGCCATCCGGGCCCTGGCTCGCCGGCACGGGCTCCTCGGCGGCGGCGGCGTCGCCGGAACCCCCAGCAGCAGCAGCAGCCGCCGCAGCCGGCGCGGCGAGCCCTCCAGCTTGGCCTTCGGCGGGCGTCCGCGGCGCCGCTTCGCCTCCGAGCCCTCGGGGGCGGCCAGCGGGGGCGGGGCGGCGGCGGCGTCGCCAGATCCGGGGAGCCCGTAGGACTTCTTGACCATGACGAGGTGGCCGCTGCTCTTGAGGCGCTTGAGGTGGAGGGTCAGCAGGGAGGGGTGGTTGGTCGGCAGGTCGGCGTAGGTCTTCTCGATGAACTTGGCGATGGCCCTCTTGCTCGACCCGTCCCTCTCCTTCAGAGCCCCGATTGCCGCGTATATCATCTGCGCGCGCGCGCCCACAAGAAAATCAAGAAAATCAAGAAACCCCACCCCAAGAAATCAAGAACACCCTCGCTCCCTCGAACCCACCGGAGAGAGAGAGGCGTAGAGAGAGAAAGAAATGATTTTTACTGACCTCAGCGTAAGGAGGGTGGCTGGGAGCAGGAGCGACGGCAACGGTGACGGCGGCGGCCGGCGTCGGGTTCGCGGCGGCATAGGTGGAGTGGTTCTGAGCTTCGGCCCCGGCGGGGACGGGGGCGGGGGCGGCGGCCGGGGGGCCTCCACGGCGGCGGACGGCGGCGGGGGAGGGACGGCGGCGGCGGGGGCGAACGGCGGCGGGATGTAGGGAGGAGCGAGCGGTGGATCCATGGATCCTAGAGAGAGATTGCAGAGAGAGAGAGAACAGGCAGAGAGACGTTGGAAATTTTTTTTTTTTTCTTGGACAGAGGGGCGAGGGTTTCGCCTTTTTTTTATTTTTATTTTTTTGGGTGCCTGGCCGGGGAAGATAGGGGAGGGGGAGATGGAGATCGGACGGTCGAGAATGGTCCGGGATGGGGTGGCGCGGATCGATGACGTGGACCTTGCCATTTTGACTTGTCTTTCCTCGTTTATGTTCCCGAGCCAGCCGCTTGGGTAATGATTAGTTTATTAGTTTAGATGTTAGTTTTGTCGCTCAACCTTCCGCGGATTTGAGACACTCCACCCCGGAATAGTTCATTATTAAAAAATAATTTTATTATCAGTAATAATTTGTATTTAAACATTTAGTGGATAATAAAAAATAGTTTTCGATTATTCAATTTTTAAAGTAATTAAAAAAATTAATTATTCAGTTTCCTCAAAAAACGAAACCTAAAAATTGGTAACTTAATCAGTGAGAAACTCAATTTGAAATTGATAATTTTTATGCATAAATCTAAAAAAAATTGTGAAATTATGTGAGAAAGAATGGTTAAGTCAATACAGGACTCGACTAATTTGAAAATGATCAAATAGATATTGTCCCGCCTCTCAAATAAAGAAGTAAGTAAACCGAAACCGCTTAGTAATTAAATTAGAAAAACGACCGTAAGCAAATTTAAATTGAGGTCGGTAGCTTGAAAAAGTTAGTAATTTAATATAATTGACAAATTATGCTAATAAAAATCAGCAAGTTGTCTTGACAACTAGTAACTTAATAACTATCCACATTGGTAAATAAATCGAATATGAATTGATAAATTTAAAACATTTTGTAAATTTATGCGAGTAAAAATGGTTAAGTCAATACAGGACTCGACTAATTTGAAAATGATCAAATAAAAATTGCCTCACCTCTCGAATAAAGAAGTAAGTAACCCGAAACTGATTAATAATTCAATTGAAAAAATCATTGTAAGTAAGTCAAATTGAGGTCAGTAGCTTGATAAAGTTAGTAATTTAATAGAATCGGAAAGTTATGCTAATAAAAATCAACAAGTTGTCGCGATAATCGGCAATTCAATGACTACCAACATTGGTAAATAAATCGAATCTGTACTGATCAATTTTAAAAAAAATTGTAGATTTATGCGAGTAAAAATGGTTAAGTCAATACATGACTCGACTAATTTGGAAATGATTAAATAGATATTGTCCCATCTCTCAAATAAAGAAGTAAGTAAGCCGAAATTGGTTAGTAATTCAATTGGAAAAAAGTTCGTAAGCAACTCAAATTGAGGTCGGTAGCTCGATAAAGTTAGTAATTTAATCTAATTGGAAAATTATGCTAATAAAAATTAGCAGATTGTCGGGATAATAGGCAATTTGGTAACGATCCACATTGGTAAATAAATCGAATTTGAATTGATAAGTTTAGAACATTTTGTAAATTTATGTGAGTGAAAATGGTTAAGTTAATATAAGACTCGACTAATTTGGAAATGATCAAATAGATATTGCCTCGCCTCTCGAATAAAGAAATAAGTAAACCGAAACCAGTTAGTAATTCAATTGGAAAAAAGACCATAAGCTAGTCAAATGGAGGTCAGTAGATTGATAAAGCTAGCAATTTTATATAATTAAGAAATTATGATAATAAAAATCAATAGGTTGTCGAGATAACCGGCAATTTGGTAATGACCCACATTAGTAAATAAATCGAATATGAATTGATAAATTTAAAACGTTTTGTTTTTTTACGCGAGTAAAAATGGTTAAGTCAATACATAACTCGACTAATTTGAAAATGATCAAATAGATATTGCCGCGCCACTCGAATAAAGAAGTAAGTAAGCCAAAACAAGTTTAGTAATTTTATTGGAAAAAAGACGTTGAGTTAGTCAAATTGAGGTCGGTAGCTTGATAAAGTTAGCAATTTAATACAACTGGGAAATTATGCTAATAAAAATCAGCAGATTGTCGTGATAACCAACAACTTGGTAACCAACCACATTAGTAAATAAATTTATCAATAAATTTAAAACATTTTGTAAATTTATGTGAGTAAAAAATGGTCAAGTCAATGTAGGACTCGACTAATTTGGAAATAATTGGATAGATATTGATGTGCCTCTTGAATAAAGAAGATAGTAAGCCGAAACTAGTTAGTAATTCAATTTGAAATGAGATCATAACCAAGTCAAATTGAGGTCGGTAATTTGATAAAGTTATTAATTTAATATAATTGGGAAATTGTGCTAATAAAAATCAGTAGGTTGTTGCAATAGCTGGCTATTTGTTAATTACCTATCTTGATAAATTAATAGAATATGAGTTGATAAATTTAAAACAATTTGTGAATTTATGCGAGAAAAAGTGATTAAGTTAACATAGGACTTGACTAACTTCGAAATGACTAAATAGATGTTACCCCTCTCTCAAATAAAGAAGTAAGTAAGCCGGAACCGGTTAGTAAGTCAATTGGAAAAAAAATCGTAAGTAAGTCAAATTGAGATTGGTAGCTTGATAAAGTTATTAATTTAATATAAGTGGGAATGCTAATAAAAATCAATAGGTTGTCACGATAGTTGGCAATTTTGTAACTATCTACATTGGTTAAAAAACCAAATTTGACTTGAGAAATTTAAACCATTTTGTAACTTTATGCGAATAAAAATGATAAGGTCTATACAAGATTCAACTAATTTGGAAATAATCTTATGGATATTGCTATGCCACTCGAATAAAGAAGTTAGTAAGCCGAAATAGGTTAGTAATTCAATTGGAAAAAAGATCGTAAACAAGTCAAATTGAGCCGGTAGCTTGATTTGGGAAATTATGCTAATAAAAGTCAACCATTTTTCAGGATAGCCGATAATTTGGTAACTGCCCATATTGGTAAATTAATCGAATCTAATTGGTAATCTAAAACTAATTGGTAACTTAACCATATAACATTTGATAAATAACTCAAACTAAAGTTGGCAGTTTTATATAAGAGTTAGTAAACTTATATTGTCAGGACACTAATGAAAAGAAATATTGATATTTTCACAATTAGGAATCATAAGTGAATCGAATGAGAGTTGGTAACAAAAGCTAATAGACAACTAATCAGCGAAAAGTTGACAAATAACTCGAACAAGGTCGTTAATTTCGAGAGTTAGTACATATAAAACTTTAGTAGATTGTGCAAATAATAATCAATAAATTTAAAAGAGTTTCTAACTCACTGACAAACAATATAATAAACAAGCACTTACCAGTCATATATTCCATCTATTCTTACGAAAATTTACCGAGCATACTTGTTTTCTTTCTTCAGAAACGAAACAATACATTTTCCCCCTTTTCCGGAAAAGAAACAATACATTTTTTTGCTTCTTGAAGGCTCTAAAAAAGTTCACATACGCATCGCTTGCTTGGAATTTTATTTAAATTCATGTGGACATTGATTTTATTGCAAAAGGAATCATCATGTAGTTGGTGCAAATTAAAGAAAGCTATCTTTTTAAGTCACTCTGAAAGCAAAAACAAAAAGAAAAAAATTGTAACAAAAGCAAGTAATTTTGACGTTGTTTTGAAGCTTGGATAGACTAACTTCTTTCAGTCTCGTTTGGTCTTATATAAATAAGGTTTGTCATTTTATAAACCACAACGTTGGACCGACAATTTAACATGTTGTAACTAAATCAAAATGAATTAACGCAAATTTTACATACATAAATGCTATATCTCATGACTGACAATTATCATCGGTCGTTGCAATGATGGACGGCGTGAGAGAGGACAAGAATCCAGTTTCAGGATTCATCTTCGATGGAAATGCGCATCAATTTGCAACGCAATAATCATTTCTCTCTCCAAACTCAGGCGTGGGCCAACAAACTCAAGACCAATCAAACCAATAATTCAACCCCAAAAAAAAGCAACCACCATATTCAACCGGCCAATTAAACATTATGATTAAAAAAAAGAATATATCAGAAAAGCTTGCTCAAATAATTTATATTTGATTGCTTGTTTCATTGAAGTGGTTTAGGAGTTCACCCAAACCTATGGATCAACCCAAATTAATTTCTCCCTTGAGATAGAAATAAATTGTGAACTATATCGATCGTCTTTTGCTCGAGGCTTCAATTAGTAATTCAATTGGAAAAAAAGACCATAAGCTAGTCAAATGGAGGTGGGAAGCTTGATAAAGCGAGCAATTTAATATAATTGGGAAATTATGCTAATAAAAATCAATAAGTTGTTGAGATAACCGGCAATTTGGTAATGACCCACATTGGTAAATAAATCAAATCTGAATTGATAAATTTAAAACATTTTGTAATTTTATGAGAGTAAAATGGTTAAGTCAATACATAACTCAACTAATTTGAAAATGATCTAATAGATAGTACCCCGCCGCTCGAATAAAGAAGTAAGTAAGCCAAAACAAGTTAGTAAATTAATTGGAAAAAAAAAACGTTAAGCTAGTCAAATTGAGGTCGGTAGCTTTGATAAAGTTAGTAATTTAATACAATTGGAAAATTATGCTAATAAAAATCAGCATATTGTCGATATAACCAACAATTTGGTAACCAACCACATTAGTAAATAAATCAAATCTTAATTGATAAATTTAAAACATTTTGTAAATTTATGCGAGCGAAAAATGGTCAAGTCAATGTAGGACTCGACTAATTTGGAAATAATTGGATAGATATTGTTGTGCCTCTTGAATAAAGAAGATAGCAAGCCGAAACTAGTTAGTAAGTCAATTTGAAATAAGATCATAATCAAGTCAAACTGAGGTCGTAACTTGATAAAGTTATTAATTTAATATAATTGAGAAATTATGCTAATAAAAATCAGCAGGTTGCTGCGATAGCTGGCTACTTGTTAGCTACCTAACTTGATAAATTAATAGAATATGAGTTGATCAATTTAAAACATTTTGTGAATTTATGCGAGTAAAAGTGGTTAAGTTAATATAGGACTTGACTAATTTGGAAATGATTAAATAGATGTTACCCCCCAAATAAAGAAGTAAGTAAGCCGAAACCGGTTAGTAATTCAATTGGAAAAATATCGTAAGCAAGTCAAATTGAGGTCGGTAGTTTGATAAAGTTATTAATTATATATAATTGGGAATGCTAATAAAAATTAGTAGGTTGTCATGATCGTCGGCAATTTTGTAATTATCTCCATTGGTTAAAAAACCAATTTTGAATTGAGAAATTTAAACCATTTTGTAACTTTATGCGAATAAAAATGATTAGGTCTATACAAGATGCAACTAATTTGGAAAATCTCTTATGGATATCGCTATGCCACTCGAATAAAGAAGTTAGTAAGCCGAAATCGGTTAGTAATTCAATTGGAAAAAAGATCGTAAACAAGTCAAATTGAGGTCGGTAGCTTGATTTGGGAAATTATGCTAATAAAAGTCAACAAGTTTTCAGGATAGCTGATAATTTGGTAACTGCCCGCATTGGTAAATTAATCGAATCTAATTGGTAATCTAAAACTAATTGGTAACTTAACCATATAACATTTGATAAATAACTCAAACTAAAGTTGGTAATTTTATATAAGAGTTAGTAAACTTATATTGCCAGGACACTTAAGAAAATATATATTGATATTTTCAATTAGGAATCATAAGTGAATCGAGTGAGAGTTGGTAACAAAAGCTAATAGACAACTAATCAGAGAAAAGTTGACAAATAACTCGGACAAGGTCGTTAATTTCGAGAGTTAGTACATATAAAACTTTAGTAGATTGTGCAAATAATAATCAATAAATTTAAAAGGGATTCTAACTCACTAACAAACAATATAATATACAAGCACTTACCAGTCATATATTCCATCTATTCTTACGAAAATTTACCGAGCATTCTTGTTTTCTTTCTTCAGAAATGAAACAATACATTTTCCCCCTTTTTCGGAAAAGAAACAATACATTTTTTTCTTCTTGAAGGCTCTAAAAAAGTTCACATACGCATCACTTGCTTGGAATTTTATTTAAATTCATGTGGACATTTAGGGTGCGTTTGGTAATGTTTCTGTTCAAAAATTGTTCTAGGGAACAGAAATAAAAAAAACTATTTTTGTTCCGCGGAACAATTTTTGAACAGAAGAACGAGTTTGGTAAACTTGTTATTAGAATAGAAAAAGAACAGAACACGTTTGGTAAACTTGTATGATTTTTTTGTTTCTTTTAATTTTTTTAATATTTTTATTTTATTTTTCATTTTTCATTTTTTATTTTTTATTTTTTATTTTTTATTTTTTATTTTTTATTTTTTATTTTTTTCCTTCCTTTTGGCCGGTCACCGGCCTTGGCCATGGCTGGCGACCAGCCGATGAGGGCCGGCGGCCTCGCCCAGCCACGGCGAGGTCACCGGCCAAAGAAAAAAGAAGAAGAAAAGAAAGAGAATGAAAAAATAGGAGAGAGAAAAATTGTTTCTCGGAAGTGTTAAACAAACAAAACAAGTGTTTCAAATTTGTTCCTAAATAAAAAAAATAGATTTGGAACAAAAACGCAAACAAACTCGTTTCTGTTCTTTTTTTGTTCCATCGCAAAAGGAATCATCATGTATTCGGTACAAATTAAAGAAAACTATCTTTTTAAGTCAATCCGAAAGCAAAAACAAAAAGAAAAAAATTGTAACAAAAGCAAGTAATTTGGATGTTGTTTTGAAGCTTGGATAGACTAACTTCTTTCAGTCTCGTTTGGTGTTATATAAATAGCGTTTGTCATTTTATAAACCACAACGTTGGACTGACAATTTAACATGTTGTAACTAAATCAAAATGAATTAACGCGAATTTTACATACATAAATGCTATATCGCATGACTGACGATTATCATCGGTCGTTGCGATGATTGATGGCGCGAGAGAGGACAAGAATCCAGTTTCAAGATTCATCTTTGATGGAAATGCGCATCAATTTGCAACGCAATAATCATTTCTCTCTCCAAACTCAGGTGTGGGCCAACAAACTCAAGACCAATCAAACCAATAATTCAACCAGTCGCAAAAAAAAAGGAACCACCTCCGGCCAATTAAACATTATGATTAAAAAAAAAGAATATATCAGAAAAGCTTGCTCAAATAATTTATATTTGATTACTTGTTTCATTGAAGTGGTTTAGGAGTTCACCCAAACCTATGGATCAACCCAAATTAATTTCTCCCTTAAGATAAAAATAAATTGTGAACTATATCGATCGTCTTTCGCTTGAGGCTTCAATTAGATTTTTCGCTTTGTGCATTCTCTTAAGGTCATCTCATAGCACATACTCCGATGACACATGTGAAATGTGAGGCTGTCGTAGTTGTGCGCTCCAATGGTTAGATGTTTGATATGTGAACAATGCTTAAAAGTGAGTAATTCTAGCATTACATGCTTGTTAAAATAGATTCGACTATGTGGGCATTGAGGATGATATGATTTTGATAGATTAATCTATACTGTCGGACCAGATTGGATGAAAGGTAAGTGCAATCTCATATTCAAATAATGTAGTGACTAACTTTTTCTAGAAATTTAGTACCATATAAGAACTTTATTTGTACTTACTATTAATGTCTTAAAACAGTCAGCAACCACCATAACAATTTGAAGATTTATTCGCCCGGATTCGTTACAGTTGAAGACCACCATCTAAATTTTCAACAACAATTATAGGTGAACTTACAACCAACGTTAAGAATTTTTTTAAAATTCCCACGTTTTACGCCGAAAAAAGTCAAAGTGCTCATGCGGTTTTCAACAAAGAAAAAAGTCAAAACTCAAAGTAAAAGCGACTTCGAATGGACTTTTGCTCTACATTAGGATTTTGCTGGTAAACACTAACTTCTTTTTTTTAAAGATTGTCGTTGTTTACCTACTTGAAAGAAAGATTGTCGTTGTTGAACACTACCTGAATAAAAGAAAGATTATTGTTGTTTCGATTAAGTAAAGTTGTGTTTATTTCACGAAAAATATTAAAAAAAAAAATCATCACCCACATCATGTGTAAAAATGAATGAACGAAATATATTTTCATTATTTACAAACATACTTAAACCTAATTAAATATCGATAATGAAAATATTTTTAATAATTTATTATTTCAAGCGATATAAGCTATTATTTTTAAAAAAATATTTTCCACATAATTAATTTTCGGAGTCATAAAAGGAGATTAAATTTTCAAATAAGAAAGTAACATCTATACTAAGGTGAGCATAGGAATCGGATTGGCATGCTGTCTTATGTTTGCCTTTTGGGTGGATATCAGTGTTTCCCAATTCCAAATTTTCATAATTGAGAATAATCGGTGCCGTTTCCAATTTCACTATGGAATCCAACTGCCTAGACTAGATTGATGCAAGAAAAATAGAAATTGTCAAAACCCTAAGTCGGACCGGTCCAACTTAAGAATCGAATTAATTACGATGCAACGATCCAGTCCGAGAACCGATCATCCCTAATCATGCACGGTCGCCCGGTCGTCGTCTCACGCGATTAGCATCTCTCTCACGCGATTAGCATCGCTTTCACGCAAGAACAGGAATTGAGAGATGAAAACAATAGAAAAAAAGGAGGAACAAGTGGTGTGTGATTAGTCCAGCGGAGCAGGAAGCGCGTTATCGGTTGGAGTCCAGCGCACGAGCGCGCAGGCAGGCAGCGACGAGGAAAGCAAGCGAACCTGCGATCCCCCGTCGACGGGTCGTTCGGAAAACCGATCGAAAGAAAACCCACGACGCCACGCCCCTGCCCGAATCCGACCGTACCTCAAAGGCCTCGCCTTTATATATATACACACGCACGCACCTCCCGCAACATTCGCCAATTCGCAGCACGACCCTCGTCCTTACCCTCCATCGTCAGCTTCACTCTCTCTCTTCCGCACACCGTCGCCGAGGAGTGCGGCGCAGACAGAGAGAGAAAGAGGCGACCCACGTTGTGTATGTACATTGTCGCGATCGGGGTCGAAGAGAGAGAGAGAGAGAGAGAGAAAAGTGAGAGAGAAGTGAGGAGACCCAGTCGCAGATGATGCGAATTCCAGGCTGCCTCGGCGACCCAGCAAGATTTCATCATCCCGGGTCGTGAAGTTTTCTTCCTTTCTTGTCTCTCGCCGGTTCGAGGTTTTATATGGGGAGTGGAGGTTTCGTTGAAGGAGTACGCCGCTGGTTCCATCAACGTCGCGCGTCCACGTCCCTGGCCGGTGGTCACGATCCGAAAGGCGACGACAGCGAAAGGGATTGCGGTCTCGGCGAGGGCAGCGGTGCTCCCGTGAGCGAGTCACGCGCCAAGCGGTCGTCGGCGATAAGAGGAGGAGGAGGAGGAGGGGAGGAGGAAGAAGGAGAGCGAGAGCTTTCGGTCGTCGAGGATTTCGACCTCTCCGGCTTGAGCTCCATCAAGGTACCCAAGCGGAATCACTTCAGTTTCGGTCCCATGGCCGTCGCTTCCCATAAAAAGGTCAGCTTTTCTTTTTATGGATTATGATCCCATCGAGCATCTTGTGGCAATTTGCTGATTTTACTTGGTGGGTCTGGTTTATCTGTTTCTGTTTGTCAGTTTTGAGAATGGGGTTGGACTGGGTTTTTTTCCCGATGTAGTATGGATTAGGCTGGTGGGCGTTGTGTCGATACGACGAAAGCTGTGTGATTTATTGCCCCTTTGAATATTCGTTTAATGGGTACGAATATGATCATCCGGAAGAATCTTATGATGGGCAGTTTTCATTTGATTCCAGCGTATTGGTTGACTTCTGATTGAGCAGGAGATAGTTCGCATGGAGTTCGGGCTCCGTTGGTAGATTTGTCTCGTCCGAGTCTTTCAGAATTCATGATGTGGATCTCAGTTGGTTGAAGTTTCTAAGAAAAACTATAGATTCCTATGGATACCCAGTGGTCATTATAACTGAGAAGTGGGGTTGAAATATTCTTAGATTCATGATTGTTTGAAGGACGGTGATATAATGGCACTTCTATTTTAGGGGGTCCTTCTTGTCATGTATTTGCACTGAGAGATCTGGAGGTATTCAATACCTGGAGACTCGTGATTTTTCTTCATCGATTAATTTGTTAGCTTTAACCCCTCTCTGTTGTTTGTCAATCCTGATCAACTTTAATGGTCTTAAATATACTGGACTGTTTCTATATCCATGGTGTCACCACGGATGTTATCGTCAGTGTCATAGATAGCTGGTAGGATTTCATAGTGAAAGTAGCAAGTCAACCTTACCTTTTGAGAGCGGTCCTTTTCTCATCTGATGTATCTACATTCATTGCTCGTTCATTAATTGATGTGTGAGCTGTTGAAGTTCATTAGTGACAATTTGGTATTGCATCCAGTTTCATCTTTCAAAAAACTTTTCTGTAGCATGTATGTGGTACTTAAGCTGTTAATTTACCATCACTAGTCTTATCAGACATGCTGGTGCAGAATGTAATCCTTATAATGGTGCGAGAAGGAGGGAGGAAATTTTGTCCTCCCCTTCTGTATATGACTAATGGTTGCCTAGTCTTAATGCAGGGAGCTCTCGAAACAGAATTTTTTACTGAGTATGGTGAGGCTAGCCGTTACCATATTCAAGAAGTGATTGGGAAAGGAAGTTATGGAGTTGTTGCTTCTGCAGTTGATACTCGTACTGGAGAAAAAGTTGCCATTAAGAAAATCAATGATGTCTTTGAGCATGTTTCTGATGCCACCCGGATTTTGAGAGAGATCAAGCTCCTCCGGTTGCTTCGCCATCCTGATGTCGTGGAAATTAAACATATAATGCTTCCTCCATCACGGCGAGAATTCAAGGATATCTATGTTGTTTTTGAGCTGATGGAATCGGATCTTCACCAAGTAATTAAGGCTAATGATGATCTTACACCCGAACATTACCAATTTTTCTTGTACCAACTCCTCCGCAGTCTTAAATATATACATTCAGGTGTGTCTACCTTGTTGTTTTGGTTGACTTCTTTCTTCTAGATGAATTTATGTCTACCTTGTTGTTTTGGTTGACTTCTTTCTTCTAGATGAATTTACATTTTCTTTCTCCCCTAATCTTGCAGCGAATGTATTCCATCGCGATTTGAAACCAAAAAACATTCTTGCAAATGCTGACTGTAAATTGAAGATTTGTGATTTTGGGCTTGCGCGAGTATCTTTCAATGATGCCCCATCATCTATTTTCTGGACGGTAAGTGGTCCATCCCTACTGAGACAATATATGTTACTTAAAGGTCTTGATATCTTTATAACGTTGCTCTTCACAAGATCCTTCATTAGGTACCTATCTGGTAAATTTCTTATCTGTGTGTGCAGGATTATGTTGCTACTCGATGGTATAGAGCTCCTGAACTCTGTGGCTCCTTTTTCTCCAAGGTAAGCTGCTGTTGTATTTGCATTGTATATAACATACCGGTTCTTTTTTAGGAAAGCTGTTCAAAAATGTAGATTTCACATGCTAATTATTAGAAGTATCTATGTCCGTAGAGTATAATATATTGAACTTTATATATATTTCCTTCTTCATTGTTAAGTTGGATGATGCCCTTTCATATGCATGTCATTAAGAATAGGCACATTACTGTTGCCTTGGGTGCATGAGATTCTATTAATTGTTAATCATTTTATGGACTATCTTGCAAGTTCTCAGTTGTTTTGTTGTTGCTTTCTAGTACACCCCTGGAATTGATATCTGGAGCATAGGATGTATATTTGCGGAGATGCTCACACGAAAGCCCCTGTTTCCGGGTAAAAATGTGGTGCACCAACTGGATATCATGACTGATCTACTTGGAACTCCTCCACCTGAGACCATTGCAAGGGTTAGTTATAGAAAGCAGTTATAGGTGCATTTTGGATAATAATATTTTGCTTCCTCGAACTTCACTCTTATCTTGTCACTGCAAACTATTCTGCTCAATTAATTAATTTAGCACCCATTTTGTATCTGTGTTAATTTTCACAAGATTAACATCACCTAATGAAGCAATTGGCTTCCTTCTTTTACCTTAGTTAATGATTTATATCTTGTAATATTGGCAGATTCGCAATGAAAAAGCAAGAAGGTACCTCAGTAGCATGAGGAAGAAGCAACCAGTTCCTTTCTCCCAAAAATTTCCTAACGCAGATCCATTGGCCCTGCAATTGCTGGAGCGTCTACTTGCATTTGATCCTAAAGATCGTCCAACCGCTGAAGAGGTCAGGCACAGTTAAATGGCTTTCTGAATTGATTGATGAATCTACTCCTAAATTCCGATGATGAAGCAGATGCAGTTAAACATCTGATAGCTGTTTGCAGCTAGTATGCTTTGATTTTATTTTTTGATCATGTCCTCATTGATATTTTTGTTCTCCAAACACAGGCCCTAGCTGATCCTTATTTCCGTGGACTGGCGAATGTGGATAGGGAACTATCTACTCATCCCATTTCGAAGCTGGAGTTTGAGTTTGAAAGGAGAAAAGTCACAAAGGATGATGTCAGAGAGTTAATCTACCGTGAGGTTTGCTACAAAATCTGAGCACCAGTTCAACTTTCTGGTTGCTGTCGCCCATTGTTTTTAACAGTGATTTATCGTGAATTCGAAGTATACAGATTCTAGAGTATCATCCTCAAATGCTCCAGGAGCATCTTCGTGGCGGTGATCAAATGAGCTTTATGTACCCAAGGTGTGATCTCTTCTTTCTTTTTTCTCCTCCTATTTATATTTTTATGTACATATATTTTTTGGTTGGTTTGTGGGGGGAGGGGTTGGAGATGCTCCGGAAGGTGCAGCGATAAGGATTGAAGAGTTTGTTGCTTATTATTCACACATATTTGTTCATTTATTTGCTGTAGTAGGTGATGTGTTTGTGCAGGTCTCTAGATTGAGTAATATTGATTCCAAACCATATATGAGAGGATCTGTGGTTATCTGCTTTGCCTAGTGTCTTGAATTTGATTTCTTATAGTCTATGGTTTATTTTGAATTTTTTCTCTTAATGTCATACCTCATATACATGCGCAAGCCATGTATATTGAAGTGTGCCTATCATATCCTTGCAGTTTTCCTTATGGTTATACTGTGTTTTAGCAACCATTAATCCTCTGTTGTATTTTTTTCTGTCAATTAGTGGTGTTGATCGGTTTAAGAGGCAGTTTGCACATCTTGAGGAGCACTATGGGAAAGGTGAAAGAAGTACTCCCCTACAGAGGCAGCATGCTTCTTTGCCTAGGTACGTGTATTATGAGATTGAGTATTTTTCTTTTGAGTTTGAGAGATGCATAATCAGATTCATAGCTTAAATTGTCGGTTTAGTTTCCCTGTACCTATCTTCAGCTTAACAAATGGACACAATAGTTTTGTACAACTTTTCAGCTTATCTCCTATTATCTTCTCGGATGACAAACGTGCTATGTGATTTTTAGTGAATGTGACTTACCCACTGTTTTTTCCCGCCTTCAGAGAGAGGGTTTGCCAACCTAAGGATGGAGCTGCTGGACAGAAAAGTGATAATGAAAAGCGGAGCACAGATACTGTAGCTACGACTCTTCATAGCCCTCCGAGGACGCATCAGTCTAATGGTACAGAAAATGGGGATGCACAAAATGGCCCTTACACAACAAACTGCAATGCTCGAAGCTTGTTGAAGAGTTCTAGCATAAGTGCTTCCCAGTGTGTTGTTGTCAAGGAAAGGGAAGCCGAGGTGAGTTAGATCTGAACTTGTGGTTGCTTATGTGAGTTCAATTGCCCTGTGGGTATGGAATCCTATTGATGGCTATAGCTTGTTTTGTTAAATTAGGGGATCGAGATAAGTTTCAAGCATTTTCAAAATCCAAGATGCCTTTGTAAAATTGTATGACAGTTTTTTCTGGGACATTTTGAGAACCCAATATCAATCGATGCGTTCTTTTCTTGTAAACTATCATAATTGGTTCTTGTGATTTAGTTCCTACTTTAACTTTTGACCGCATATTTGAGTATGTTGGAATTGATGCTAGTGTTTAGCTGCCATTATTTTTTTCTTCTTCCATTTGGAAGGTCATTTGTCTCGTGGAACATCTCTTTCTGCATGTAAATGGTAGTTGGATGTCATATATGTGTCTGGCTCAAATAGTTCAGTTCTATAATTTTTTTTTTCTGCTGGAGAAGGCACATCCCTATGTGGTTCTTTTCACTTCAACACGTAGTAGCTCAGCTTTTGAATGTGTCCAAAAGATTTTTCTTCCCTGCATATTTCCTGAGAAATCCCTGTAAAAGTTTATGTGCTTACTGGATTCTTCCCTTGTCCTTTTGGGTGGTCTTTGATAAATTTTCGATTATCCAGTAATCAAGCGTACTTTTACAATTTATGTTAAGTATATCTCACCATCTCTTCCACGTTCCTTTTTCTCCCCCTCTTGCCCCTGTTTTGAAAGCAGGCGGAACCAACTGCAGAGGCTGATGATGAGGCTGTTGACGCTTTGTCTCAAAAGGTTGCTGCACTTCATCCATGATCACTTTTATTAACCAATCTTAGAGGAGGTCGAGGGAGGCCATTTTTGGTGCTCGGTCCATCACCAGTTCAGCGCCCAAATCATGTGGAAGGGCGCTTCTTGATGATCTGCATTGACAGATCTTCCTCTAATTCAAGCTAATAGAGCTTCAACGTTGGGGCCTCGTCATGGTAACGCCCCTTCTTTCGTATTAGATAGCTATGCTCACTCAGTACACGGTGTATGACTTATTAACTATTTAGCCCAGAACAGTTCTGCTTTGCTATATAACAGTAGCTGATGCTGCGGAGAACTTTCCTGTGTTTGAAAAGATAGGTGATTCGGTGTTGTGCTGAAAACGAAGAACCTCTGGTGACATTAAACATATGAAAATGGGATTAGCTGTGCTCGACGTATCTTTTCTATGGTCGAATCTATACATCGCCTTTGTTGTTTTCTTCCCAAAATTGGAGGACCACTTGCACAGACGCAGTGAAGACAACTACTACGTACCTTGTGATTTCCTCTCTGTCGTTTCAGCGGGAGTCGTTCAATCATTGCCTCTACTTCCATTTCAAGGCCACTTCGTGAAGGACTTTAAGTGTAACTAATTGGTGGGTCTCAAATGCATATACTAATGTAATAAGTCCTTACTTCAGAAACCAACTCTAAATCAAGTAAAATTATTTAGATCGGCGCTAACTGTTTTACGAAACTTAGGCTAATAGAAGAGAACGTGATTTAACATTTGAAACTTTAACAGTATTTCTGAAGTTTGTAATTCCCTGATTTCGCAATGGTTAACTTCACTATGGTGGAAATATTAAGTAACCATATGGTTGGTTGAAAGAGGTGATGTTCACATTCTAGATGTTAATTTGACGTGGTGTTTGAAAAATTATATGGCCTTAAGAATTGCAAAATTCTGTAAAACACGAATACCGCGTGAAATCGATTAATTTAAAATTGTTGATAAGGCTAAAAACTTAGGAGAATTGACATTGTGCCTACACATACCATTTCTAAAAGTATAACCATAAGTATTCGTCTTCTCTTTACGTCATGTCGAACATATCCAAATATATAAATCAAAAGGTCAAGTATATCAAATTTAATTGTATCGACATTTAATCAGTAAAATAGGTGAATTGGCATACATCCTTTGCTTTTATGAATCAAGACCGAGAATCTCTAACATAGGAATAGAAGTAACTATTACTCATAATCGAGGTAATTCTTAATAATATAAGGTACTTGAACTTTTCGACTTAATTAATCCCTCCACAAATTGCCCGGTCTGTGGTACACTCATACATTGGGTGAGGCTTCAATCATAGGATGTTGGAAATGATGTTCAAGGTTAATATGAGCGAGAGATGTTGTGATTGAACATTAGCTTATTGCCATCCAGACAAATGGTTTTTATTTGGAAATAATTGTGAAAATTATCTTCAACTTTGCTCTTCATATCAAATACCTCCTCAAATTGCAAAATCAACATTTTGAATCTTCCTAACTTAAAAAAGACCAATTTGCTTTCGTGCATACCCAAAATCTACACCTAAACCTCTCCACCACCCTCTTCCCCTACCGTTTCTCTCTCTTCACACGGCAGCATAGCACAGCACAGCACAACAACGATCGAGAGCCACTCCCATAACATTGAGCCATCACTCGACACCGCGACCCAACCCCGACGTCGACGACGGCACCCTCGCCCTCGCTTGCCGCCTGCACCTTTCTCCCACATCCCTGCTTCTGCCAGTGATGAGATTGTTCGTGGCTCACGACGACGAGACCAAGTGAGCTCCACTTGAGTCCGCAGCTCATAGCTGCTAAGGCCGTACAAGGCGTAAGCTCTATTTAGAGCTCTGCCATGGTCGTTGAATCAAGGTTGTTCGACCTTGATTGAGCCCGAGTTGGTGTGGCCACGGCCATCAACCTCAGATTTGAGGTTGGCGATGGCCTTGGAAGGACCAACGGCAGCGTGCGGGCGGTGGAGAGGGGGAGACATGGCGGTGGGTGTGTCGGATGGAGTAAGCCTCTTGAGCGAGGGGAAAGAGTGTGACTAGGTGTTGAGTTTCTCTTGGGTGGGAGTAGGTTGGGAAATAAAATGGCAATTCAATAAATTATGTACGGGTGGGAGATGCAACTTGAGATCCATCCTAAAAAGTGAGGATGATAGTTGTTAATTTCAATGTGACGAGGGTATTTGATATAAGAGTAAAGTTGAAAATGATCTTTTGTCAATTTCCCTTTGTTTTACTCATAAGAGATGGAGGAGCAAACAGATGACATGGATGTTCCTAAAATTTCCAACTAGTCCTGATTTTGAATACTCGCACACATACTCACATGCGACACCACAAGTCGAACACACACGCAAGCATTTTACTTTTCTTAAATCACAAGGGATGGAGAAGCAAAACTCCTAATTCGGACATTGTTTAATCCTTCGACTCTTGCACACGAACGGATGCAACTCCAATACGGGAACTGAAGCCCCAACCTCGGAAGGTTCAAACAAAGCGCTTAACTATTTACATCCAACTCAATGGGGTTAGTCGAGTTCAATCTCAAACTTCTGATCATATAATCATAAAAATTAAGATCTAAATCATGGTTTGAACGGGCAAAATAATGCACATGACGATAGTACTAATGTTTGTATGTGAACTTCATAAAGTTCAGATGATGGGATTAACTTGATCTTGGTGGTCAAATCATGCCATCATCATCTCCTCCAGTCCTTGTCTAGAGGTAACTGGTTGCCCTAACTCCAAGAAGATAAAAAAAGAAATCAATCAAGCACGTTGCCTAGGAACATGCATCTTTCAGAATCATCCAAGGACATATCCTAGAAAATAGTTTATAATTTTTCACAATCTACTTATATTTTTTGGATGGAGTTGGTAGCAGCCGGCCTTGTCGTTTCTCCAATTAACCTCTATTAAATCACCGACCAAGATATATGTCCTCTAATCTTCACGGGACATACGTGCGATTTATTTATCAATTTTGCAATAGTAAATGCTCGCGGTGCAGTAAACAATGGACTAATTTGCCGGTGCTTGATTAATTTGATTTATCGAGTTGTGTGTTGTTGCTCAAGAACTTGGAAATTAGTCTGTGAGATGCCTCATGCTCGGTGCAGGCAAAAGAAGCAAAATCGATATTTTCATTGCACTAAATAAATCATGGATTTAGGGTTGGTGGAGAATGGGTTTCATTTCAGTTCTTTTTTCAATGTGCCACACCAATGCCGATTTGCCCTTTTTTTGGTCCTTTGGGTGCACCCATTAGCAATGCTGATTACGAATTGGAACGATCGATGAAATCCAGGGCATCTCCCTCTTCCAATCTCAAATAGGAGTGCATGCGAGGACGTCAAATGGGGAAAATTATCTAAAAAATCTTCTATCAATTTAATATTAAAATTTTAATTTTATCGATTGAGTCTTAAACTTTTTCATATTATATTAATTGAGTCTATCCGATCAATTTTAATCGGAAACCACCGACATAAGTAAGGGAGCGGGGTTTCATAACCTACGCATATCATATAGCACACATAGTAACTTGTAAAATTGATATGAGATAGGATCGGATGGTTTTGTTTCTTGGTGTTGCGATTCTCTCAAGGTGAACCTTGAGGGAGTTTGGTACGGGGAATATTATCAAAAAAATCATAAATTTATTACAATTGTGCTAATTTAGCTTTAATTTTTTTTGGATAATTCAGTCTCAAGCCTTTTGCAATTATACTAATTTAGTTCATTCAACCAATTTTGGCTAGTCGGTGCTGACGTGGATGCTGGGCAAGTTGATGTGGACAATTTTTAATTTTTTTTTCTATTTTTTAAAAACTTTTCCTTTTATTTTCCCTCTTCTTCCCCCTTTCCCTTTTCTCCTTCATAGTGGCTAGCGAGGCTTCCTGGCCACAGGGTGAGGACCACGAAGCACTCGTGGGCCGCTGGAGAGGGTCGTAATCCTCACTTGGCCTCACCTAGGTTTGGGTGGCCTTCCCGATCGAGAGCAAAGGCGACCTTGCTTGTGATTGGCGAGGCCATGGCTGCTTTTGCTTGACCTTGGCCAGGGCCTAATGGTTTATTTAAATAGCCACCTCTAATGTCCATATATGTATTTGGTAAGGACCCACTTAGAGGGTGGGGAAATGGTGTTTAAGGTTAATATGAGTGAGAGATGTAGTGACTTTTACTTTTTTCGGTCGTAAGCTGACATAGTGATTCGAACACTGTATTTATTGCATCCAATCGCAGGGTCTTCTTCTTCTTCTTCTTCTGGTTAGAATTTGCATTTCCCCAACCTAAAAAGACCGATTTGCCCTTGTGCACGCCCAAACCCCTTACCACTCTTTTCTCATATCTTTTTGCTTTCATTGCACACAGCAGCACAACACAACAACACAATAATGGTTGAGAACCACCCCAGCGGCATTGAACCGTCGCTCGGCTCCATAGTCCGGCCGCAACACCGATGGCAACAACCTTGCTTTCACCTACCGCCTGCACCCTTCTCCACTTATATCTCTCTCTATATATGACGAGTCGTGACGACGAGGCCAAGTGAGCTCGGCATAAGTCCGCGCCTCACAGTTGCCGAGGCTTTAAGAGGATGGCCTTGAGCTCGAGGGCCACGATCGGTTGTGAACCTTTGCGATAGGCTCGCCAGCAGCACGACCTCTATAGTAGAGCTCGGCCATGGCCTCCAAATCGAGGTCATGATCTAGCCTTGAGCTAGTCTGGCATGGATCAGTGACTTCATAATCTTAGATTTGAGGTCGGTGATGGTCTCCGAAGGAGCAACGAAGGCACACCTGTTGGAGAGGTTCGGACATGATGCTGGGCGTGTTGGACTAAGTACTTCTCTTTAGGGAGAATGTGGGTGGGTGTTGGGTTTGTCGAGGGTGAGGGTAGTTTGGGAAATAAAATGCCACTTTAGTTAATTATATAAGGGCGAGGGACGTCAGTGAAAATCCATCGTAGAAGTGAGGATGAATAAAATGCCAATTTGGTAAATTATATAAGAGTGAGAGATGCCAGTGAAAATTCATTGTAAAAAGTGAGGATGAATAATTATAGGTTTTGAAATGTGGTGAGTATATTTGATATGGAAAGTGAAGTTGAAGATGATTTTTTGTAATTTTCCTTTTTTCTCACTCCCAAGAGAAAAATAAACAAAACACCCTTTTAAATTATCACGTCAACGTGCACATACAATTTCTATGTGGGATTGAAGCCCCACGTTCAAAGGGGGGTCCATTGACACGACTGTATGATACTCTACATTAAAAATTACACCTTGACATCTTGCTCTTTTTTAAGTCACAAGAGATGTTTAGACCAAAAAAAAAAAAAAGTCACAAGAGATGTAGAAGCTAACACTAAACTGGGGTGTTGTATAAATTAGGGGTGTCAACGGTTCGGTTCGGTTTGGTTTTTTTGAAAAATCGAACCGAACCGAATTGTTAGAAAAAACTTCCGAACCGAACGGAATGAGACCCGAACCGAATACGAACCGAACCGAATTTCATTTCGGTTTGGTTCGGTTTTTCGGTTTTTGGTGTTTGGCTTTTGGTTTTCAGTTTTTTTGTTTTTTTTTTTCGTCTTCGTTTGAGGGCAGCGGCAGCCAAAAAGCTTCTATTTTTCTTTGATAGAGTTCGTCCGTCCGTCTTCATCGATAAGTAATTGTCTTTTTTGCTCAGCTGTTGGATTCGTGATCAGGCCCTTCTTTTCCATGTTTTTTTAGGTGGGTCTCTCTGCAATGCATCAAGAGGAGTGACCTTTGAGCGAGCGGTTCACTGACATTTCCAGCTCTGTCTTCCTTCTTTTTCCCTTCTGCTTTGCTTGACCCAGAAGCAATATTGCAAAGCAAATATTCCCTCTCCAACTCTCTGCTCTTTTCAGATAATTCAATTGCCAGATCACAGAGATCTACTAGCTCTACTTGCTTCCATCGGCTCTGGTCCCTAGCATCACATTCTCCCTCTCTCGCATTGCTCTGTTTCGCGATCGAAAAATAGAGCAAACGAGTCTCTGCCGAAATGGACCGGCTCTCTGCAACTAGTCTCCTTCCCGACACGTTCGGAGGAACAATAAAAAAATAGGTGGGGATCACCCAGATAAAACCACACCATCTGAACTCCCCACCGAGCCGCTCAACAGCAAAGTGTTGATCAACAATTCTCTGCCCAAGATCCAAATTTTAGAGACCCATCAAACAACCAAAAGAGATATCGATTCAGTTGGAACAGATGGAGCAATGAAACTCCTACACTATCTTGCGTTGATGCATGCTTTCTTATCAAGCATAACGAAAACACAAGAAGAAGAAGTATAAAAAAGAAAAAAGAAAGAAAGAAAAGTAGATCGAACTATACAGCAAACCCAGAATGGACAAAGAGGAATTGCCCCGAGCGTTAAAATCCCCGCGGCGAGGGAGGGCGAGCTTCTAGTTGCGCGGCGACGGCACGAGGAGACGCTCGACGCGATCCCGCTGCTCGGCGAACCGCCGGGCCAGGTAGGTCTCGAGGATCTCCATCACGGAGACGAAGCGCTTCATCTCCTCCAGCCGCCGGCTCAGCTCGGCCTCGCGGGCCTTGGCCCGCGCCAGGAGCACCTCCGTCTCGGCGAGGCGGCTCTGCCGGTCCTCCGCCGCTGCCGCCGCATCGGTGTTCATGAGGGCGCCGGTGCCGCCGCGTGCGGGGGCGAAGTGGTCGTCGGAGAAGGGCCTCCGGTGGGGGTGGTGGTGGTGGCCGCAGGACATGGCGGAAGCGGCGGCGGTCGCGGCCGGCGGAGATGGAGATGGAGGATGCCCAATAAACGAGTCTCTGCCGAAATCGATATCTCTTTGTTGTTATTGTGCAGTTTGGTTTGGTTCGGTTAACCGATAAAAACCGAACCAATAAAAAAATATTAGTTTTTAATGAGAACCGAACTGAAAATCGAAGCGAATCGAAAAAATCGAATTTTTCAGTTCTTTCGATTCCATTTTCGGTTCGCTTCCTGGCAGGCCCTAGTATAAACCTCCCACTCCTACTTTTAAATACTCGCACGCATGCAACTCTGACGTGGGATTGAACCCCCACCTCTGGAGAGTCCAAACGAAACGCCTAACCTCTTATAGATAATTCCATTGGGTTAGTTAAGGTCACGTCTTGAGCTCCAAATTTGATAGTAATAGCAAGATCTAAATGGTGGTTTTAACACCCAAAATAATGCATTTGGATGAATGAAGACACAGAAAAAGTGTCTTGAGTCATTTTTATTCATGATAAGGTGAAAGCAGTGCTTGAGAAGCTGTTACATAGAGTCTTTTAGTTCCTAATGTTTCTATGGAAAAGCCCACAAAATTCAGATGATGTGATTAACTCGATTGTTCCATGTGTAATTTCAATGTAGAGTATTATACAGTTGTGTCAGGGGACCACCCTTTCACTCACAAGAGATGTAGAAGCTAATGCTAAACTCAGGTGTTTTATAAATCTCCCACTCCGACTTTTAAATAGTCGTCCACATGCAACTCTGACGTGTGATTGAAGCCCCAGCTCTAGAGAGTCCAAACAAGACGCCTAACCTCTTATAGACAATTCTATTGGGTTAGTTAAGGTCATGTTTTGAGCTCTGGATTTGATAGCAACTTGCAAGATCTAAATGGTGGTTTTAACACCCAAAATAATGCATATGGGTGAATGAAGACACAAGAAAAGTGTGTCATTTTTGTTTATGATAAGATGAAAGTAGGTGCTTGAGAAGCTGTTACATAGATTTGTTCAGTTCCTAATGTTTCTATGGAAAAGCTCACAAAATTAAGATGATGTCCCTCGATTGTGACGGCCAAATCATGCAATCATTATCTCCTCCAGTGCTTCCCATCTAGAGGTAGCTGGCTGCTCTAACCCCAATAAGGACTTAAAAAGGAAATTAATGAAGCACGTTTGCCTAGGAACCCGCATCTTTGAGAACCACCCAATATTGCACAAATATATCCATCTTTGAGTTGGTAGTGCCTGGCGTTGACCAGCATATATATCCTTTGATGTTCACTGGAAAATACATACTGATTATTTTAATCTATTTATTTAATCTTTCTTTTTGCAGTGGAAAATTTCCCAGTGATCGTGGGTTGCTAGCAAAAAGAACAACGAAAATTTTATATTGATGTTTAATAATAAATGAATAAATCATGGACTTTGGGGAGTTGGTGGAAGATGATGAGCTTCATTTGAGTTTTTTTTCTTAATGCCGATTACGAATTTAGTAATCGAGCTGCGATGGGAGGGTAGGTGAGAAGTCAATCTTTGGGGTAAAAAAAGGGGTTAAAGGTAATGAAAGGTGAGTTTTGATTGGTGATTTTCCAAAAAGATGGCCTTCAAGTTAATGGAGACGTCAAAAGTAGAGAAAAAATAAGAGTCATGTACATTTTCAATGGCCCTCAACCTTGCCCAGAAATTCCAAAAGAAGAGACAAAAAAAAGGAACAGAAATAGTCAGCAAAAGCTATGAAAAAGATGAAGGGGGCGTTCCGAGAATCGAACTCGGGACCTCTCGCACCCAAAGCGAGAATCATACCACTAGACCAAACGCCCATTTGCTGATGGATGCTTTACGAATTTATATATGTTTATGAATGTAAAAAGCATATCCCAGTATCTAAATCATTTTGTTATTTTTCCTTTCTTTTCAAGCATTGGTAGCTCCTGCCATGTCTTATATTATTTGTCAAATAATAACGATATCGAGAAGATAAAATTGAATTAGCGAAATTTTTAATTTTTTTTTCTAGAGAATAAATATTTATCACATATCTAAGGAAATTGAAATGGGAGTTGAAGATCTTCCTGGCCTCATCAGCCTCCAAATTTAGGAGCTGGTAGATCCAAAGAGGCAACCAAAGTTGTAGATTCCCTAGCAATTTTGCACATTCTCCTGTATATGTATGTGTATGTGTATGTGTATGTGTATGTATATGTATATGTATATGTGTAAGGATTGTCATGTTGTGGTGCAAGATAAAAGAGGCATTTTGACTGATGGTGCCAAAAATATTTGTGTTCCAAAAATTACTAGCATTTTTTTTTGTTTAGCCATGTGTATTCCTAAATTTTTGCGCTCATATATGAAGATTTTGGTGGGCCTCCAGTAGGCCCACCTAAGAAATCCCATAAACCACTAAATCTCCCTAGGGGTTTTGAATTCCCCACCTCTCCATTATCATGTGGGAATAGTGGCTATTAGGGCAACCCCTAGTGGTCGAATTATTGGCATTTAAAAGTAACATTTAAAATGTTGCATTCTCGATTTATTCAATCAGTTTTACCCATGTTTGGCAAGGATGGTCACAGTTCGGCTCGTTTTAAGCATACTCCAATTTGAATTGAACTTATCCATTTGTTGGCCGTTGCAAATATTTTTTTTTTCTCTATTGAATAGGAAGAACATTTATAGAAGGAATTGAGTTGCTCAAGCTCTTTAGACATTAATTCAACGTTCATTGAACCATTATTAATTCCCATAAGCTAATCATGGGCTTTTACCAAAGAATAATAAAATCCTAAAGTGCGTTCGTCATCATTAATTAACCCTTTTGGTCTTAATTCTTGGATGAAAAGTCATGGATATGATGGTTGTGATTAGTAGTTTCTTACTGAACCCATTATCATGTCAAGATTGGAATCACATTTTAAACCTCAAAAATGGTTTTTCCCCCTTGTAAGAAAGTCTTTTACATCCATATCGCCACTAAAATTTCCATAGTCACTTTTTAACCATTCAGAACTAGTTGCCCATCTTTCACAATGTACGAAAGTCTGTGATTTCCAAGATTTCACTTGCACATTATGAAACTAGGGTTCACTAGCATTCCAAGGCATAAGAAAAAGTGGGCTGACAGGACGTTGGATGGGAAAGTAATCGTTGATCGATCGAATTTTGGTCAAACCTTTTGATACCCAAAAAAGATCCAAGAGCTTGAAACTATATTTAGAGGTCGTGGAATCAAATGGAACTTTTAAGATCTCCAAGTTGTAGTAAATGATCTTTTTTCCTTGAATGTCTCAAGTCACCGAAACAACGTTTGATTCATATATCATGTCTTAGACTTCGGTACGGGCAAAAACCTTAATTTCGTGATTTTGCAATTTTATCTAGCGAAATTGAGCTTCTTGAAAAGCTCTTGACACAAACAACCCGACATGGTAAAAATCAAGTGAATTGAACATTAGACAAAGAAAAAGTGGGCAAAATTTGAGGTGCTGCAATGTTGGCCTCGGAATTTTTACATATTTATGTAAAAACGCATCCGGTGGAAAGTATTTTTCTAGACAAGCAAATCAAAAAAAGAAAGTTTTCATCTGATAAGTGAATTAAATTTAATTACCAAAATTAAAAACTATATACATCTCAGTGCATTGATCCTGTCATAGGAACGATTTTTCGTGCAACAATTTTAAAGCTTAATTTTTGTCCTCTCTCATCTATATAGACATTGCAATTAAATACTTTCTTGGGTGTGTTGGCCAAATTATTAGTATGAAATATTTTCATATATTGGATTCCATGGTCTGAATCATTGTAAGATCAAATTTTCTTTTGGAACAAAGAACTTGTTCCCAAAAACCAGCCAAGAGAACTAGTTCCGACCTTAGAATCGCTTTGAACTAGTCCTAGGCTAGTTTTCAGGAATCAAAAGTAGATTTCCTCGAAATTGGCTTTGAATTGACTCGATCAAGTCAGTCCCTTGAATTGAAGCAGCTTGTTTGCAAGCCCGTACACAACGAGGGGTGCCACATACAACATTTGTATCACGCGTCATGAGCCATCACTGGATGGATGATCGCAAAAAAATTAAATATTTGATTCAATGCACCATCTTTTAGTCATGTATGAGTTACTAGCCAAGTTGTGAAAGCTTATGAACCGATCACCATAAGAATGATCATATTCGGCTGTGGGTTGGTAGATAACAACATAGGTTCTCTCTCTCTCTCTGCGTTTGGTTCAGCATTTGCAAGGGGCTTTGAGTCCAATGCAAATACTGAAAGCCCAAAGCTACTTGGGGAAATGCAATTGTGTTTGGTAAATTTTTTTTGCAAATGGACTTTGAGTTGAATGTGCGTTTGGTAAAAAAACTTTCGCAATAGGCTTTGATGGGTATAATATATGTATGTGTATATATATATCTTTTTTTTTTTTTTTTTTTTTTTTTTTTTTTTGAATTGAACTAAACCCTTCACTGGACCGGTGAAGGGCTATGGCTACCGCGGCGAGCGGATCTGCGCCCGGATCGGGCGACCTCGATCGACGGCCGTCGGCACCAAATCGGCTCGCCGGCGATCGTAGCCCTTCGCCGGTCCGACGAAGGGCTGCCTCCTTTTTCAATTAAAAAAAAATAATCAGGGGCAAAATTGGAAGGGAAAAGTACCAAAAAATAAACCTATTGCATTGGTACCAATTCAGTCATAAACTTTTCAATTGGACCAATTTAGTCCTAAACCTTTTGATATTGGTACCAATTCAGTCCATCCGGCCAATTTTGGCTGGCCGGTGCTGACGTGGCAATTTTTATGATTTTTTAATTATTTTTTCGAATTTTTTATTAATTTTTTTTTCCTTTTTCCTTTTCTTTTCCAAGTAGTGGCCGGCGAGGGCCGTGAAGCCCTCGCTTACTGTCGGCGAGGGTCGCGGCCCTTGCTCGGCCTCTCCTAGGGCCGCGGGCGAGGCCATGGCGGCCATCGCCAGGGCGGAGGCAAGGGCCGCGAAGCCCTCGCCAGCCGCCGGCGAGGGTCGCGGCCCTCGCTCGGCCTCGCCCAGGGCCTCGCCAGCGGCCGGCGAGGCGGCTTCGCCGGATCTAGGCGAGGCCAACCTCACCCCGGCCTTGCCGCAGCGGCGGCCTCGCCTAGGGCCGCGAAGCCCTCGCCGCCCGCCGGCGAGGGTCGCGGCCCTCACCTCCGCCCGGCGATGCCCGCCATAGCCCCGCCGGTGGCCCCGGGAGAGGCCGGGTGAGGGTCGCGACCCTCGGCCGGCGAGGGCTTCGCGGCCCTCACTCAGTGGCTGGAAAAGAAAAGGACAAAGGAAAAAAAAAAGAAAAAAATTAATAAAAAATCATAAAAATTGCCACGTCAGCTTCCGGCCACCGGCTGACGTCCATGTTAGCGCCGGCCGGCCAAAATTGGTCGGATGGACTGAATTTGTACCAATATTAAAAGGTTTAGGACTAAATTGGTCCAATTGAAAAGTTTATGACTGAATTGATACCAATGCAATAGGTTTAGGACTTTTTTGGTACTTTTCCCAAATTGGAAATATGAAGAATTAGTGAGGGTAGTTTTGGAAGGGAAAAAATAATTTTAGCATTCCGAAAGCCAAAGCTAGTCCCTACTAACTTTGGGCTTTCAAAGATTTTGAAAGCGAGTTGAAAGCGAAAGGCTGAAAAATTCAAAAGTTGAACCAAACGGTCCAGCATTTCCCCAAGGGGCTTTCAGGCCTGAGAGTCCATTGGAAATGCTGAACCAAACGCAATCTCTTTCTCTCCCCTGCACGTGCAAAGCCTACCCAAGCCAAGGTCGTCAGACGAGAGTAAGCGGAAACGAGAGAATTTCCAATTTTTCTGATAAGCACAGACACTGGTTTAGTCCAACTTTGTCTTGACTAGATATCTTACCTACCACCCCCACAAACAACCACGCTGACCTATAGGAATCTGAAAGGGGCTAGAGGAAGTTCGTTAATTGGTGAAAAGAATGAGACAAGAAGGCCAATATATTTTTTTAGCTTTGGAGATCCCTAGAACGGTTGCCAAAGCTTGGAACTTGAATGGGACTGGTGGGACTTGTGATAATGTAATTTTTCCCATGCAGATTCTAAACGGGGAGTGCTCGCTCTAATTTTGGATTCTACCTAGCATCATTGTAACCCAAAGTTTCATTTTCAATTGGAAGGATAAAATCGACAAGTTCCTGTGTCAGCTTACACTCTCACCTACCGGGCCAGCACAACAAGAGAACCGTAAAAAATATGAATAATTTAGGACAATAATTAGAACCCCGAAAGGCAAAGCAATGATGATAGAAGGTTACAAAGAGAGAGAGAATCTCCTTGTATATATAATGGGTGGTTGTGCATGGGGCTCTTGTAACATATTAGCCATTGCCTATCAACTGAGAGAGAGAGAGAGAGAGAGAGAGAGAGGAGGGTTTTGAAGGTGAATTGCAATGGAGGGTACCAACCAGCAATGCATGATTCTAAGGGTTTTAGTTCTGATCCTCATTTGCAATACTCTTATAGCTTTCTCTGCCGCAACAGACACTAAACGTTTTCATTTCAATGTAAGCTCTCTCTCTTGCTTTCTCTCTAATGTGTTTGTGAAATCACGTACATGGCATGAATAAGAAAGGAGAGAAAAGAAAGAACTTGAAACTCGAGTGGACGCATTTCGCATAATTTCATTCTTAAAACTTTACGTTGGTTGGTTTTGGGTAATTTTTATCCTAGAAGCTAGCTCAAAGGGTGACGTATTTCCCCATACTTATAAATTAACTACTAACCTTTTTCACAATCGATTTGAGATAATCCTAATAGTATACGGCTATGACATTTGAGATTAGTTTAACTTAAAAACCTTACTTTCCAAATATTTGCTGTATCTTAGTTGGAGTGGGAACAAGTGACCCGACTGTGCCACACGAAGTCGCTTTTGACGGTGAACGGCAAATATCCGGGGCCAACCATCGCCGTCCACGAAGGCGACCATGTCGAAGTCAAAGTCACCAATCGCATCACCAAGAACACCACGATCCACTGGTAACATATCAAAGCATGCACGCACATGATGAATTGGTTCTTATTATGTTGGGCTGCACATCATTGTACTTTTCATTCACTTTTTCCTAGCTCATTATTACATGAATATCTCCCGTTCTTTGCTTCTTTTCTCGATCATCATACTGTTCTGGTCAATGGTACGAAATGAGCCCCTCGAATCCGACCGGGCCTGCTCCTTTTGCCACCGCACGAGGATATCAATTTTTCTGGCATGCAAGTTGCTCTTTTTTCGCACACTAGCTATGCCAAAAATAAAATAAAATAGAAAGACAAATGTTTAAAAAAAAGGTATTTCCAACTGTTTTAGGTAATATATTTAGGAGAGAGTCACTCAATTCAAAGGATCTATAGTGCATAGATGCGCATAAACTCAATTAAGAAATTCTTGGCATCTTCTCCACTTAATTTAAGTTAAGATTAAACTTTTTTAAACCGGAAGCCAAAAGGGTTTTGGATGCCTCCAAGGTTTTGTCCTATTCGTGGAAACATTGGAAAGTGCCTAAAGAAGGCGGCTTATGAAAAATTTGTAATTCTGCTCATATGAACATAACCTTTGATTTGAAGCCCTTTCGATTTAGTTCATTTTGAAAAGCTTATGAATGTTAATGATGGAGGTGGTGTTGATGTTGTCATCTTGGGCATAGGCATGGCATAAGGCAGTACAGGACGGCATGGGCGGATGGACCAGCCTACATAACCCAATGCCCCATAAAAGGAGGGCACACTTACACCTACAAGTTCAGTGTGGAGGACCAAAGAGGCACCCTTCTATGGCACGCCCATTTCTCTTGGCAAAGAGCCTCCGTACACGGTGCCTTCATCATCTACCCCCGCTTGCCCTACCCGTTCTCACCCAAGATTGAAGCCGAAATCCCCATCATTTTCGGTAATGCTTAGCTATTTTATCAGATGATACCCTTTAAATATATTTAAATGCGTTGATATTCATCTAAATATGATATACTTCGGATGACATCGACTCAAATATATTTTAAAGGGTTTTTAATACCAAATTTGCGAGCTAATAATTAAGATATCGTATCTATTAACTAATCACATTTGACATATTGTTGAAGTAAATCTTAAAAATGACCCATTAATTGTCTAGTCCACGTTTTTACTTTTGCACATAGTGCATGTCACATGTAGTTTATCCGTCAGGTCTACTTCTATGTTCGAGAACTTTGACCCACATCTTGCAACCAATGTCCCCTTTGTGTTCGTTTGTTCAGAATTCATGTATGCAAATGAATATGATGGCCAAGGCCTTTTTCACTTTCACTCCCTCACTCTGAATTGTTTTTTGGTTCTGTCTGTACTGATTTTTGACTGCACCTGGTTTGACCCTAAACCATAGGTGAATGGTGGAATGCGGATGTTGATGCAGTGGAGGGTGAAATGATGTATGGTGGTGGCCCTAATTCCTCAGACGCTTACACCATCAATGGCCTTCCAGGTCCTCTCTATCCTTGCTCTGCCAAAGGTATCATAATACCAGTGCCTGCTCAGTGAGATGTTTTTCTTTTGCTCTTTCTCAGAACTTTAGTTCCTTCCCTTTTTTTGGGTGGGCTATGATCACCTAAAGTAGTTTAATCTCCAATTGCTTCCTGCCTCTGCAGATACGTTCATCCAGACCGTAGAACCGGGCAAGACGTACCTGCTTCGGATCATCAACGCCGCACTCAATGACGAGCTCTTCTTCGCAGTGGCCAACCACTCGCTGAAGGTGGTCGAGATCGATGCGGCCTACACGAAGCCCTTTTCAATCCGGGCCATAATGATTGCTCCGGGGCAGACCACGAACGTCCTGCTCCGGACGAACCGAGCGCCGGACCGCTCAGGAATGTTCCCAATGGCAGCCGCTCCTTACCTCACCTCCGTTTTCCCCTTTGATAATTCCACAACACTGGGCTTTTTAAAATACAAAGGCCCTAATTCTAGTGACAGAAGCACCAAGCCTAGCGTCGTGGTCCCTAATCTTCCTAAAATGACCGACACAACTTTTGCCACAAAGTTCTCGGACAAGCTCAAGAGCCTTGCAACACCTCAATACCCATGTAGTGTCCCCAAGGCAATCGATAGGAGAGTGATCACCACCATGAGCCTCAACCTCCAAGATTGTCCGTCGAACCGAACTTGCAAGGGCTACGCCGGGAAGCGGTTCTTCGCATCGATGAACAACCAGTCCTTCGTCCGCCCGCTAATGTCGATCCTCGAGAGGCACTACAAGAACCTCACCGCAAGCAAGATGCTAACCTCGACCTTCCCGGAGCGGCCCCCGAAGGCCTTCAATTTCACCGGAGTGAACCCCCTCACGGAGAACATGAATACCGAGTTCGGAAGCAAGCTCCTGGTGGTGCCGTTCGGCACCAACTTGGAGATTGTGCTTCAGGACACGAGCTTCCTTAACCCCGAGAACCATCCCATCCACGTCCACGGTCACAACTTCTTCATCGTGGGCCGGGGTTTCGGGAACTACGATGCCAACGTCGATCCCGTGGGCTATAACCTCGTGGACCCGCCCGAGAGGAACACGGTGGCGGTCCCCGTCAGCGGATGGGCTGCGATCCGCCTGAAGGCGGATAACCCGGGGGTTTGGTTCATCCATTGCCACCTTGAGGAGCACACCACATGGGGCCTTGCCATGGCCTTCATTGTACCCAATGGGCCTGGCCCTTCTCAATGCTTGCTGCCTCCTCCTGATGATCTTCCCTCATGTTGAGATGAAGACATTTATCCAAGCAACACTCGCTATCTTTTTTGGCCCTCTGCTCTGTTTTCCTTTGCTTTGTTGTGTATTAGATTTGTTAGGTTAGTGTATGTGGAGGGGAAAAGTACAAAAAAAGTTCTAAACCTATTGCATTGGTATCAATTCGGTCCTAAACTTTTCAATTGGATCAATTTAATCCTAAACCTTTTGATATTGGTACCAATTCAGTCCATCCGGCCAATTTTGGCCGGCTAGCGCTGACGTGGACGTCGGCCGGTGGTCGGACATCGCTGACGTGGCAATTTTTTTTTTTTTATTATTTTTTCAAATTATTTATTTATTATTTTTTTTTACCTTTTTCCTTTTCTTTTCCGGCAGTGGCTGGCGAGCCTTCGGCGAGGGTCGTGGCCCTCGCCCGGCCTCTCCCAGGGCTGCCGGCGAGGGCTCGTGACCCTCGCTCGACCTCGCCCGCGGCCTTGGGCGATGGCCGAGCGAGGGCCGCGATGGCCTCGCCTTCGCGGCCCTCGCCTAGGTGATGGCCACCATGGCCTCGTCGGTGGCCTAGGGAGAGGCCGGGCGAGGGCCGTGACCCTCGCCGGCGGCAGGCGAGGGCTTCGCGGCCCTCGCCTAGTGGTCGGAAAAGAAAAGGAAAAAGGAAAAAAAAAAAAAAAAAAAAAAATTAATAAAATATTAATAAAAAATCCGAAAAAAATAATAAAAAAATCATAAAAATTTTCACGTCAGCGTCCGGCCACGGCCCACGTCCACGTCAACACCGGCCGGTCAAAATTGGCCGGATGGATTGAATTGGTACCAATATCAAAAGGTTTAGAACTAAATTAGTCCAATTGAAAAGTTTAGGACTGATTTGGTACCAATGCAATAGGTTTAAGAATTTTTTGGTACTTTTCCCGTCTGTGGAGAGGTTATAATGACGGCAATATAATCTTAGCAAAGAGGGGTTGGTGATTGGGGTTCATTTAAGCATCGTTAGAGAAAGCTTTTAGTAGACAATAATGTTGCTATAGTAATATAAGTATTGTTATTTAAGGCATGATCTTGTGGGTAGATTGATGGTTTCGCTTCTTGGCGCGTGACTAAAGTTCCTCCATTTTCTAATATAACTGTGACTTAATGAACCATTCTCTTAGTATCATGAATATATTGCCATTAACCTTAATGAAGAAGTATCAAAGTATTCTCTTTGGTGCACTTGTTTTGCAAAAAACCAATAACTTGCAAAAGATTTTTCTAACTTCAATCAATTGTATCACTTAATCTTCTTTATTAATAAAAACATACAGGCATAAGTTGTGCTTATTAAGACAAATATTAGCGTAAACTTATTTTCCAAACGATATAAATGGTCAAAGTTAATAAAGTTTTTTCCTAGTCACTGATTTTTTGCGAAACAAACCCTATAGATTTGTGCAACAGCATTGATAAGAAAAATAGTTTCATATACAACGTGGGACTAGTAAAAAGAATTGTTAGAACTTATAGAAATCCCATGGCAAGATTCAATTTCCTTTCAATCTCAAGCGTTGCTCTCCTAAAGGCGGGTTTGTCCTCCCTACTACCTCTCTTAGGCGTACTTGGAGAATACCTAAAGGAATTCCCACCCGTCCTCGGTTGGGAGCACCGAGATCATATTTCCACGGGCCACATTGGATTTTGTAAGCCTAAACGAAGGTGGCCCACGACTGAGTTTGTAAGTTGCTTGGGAAGCCCATCTATAAAGATGCCAATGGGCCACATAATGCAATAGGTTCATGACTTACCGACACCACCGACCTCTACGGTACAATTTGAGTCCATGTTCACTACTAGCCAACAAATTACAGAATGCAATAGGTTCGTCTTGACCGTGAAATCTATAGAAATGGGCTGTCTGAGGGCATGATTGGTTTATTGCAAGAATTGGCTCCAGCAGAACGTGCCAAATGTGAACAAGACGGCAATGAAGACACTTTATCATATGAGTCGTGGTGAGAGACAACATGCTGGAGACATTGAGATTAATTAGAAATTCTCTTGAGTGTAATCCGTGTAAAATCGTGATGAGGGCACTTGTAATTAATGTGAAGATGCATTTGTACTTCATTTGTGTCAATTAAATGAGATTTTTCATTAATTATATATTACCTGGAGTAATCCTACAATGCTGTTATATTTGCATTTCTTGTAATTTTTATCAAATATCGAAGTAGTAAATTCAATTTTTAATTATTTTTCTTTCTAATTTTTATTCAGCCAAAAAAATTTAACTCAATTAAAAAATATACAAGGGGCTCGGGCCGATGTTTCCAGGACCGGCCCGCGGGTCGACAAGGAAAATCTCTTGCTTGGCACGGCCCACTAGTTAACCCTATCTCAATTTATATAAGGAAATGGTTATTTGAAATTCAAAGTGATATTTTTAAATATTTCTTACTAATAAATCCTTTTTATGCATCACATAGCCATTTAAAAATGCATATTGAGTATACCATTTTGTAATTTGACCTTTTTGCTATCGAATTTTTTTTTCATTATACTTAATTGTGTTTTTTCCATTAAAATATCTTATTAATTCTATTAATATATTTATAAAATATTCAATTTTGTTTTTAACATTATTATTGATACTTATTTTTCTGTATAAACATTTTACTTCTATTTCCATAATTTTTCCTTTTTCTAAATAAAGAGAAAAAGAAAGATTTCCTTAAGCAAAGAGATAAAAGTACGCTTTTACTTATTATAAGTCATTAGCATGTATGCTTATTGATACTTAATTTTTCTTTATGAATCTTTTAATTAGATTATGTTTCTCCATATTCTTACTTTTTATTTATTTTGAATTCAAGAGCGAAAGAAAGATTTCCTTAAACAAGATAATAAAAATATCCTTTTACTTATTAGAAGCCATATGCACTACATGTTAACCAAAAATATAATGGACGGTTGTAACTAAACAAAGTTAAGAGGAGCAATGCGTGTCTAACCTAGGTTTTTTTTTCCTACATTTTGTTTGTTTCGCGAAAAATAAATGATTTAAAAAATATCTTCCTAAAAATGATTACTTGTAATGAATGAACGAAACTGTTTTTATTGTCCACAAAAATGTTAGACATGAACCTCGACATTAGTGCTTGGGTCCACATAGGCTACGTATGTGACCGTAGTGCCCATGCCAAGGTTCTCGGCAACCATACTCGAGATCACGGTGCCCGTGCCCATATCTTTGCCAACCATGTTTGAGTACTTGACTCCTCCTCTTGCTTCCATCGAGTCTAGGACTGGTTCCTTGGTGGTTGGGTTTGGGTCCACAAAGGCTAGGCCTAGGTGCCTCAAGGTAAGGCCCAAGACCCTAAGTTCTTACTCTTGCAACCAAGTCACTAACGCTCGGACTCGAGACTCCAATGCTAAGGTGCTTGAGTCACTGGCATGCCATGTTTGGATACTTGACTTTCTGCCCAAGTCATTAGTGCTTAAGCCTAGATCCATAGAGGCTTAGCCTGGGACCCTAATTTGGCGCTTGGGCTTAGGTCCATCAAGGCGGGCCCAAGTCCATAGAGGTCAAACTTAGGTCCACGGTGTCAGTGCTTAGTTCTCAATGGCTATGTTCGGAAACCTAACTTCCAAACCCAAGTCATCGGCACTCGAGCTTGAGTCAACTAAGGTTGAGCTCGAAGACCTAGTTGCCATGCTTAAGCCCTGACGGCTAAACCTAGGTACCTTGCTCTTGTATTCAAATCACCAGTGCCTTGCTTTGGTCCATGGAGGTTGGGTCTGAGATCGTGGTGCCCAAACTTGGTGGCTATGCTGTGGGACATGGCTCCCACGCCCATGTAAGACCCCAATTTAATGCTTGGGCTAGAGCTTAAGTCCATAGAAGCCAAGCTTAGGATCTTGGTGCTCGTACTTGAGTCCAAGAAAGCTATGCCTAATACCTGGCTCCTATGGTCGATTGACTGACGCCTTTTGGGTCCATGGAGGTCGGGCCCAAGACCTAGTCTCTAACAACCATGCCTGAGTACCTAGCTCTCATGTTGATATCATAGGTGTCCGGGGCTAGGTCAATAGAGGCTAGGCCTAAGACCCTTGTCTGGCTCGCGAGCCTAAGTCCATAAGGTCTAGCTCAAGGTCTTATGCTCAAGTACTCGATTCCTGTAACCAAGTCATCAATTTCGGCTAATGTTATCTCACCATCTAGGGTGTAGTGTATCAAAGATTGAGTTATCAATTATCCCAAGAGGCTAATGCTAGAGGAATCATTATTGCAAGGCATAGCTTTCTTTTGCTTTGGCTGCTAAGATGCGTGATAACACTTTGTTCCGTAGTCCTAGGGAGATGTGACTCTCCATTCACCACCCCCATAGGGATGGTCTGTAGGGCTATTTCTCAATCTTCTTGAACCTCTATAAAGCCAAATCGCTCACTCAAGACCTCTGATTTCTACTCGACCCCCTTACTCAACCTCTATAGAAGAAGCCAATCTAACAACATTAATGAGTTGTTGGCCCAATTGGGAATTACCATGGCTTAGCCCTATTTCTCTTGTTCCTAAGTTGCGTTCCTCCATTAGTAGGTGAGAGCACTACTACGATGAGTGAGCCTACATATATGCCAAAGACAAAATCATAAGGCTCGATGTGGAACGGGCCAAAATAAATAATATTTCGAATGAGTTAAACTAGGGATGTCACAATAAGATCCCAATTCACAAATCTCTCCGTTCAAGAAATGCCTGACTCATAGAAGTACATGGGAAATGATATTCCCATCCACCTACTCGAAGGACGCATTTACAAATATGATCAACATTAACCTATCATCATGTGTTTGGGCTTGGGTTCACCAAGGTTGGGCTTGGTTCCTCGTGGTGGGGCCCAGGTGCTAAGGTTCTCGATTATTGTGCGCTAGCAACCGGCTCCCTCGCCCAAGTTATCGTAGCCCAAGGCTGGAACCATAGAGATAAGGTCTGGGATCTCAGTGCTTGCTAGAGTCCTCAATGGCCATGCTTGGGACCTCGAGGACCATGTCTAGGTTGCCAACGGCTATATGCAAGTCCCGGGCAACCATGCCAAGGTCCTCAATGGCACTCAAATGAATGTTTTTTAGAAGTTAAGGCTCTTAAGTGGTCGGAAAAAGATTATAACACTTAAATGGGCATCGTATGAAAGTTATTGCACTTGTGGTATCCTTATCCCAAAGATTGAGTAATTGATTCTCCTGATAGGCTAATGCTAAAAGAATCATTATTGTAAGGCATAGCTTTCTTTTCCTCTAGCTACTAAGATATGCAATAACCCTTTGTTCCATAGTCCTAGGGTGGGGTGACTCTCAATTTACCGCCCTATAGGGATGGTCTATAGGCTATTTCTTAATCTTTGTGACTTACTCCTATGGAGCCAAATTGATCACTTAATATCTTTGGGCTCTACTTGACCCCCTTACTCAGCCTCTATAAAAGAAGCCAACCTAGCGACATTCATGAGTCATTGGCCCAATAAGGAATTCCCATGGTCTAGTCTTGTATCTTTTATTCCTAGGTTATGTCCTTCCATTGAGAGGTGAGAGCACTACTAAGATAGGTAATCTCTTGAAAAAGTGCCTATCTATACACTAAAAGATAAAATCTTGAGGTTTGGTATAGATAAGCCAAAGTGCATAATATCTCCTATGAGTTAAACTAAGAATATCACAACAGGATCCTAATTAGATGATCTCTTTGTTCAAGACAAACCCGACTCATACGGGTATGGCATAGTCGTTGATCTATCTGAATGATGTAGTCTCAAATATAACCAACATTAACCTATCATCATGCGTTTGGGCCTGGGCCCACTAAGGTTTGGCTTGGTTCCTCACGTTGGGCCCAGGTGCCAAGGTTCTTGACTGTTGTGCGCTAGTAACGGGCTCCTTCGCCTAGGTTACTGTAGCCCAAGGCTAGTCCATAGAGCTCGGGTTTGAGATTTTAGTGCTCATGCTAGAGTCCTCAATGGCCATGCTCATGACCTCGATGCTCATGCCTTGATCCCCAACGGTTGTGTGCAAGTCCTTAGCAACCACGCATAGGTCCTCGGTGGCCTTCTCTGGTGCCTGGCCTTAGCATGTTTCCTTAGGAAAATTAAACCAAATTTTCTTTTCAAATGATGAAAAATAATTTAATAGTTTATTTTCAAATTTCAGCCAAATATTGGAAAAAGTTAAGATTTTTTTGAAAAATGACTTTTAAAAAAATATTTTCTAGAAAATGTTAAATTTTCTGCAAAACAAGTAAAGCCTAAGTTTGAGAGAGTTTTGCGTAATTTTCTTCATTTTCTTTTGTTGAAGTCTTAGTTGATTATTGTTAACGCAAAATCCGACTTGAAACATTTAAAGCAAAGTTATGTCAAGAATGGCATTCTTCTCTTTCTCGAGTGACTCCATACATTAAATCGATATAATAAATCTCAACAATAATGTACTTCAATGGCATCGCTTTTTTCTCGTGACAAAGAGGCTTAGATACATTCAATGGCAGCAGGCTCCTACTACTATTACTAGGCACCAACGAGTTAAGCCGCACATTCTTTGAGGAGCCCCCCTTGAGTTAAAAGCAATTCATATAAATCATGAGTTCATCATGAATTTGCATAAAAAATAAAGAAAAGAACGAAAAGTTTCTCAGGGTAAACTGAAAAGGAGAGAACAGGAGTAACTTTAGGCTCGAGCGCATGCGTGCCCACTTTTAGCTGAGCTCGAATTTTCATTTATCTTTCCAAAAGCTAGCTCGAATTTCGGAGTCTTCATTAACCTAATTCTGCTTCTTGCATTGTCAGAGGGAAAATGAGAACTTTTTATCCTCCTTTTAGGACATATCATAAGCAACCTCTCTTTAATTAGAGTTAACATCATAAAATTTTTTAGATTAATATATTCGCGCCATGTTTATCCCAAACTAATTTTCGGATTGTAAAAAATCCTAAATTGGAACATTCGCGACAAATCTAGCAAAAACTCATAATGAAATTGGGGCAAGAATTAGGGATTTTAGCACATATTTGAAACTTGAGGGAGTTCTAGGGACAAAATTAGTATGTATCCCAATCTCATTTCATTTCTTTAGATATGGCTTCCCCAAATTGACACTGCTTAGGAAACCCATTTCTATTGAACCTCCATATTAGATCCATCTCTCACGCCGATCATCCAAGTTATTTGTTACGTGTGTTCCACTTTAGCAATTTAACAGGAATATTAAATAGTGGTTAACGAAGAATATATTAGTCATGAGTAATTCCGGTTTGGTATTTTTTTGTGACACGAAAATTAATTTGGCTGAATTGATCACGGATGCACTGATTTGAGATTTTTTGTAATACTAATCCTTCTAATTAGTAATTTGATTGATGTCCAATTCTGACTCATTTCTATAAATGAACACAAAACATTTAACAAGTTATTTTTATGAATGATAGGTTGGAATTATCGTTAACGAACTCCAACCCGAAAGCTCGAATGATATTGGATATATTACTGATAACTCGAATAAAAGGAATTTTACATCAAACGACTCAATTCATTGTTTGTTACTGGGGAGGCCCCACTCGAATGATGCATCTTTTCATGTATTCCTAGTTTAATCTTTTCGAAATTCCAGACGGACAGAAGAATATTGTTAGTGGAATGCCTGCGATAAAGAATGTTGGGTACTAGAGTTATAATTATTAATGACGAAATTCTCTTTTTATATTGCAGATTTTGACCGAAAAAGGAATCTCTGAGTCATGCTACTAAAATCCAAAAGCTTCCGAACCAATTATCTTTGTCCGAGAACATATGAGCTACGACCGTGTAAGCAGTTTTTAAGAGTTGTTCATCGATATTAGGGAATCCCCGACGAATTGTTTATCTTAAAACTATAGTTTTATATTCTGATTAGCATAAACTATGGTATCTTTTGTACTATGATCACTTACTTCGCCAGAAACCCCCATCCCAAAATCTTTCTTTCACCGAAGCCCTTATCCCAAATTAAAAGGGGACGTTATCTAATCTGTCTTAAACCTATCGAACATATACTAATTGAGTTATAAACTTTTAATTTTTTCAATTTAGTCCTAAAATTTTGTGCAAAAATTTGAATGTAGTTCCGTTGGCCAATTCTCACCGAAAATCGTTGACGTTACAACGGTCAGCGATAACTAGACTATCATTAGTCAGCGATTTCCAGTGAAAATTAATCGGGAGGATTACATTAGAAATTTTGCACAAAGATTTAGAATTAAATTACCAAAATTGAAAAGTTGAGAATTGAATTAGCATTTGTACGTTAGGTTTATAATCAATTAGGTAACTATCCACAAATTAAAATAACAAGTGCAACATAATATAATAGGAACTTATTTATATCTCTATCTAGGATTTTTTTTTTTTTTGCTTTCGTGGTAATGAAAGCTACTTACATTGGAAATAAATACTAGTGCAATAAAAAAATTACTATCTTAGGATACCATCCGTATATAATTTTTTATACAGGGAGAATGCTTTCTCTTCCTTTTTTGGCACATATCGAAGCGTGCCATGAAGTCCTGTCACAACCATGGTCAGACTGGTCTGTCCAATACGCCAGCCGATCATGTTGGCGTGGACCTCTCGGGGTTTTGTCTCGAACAAACACGGGTCGAGTCTCGTGAAGCACTGAACAAAAAAAATCCCTGCCTTGGCACCTGTGACTCCCTCGAATACCACTCGATTTAATACAACATCATCCGTCAAGTCGATTTCACGATTCCGATTTCGGTCCTACTGAGATAGGATGAATGTCGGGTTCATGAAATGTCCCACCAATCTCACGAATTGAATAAAATAATCGAATTAATATCAGGGTTGTTCACAAAGAATTTCACTTCCCACAAAAAACTATTGTATTCAACATAATCATAGGTCAGTTAATTGGGATGATTGACCAAGAAAAATGATGATTTCAATATATATGAACATCTATATTAGTCTCCATCCTTTTGTATGATTTTTAACCGCGACATAGAATAGTTCGCCTGCATAATTACTCTCTTCAAGATAATTGATGTGATTCTGGCGAAGAAGATAAAAAAGATGAAAAAATTAGAACTTGCAAATGGGTATTTAAACAAACGGGTTATATTCATAATCAAATGAACTATTTTCCTATACCCACATTGGCAATTGTCAATAAGTGAGTGACGTTTTCAATAGTAGAAAAATGCCATGATCCCATTGATTTGCCAAGCAACAATAGCCACCATGGCCCTTTCATAGCCCGGCTTACACCTTCAATCTTAGCCACAACTGCAAGGACACACACTGAAATTTGAATCCGCACCACACACACTAGTCAAATGCAAGCTAGCTAATGATAGATCTAAACTAGCCCTTTAATCTCATCATTTGATTAATGTTTGATTGTAAAAGCACATGACAAGATGTCGTCTTTCATGGATATTCAATTCAAAGTGAAAAAGGGCACATGTATCCATCAACAATAATGTCTTTCGATGGATTATAGAAGCGATTGAAATTGCTATAGATGTGATTTCGAATGCTCTCGTGAATTCCAACATTCATACCATGCACCAAATAGCAAATTGAAAATTTGTACTCTATGGCCTTAAAAAAGAATGATGAAACTAATTTCATCACTTAAAAAACAAAACTGCATACTTTCATCCAAGTTGTTTATTTCTTCTTTTTCGACGATACGGCATAATCAAATCTTCGACTTTATAATTCTTACAAATGCATGCAAATTGCTCTATCCACATGTATTGGGTAAAACTCTATTCTTAAAGTAGTGAGCATTGTTTTTAGTATTATTGTGAATGTGAGATGCTGTGCTTGAGGTACATAATATCTTGTGTTGGATCCGAAATGTTTAATTACTCGGTCAATCTTTCGACATTCATCATCCAAGTTTTTGGTTGACTTTTTCACGTAGGAAACATACTATCATCATTACAGCTAATTCTGTTTTATGTGAACATATATGGCAAAAAAGGTCTCCATGAACATGGCTTAGTATCAAGATTCTCTCCTACCCCATCCAAACTACCCACCACCTTCATGAATGATTTCTCCATGATACTCCCTTCCAACCCCCCTACAAATGACTACTCGAAAGATACTACTTGAATTTGGACCCATTCTCAGAGAAAACGAACATTTCATGCATCGATTATGTCGAGATAATCGGTCAATGCTGTCATTCATGCAATAAATACTAAAATCAACATTTTGTATTTATATTTTAAAAGATTTTTGTTCGCGAGGGTTTTAAACATACCCCTTAAATCAACAAATTACAGAAAGTTCACATTTTTCAAAACGGCTTTATTTTTTCGTATTATGTGTAATCATTGTCTTCAAAATTGAAATATTTCTAATTAATTATGCTTAACAAGTTCCATCCAACTTCGAAATCTCAATTTCCACAGCTAGATTGCCATTGTCGTTTGGAGGGACTGCTGCACTAAATGCTGCGGCAGCACCTCAAAGAAGTAAAGCAAGGTTTCCAAAGCTTACTCCAAGCCCCACCATCCTGTCTCCTCCTCTCTCTCTCTTCTTTTTTTCCACCACCTTTCATCAATTTACACTCATCATCGTCCCTCTCTCCTTTGCACACAAAAAAGCATAAGTCCCCATTGAAGCTCTCCTTCCTCCTCTCTTTCTCTCTCTTCTTTTTTCTCTCTCTACCAATGTCCCTCCACCCACCATTCTTGATCTCGATCCTCCTCCTCCTCCTCACCATTCTCTCGCCGGCTCTCACCACCGTGCACCACCCGGAGCCGGAGCCGGCCATTGTCCAGCCGCTCCATGTGAACCCATCACCGCCCGCCACCATCCCCGCCTTCCCGGAGCAGTCCGACGCCGCCGGCTGCCCCCTGGACCTCCCCGACGAGCTCTTCCGCGGCGTCCGGTCCGCTTGCGGCGGCGGCGGCGGCGGCGGAGGCTCGTGGGGGGAGCTCCGCCGCACCCGGTGCTGCCCCGTGCTGGCGGCGTGGCTCTACTCCGCCTACTCCTCCACCGCCCTGGGCAGCGCGGCCGCAGCAGCCGGCGCAGCCGGCGGAGGGGCGGGGGGCCGGACCCCGGCGTACGACATGCCGCTGCTGCCGGACGACTCGGAGACGTGCGTGGACGGGCTCGGGAAGGCGTTCAGGGAGAGAGGGGTCGCGCTGGCGCGGCCGAACGAGACGTGCGACGTCGTGTACTGCTACTGCGGCATAAGGCTGCACCCCCTGAGCTGCCCCGGGGCGTTCTCGGTGAACCGGCGGGGGAAGCTGGTCGGGGACAAGAGCGTGAGGAGGCTGGAGCGAGACTGCCGGAGTGGGAACGGGTTTCCGGGTCTCGGCGGGTGCTCCAAGTGCCTGAAGAGTCTCCACCAGGTCAGTCATTTCAGCAGAGTCTCAAATTCTTGCTAATTTAGCGCACGATTCTGTGGGTTTCTTGATGCTGCGAATTCGATTTCGATTTTGATTGGATTGGGTATCTCTGGAATGCGATTGGGGTTGGTAAAGTTCCCTTCTTTTCTCTTTATCTTCTGCAATTTAGGTGGTGAGAACCTGAGAGGGGCACCATGCAAGAATGTCCAGAGCTTACTGAGTTAGTATTAGAGCCTGGTTGGACTCTAGGCATCTTAAAATGGGCTAATTGCTCAAGATCGTTTTTTGGGATTGCCCGAAAATGTGATCTTGAATATGCTTTAAGATGTTACTTCTCGAGCCTCATTTGAAGAAATGAGTAGTAAAGAAACTAGAGAAGGTTGAGTAGTGATAGCATTTTGCCTCAATGATCAAGAAATGAATCAGAATAGTGTGTTGCCGAAGACTCCTGTGCTTTTTGGTCTGTTTTGATCTCAATCTGTTCTGGTATAGAAAGCAAATCGATGACTCTGCTTCATAACATTGTTGCTTATGAATCGCTAATTCTGACAATGATAGGCGTTTTGGGAACCTCGTGCTTAAGATCTTATTGATCTTGCATCTCTCGCAAAGATGGATCGACAATGCAATTTCTGTTGAGGCGTAATTGTGAAGGTGAAAGGACTAAAAGAGCAAACAAAAGTAGGGCTTCAAATGTGTCTCTGTCATAGCTTGAAGCCCAAGTTTTGTCTGCTTAATAGTTTCTTTTCCTATCAGCTTCAGTCTATTGGTCGAGATTTGTTTATTTTAAGCGACCCGTTTTGGCAAATGTTTCTTTTGTCTGTTAGAGAGGCCTCAAGTGAGGCATGGAATTGACTCTGATTTCGATGTCGCACCTACTTAGTTGGAGTATTTAATCCTCGATGCACCAAACAATGCCTCCTTTGGAGTCCAATCAGCGGCCATCTCTTCTGTTTGCAGCTCAACAGGAACACTTCAGACACAAGCAAACTGGAGGAGGAGAGGACCACCAAGATGCGCGACAAGGATTGCCAGCTGATGGGTCTCACGTGGCTCCTCGCCAAGAACCGGACCGCCTACATCCACACCGTCTCCGCGGTCTTACGAGCGCTCATGATGGCCGAGGGGAGCTCCTCCCACCCTCAGTCGTGCACGCTCAACAGCGATGGGATGCCCTTGGCGGTGGATTCCTCGGAGATCTCCGAGAGCTCGTCATTGCGCGCTCTCCCATCACTCGTCTTTTTCTTAATCGCGTTGCTGCTAGCGCTCTCGCTGGTAACCCGCGCTTCACCGTATGATCAACTGTACTTAATCGACCATTAGCTCAGCAGAAATTTGTTCAGTCAAGTACTTCCCATTGTGTCAATTTCATCTGTTGGCGCTTGTTCTTTGCACTGTGGCATGTGACATTGCCAGTTGCCATTTTTTGGTTTCTTTGTAGTTTTGTGGAATAGATAAGGTCTTTGATCCAAAAGAGCATGAGAATTATCATCATCCATGATATTTTGTCATTTTTATTGTCGTGGGCCTTCAACTTGTAAGAGGTAAATTATGGGTACTCCTTTCTTTATCCTTGGGAAGCATATATCTTTGTACGGTATATGGCAAGTTGTTCAATAGCAGAAAGCCCAATGTACGGGCCCTCCCGTAAAAATTGCTGAAATTGTCTGCTACACAAAAGACACGTAGATAGAGATTCACACGATGACACATAAAAAAAAAAAAAAAACTATATACGATGCAGTAGTCCCAGATGAGATTATAATAGGAGTTTGGACAGAGCACTCCTAAGTTCACAAAATAAATCCTACATAAGATTATGTTCGGGGAGGAAGGGAGGGAGGGAGGGAGGGGTCCCAAGTGTTCTCTCTCTTGGAAAGATCTTTGATTTGCGCCTTACTTTTTTTACATAGTTGATTAGAATTGCTACTTTTGCAGGTTGAGTATGTGGGGTTTATATTGTACCGTGAAAGCATGAAATAGCGGCTTTTTTGTGATTTTGATTCCTCTTGTATGAGTATAATTACATAAAGAATATCCTGCATCGAATATCTAAAATAAAGAGCAACTAATCATCGGGTTAATTCACAAAATCGAATAAATTCAGTTCTTTGAGTGCAATTGGGTCCAACAATTATAATGAGCTTGATTTTCAATTCTTTGTTACCCTCTCTTTCCACGGGGTATTAGGGCTTTTTTGTGACCTAACACATAACTTCGGAAGTACATGCACTCAATATTTAGAACATTTTCCTTTTTCTCTCCTCAAAATTTGGAGGAATAGGACCATTAAAATTCCAAGACCGATACCCCAATTTCATATTTACCTCAAATTGATTTTCGTCTTACAAAAAATCCCACACTAGTACCTTAGATCCAAATATACCTTCCACATCATATGCCAAGTACATGTGGGTCAATGACACTAGTTTGGGATTTTTTCGTGAGATAAAAATTAATTTGAAATAAATGTATCATGATAGTGCTACTTTGAGAGTTCTAATAATATTAATGTACACTTGATATTACTGCTTAAAATTCAATGCAAGCATATAGGGCAAGGGGTCTTATCTCTAAATTGCTCAGCAATGGGTGTCCAAGCTCGAGACATCAAGTGACAACAGTCAAGTCGCTGCGAGTAGAATCAATGCAAATGCGTTGACATGAATGTCACATTTGCATGAATCGGGTACTCCAACAACGTCCTCACTTAAGTGTGGGGGATCTCATAATGCCACCTCCCCTACCGATCAACTGCCCCATTATTGTGACGTGATGGCCGATCACCTTTGAGATTTTTTAGTTTCCCATTGGAGGTAGCTCTTTAGTGATCCCCATCATCATAAACGTAGGCCAAAAGAGACGGAAAGAGGGAAGAAAAAGAAGTTGGTATCTCAAATCCAATTGAGCATCAGTCTCGGGGGACATGATGAGTTTCTAGGCGTTAAGTTTTCAGGCCTTTATGAGCCCAAATTATCCTGACCGTGGGCTTGAATTTCGGCTCTTTTGGTTTTTCTTTTATAGTCCACCGGATTTGATTTTATTTTCGGATTCCGAATTGCACTTTTCCAATAGGATAGACAAGGCTTTCGGCCGCCGAGATGAAATTCTATCATTGGTGATGTGCACCTCTGCCATCCAAAACTAGGCGTCAAGACAAGGATGACCATAATAGCCACGATCCGAAAGGATTCCTGCCCAGGAATAAGCCGTCAAATTGGCAGGAATATCGAATATGCAGTTTTGTGGCGAAAACATCATCTTCTAACCCAGATGTTATGTGAATTTTGATTTGAGTAGGGTCGGGACCCTCGTGAGTACTTTTGGGAAATTTATTTCAAGCCCTTGTGTCCCAAACATCTATTTGTGAGAGACTCCACTGGTCTACTAATAATGAGCAGAAAGTATAATAAGCTAGGCATGATCGGTTTTCTAGAGTCACTTTGTTAGGGCCGGTCCCGGATTTTGGAATTTGGATCCCACTTTGAACCGAATCGGCCGGTCCTAGGGTAGAACCTGAACCTGCCAATTTTTTGTTTTTGTTTTAAATTTTTTGGTCTATACAGAAAAAAATTAAAAGAGAGGGATAAAGAGACTTCGAGACCATTGCAGCAATAGCTCCAGCCCACAAATGCTTCGTGGTTTTCGAAGTACCTGATCCCTTCACCTTCCCCTTATCATTCTCCTCTGTTTCGATTTCTTTAGCTTCCTCTCCATTTTTATTCCTCGAGAGCTTTGCATATTTAACTATTAGCAATATTAGAATAAGGATATCTCTTATAGATATCTAGTATATTTCCTCTAATTTACCATATCTATTTTGATTATACATATTTGATTTAATTTTCTTTGATTTTCTCTATCTACGTCTATAAATAGGCTCTCTTTGTACTATTTTAGGGAAAATTTCAAAAAAGGACCCGGAGTGCCTTTATTTTCTCAAATAAGGACTCGAAGTGGACTTTGTTCCAAATAAGAATCTGAAGTGGCCTTGGTTGTTTCAAATAAAGGCCTGAAGTGGCTTTGGTTGTTTCAAATAAGGACCCGACCTTGTCGATCGCCAATCGATTAAATTTTTTGATCGGTCAAGGGTATTTCGCTATTTTCCATTTTCCCTTATTTTTTTTTTTCCTGGTTCTTCTTCTTCCTCTTTGTTGATGGTCGGCCACCGGCGATGCCACAGAGGGTTGGGCGAGGGTCGCCCTCGGCCACCCACGCCGACCACAGGCGAGGCGACCCTTGCCTAGGGCCATCCACAAGGTCTGCCCTCACCGGCCCTAGGTGAGGCCGACCCTCGCTAGATAAGGACCCGAAATGGACTTTGTTTCAAATAAGAACCTAAAGTGGCCTTGGTTGTTTCAAATAAAGGCTTGAAGTGGCTTTGGTTGTTTCAAATAAGGACTTGACGAAGGTGGCCTCTCCTGCAGCCGGCGAGGGCTGAGTGACCTCACTGACCATGGGTGAGGCCACCCTCTCTAGATCTTGCGAGGGTCGTCCTCGCTTGCCCAAAACGAGAGCTTGACCACCCTCGCTAGTGGCCGGTGAGGTCGCCCAACACTTGCTGGCCACGGGCAAGGCCTAGGCGAGGGCTCAACCACCCTCGCCAACTGGCGACGACCCTTACCAGCAACCGGTTTAGCGAGGGTCGGCCTCGCCTAGGGCCGGCGAGGATCAACATCGCAGATAGCCCTTAAGCGAGGCCATCCCTCGCTTGTCGCCAGTGTGGGCGGCCCTCATCGGCAAGGGTGATCCTCGCCCAACCCTCTGTGGGCATCGACGGTGGCCAGCCAGCCACCAGTGAAGAGGAAAAAGAAGAATCAGGAAAAAAAAAAGGGGGAAAATGGCAAATGATGAAAATACCCTTGATCGTCGAAAAGTCAGGTCCTTATTTGAAACAGGGTCCACTTCGAGTCATTATTTGAGAAAATAAGGGCACTTCGGGTCCCTTTTTGGAATTTTCCCACTATTTTATAAATCAAAATATACACAATTTCTTCCTTACGCATAATTATTTCTAACTTGGTATTGGAGCTAACCTCCTTGAGGTAACCCTAGTTACATCCTCGCCGCTCGTCGTTAGTGTACATTTGAGTGACTCCTCGTTTGAGTAAGCGTCATGATGGTTGTGTCGTGACGTCAGCAACACGTCGCCAAAGCTGAGTTTTTCTTTTTTCTTGAAGGTATTTTTTGATGCCGTGAAGATGAGTCTTTACATAAGAAACTTTGTTAGCAATGCCTGGCTTATTTTGCTTGTTGTAGCTATGTTAGTCGTATCGGCTACGTCTGTTAAGCTATTGTCCTGGTAGCAAAGTTGACTGCAAAAGGCGCATGCTGTTTGGCTCGAATGCCTCTGATTCTCGACTTTTCACTTGTCGTTCCAAGAAGTGTCGCTGACATAGCCAAGTCAAGTTTTCCTTTTTCTTGAAGGTACTTTTTGATGCCGCGAAGGCGTGTCTTTGCAAGTAAACTTTTCTTAGTAGTGGTTGGCTTATTTTGCTTGCTGTAGCTACGTCAGTTGTATCGGCCATGTTTTTTAAGTTACTGTACCGGAAGCAAAGTTGACTACAAAGGGTGCATGCTATTTGGCTCTAATGCCTCCGATTCTCGACTTTTCACTTGTCATCCTGAGAAGCTGACACCATCACCAGACTCATAGCCATCACAGGAGCAATATATTAAAATCGTCTCTTCAACTGAAGCTTGAGGCCATCACATTGCATAACGCGCCGCCTCATCTCAGATTTGTTGAGTTTATTTTAATTGAAGATTTTGTGACATTGTTTAGATTATTTTTGATACTCAAGTTGATTTGTTTTAACTCAACTTGCATTTAATGGGGATGTTAGCAATATTAGGACATTTACATATCTCTTAGAATTATTTAAGATATTTCATCTGATTTTTATATTTATTTTAATTATACATATCTGATTTAATTTTCTTTGATTTTCTCTGTCTACATCTTCATATACTCTTTTCTATATATTGAAAGATACACAATTTCTCCCTTCTACATTAATATTTCTAACTAAAATACCCATTTTCTCCCTCATTTCCCTTCATCAACAGGCTTACAGACAGAAACACCCCTTCCCAAATTGTCCTCTCGCATTTACTCTATCATAATTCGGTCTCCTTTGAAAACTCATCGCCAATTCTTTAAAAGATCGATTTTCAGAACGACAGCCAAACACGAAGGGAGGGTGTCATTAAGGAACAAACCTCCAGGGATGAATGGGATCGAGTGTCCAGACTTAATTAAGCTTTTGAAGTAGAAATCTTGATCATTCGTTGCAGAATAGTGGGTTGATTCAAGTACGTTCTTGAATTGATGGGTTGAGAGAAAATCGAAGCTTTAAGATCATTAAAATGGGGGCCTTTCGATGGGAATTTGAAAAAGAGGGAGCTTAGAGAGAAAGAGAAGAAGAATGGAGCGAGAAGTGAGAAAACTGAGAATGGAGTGACAAGAGAACTGATATTTGAGAGATAATCTAGGGTTGAAGATTGGCTCAAAAATCAAATAGATCCAAAAACCGCAACTCAATTTTTGGAATCGAGAACCGATCCGGTTCCAGTGTGCATCGATTAGGTAAGACGGGTTCTTAGGTTGAATAGATCCAATTGTTTACCATTATAATTAACTGTTGGGGACCCCAGACTTAAGAGTAATACAAAAGTCTACTCTGTCTTGACTTTTTGACATATAAATCTTTGTTAAGAAAAAATCCAAAGATTTTAATATTGACAAATAATCTCTTATGATTTGTAATTTGATAGATGAAAAGTTGTTTTTGTTCAGGTGACTATTGATGACTCAACACCATTGAAACTATCCTAGGTGCTAAGTAAAAGAACTTCAAAGATTGAAAGGAACTTAAGGGTGAACAAGTCAGAGAGAGTGAGAAGTCTGTGAGAACTTGGAAAAACCAATAGGGGAATAGATTCGTGGACGTCTAATCCACATACGTGCTTGAGAAAAATCGATGTTGTTTGATAAGCAAAACAATTGTCAACTGGATCACTGGGCAGAAGCAAATAAAGTTAATAGAAACTACGACTTATATCAAACTGAGAATTGCTAATGGACAAGTGACATAATGAAGACTCAAACATTCTTTGACCGTTATTACACATTTAAAGGAATCTAATAGTCAATCACAAATATGAAATTACGGATTTTTGCTTTAAAGAGAATTCGATATTTTAATCATCAGACTCTTGGATAAGGATTATTTTCCTAATTTGGAGACTCTTTCCTTGGAAATGGCAAGACATTAGGAAGATCCGATTGTATGGGCAATCAAATCTTCGGTAATTTTATTGCAATCTACAACGGCTATATTAATTATCTTAAAGGCTATTCAACAGTCAGTTTGAAGATCGATGATTATAAAAGGGATCTATGTAAGCCAATGTATATAAAGACGAGCTATGAGAATTACAAGGACACTTACACACTTCCTAATCGACCAATTTGGTTATACACTAATTGTTAATCGTTTGATAAGTGCACGAGTGCTGTTATGGTGCGTGTATACTTGGTAATATGATCTACCAGCTTTGAGTAGAAGCAACACGATCTACATCTATAAAATCTCAAGAGCTGCTAGTAAATTCCAGCCTTGTTGGTGGCTGTTGGTTTTGAAGAGTGGATATAGGCTTATTCCAAATCAAACCACCATAAATCCACGTGCATTCATCTCAATCCTCTTTACTTGTTATTTCATTTTTGTGATAGGAGCACTACTCACTAGACCATCAAATGGGTGAGTTGGATTAGGTTGGTTTGGGTTGGGTCAAAAAAGGTCTGGCCCATATTTAATGACTTATATCCAACCCATCCCATACCTAGTACATACTTGATATTGACACCTAAATTTTTGGGCATTTAATTTTGGGACTATAATAATTCAAGATTTCAAGCCAATCTCAAGATTTTGAGTTCAAACGAGTTGGCTGAACATGAGTTTAGGGCTATGCTTAACTTTTCTCAATCCCATTAGGCCAAATTGATTTAATTTCAATATCACTTTGGGCACAATTATGACAATTTGAGGAAGTGAACATGAAATGACACATCAAGATCAACGGGGTTGGGCTAGGTCAACTCAGTTCGGTCCAGTGGGCTGCAACCCAAATCGGCTCAATGGGCTGAACAAATGGAGATGGCTGAGCTTACAAGGTAGTTTAAAGAGGGACAGAATCATTGGGAAGTCTTGGGTCAACCCGATTAACCCGATTTGACCAAGGTTGGTCCGAGGCAACCAAATTAATCCAAAAGTCAATGATTCTAGCACATAGATCGATGGTTGGCCCCTTCTCTCCCAAATTGCAAAAATTTCATTTTCTCAAATTATCAAAATTTTAATTGCATGTTATCAATCCTTGAGAGCCCTAATTATCGCTGTTTATTTTTCACTTAATTCTAGCTTTATAGTGCCATGTCACCCATCCATGTGCATTTGCAAGAGTCAATCACAAGCTTACTTGCTCATTAAGAATATAGTGTTGAGTTGTACAGCTAAGATTAATTCTTAATTTGAAATCTTCCCTCTAAATTTTCTCTCTTAGGGTGCATGTGATTTAGTATTCCCAAGGGTCTTTCCGCCTCCAAAGTCACTTGGGGAAATACTGAACCGTTTGACAATCATTTTGAATGAGCTTTCAAGTGAAAGCCATCATTGAGAATGTTGAAAGCCCAATGCTAGTAGGGACTAATATTGGGCTTTTAACATTTGATCAAATGCTAGTAATTTTTTCTTCCAAAACTACCCTCACAAATTCTTCAAATTTTCGATTTTGTCCCTTATTTTTTATTTTTTAATTACAAAAGGACCAAACCCTTTACCAGTTCGATGAAGGGCTACGGTCTCTGGCGAGCCAGATCTAGCGTCGGTGGCCGTTGGTCGGGCGATCTAGCTTTGCATTTATTTCCCTAATGAGATTTCAAAATACTAAACAAATGCACCATGAAACCCCTTGGTCTAGTTTCCTAATATAGAATAATACTTTTATAAACTTTTTGATGACAAAAAATTCCTTTCAAAATATTCTTCTCTTTTGAACTCTCCCTCTTGACATCTTCATCATTGCTGGAAAATCACCAGTCGTCGAATGATCCTCGACTCCTCACTGCTGGCCATGACTTGCGACCGACTTTAGTGAGGTGTCTCCAAAGTTGCCGTGGTGGTCGTCACCTCCAGTAGTCGCCAAAGGTCCTCCAATTCGGTCAATTCTCATTGTTGCTCGCCAAAGAGCCCAATCAAGGTAGGATTTCAAGTTGTTCCATCAATTCCAAAGGATTATCTTAGGATACCCAGGTTGATCATAGTGTAAAATTGAAATAATAACTTCAATTTATGATCAATTTTAAGTTTGGATATGATGGAATTTGATCAAAGCAACATGAAATAATAGATTTAGGATTGCTTGATGAAACTGAAAATCTATTACATGTTGAGGTGAGTTTAGAGTTTCATATTTCATGTTAGCCAAATCTTTTATGATTAAAATCAATGATGATTTGAGTGTTAATTGAGCTTAGGTTGTTGCATGTTGCACGAATGATCACTTAGGACTAAATTGAGTTGATTGATCGGTTCTTAAGATTTGTTGAATAATGTTGATGAATATTGAAGTCTGAGTGTTTGAAGATGAGTTTTAATGTTCATAGTAGCTAAGTTGAGGATGGCCTTAGCTTAGATGAATATTAAGAGCATGTGTTGAATGAGTTTAAATGTTTAAATGATTTTTGAAAAATCGTAACTGTTTTGACCTTATTGTGTTTATTTAATTTTACGAAAAATCTATATAGAATATGAAGATACTTTCTTCTAGAGAATTTTATTTAACATTGATACCTTTAAATTTATATAAAGATCAGAAGATTTAGAATTGTAAAAGTTGAATATGAAGTTACCGTAAAAATCGGGTGTTAGGCTTGGAATTCTAGTCTTTGTGTTGACCTTATGTGTTTTATAAATAATTGATCTTTTAAGGACTGTTTACAAAAGCCAAAAAATGAAAGTCGTATAGGATCTTGACTTGCAAATACCCAAAATTTTATAAAATTCTCTATGGAATAGGTCGGTCAATTTGAATAAATCAGGTCAATGTCGGAATTGGCCTAAAAAACTATTTCAGATTGAGTTCTCGGGGTAAATTGCATTATTACTCATATATGGAGTGATTTTTCTACCAAAGTTAAAATAATGAAAGTTGAAGAGTGTGTAATGAGCTGTCTCTCCATAAAATTGATGCCGTTTGAGGTTCTTTTGATATTTTTGCCGAATTTACAATAGATGGGTAGGAACATGGCATAATCTAAAGCAGTCGGGTTTAATTAATTTTTTTGTATTAATTGGGCTATAATTGGAAAAAGTGACCTTAACAAAAGTTGAAATAGATACTTTAAGCTTTAATTGACACTTGGAGTTACTCAAATTGAACTTCTTCAAGACTTTTAATTGGATTAAAACTTAGAAAGTCAGAAATAGGGATGAAAATAGAGAAGGTGACCTTTTGGTCTAGCGGATGCATACTCAATTGACCTTGTTTGTGATTGATTTATAATTGACTACTCCTAGTTTTGATTAACGATGCATGACCCTTCGGCTGGTAGCTCAAGGATGAGGATGAGAGCTTAATTATTTGCTTAATGACTTAGTATACTGCTTGAGGATTATTCAAGTGGGGGTTAATAGTCACATTGCTATAATTAATTAAGCCCTAACTTAATTAGGTGGGTGGGTAATTGTTGACGCCTAAATTTCTTTTTTTAAATTAGGTTTTTTTTTATTAATGATCCATTTTGCCTTTTTCGGATAATAAAAAAAAAAAAAATAATAAAAGCAAACAAAAAGCAAAAAGAGGCCAGCCCTTTTTCTTCCTTTTTTTCCTTCCGCGCGGGCCCAGGCCCAACCTTTTCTTCCCAGATCTGGCCCGACCTCTTTCTTCCTTCTTCTTCCTTCTTCTTCTTCTTCCTCGCTCCTTCCTTCTTCGCCTCTGCAGGCCACGCGTAGCGACAACGACGCGCTCAAGAGCAACCTACGGTAGAGAGGAGCGGAGGTAGGCCGCCGAAGGAGAGGACAACGCACATGCGCCTTCTATGCGCGCCTTTAATGCCGAGATGGGACACCGGTTCGGCCGTCAGGGGCCGCTCGGCGCGCGAGGGGGACCGGCGGTCGAAGTTCCGTCGACCGGCCACTCCCTCGCCTATAAATAGCGAGGCACCGCCTCCGTCGAACAACCAGCCAGCAAGCTCCGAGAGATCCCCCGAGAGACTTCGAGAAACTCAAAGAGCGAGCAAGGGCGAAGCAATCGGGTCGCGAAATCAACGACCTCTCTCCGAGAGACTTCGGGGGAGACCGGCGACGAGCGACCCAGATCTGCGAGCTCGCGGCCAGAGAGGAAGCAGAGAGACGGACGGAGATATCGAAGGCTTGCAAGCGCCGGAAGCTTCCCTCGAGAGACTTCGAGGAAGGCCCGAACGCCCGCAAACCTAGATCTGTGAGCAGCTGATGGCCGGAGGAGAAGAGGCGGTTCTGGATCTGCGAAGTAGGGGAGCTGAGCGAGAGGGAAACTAGAAGGAGGAGGGTTGGATCTGTCCACCGTCGTGCTGCGATCCCTCCTCGACGCCGTCGCTTAGTCGCCACTGACGAAACCGCCTGCGCTCACGGCCCCGACGCCGACTAGCAACGCCCCCGCGCCGTGCCCCCTCTCGCGACGGTATCAACCACCGCCCGTCGTTGTCCTCCCCCCCCCCCCCGAACCGAAACCCTACGCCGTAGCCGTCGCCCGCCGCGTCATCACCGTCCCTTCTCGCAGACCAAGGCTGGAGTTGAGCAGCTCACCGTCACCCACACCTACAGCCCCGTCACCGCCACTACTCGCCGTCGCTGCCGTCGTCGACGCAAGCCGCCGTCTCGGTCCCTTCACCAGCGCCGCGAATGAACGAAGGGGAAAGGAGGCCGGAAATCGGGTCAATTCGCGGGTCTGTCCGACCCGGTTTCCCTGTCTCCGGTAGGGTTTCCCGGTCGGACACACTCGTCGGGCCGGTTTCGAACTTGGGATGGGTATCCCTTTTTTGATTTAAATTAGGCCCAATTCCAAAATGGGCTGAGTCTTTTTTTAAAAGAAAAACAATAAAAAAAAATCCGAGTCGGGCCCAACGCGGGCCCGTCCGATCTTGGGTCGACGACCGAGTCGGACCCAACCCGCGGACCTGACCCGGGTCGGCCCCCTTTTTTAAATAGTATTTTAAATAAATAAATAAATAATAAATAATTTATTTTCCAAAAAAAATAAAAAAATATAATTTATTTTCGAAAAATATTTACAAAATATTTTAATTTCCATAAAAATGCCAAAAATCCCAAAAAAAAGTCAAAATTCATGAAAAAGCCAAAATATTCATAAAATGCCAAAAATTTTCGTAAGATGCCAAAGACTTGTATTTTCTAAAAATACCCAAAAATCCAAAAATCCCTTTTATGTCCAAAAATGAGAAAAAGACTCAAAAATGTTTTTTTTCCCCAAAATGCATGGAAAATCCCTTAAACATCCAAAAAGCCTTAGGGTTTAAACAAGATTAGGTACCGAAAGGGCATTAGTGATTAACTAGTGTAATCAAGTCCCCGATCCTAATTTTTCTGGTTGCGCAGGAGCAAGTATTTCTCCCGATACTTTGCTTGGGTTTCTAATCGACCCACCCCAAATCGATTAGTGGCGACTCCATTTTAAAAATTAATTTACAGGTTAAAAACTTGAACCATTAAAGTCGTGAATTGGTGGACTTGGGAGAGTCCGGGCTAAAATAAATTCAGCCGAGCCATTAGCCTCCTTTAGGCGCTCGACCCCGATCGGGCGCCGGAAAAAAAGAGGTCGCGACATTTTGGCGACTCCGCTGGGGACTTGAAGACTTAGGCCTTTTTTTTTATCTTGTTTAAATGCTTTGCTGACTTGGTTTTCTTTTTGTGCAGGTTAGTAGCCTTTTTTTACTCTGTTAAAATAAAATGTTTTGTGATTATAAACTGCTGGGCATGCTTTATTGTTTTAGCACAACACATGGCACACACAACTCGGCCGCCGGACCTGGGCCGCCATAGGATATTTAGGATGGTGTTAAGAAAGATACGGCCTTGAACGCGAGACTGCGATGTAGAGGTTGCCTTTCTTTTCCCCGAATTTCTTTAGCCGAGGTTAAGAGGGTATGCTGCTAACGCGAGACTGCGACGGGCGGATACCTTTTTATTCTCAACAAACCTTCTTAGTTAGAAATTGAGCCACACATATCATGCGCATGTCTATGTGATTGTCATCAATTTTCTCGTGTGAAGTAAGTTTATATTTCGTATACTTTGCAATTTACTTACCTTCCTGTATATATTGAGCAGTCCATGATTAGTGTAGGATTTAATATCACGGTCATTTAAATTTGGAAGTAATTGTCATTACGTTTTTTTTTTTTTTTTTTTTTTTTTTTTTTTTTTAAAAAAAAATTTTTGCAAGAAAATTACTTTCAGTTGATGTTTTTATTCTCAAGCATGTTACAAAATTCTTTTCCACAAGAATTTTCATTTGCCTAAAAAAAAGGGATAGAAATCTTTTTCAAAATTTGTTGCAACTCATGCTTTCTTCGCCTTTCAAATTGAATATCTTTTTAGCTCAGTCACATGCCCTTTTTCCAATCCATGCTTAGGAAATCCTCTACCTTTTCATGAATAAACAAAAAGAGTAGGATTAGGTCGTCATCATGGACTGACTCCTTATCTACGACTTGTCTTCACACATGCTTGTCTATTCATGGCCAGGTAATCACGGAACGTCAATGTTCATCGGTCCAGACTCGCTCAAAAGCAAGAGCAAGAATGGCTGAAGAAAATGTACCCAGCCGTATTGCGATCGTAGAAAGCGAAATGAAACAAGTCTTCAATGTGCTTCAACAACTTTCAAAGTAGATAGATTCCATCCAGGGCAAACTCACTCCCGCCCCGGCCTCAATTGAGGTATTGTTGCCACAATCATCTACCAGGGGTGATCAAGGTGGAGATGCCGACGATAACGTGCCCGAATTGGAGGATGATCCGCACCAACCGCAATTGAGAAAGCTAAGCAAGACAGTTTGTCTAAAACTGAGCATGACAAACGTCTCGAAAAGCTTGAGGAGAGACTGAAACAACTGCAAGGCCTCCAAGATCCTACTTTGACGAACCTCTCCATTTATTCCAAGGTCAAAATGCCGGAAAAATTCAAAATGCCTGAGTTTGAGAAATATGATGGCACGACTTGCCCGAAGGCTCATTTGCAAATGTACTTGGTTCGAATGACCCAATACGTTAATAATGCACCATTAATGGTCCAGATTGTTCCAATCGAGTCTAGTAGGTCCCGCCCTGAGATGGTACATCACGAAAAACATGAACCTTGTCGAAACATGGAGCGAAATGAGTGAGGCATTCCTCAAGCAATACAAGTTCATAATGGACATTACCCCTTCTCGTGAAGATCTTGAGCGTACTGAGAAGAAAAAGTATGAATCATTTAAAGAATATGCCATTAGATGGAGAAATCTAGCCGCCCAAATCAGTTCTGAACCAACCGATTTCGAGCTGAGAAAGATGTTTATCAAAACCCTCCCTTACGAGTACCGCAATCGAATGGTAACCACGATCGCCGAATCATTTAATCAACTCATTCCAAAGGGGAGCAAATCGAGATAGGGTTGAGGGATGGTTGGTTCACTGAACCTGCATCCACGGGCAGGTTCAGCATGAAGAAAGATAAAGAACCCCTGGTAGATGTCAATGCAACCTACAATCATTCTCCAACAATTCAGACAAGTGCAAGACAGCGATAGACCACCAGCCGTCAGCCATCCCGGCGTTACAACAACAAGAGACAATTTACTCCTCTTCCCGGATCTCCGTCACAGTGCTTGGCGATCCTCCGAAAAAGAACCTCCTTTCGATCGAGCCAAAACGACCCAACGCTGAAAGTTTTTCCAACTATGACCCGTCAAAGATATGCGACTATCACATGGAAGAAGTAGGGCATTCGACTGATGAGTGCTTCGCCCTCAAGAGTCGAATCCAGAACCTGTTAGACACTAAAGCTTTCTCATTCCAGAGCAACCCACTCCCTGATCACACTGATAAAGTAAACGCGTTATTCAGTTCTGAAGACAGTCAGAGCAGAAATGTCGAAACACATACCACTGACATTTATCAAGAGCTGGTGGAGGCCGGGTATTATTCAGGCAATGAAGTGCCACCCTTAGCAACAGAGAAAGAAGGGCTAGATGACATGACCACCATGTTTGGAGACATTTTCATGGGCGCTATCAACGAAGGACCGTCGGGGGAAATGGGTGCAGGCCCGCTCAAGTAGAACCCTTTTTTTTTTCCCTTGCATACTCCCCTATGTGGGAACTTGTACATCTTTCTTAAGTCTGGCTTGTTTTTATTTTCAATGTCAGTTCCGCTTGAGGAACTAACTTTTGAAAACACTTTTCCAAAATGTAAATCCACCTATTAAATAAAGTTGAAAATATTTTGAGAGCATGAGGCGGTATCCCAAACCAGCCCGGTGATGCTATCCAACCATGAAAAAAATATCATCCAAGGAGAATACTGAGGGCTGGGCTTCCTCATGCTTTTTCTCCCCCAAAGACGTATTTTGAAAATAAAAAATATTTCATCACCCAAAAGCTTTTGTCAAAACAAGATGATAAATTTAAGCACGTTTGTCTTTCTAACCCTCTCACTTTATGTTTCAGAACATCATCCCCTTTGATTTAGTGTGACAAAAGGTATTTGAAACTAGCACATCGTGTGAACAGACCAAACTCGAGAACACATTTTCAAGAAAACGGGGGCAAACAGAAGGGAGCATCCCGTTTCAAAAAAGGGTAAGTCTTATTCCCTTAACATAATATTGAGAATGACAACCCCTCTCTTCTATTTACAGGATACAAAAGGTGAGACGTAATAGGTACAAGCATACAGCTGAAATCAAAGCATCCATGACATGCCTCACTCCTACCCAGCTCCATCCTAAGCCAAAGAACTATCTTGTCACACGACGCGCCCAAACAGCTAGATGTTACAGTTTCAACTTCAACGAGCCCAGAAGCATAAGGAAGAAGTTCTTTCTCTTCCTTTAAAGTAATTACTGTCAACAGGGAGAAAATCTAGACAGTCAAGGCGATCTATAGCCCCACACCCTGGACAATGACTTTGGAATCTAGAAGCTTCACTCCAGATGCATATTCTTCCAAGGAGTAATTGCCATAAGAAAGCTTGAGATTTTTTTATCTCAGATTCCATAGAAGCTTGAGGTACATGACTTTTGCCCAATGATGCTATAGTTAAAGACAGAAGGAGAAATTCCACAGAAGGAAGGCGTTGAAGATGAATCGACAACCAGCAATCATGCATACATGGTCACAAATGAGGAAGGCCAATTGAAGGAAACATTGAACTATGCCAAGATAAAGAGGCCATCATCGACATTCAAATATCCTTAGGAGCTAGCACAGACAAACTCTGGGGAAGGGTAATTTGGTATCGTTTCCAATACCCCCACTATCTCGAACCCGCTTTTGACGTATTTTCCCTATTTGACAGGAGCATCACAACTCAAGAACCAAACTCAATGGTTAGGTTTGACAAATCAATACGACCAAGCTAGTATATGGAAATGACCTGCATCGAATTCACTTGACTTCATGTAAAGGGACGTGCCATCCATAAGCCAATTAAGGAGAATAATTGACCTGACGAAGTGGAAGACACTAGACTCCATGTCCTCCTTGTACTCCAGGATCACCTAACCGTCAAAGATGCGGAAAACAAATCAACGAAAGGCATGTCAGACTTTGATAAGCTTTCCCAAACAAAGTATCATCAAAGCAAATGATAGACCCTTCAGGCCTCAAGTCACTTATGATCTTGGCCCTACTGGTTGAGCTATTTCCACAGCTTCTCTCCTGCAAGAGGCAAGAGCATAAATTCCTAATCAGATTCCCAATCCCTGGCTGATCTTTCGTATGTCATGTCCCTAACCAATAGGAGCAATCTAGCGACACCCATTTGTGAATAACCCTTTGTAAATAACTCTTTTGATGTTCAAATTTCAACACATTTGTGAATATCGTTCCACCAAGTAAACACCCCTAAAGCTGTTAATAAGTTTTTCTTGAGTAAAAAACCATTCATTTATTTTGAAAGTACAAACTCTATCACATCATACACCGCATGCCTTTTTCCGGTGAATTTTGCATGATGATTTTGTCTGTCTAAATCTTTGATTCTATTAAGGATTATTAGAATAGACAGCTAAGTGAAGAATACAAGATTAATTGAGCATGCTGGATGAGGCGCGTCAGAATGATGACAGACAAGCCATATCTTACACACAGTCCCCTATTTATACACTTGTGAGATGAGTGTAGAAAATTCCATGACTACAGGGTAAAGAGTACTCTCGCGAATGGTACAATGACCAAGACAAAGGGGAGGCATTCCATTGCTCACTTTGAGCCCCATACACCGGCCAAATTTCTGTCTTACCCCCTGTAAAAAAAAAAAAAAAAAAAAGAAACCCCCCACATTGGGACAAGTCGAAGGCAAGTCAACATCACGAGGTGAGAAAAGGGATAGTATTTCTCTTGCTTGCACTTGCATCAATCTTCGAGTGTCTTTATTGCATATGAACACTCGCGTTAATTTAAGTGCCATAGAGTCATGAAGAGCAATTCTTTCTTTACGCACTTGTATTCATTGTACAACCCAATTGAGTCTGTAAATTTACCCTCTCATGGAGGCAAAACAGAAGTTACTGCCATTTGAGCAGCATAATCAGAAGTGCTAGCAAAAGATGAAGACTCAATAGTCTAAATAAAGGCATTTGCTTGAACTTGCCTAGATTAGTTCCTTAAGCAACAAAGAAAAAACTAGGGGCATAAAAAAGCAAAGAAGTGTCGATAAAAGCAAGGTCAATGCCCATGAATGAAAAATTGGAATAAAAACTGGGGCATGAAAAAGCAGTGTGCCTGGTAAAAGCAAGGCCAATGCCCCCTAACTAAAGAATATAGTCAATTGTATTCTCAAGAAAAGTTGATGTTGTGGTGGAGCCTCTATATGACAGTGAGAAGAAAGACCGGCGACAAATGCCAAGGCAAACACTAGCTCTCATCCTTTTGCACATGAGTCAAGCCTACATTGCGTCCCATTGTAAAAGTCTCTTCAGACTAGGGCACTTCAATTAACGTAGGATTTCATATGTTTATAAACAACGCTCGAAGAAGTACGAGCAAGACTATTCTATCTCTTTTCGCAGGATTCTTGACTTGCAAACCCGGAGATAATCGTGCGGCATCTTTTTCGCAGAGCCGTGACCTTGATGGCCCCCTTTGATGAGCCAACAACCAAGCCTACATTACGGTCTCAACAAAGACCTCTCACACTGGTAAAATCGTACCACTTGCGAGAATACTCGGACCCTGCGACATGATGACAAGAGATATGTGGTCCTTATAAATCCTGCATCAATGGTCGGGATAGCCTTTTCCATGAGAGTGAGTGGAAAGTCCTTTCGACTGAAAGTCCCTCATCCGGCATGCTCAAGACATCTATATTCCGAATAAAGGTTGTCTTTCAAAATCTTCCCAAAGGGAACTCGATGATGTAAAACCGACAAAATTGTCATGCATAAATCACATTTAAACTCATAAATTTACAGCATATACAATCATGTGTGCATATTGTGCAAATAATAGACATACTCTCAGAAATCAGAGATATTGCCGGGTAAACATATCTCTATCCCCATTGGTCTTAAAGTACCTACCACTGTCCATGTACTCTCTTATCGACACTTGACCTATTCGAGTCGTCCCCAGAGTATTGATATTTGTAACTGTCCAGGTATCCCCCTGTTTTTGAGTGCCTGCCGCTACTCAGGTGCTCCTTTTGTTGATACTCAACCTGTTCAAGTTGTCTTTAGAGTTTGGATGCTTGTGACTGTCCAAGTGTCCCATTGTCTTTGAGTACTGGCCACTGTTCGGATACTCCCTTTTCTTGACACTCAACTTGTTCGAGTTGTCTTCATAGCTAGGATGCCTGCAACTGACCAAGTATCCCACTACCTTTGAGTGCCTTTCATTGTCTAGGTGCTCCCTTTCCGTGACACTCGACCTCTCCGAGTTGTCCTCAAAATTATACCATTGAATACTAGCAGCCATTCAAGTATTCCACCACAATGTGCTCATGCGGTTACCCAGGTATGCTTTCTTACACTTGGACCAGCTGAGTGGTCCCTGATCGTATCAGTAAATATTTGTGTTCATCCAAATATTCCACTACTTTGTACACCTGTGTGCCTGCGACCATCCAGGTAAGCCTTGTGCTACATTCAAATTTATGTTATCAAGAGGTGAGACGCCTTCACGAATATGCGAGGTACGTCATTGATATTCCCAATTTCCCAGAAGGCAGGAGGCCTTCACGAATATGCGAGGCAGGCCCTCGATATTCCCCTTTACCAGAAGGTGAGAGACCTTCCTGAATATCCGAGATACGTCCTCGATATTCCAAATCACCAGGAGGTGGGAGACCTTTAAGAATATCTCAGGTACGTCCTCGATATTCCCAATTACTAGGAGGTGAGAAACCTTCATGAATATGCGAGGCAGGCCCTCGATATTCCCCTTTACCAGAAGGTGAGAGACCTTCCTGAATATCCGAGATACGTCCTCGATATTCCAAATCACCAGGAGGTGGGAGACCTTCAAGAATATCTCAGGTACGTCCTCGATATTCCCAATTACCAGGAGGTGAGAAACCTTCATGAATATGCCAGGCAGGTCCTCGATATTCCCCTTTACCGGGAAGGTGAGAGACCTTCCCGAATATCCGAGATACGTCCTCGATATTCCAAATCACCGGAGGTGGGAGACCTTCAAGAATATCTCAGGTACGTCCTCGATATCCCCAATTACCAGAAGGTGAGAGACCTTCACGAATATCTCAGATACGCCCTCGATATTCCCCTTTACCAGAAGGTGAGAGACCTTCCTGAATATCCGAGATACGTCCTCGATATTCCAAATCACCAGGAGGTGGGAGACCTTCAAGAATATCTCAGGTACGTCCTTGATATCCCCAATTACTAGAAGGTGAGAGACCTTCAAGAATATCTTAGGTACGCCCTCGATATTCCCAATTACCAGGAGGTGAGAGACCTTCATGAATATCCCAGGTACGTCCTCGATATTCCCAGTACCAGAAAGTGAGAGACCTTCACGAATATCCCAGGTATCCTCCAAGAGTTTGTACTTGTGATCACCCAAGTACCCTTCCGATGCCTGCAAGCAATCAGGCACCCTCCAGAATTCGCACTTACGATCATCCAAGTACGCCTTCGACGCCTGCAAAAGCCCGAATATCCTCCAGGTTAGTACTTGTGAATATTTAGGTACTCCTTCAATGCCTATGAATGTCCAGGTATCTTCCAGAACAAATGCCCTGAGAAAGCTCGGCGCATCTCTCGAGAAAGGTCGGGTGCCAACTGGTGTCCTTGATTGAGGTCGGACACCCCAACAAATCGATGCCCTGAGAAAGGTCGGCGCATCTCCCGAGAAAGGTCGGGTGCCAACTGGTGTCCTTGATTGAGGTCAGGCACCCCCAACAAATCGATGCCCTGAGAAAGGTCGGCGCATCTCCCGAGAAAGGTCGGGTACCAACCGGTGTCCTCGATTGAGGTCAGGCACCCCACAAGAAGATGCCCTGAGAAAGGTCAGCGCATCCCCTGAGAAAGGTCGGGTACCATCCGGTGTCCTTGACGATGATCGACACACCCCAAAACAAGATGTCCCGAGAAAGGTCGGCACATCCCCGAGAAAGGTCGGGTAAACGGTGAACATTGCTCCAACAGCGATCAAGAATGGTTCGGGTCCTGAGAAAGCAATTCCCCATCAAGGCGACCGAAGAAAGGTTCGGGTCCTCGACAAATCACTGATTGCTCTGACAGGCGATTGAAGAATGGTTCGGGTCCTGGAGAAGCAACCTCCTCATGTCACCAGGTAAGATGACGCCTTGATACTTACCAAACCCAAGGTTCACACCCTATCTCACTCACTCTCGGTAAGTAACTACAGGTATCTTCTTATCTGTCTTAGTATATGTAAAGTTATATTGCTCATTTTCTGCATAGAATAATAGGTCCCAAATAAAATATAATCTGCTACGCATGCATAGATAAAATTTAGGCATCAGTTTGTCTTTGAATGCAACCTCTGCGAACTTACCTTCAAAGAGGGGCAGCTGTTGACGCCTAAATTTCTTTTTTTAAATTAGGTTTTTTTATTAATGATCCATTTTGCCTTTTTCGGATAATAAATAATAAAAACAAAAAAATAAATAATAATAATAAATAATAATAAAAAAGCAAACAAAAAGCAAAAAGAGGCCAGCCCTTTTTCTTCCTTTTTTCCTTCCACGCGGGCCCGGCCCGGCCTTTTCTTCCTAGATCCGGCCCGACCTCTTTCTTCCTTCTTCTTCCTTCTTCTTCTTCCTCGCTCCTTCCTTCTCCGCCTCGCAGCCACGCGCAGCCGACAACGACGCGCTCAAGAGCAACCTACGGCAGAGAGGAGCGGAGGTAGGCCGCCGAAGGAGAGGACAACGCGCATGCGCCTTCAATGCGCGCCTTTAATGCTGAGATGGGACACCGGTTCGGCCGTCGGGGGGCCGCTCGGCGCGCGAGGGGGACCGGCGGTCGAAGTTCCGTCGACCGGCCACCCCCTCGCCTATAAATAGCGAGGCACCGCCTCCGTCGAACAACCAGCCAGCAAGCTCCGAGAGATCCCCTGAGAGACTTTGGGAAACTCAAAGAGCGAGCAAGGGCGAAGCAATCGGGTCGCGAGCTCAACGACCTCTCTCCGAGAGACTTCGGGGGAGACCGGCGGCGAGCGACCCAGATCTGCGAGCTCGCGGCCAGAGAGGAAGCAGAGAGACGGACGGAGAGATCGAGGGCTTGCAAGCGCCGGAAGCTTCCCTCGAGAGACTTCGAGGAAGGCCCGAACGCCCGCAAACCCGGATCCGTGAGCGGTGATGGCCGGAGGAGAAGAGGCGGTTCGGATCTCGTGAAGTAGGGGGCCGAGCGAGAGGGAAACTAGAAGGAGGAGGGCTGGATCTCGTCCACCGCCGTGCCGCGATCCCTCCTCGACGCCGTCGCTCGCCGCCACCGACGAAATCGCTGCGCTCACGGCCCCGACGCCGACCAGCAACGCCCCGCGCCATGCCCCCTTTGCGCGGTATCAACCACCGCCCGTCGTTGTCCTCCCCCCCCCCCCCCACCGAAACCCTACGCCGTAGCCGTCGCTCGCCGCGTCATCACCGTCCCTTCTCGCACTGGCCGGGCCGGAGTTGAGCAGCTCGCCGTCACCCACACCTACAGCCCCGTCACCGCCACTACTCGCCGTCGCTGCCGTCGTCGACGCAAGCCGCCGTCTCGGTCCCTTCACCAGCGCCGCGAACGAACGAAGAGGAAAGGAGGCTAAAAATCGGGTCAATTCGCGGGTCCGTCCGACCCGGTTTCCCTGTCTCCGGGTAGGGTTTCCCCGGGTCGGACCTGCACTCGTCGGGCCGGTTTCTGAACTAGGGCTGGGTATCCCTTTTTTGATTTAAATTAGGCGCAATTCCGGTAAATGGGCTGAGTCTTTTTTTAAAAGAAAAACAATAAAAAGAAATCCGAGTCGGGCCCGCGTTGCGGGCCCATCCGAATCTTGGGTCGACGACCGGGTCGGACCCAACCCGCGGACCCGACCCGGGTCGGCCCCTTTTTTTAAATAGTATTTTAAATAAATAAATAATAAATAAATAATTTATTTTCCAAAAAAAATAAAAAAATATAATTTGTTTTCGAAAAATATTAAAAAAATATTTTAATTTCCATAAAAACCAAAAAATATTGAAAAATGTTAAAAAATATTTTATTTTCCGAAAAATCAAAAAAATAAAAAATATTTCATATTTTCCAAAAAATGCCAAAAATCCAAAAAAAAGAGAGTCAAAATTCATGAAAAAGCCAAAAAATTCATAAAATGCCAAAAATTTTCGTAAGATGCCAAAGACTTGTATTTTCTAAAAATACCCAAAAATCCAAAAATCCCTTTTATGTCCAAAAAATGAGAAAAAGACTCAAAAATGTTTTTTTTCCCCAAAATGCATGGAAAATCCCTTAAACATCTAAAAAGCCTTAGGGTTTAAACAAGATTAGGTACCGAAAGGGCATTAGTGATTAACTAGTGTAATCAAGTCCCCGATCCTAATTTTTCTGGTTGCGCAGGAGCAAGTATTTCTCCCGATACTTTGCTTGGGTTTCTAATCGACCCACCCCAAATCGATTAGTGGCGACTCCGTTTTAAAAATTAATTTACAGTTAAAAACTTGAACCATTAAAGTCGTGAATTGGTGGACTTGGGAGAGTCCGGGCTAAAATAAATTCGGCCGAGCCATTAGCCTCCTTTAGGCGCTCGACCCCGATCGGGCGCCGGAAAAAAACAGGTCACGACAGTAATCGAACCATATGATTGACATTCAATTCCCGAATTAAACTCGATTTTTTTTGGGAAATGGTTTATTGGATGAACTTGTTAATGTTTGGATTAAGTGATTGCATGAATAAATGACATGATTAATTGAAGATCGGCGTGTTGAGATCCAAAGTTCTCGTATTTCACTTATACTTTAGTAGTTTCCTTTTAAATAGTTAGCTTTCAATAATTTTCTTAATATTAAAGCTTATAAAGCATTGTTCTCAATTTATCATGTAGAGTCCTGAAGCGGGATTTTCTTGTCTCTGTCATTTTATCCCGAAGAATCTCAATACAATAGTCTGCTCTTATTTGATGCAGGTACAAGTGGGTCACTCTCCTGTATAGAAGACAGAAAGCACATTGAGAAAAGGTGGCTTTGGCCAAGTGTTTCCTTTGAAATGATTGGCTGTCAATGATTTTCTTAATGTTAAAGTTTATGAAGCATTGTTCTCAATTTATCATGTCTAGTCCCGAAAGCGGCATTTTCTTGTCTCTATCATTTTATCCCGAGGAATCTCAATACAATGGTCTGCTCTCATTTGATGATGGCACAAGTGGGTAACTCTCCTGTATATAAGACAGAAAGCAAGTTGAGAAAAGGTGGCTTTGGCCAAGTGTTTCCTTTTTAGTAATTGGCTTTCAATGATTTTCTTAATGTTAAAGTTTATTAAGCATTCTTCTCAATTGATCATATCTAGCACTGAAAGTGGCATTTTCTTGTCTCTGTCATTTTATCCCAAGGAATCTCAATAAAATAGTCTGCTCTCATTTGATGCAGGCACAAGTGGGTAACTCTCCTGAATATAAGACAGAAAGCAAATTGAGGAAAGTGGCTTTGGCCAAGTGTTTCCTTTTAAATAATTAGCTTTCAATGGTTTTCTTAATGTTAAAGTTTATAAAGCATTGTTCTCAATTTATCATGTATAGTCGTTTCTTTTTTGGTCAGATATCATGTATAGTCTTGAAAGTGGTATTTTATTGTCTCTGTCATTTTATCCCGAGGAATCTTAATATAATAGTCTGCTCCCATTTGGCCGTGTGTATGTTGGCAGAAGGATAGGTGGTGGAACCGGACGTGCCAAAAAGATATTTCACTGAAATCGTATGTCACGAAATAATTTTTATCGAAATTTATTTTTTAGTTTTTATTAAGAGGAGACGGGTTCTGTGGTAATTTCGATCATGGGTCATATCAATGGAACACAAGGAAGTGATACTCTTGAATAGAATTTAGTCTACGATGAAGCCTGTTGACATAAAAAGTTTCGCTGAAATTTATTGACGATAAAATGCAATGACAAAGATATAACGTTGGAATTTAATCAATGACAAGATATCTAAAATTACGACTAAAGTACGTAAATTGAAAGATATTTAAATTGCAGAAAAGATAAATTGTGAAAAAGTAAAGATAAAGATAAATTTGCGGAAACATTGTGTTTTTTCATTGATTGTTAGGCTTTAAAAAGAGTATGACGTGACTATTTATAGCCCACGATCGACTGATGTGGTTACAAATTTGGAATTCAAATAAATAAATAACTTCCTAATGGCGGTTACAAGAAATTGTGTTATCCACTAACTCCTTTTATCTAGAACACTTATCTACAATAAGTTATAAATGCCATAAATTAGCAATAACAAAACATAACTACCCAGTAGTTACGTCTTCATGTCAAGCGCCCATTATCGATAATTTTGTCAATCAACTTCTCAATTCTTGATTAAGCTCCAATCAATAACTGATGTAATCAATGACCTCCTTTATCAGTTGCCGATTTTTATCAAGTTGTTGATTGTTCTGTTAATTATTGGCCAAACTCCACTCTTATCAATTGATTTTGATACTTGTCAATAATAACCAAAAAGCTGATCATTTTGGGTGTCTAACACTTTTTCTCAAAAAAAAGAAAAAAGAAGAAGAAAAAAACGAGATCTTCCACTTGCGAAAATCGGTTTTTATCCTTCAACTTTTGGGCAAGATATTATACCCATGAAAAGATTTTTAATTTGTGCCAATAGCTTTATATATTCCATTCCGATTTTCATTCCACAACGCGTGTAGTACTTTGTTTACATAGATCGCTATAGTATGATTATCGAGTGATCTTCTCGGACACTTTGCAGAATCGGAATCCACTTTCTTGCCATACATGTGAACGATATTACTTTACCCTTAAGGTGTGGATACAACAAAAAAGCAATTTTTCTTTTCGCTTTGTTGCATTCAGAACGACTCTTCTTTTCAATCTAGAATCTCTTTGCATGATGCAGCATGTCTCGATCTCTCCAAGTTTCTTTTCGCCCCAATTTGCACGCCCCACGGCCAGAAATGGCTAGTTCATTTTTGTACACTCCCTAGCCCTTTGCTTTTAATCCAAAAAAAGAACACCATGAAAACAAAAGATGCTTGCGGATGATGCAACCACCCAAAAGCCAAAGGAAAGAGAGAGTTGTGCTACAGTACTCCAAACCCATGCCATGCTAAAATACAACTCCATCCGGGAACGCCTCATCTTGTCGTCACTATAGTGCAGAGAGTCTAGATGGTTCACAAAGAGAGCAGTAGATATGCCGCCGACCTCCACGTATGTATCGCTCGGTCATCTCCCTGCAGTTCCGAATGTGATTTTCGCTGGATAAGCACCGTATCAATGCCATAGTATTTGTAAAGTCCATTTTGGTGCCAGTGCTTTTAGACCGATCACTTAACTGACTCAAGTGATGGTACTTGACATGACTCACCGGAATAACTTAAATAGACAACTTTGACACTACACTGATCGTTCATAAAGTTTTAGCACTGAAATGATCATTCTTAAAGTTTTGGATGTGTGATGCATTTGTGTACTAGACAACGTTTTCTAAATATATCAATTTTTCACAACTTGAGAAATCGGAGTTAAATTGGTTCAAAAACATTTCCTAGCATTGATCCTCTCAATCAATCAAAGATAAGTAGTCCATTTCTATAAGGCTTCAAGCTCTGTTGTTCAATCTCAAAGCAGAGCAAGATCAGAACAAATTTGAAGTTACAAACCATGGAGAAATGTTATTTTTTTTTTGGGTGAAAATAAAATATTAAATGAAATTATTTGGAGAGAATGTTTGCTCCATGATTTTGCTTTGGGTTAATACCCTAAAAAACCCCAAACTGGTACACCTATGACAAATTTATCTCAAACTATTTTTTTTACCATGAAAAACCTTAAACTGGTATACCTGTGATAAATTTATCCCGACTGATCATAAAAAACCCTAAACTGGTACATTTATGACAAATTTACCCCAAACTAATTTATTCGACCGCAAAAAACCCCAAACTGGTAAATTTGTGACAAATATACCCTCCGCTAAATTGGATTAATACCACAAAAAATCACAAAAGTTGTAAACTGTGATAAACGAAGCGTAAAATTATACCACTTAACTATTACATGTCATTTAACTTAATAATTTGACAATAAAATTTAACGAAAATTGATAGATGGTAAATTTGTCACAAACAGTTTGGGGTAAATTTGTCAAATGTATACCGGTTTTGGGTTTTTGATGGTCAAAAAAATAGTTTGGAGTAAATTTATCACAAGTGTACCAGTTTGGGGTTTTTCAGGGTATTAACCCTTTTGCTTTTTAGTCTAATAAAACAAATAAAAATAGTGGCAAATTTAGAATTTTTGCTTTTGACTCACGTAGCCATTTTGTCAAATTTTTAATTAACAAATTGAAGCACAAAAATTAAGTGATCAATTTAGTGTCAAAACATTATGAAGGATCACTTTAGTACAATTTTTAAGTGAATGAGGCTAGCACGTCAAATTTTCCAGCAAACAAAGTAAATGGAGTAACTTAAGCGATTGCTATTAAAAAGTTGTAGCACTTAAATGATAATTTCAAATGTTTTAAGATCTAAGTGAGTGCGTACAAAAATTTGGATGGTGATACTATCATTTTCCCCTTTTTTGAGCATTAAAGGGTAGACGTTTATAATACCAACACCCACATTACTTTTAAGCCATAGAATGTAAAACCAAATCTGGTGAGTGGGACACATCAAGCCCTTTGGTTGGTTTTACTGCTCTCTACCAACCGTCATAATCCGACACGACATACATGAGCTAAGCCCCTAAAGGAATACTCATTGTGGTCGTAATCAAGATTGAAGCAATTTGTGAGTGACTTGAACTCGAGCGGCTAAACTTTGAGTCTAGGGCGAGGTCTTGGATTTGAGCTTCGAGATCCCCCCAGGTGAAGGTCTTAGGTCGAAAGATGAGAAATCCGGTCCGGCCTCTAGACGCTTTTTGTCTCATGTTTGTCCCAAGGGTTCTTGTTTGAGCAATTTGAGTGTCAGAGTTTTGGTTACGAGCACCAGGGACTTGAGTTCAGTCCTAGGAGACTTGGGTACCAAAAGGATCGAGGTTCGAATGTCAAGGTCTTATATCTAAACTTTGCACCCTCAAGATTGGTCCCTTGGGTCCTGGATCCAAGCATCAAGCATCGGGGGTCCCAAAGCCAAGGTCTTGAGTTCGAGTATGGGTAAGATCAAGGCTCTAATTTGATCTAAGTGTCATGACATCATGTTTGGAGCCAGGGGTCCAAGGTTGGCATCTCGAGTCCTTCCCTAAAGCTACATTTGATATCTAGAATAAAAATTATTTATCCTATCTTGTATTTGCTTCCTATGTAAGATAAAATAATGTAAGATATAAGAAAGATATAATCTGGATAAAAATAACCCATAGAAGATGTGGAATAAATATAGATAGGATTTCTTATATCCATGATATAAAAATTATTTTTCTTGGATAAAAATATTTTTAAAATTAACAAATTGAAAATAATAATTAAATATAAATAATATCTGAAATCTAAAAAAAAAATTCAAAATAAAAAAATAAAAACTATTTTCCTTTTCGTTTATTCCTATTGTCATATAAATTTTGGAATATCTTCATATTCTATGATATAAATTTTATATATGTAGTATTTATTTTGTTACTAATTTTAGGTAAAATAGTGTAATTTATTATTTGATAGAAATTTATTAAGGAATGACAGAAGGGGATACAAAATAAATTAAAAAAATTAAGGAAATAAAAAAGAGAGGGAAAATAATAAACAAATGAATAAATAAAAAAGAAGTAGAAGAACCTAAATTTTAAATGAATAAATTTAAACTTGAAAATGATCTTTCTAATTCTTGAAGAATGATTTGCATTAAAGAAAATGAAGCTTTCACGACTCTATATTTCTCTTTCATGTTGAAGTTTTACAACTTTTCCATAGTTCTTTGGTTCACGTGACAGATCCATGAAAACAACGAGAGTCGAAGCTCTCTTTTTTTTTTTTTTCTTTTCCTGTAACTCTCTAGTTCATGTTAAAAACCTTGAAAGTAGCAAGAGAGTTAAAGCTCTTCGTAAGTCTATAGTTAATGTTGAAACTTTACGAAAGTAGCGAAGGAGTCGAAACACCATATGTTTTAGAATTGAGAAGATAAATGATAATGTTTTTTCTCTTACTAGATTTGGCATTTGTTGATTGATCTACCTCGTTGATATTGCTGACGTCCGTTTACAAATCTTGTCATTGTCAAACCTCTGACTTTGGAATCCCATGATGTGCTTTTATGGTATTTACAATTTGGATTGTACGATAATTCTAGGTTGATTGATGGAGGTTATTTTCATTTGTGCAATTGTGGTTTCTTTAGTAGTGGCTTGTGAGAGATTCTTGTAATCTTCAATTGCTCATTTTTAGTTTCATTTACACTAATATGTTACTCATACCAAATAATGAATATGATAGAATATGAAAGTAACCGGCTTTATTATTACGATTCACAAAATAATGGATATAATATAACAAAATTCTTGAATTTCTTGTCCTATTCTATCTTATTTTATTTTGATTAAAACTTTGGATGACCAAATGCAGCCTAAGATTAGTAATTCGAATAATATAAACTGTTGTAGTATCCATGCAACTCAAAGTTGGACTCTAGAAGATCAAACACAATCTTCAAATAGGCAAGTCTTAAAGAAAATATTTTCCATAAAACCTTTCTTCTAAACGCTCCAAACGGCTACAGATTGATAAATTGTTTTTTGACAATGAAATTCCCACGAAAGAAACAAAACCCTAGTATGTGAACTTTAGCTAATGAGTTTAGTCAGAAACTCGAGTCAGCCAAAACTTAGATCGGGTCGAGCTCAAACTCGAAAAGATTAGTTCGATCAAGCTAGAAACAAATTTCTGTCCCGACTTGGGTTCGAACGACATTCAATTTGGGTGATCGCTGGCCTTTTTTGTGGGCTCATGCTCATGCTCATGCTTATGCTCATACTGATCTCAAGGATCGCAAAGATTTCGTGAAACGGACCATCTCTCTCTCTCTCTCTCTCTCTCTCTCTCTCACCCCCAAAAGCGAGGGGTCAGGATCATCTTTAACGGACGGCCAAAAGGGAACCACATGTTGCACGGTAAGAAAAGGGATGGTGATCTTTATCTCTCTGGGGAGCCTCACACGTGGAGCACTCTGGCCCTCCATGCCTTTTGATGCCCTATGCATGGCCTATAGATTACACAATTCTATGAGCCCACTCGCATAAAGAGTCCCTCACTGTTCTTTTATAAATATCACAAGCCCTTTGTGGCCAAATTTATCCATAGAGCCCAAAGTGTCAAGTCTGTGCGTGTGCGTGTGTGTTCTTGCAGCTCCTTTGACCACAAAATTCTGTGCTTGTCTGTCTGCGCGGTTTGATAATCTTGAACTGCATTCCCCTGGGCAATCAAAATGGCTTCGTCTGTCGATCCTCTGGTGGTGGGTCGCGTGATCGGCGACGTGGTCGACATGTTCGTGCCTTGTGTGAACATGTCCGTGAGCTACGGCTCGAAGCACGTCACCAACGGCTGCGACATCAAGCCCTCCCTCGCGGTCAACGCCCCCAAGATCAGCATCTCTGGCCACCCGGACGAGCTCTACACCTTGGTACGTCGTCCCACCGGTGTAGCCGGTAGTGCATTCCGGAGGGTAGGTTATTACATGGATCTGGTGCATGCATCCTTCTCGGACGAATTCGGCAAGAATGCATGCACCAGATGCATGAAATAACGAATTCTCATCCTGGAGGGGGTGTTGATCGCATGCATGCATGGCGTGGTTTGAGAGTGTGTTCGGAGAGAGAAGAAACAGCCATGGGGAAAACATTAGCTTCAAAACTGATAAATGCAAGAAGGGTCGTTTTTAATTTTCTCTCTCTCTTTTGCGCGCAGGTGATGGTGGATCCTGATGCACCGAGCCCTAGTGAGCCAAGCATGCGAGAGTGGATCCACTGGTGTGTCCACTTGCTCACGTTAATAAAACAAACGCATGTGTTTCTTCAGCTCATCTCGTAATTCTGGCAAATGTGTCGGAGGACCAAATCCCACTGCTAGTCACAAGTGCTCATTATGATGTCATTGGTCCTTGCTTTGTCTGTTCTCCTAGCCATTCGACTGACTTTGTGCGACTGTGTTATCTTTTGTTTTCTGGTTATCAGGATTGTGGTCGATATCCCTGGAGGCACAAACCCTAACCGAGGTAAAAACAAAAAAATTTCGTTGAGTTCAATCTTTTTTCTCTCCTTATGGGTCGTCATACACGAAATACTGATGAGAAATCAGCATGAATTTGCACTCCTTCATGATGCACTTGATTCCTGGAGAGTCTTTGTTATGGTTAAAGTCAGTACAATTTGGACATGCATTCTAGTCTGTGCCTATGTATCTTGATGACGAGATTTTGTGGCTGGGCGAGATCAGATTGATTGAACAACTTTTAACTCTGCTTTCTGGTTTTGAGTTCTATAGGCGCAAACTTTTACATCGAACATGTCAATTTCTTATTTTCTCAAAATTATATTTCTTATTTGATCATAAGAAAAACAAACTAAGCTTAGCAAATGCAAACTTTCCATGATCTCAACGCCAATATGAAATGAACGATTTCTAATTTCTTTCGTTGAGCAAAGGGCCATTAAGGTGCAGAAAACGGATTAACTATTGTGAAATTACCACGTCCTTAAAGGTCTAAAATTTAAAGTTTAGATTCTCAGACGAAGGTGTGATATTATGTAAGTATTATGATCAATAATTAATTATACATGCAATGAGAAAGTGTAATCTCATGAGAATAAAATCGATTTTAAAGGGAAAAGGATCTCTTTGGAAATAACTGGAGGACATTCTAGAAATATCAAACTGTTCAGACATTTAATGAATGATAGATACACGAAGGAGTGATTTAATAATAAGGTATATCCTGATAACATATTTTTTGTGTTTAGCTGCAAATTATCTTAGCGTATGTTTTATATTTGACAACTTTGACCATAGTTAATAGCGATTGTCATAAGCGGAGTCTCGTGGAGATAAATCTAGATAGCAGTTCAGGTATCTAATCCCTTGCGCCGCTTCGGTTGTTAGTTGCAATATTTCTTGCATTTAGATATTAAAGATCGTATTGGACATGACTAGACAGAAATCAAACCCCTGAAACTGCTCCTGTCATCAGTTGCAAAACCCTTCCTCCATGGGAAGGTAGGGTTATCGGCAGCATAACCCTTTCTTCACAAGAAGGTATCGTGGTTGGCCAAGAAAAGAAAAAGGGAAATGGTGTTGAATTTTTTATTGAGAAAAAAGGATAAATTAATTTCACACGACAGTATCTGTTTCGTTCGTGGAAATTCACAAACTGTTGCGTTACATCGCATCGTCCCATGCCCCGTTTTGCGCATGGAAAGTTTGAAAAAGACAGTCTCTGCGTCCAGATACAGATACGCAGGTTCTTCTACTTTCGCCCTTTGTTTTATAGCGCACGTGTACTGCGCGCGCACACCACGTGTCGTATATGCAGATTCTTGTTCTCGTTTTGCTTCTCCCTTGCCTCTGCAAGTCTCTATGTTTTCTGGTTTTTCTATGTTGTCTCTACAATTAGTGAAGGGACACTTGGTTACGTGATCAAGAACCAAGTATCATGCACGCTGGCCTGTCTAATCTGGCACGTGTATGCCACTTGTCATCTGTTTGACAGCAGGACATCTCCAGCTGAGATGTTTTTCTACTGATTTTTCTTTTTTCATATATGTAGAGATATTTTGCATAAAACTTTAAATTGCATAAGATTTAACTTGAAAGGGGAAAGAAGGGGGGGGGGGGGGGGGGGGAGGGGGCTTGCATCTTCGAATGTGAAATTGATTATTTTGTACTAGAAAATGACTCAATAAAATATTCACCTACTCAAATTTTCCCAGCTCATTCAAAGGTTTGTCGTATGATATGAATATGATGTACATAATTAACCTCAGTTTAGATTCCATGATCTTCATCTCTTGGTAAACAGGCTTTTCTTTCCGGAAATCTTTGTACCTCTAGTACAGTCAAAAGGGTAATTTTTTCTTCCTAATTAGAAGAAATTTTCTCTGACATGTTCATTATCTTATGTAAAAGTAAGTAAAAACAAACATCGATTGTCTTATTTTTTTGACAGAGTTTTCGCCAATTAGGACGATGGAGAACATAAGTCTAATAATACAAATAAATTTACGAAGAGCCTTTTCCTAGAAAATCAGAATTCGTAATACTTAGGGATTGACAGGTCTATCCTTCTTTTTCCAAAGGAAAGATTATATCATGACATAGCTCGAATAAGCCTAGTTATATACATATGACGAGATTGACCAAGCTTAAAAAAACAATAAATAATAATTTGGAAAGGATGTGAAACCCTAAAGAAATGTTTATCGAAAAATATGGATATCAATCTTTTTTCTCATTCCTTCCGTTTGGGCAGGGAAAGAGATACTACCCTATGTAGGTCCACGCCCTCCGGTGGGGATCCACCGCTACATCCTGGTGCTGTTCCAGCAGAAGACTCCCATCGGCCACATCGACCACCCCAACTCGCGCGCCAACTTCAACACCCGCCTTTTCGCCGCGCACCTCGACCTCGGCCTCCCCGTGGCGACTGTCTACTTCAACTCCCAGAAGGAGCCCGCCAACCGCCGCCGCTGACGTCCGGGAGGAACGCGCCCCTGCGAGGGAAAAACCTAAAGTCACGGGCGGTTATGGTTATGGAGGCTTAATTAGGCGTTGAACATTTTAATGTATGCCGGGTTTGGTTGCGTATTATTGCTAAATATATGTCTAGGCGTCCTTATTACTAACAAGAAGTGAACGAAGAAGAGAGTGGAGAGATTAAATTATGATAGTTGAAGCGTGTATTAAGCAGTGTAGTCTTCTTGCGCTCTATGAATGTAGGCAATTGAGCAAAAATAGAAGAAAGGAGTTATGGATTTCTATATATATCCAATTATATTATAACTGCACAATGCTATTTAGATGTCGCGGATCTCGTGTTTTCAAGCGTCTGTTGCGATGAGCTCCAAGATTAGATTATTCACTTAGTGATATTCGCTGGATGATATTAACTAGATAAGGGTAATCTCTATGACTTCTAAAATCGGTCTGCAGAACTAGTTCATTGAGCGGTGTGCTTCGATGAGGTATTCCGGCGGGTGAACCACATATAAGAATTCAGTAGGAGAGCAATATTCGATACCACATTATTTGTAGATCGGTAATTAATTGTATCTATAACTTTATTTGGTGTAGTAGTTAGGGCCTTGTGAAATTGTTTGAAATGTGCATTACTTTGTAAAGATTGGTCGGAGCTCTATTAGTTGCTTAAATAGCCTTACATCAACGACAAACCCTAAAAAAAATGAGTACACTATATATTAATCGAAACATTGGATATTACAACCACACTAGAATAATTTAAATACTCTTAATATTTATCGGCTCCTAATTTCAACATAGTGTTTAGCTATATAATTTTTCATAAATAATCTTTTAATCTTACAAATGAATTATGTAAAATCTTAATACGAGATCTTCACGGTTTCAAACACTAGCAATGTAATTCATGCGTATCAAGCTCCTTGTAGAATAATCTTCACATAGAAGACATTTCTTATATATAGACAAGAGCTGGATATAAAAATAGGAAGTCTGTTTTAGAAATCCAACTCCACCTAGTAAACCACCCAAAACAAAAAACCTACTTGAATTAGGAAAGTTTTTCGTGAACTCAACCACTACGTATGTCTTTCAAGTTTGAGTCTTGCAGAAACTTTGTCATGATCATGGACATCATTTGAACACCAACTCCACTTGCACATTTAGCCGCTCCACAAAAATTTTCAGAGACAACCTCCCCAACCACAGATAGAGCAAAATCACAATTGCGTCTATATTTGTCAAGAGATTGAATATAAACCTTATCACTTCAGAAGTGTTGGCACTTAAATTTTGGTTTTCCATTTACTTGTTTGTTGCATAAAAACTTAGAGATCGACCATGATCCCTATCCAAAAATGTTATTAAATTGCATATAGATATTAGGAGCAAATTTCGTTTAATAGCATTATGCTCATATAATTGCAAACTAAACATACTAGTGCAGGGAGGCCGTGAGCTTAATTAAATTGAGTAGATTAAGCCCGTGACAGCACGATAGATGGCCAAACCCATTAGAAAGCTATGGTGACCGCATTTTTACATGCGAAAGTTTTGATTCTCAACGGAAAAAGTCATGTTTCTTTAGACACATGTGGAAATTCTTTCAATCTTGCGTGGGCGCAAGATTTTTGTCTATTAAAAGAAAAGAAATAAAGGGTAGTGGGTACCATTTGAAGAGATTCGCTGACACAATGGTGGCAATTTGAACATACACACTCAATGGCTAAAGAACGTGTACTTGTCGATCTCGGGAGACTACGTGCTGGAATTTTTGGGGACCGCATAGAGGAGAATGGACCGTTTTTTGCGCTAAAATTTTGTGACGTACAATAAGATATCGTTCATGAGTTTGACTGGTGGGATTGAGGAGTATCCGGAAGTATTTATTTGATGGAGAAAATGCCGGACTTGTGGATTAAAATTAGAGAGCTCAATGTGCCATACTACGAAAATGGTGAGTAGGCATTTGTTCTAAGTTAGAATGCATTGAAATTAGGGTTAATGCCTTGAAAAATTTCAAACTGGTATATTTATGACAAATTTACCCCAAACTAATTTTTTGACCACCAAAAACCAAAAAATGTTATACTTTTGACAAATTTGCCCCAAATTGATATACTTATGATAAATTTACCATCTATTAGTTTCCATTAAATTTTACTGTCAAATTACTAAGTTAAATGACACGTGACGGTTGACTGGTGTATTCGTTTGGGATTTTACTCTCCATTTGTCACAGTTATATAGTTTTTGTAATTTTTTTTGGTATTAATCAATTTAACGGAGGATATATTTGTCACAAATGTATTAGTTTAGAGTTTTTGGCTATTGAATAAATTAGTTTGGGGTAAAATTGTCACAAACAAACCAGTTTGAGATTTTTTATGGTCAGCTGGGGTAAATTTGTCACAGGTGTATCAATTCGGGATTTTTTATAGTAAAAAAATTAGTTTAAGGTAAATTTGTCACACGTATACCAGTTTGAGATTTTTCATGGTATTAATCCTCTAAATTTTGAGGAGACCTCCGCACACTTAGTTCTTGAACTTCATCGAAGGAGTTGAGTATCAAAGATCCAAAGATTTCATTGTGATTTTCACAATCCCTAACGTTGTTGTCCTAGCCTCTTGTAGTTCCTCGTCAATTACCACCATCGTCAATACTCCTTCGACCAGTCGGTAATCCAATTCTAGTAATTTCCTAAGTTTTTTTTTTATCTAAATATTCAAATGCCTAAATTTTGGTTCTACGATTCTAACACAAATTGGTTGAGATTTTAGGCATCTCCAAATAGAAATTTCCCGTTTAAATTGTGTATACAATCAAAAATTTGATCTTTAAGAATTAATCGGGATCTCGATTACATTTATTTACTATTTTAAATTGAGGTAAATATTTGATTGTATAGACAATTTATTGTTGACACCCAAAATTTAACGTCCAATTTAGTGATTTCTTAGTTTAGAAAATTAGGAATTGACCCGGCCTTTAGAAAATTAGGAATTGACCCGGCCCCTAGCAAAAATAATTTTATTAAATTGCATAGTATATAGTTATAAGAAGCATTTGCATTAATAGTAATAAAATTTATTATTAATTATTAACTAAGTATTATTTAAAAAAGAAAAAAATGAGACTCGGCTGGGGCTAGTCAGCCTGGCCTTCTTTCTTTTTTTTTTTTTTTTTCTTCTTCTTCTTCTTTCCCCGCTTAGGCCCAACCCATTTTTCCTTTTCCCCTCCAGCCCAGCCCTCACATTGCCCATGTCCTCCCTTACGCCCTGTATGTCTCTGCAAAATAGAGGACACCGTACGCGGCAGCAAGGAGGGGGTAGCCGTCGACGGGGTTGACGGTCGAGGGCAGGTTGGCATGGCAGGCTGGTGGTGGTAGAGGCCATGGGCACCTGCCAGTTGGGGGCCCCGGGGAGGGGGGGGGGGATGGACACAATTGAGCCTTGGCTGACGACCAACCGACATTGCCCCACCATCTCATGCGAACTCCAGTCCTTGTAGCCCTCGTGTTGTGTTGTAGTCAGTATTGTTTGTCATTCGTCGAGGGTCTTGACACTACTTCGAGTCTCGGTTAAGCCGCAAACTTTACAATTCAAGAGTGTACTCCACCCGTTCGATGAAATGCCTTGATGAGATCCATTTTTTGTTCCCCTGTTTCGGCTAAAATCGAGCCACCCATGCTCAGTCTCGACCTGTTGAGGCGTCGTAGTCGAGATGGCCGTGCTTTTGCTCGGCCTGTGGTCACCCATAGAGGTCAGAATTCTGGTGGATTAGGCACCCAAGCGCCGTCCACCATAGCTGTCATTGGAGCGTCGTCGGTTAGGTGAGGGTCGAGCTTTGGGCCTGGCTTAGCTAAGGCGATGGTTGGAGGCACCCTCGACCAGTCGGAGACGAGTGGCGTCGCTTGCTGCGGCCGTCTCCAACGCAGCAAAATTCCTGCAGGCAAGGGGAGACACGAGCCGGGTCGGGCTCGGCTTGTGGGTTTTGCCGGCCAGGCTTGTGTTGTTTGTGGGCCTACTTATTTTGGGCCGAGTTAATTGTAGTTTTTGGGTGGCTTAGTTTAATTATGAGTTAGGGTTATTTTATTGTGGGTCGGGCTTACTTATTTAGGTTTTCTTTTTTGGGTGGGCTCAATTTTGAGCTAGACTAAGCCCGCATATCAGGCCCAATCCGGCTGAGGGCTTGGTGATCTAGGTCGGTCCCGACTTGGACTGGATTCGGAGGTTCCACCCAAGTCCCTATTTTCAGATTGTTTTTTTAAAATTCTTTAAAAAATATTTTTTAAGATATATTTTTAAAATTAATAGCATTAATTTTTTTACAAAAAATTTTCGAAATTTTTTTATTTTTTTAAAATTAGGAAGAAACTTAAAAATTAATTTTTGAGTAGTTTTCTTTAGGGGTGTGCATCAGGAACCGCTTGAAGTGGAAACGCCTGGACCGAACCGAATCGGCTAGTTTTGGGTGGTTCCCAAAGAGGGCGGTTCGGTTCCCGGTTCTCACTTTTGGAACCGATGGCCAATCGGTCCGGTTTAAGGTGGGAACCTGACCGATCGCACCGATCGGACCGGATCGGTTAATATTATATATAATATTTTAAATTTTTTAAGAAACAAACCCTAATTCCTCATAATTTCTCTCATTTTTCATTTTATTTTTGGCCCAAAAAAAGCAAATTTACCGGTTCCACTAGACCGGACCAAAACCAATCAGTCTTAGTTTTCTTTAAATTGTGCAAAAATCTTTCATAAAAAAATTTACTCACAAATTGAAGGGAAAATTGAAAATAAGGTTCTAAAATGCTTTCATTTTCTCACTTGAAGTTGATTTTGTTTCAAATAAGAATCTAAACTGCTCTTATTTTCTTAAATACAGGTCTGAAGTGAACTTTGTTTCAAACAAAAGTTAGAAATGGCCATGTTAGTGGCAAAGAAAGGCCTAACCTCACGAGTTAGTCAAGGGAATTTTCATTTGTTACATTTTTCTTAGAAAATTTTCTTTCCTTTTTCTCTTTCTTTTTTCCATTTTTTTCCCAAAAAAATCAAAAAAAGAATAAAAGGTTAAAATTAAAAAAAGAAAGAAAAAATATAGGCAATACGACTAGCAGCCCCTCCCTAGCCTGGATTTTTTTCTTATTTATTTGTTTTTTTTGTAAGTGTTAGCCTTTTTTGAGTTCGTCTTTTTTGGAAAAAAAAAGGAAATGAAAAAAAGGAAATAAAATAAAGAAATATAAAAGATAGAAATGCCCTTGACCAGGTTGTGAGATTAGACCCATCTCTGAGACTATTATGGCCATTGCAGACCCATTTTTTGAGAAAATGAGGACACTAAAGGTTTTTATCTGGAATTTTTCCAACATTGAATAAGTTCTTAGGGTTTTACAACAGAGCTTTCAATGTTCGTATAGACAAAAGTTGAGTCCTTGTTTGCGCACTTGATTGCGCACTTTCAATATTCTTATTGTTGTTTTCATTTTAGCCTAGTTACGAATGAAACCTTAAGACTCATAATTAGCGAGAAGATATTTGGACATTGTAGTTGGTGACTGAAAAGTGTTAAGTACTAAGCCCAGATTTTCTTTAGTTGTGTAAGAAGTAAAGTATATTTCCATGTCTCACTTGGTTTCTAACCAATCCTAATACGCTAGTGGCAACTCTTCATTTGAAAATCTACATAGCATCAATTTGACTTAACATTGAATTTCTTCACATCGTGTAAGGTATAGATTTGGGAGAGCATGTGCCTAATCGAGGGTCATAGGCTCGTCTTTTAGGCAATACTTTTAAACTTATGTCTTTTACCCTCTAGACAAAAAAGGTAGGTCGTAACAACTAGGCGATTTGATTGGGGATATGGAAAATTTCTTAGTGGACTTAGGCCGAATTTCATTTTGTCAAAAAATATTTTTGTTTGGCAGCGATGATACTAGATATGTGCCTAAAGTGAATGTTAAATGTTTTTGCTGTTAAGAGTTATAAGGAGATGAGTGATTGTTGACCCCTCATTTAGTAGGTTTGGAGTTTGGGAATGAATGTTAATTTTTTGAACTTTTGAAGCGGTGTTTGTTTATAAACTATTATGTATTCTTTAATACTTTAGCACTACATTATTACACACACAACCATGCTATACTCTAGGATAATGTTAAGAAAGATGCAATCTTAAATGTGACACTGCGATGTAGAGATTGCATTTCTTTTCCCTGAAATTTCTTTCCTAGTGTCGCAAGTGTTTATCTTTGTCCACGAGAGTGTGGGACTATAGGATATTCATTTCGACTAAGCCAAAGTTAAGAGGACTCGACACCATAAATGCAAGATTACGACAGGTCAAATCACCCTCTTAGCTTCACTTTGCCAAGCTATCTAGATAGAAATTGAACCTCACTTTTCATGGGCATATCTATGTCATTATCATCAGTTTTTTGGTTAAATAAGTTTTCTATCTCTATGCTTTGCAATTTACTTATTTTTCCATATGTTTCAGTCAATCCATGAGTAGTCTAGGTTAGTTGTGGATTTAATACAATAATCATTTCAATTTGGAAGTAATAGTCATTGAGTCGTTTGAAAAGAAAAGAAAAGAAGGAAACATTTTCAAAGAATTTAATTCCAATTTATGTCTTTGTTTTCCTAAGCATGTCATAAATCATTGTTTGCCTGAGAAATTTCCTATCATTTTCTAGAAAGGGAGAAAAATGGCATAAAAATGGGGAACTTCGAAGCATATGTCAGGTAAACCTTGTTTGCTTTTTTGACTCATTTATTTCATATCTCAAAATATAATTCACTTGGCTTATTACAATAATAAAGCATCTCAAAATGACAAGTCAATTTCCTTTGATGGTAAACCCATTGATTCGATTGATAATCAACAAATCTAGGAACATGCATTTAAAGGAAGACAAAATTGACATGGAGGTAAAGGTGTTCAATACTTCATATCTCAAATCCCTATCCCAAGCCGTTTCCTTGTACATCAATGAGAAATTAGGGATAAGACATGAGAAGATCATCTCGCTTTCAAGGTGAAATATGGGGGCAAATCTCACTACTACTTGTGTGAGATATCAATTCCTAAAGAGTCAAAAGGAGTCCTTAACACTTCTCATGTAAATCAAAGAAAATCACCCTATTTTTAAAAGCAAAAGGGCCAAGAGCAAAAATGTAGCATTCATCAATCGAGGATCAAACTTTCAATTTCGTTGGTTGATTCATGTCTTTTCCCTCAAAATAAGGGTAATCCATGGACACCCGCTTCTAAGATAATCCCTCTATATTTAACACTTCTTACAGAGACAATTCTTTGAACGAATGCTCAAAGTCATGTTTGATGAATTGATCATTATGAAGTGATGAACTTTCTCATGCATAAGGATGCTAAGTTCAAACTGCTCATGTATTTTGAAATGAAATTTTGAATGGTAATTTTGCCTGTATAATTTAACAATTCCACTGAAAGTTGTTAGGACAAACCTCTTTAATGAACGATATGGAATCTATTGAGAATATTAAACGAGACATGTTAGATTGATGAAATGTAAGCTTTTTCTCCATACATGTCCCACATACTAATCCCCAATGAGTCAAGCGAAAAATTCTATGTCGCAAGGTAAGAGGTTTTCTTGTGAAAGATATGATAGTTAAGATGATGAGAGACAGTCCATTTCTTTATCCCAAACACCATAGACAAACCCTTGCTAACTTTTTTGAGCCTAAACACTTGGAGAATTTTTTTTAAAACTATTCTTGTCAAGAACCATCTCACATTAGAGCAAACCAAAGGTAAGTCGGCATTGTAAGGTAAGGAAAAAATAGAAATTTTCTTACTCTTACTTGCATCAATCTTTGAGTGTCTCCATTACAAATGAACTTACACAAAAATTCAAGCGCCTTAGGATGACCAATAGCATTTTTTCTTATATCCTACACACTTCTATCCATTGCATAGCCTAATTGAGCTAGCAATTTCATTTCATATAAACCTAGTCGATAATCATCCCCCATATAAAGGCAAGGTAAATGTCACCATCGCTTGAGTAGCATGATTCGAAGTGCCAACCGAAGGAGAAGACCTTAATAGTCTAATAACATTGTTTTGTTTGAGCTTGTTTAGGCTAGTTCCTAAGGAAAAATAAAAAAAAAATAATGAAAAATCAAAGGCATGAAAAAATAGCATGCCTAGTAAAATAAGGTCGATGCCTATAAAAAAAGAGTTGAAAAAAAAAGAAGGAATAAGTTAGATGATATGAAAAAATAGTGTGCCTAGTAAAAGCAAGACTAATATTCATATATTGAAAAATGGAGTAAAAATAAAGGGAATGTATGTATTGAAATCTCAAAGTCATCCTTAGTGAAATAATAGTTGTCCTTCAAGTCTAGAGTCAATTACTGAATTTTCAGAGCTAATAGAGCATCTATGAAGACAATTCTTGATGGTGAAAAAGAAGATTGGTGATGATAGTGAGATGATCACCAACTCTGTAACCCCTTTACACATTTTTGAGCCTAGGAAATCCTTTCGTTTTTTTTACCCTTAACCTAGCCTATGTTATGTCTCTTACAAAGTTTTTTCAGACTATGGCAGTTGAATTAATGTAGGAATGCATATGTTTGTGAGTATCCTCGAAGAAATGCGAGCAAGATTACTTCTATCTCATTTTATAGGGTTTTTGACTTGTAAACTCAGATATGATTGCAGGGTTTTTCTTTCATTGCCTTGACTTGGAGAGTTCCCTCTATTAAGCCATTAACCAAGTCTACATTATGATCTTAATCAATATCCATTAGATAGGTAAGATCGTATTGTTTGCGAGAAAACTCAGACCCTTATCGACATCATGATGGTGAGATCAAATGATTTAGATATTCTTGCATCAATGGTCGGGAAAAATAGCCTTCCTAAAGAGCAGTGAAAGTCCTTCCCAACCAAAGGTCTCTCATTTAACATATTCAAGAAATTCAAGTTAACATTGAAAATTATCTTGAACGATAATTCTTCCTAGTGAAAATTTGGTGATACAAGCATGGTAGAACCATTATGCATAAAATTGAATTGAATTGGCAAATCTCAACTGAATTGACGAATCCTCGAATGTGCATTCTAGAATAGCCTTGGTTGACTATCTTTTTGATGAATGCATGCATATTTGCTCTAATTGTGTCTAATAGGTAATATTTCCCTTGACATTTGAGTTGACTCGTTATTTGTCCAGAAAACCTTAAATTTTCTTTCTACAGAGAATCGGCATAGGGAGATTTCATAGCCTAAGGCACTTCATTGACCTAGCAAGCTTTTACAACCTAAAGTCTCCTCATCGACCTGGTGAGCTTCTACAGTCTAGAGTCACCTTATCGACTTGACAAGCTTTTGTAGTATGAAGTATTCTATTTTGCACGACGAGCTTACGAAGGTTAGGGTATCTCATCGACCTAGCGTGCTTTTGTAGCCTGGAGTCTTTCTTCAGCATCCTGACGTGTTTTTGGAGCTTGGAGTCCCCCTTTAGTGGCTTGGTTGCTTTCGCAGCCCAGAGTCTCCATCTTCAACAACCTAGTGTGCTTCGACCTAACGTGTTTATGTAGTTTGGTGTCCTTTGTCAACCTGTCGTATTCTTGTAGCCCAGAGTCCCATTTCTTCTACCTAACGTGCTTCTGTAATTTGATGTTCTTTGTCAACCTGGCGTGTTCTTGTAGCCCAGAGTTATTCGTTGACATGGTGTGCTCCTGGCGAGCTTCTGTAGCTTGGAGTCGCCTTCATCGATGTGATGTGCTTGTATAGCCCAAAGTCCCTTTTAATTGATAAGGTGTGCTTCCATAGCCTAAAATCCCTTCTATTTTCAACTAACAATAAAAAAGTATCATTTCCGTGCCCCCAAGTTTACTCTTGCGAACCCTCAAGTAAGTAATGGTAAGTATTCTTTCCAACCTTGCATTAGTATTTGCATCATATTGTCTATTATTGCATTAAAAATGGGTGTGGGTTCATTAGGATCCATGTCCCAACAAAAGATTCATCATAAAATCATAATTTAAGTATCATTTTGTCTTTGAATGTTTGTGATTGTATAGGTATTTTCCAGAGTATGAATGCTTGTGATTATCCAAGTATTCATGTCTTTAAATATATGTGACTGTTCAGGATTTTTCCAAAGTATATCTTTGAATATTTGTGATTGTCTAAGTATTCCATTGTTTTCGAATGCCTGTGATTGTCTAGGTATTCTCCAAAGTATGAATATTTGTGATTATTCAAGTATTCCATTGTCTTTGAATGCCTATGATTGTTTAAATATCTCTAGGGTATATGTTTGAATACCTTGTAGTTGTATAAGTATTCCATTATCTTTGAATGCTTGTGACTGTCTAGGTATTTTTCAGACTATATCTTTGAATATTTGTAATCGTCCAAATTTTTCATTTTTTTTTTTAATGCCGTGATTGTCTAGGTACTCTCCAAGGTATGAATACTTGTGCTTATCCAAGTATTCCAATATGTTGCCCGTGACTATCTAGGTATTTTTCAGGATATATATAAATACTCGTGATTGTCCAAGTATTCTATTGTCTTTGAATGCTCCTAATTGTCCAGGTATCCTCAAAAGTATTCGATTTCTTTTGATTGCCTATGACTAGTCAGGTATCTCTATACTAGTGTTATATGCCTCTAGCAGCACCTAGGCACTTCAAAATTTTCTCCCAAATCATCATGTAAGGTGATGCTTGGATACCTGTCACATAATTTGGACTCCATGCCTTGAATTATTTTATCGCTTTCACAAGGTAAGTAGCTCCAGGTATGTTTTATCCGCTTTAGCATGCATCATAATATATTGCATTTTAGAATAGGACTCATACTCTTGAAAAATATCAATCATATCATTTGCATGGTCAAAATTTAGGCATCAATTTGCCTTTAAATATAAATTCTGCGAGCTCACATTCAAAGATGGGTAATTATTGACCCCTAAGTTTTGACATCTAATTTAGTAATATGTTACATAGAAATTAGTGATTAAACCGATTCTTGAAAAAATAATTTTTATTAAATTGCATAGCATATAGGTATTAGGAGTATTTGCACAAATAGTAATATAATTTATAAAAAAATATTATCATTTATTATTAAGAAAAAAAATGAGACCGAGCCGGGACGAGGCGAGCTTGACCTTTCCTTTTCTCTTCTTTCTCCTCTTTCCTGCCTGGGCTCGACCCATTTTTCTTTTTCTCCTCCGGCCTAGCTCGCGCACAGCCCATCTCCTCCCTGACGCCTTTGTTGGTGTTAATAACGCTAATGATTGGGGAAGCCGGCGCGGCAGGCTAGCAGTGGCAAAGCCATGTCGCACATGTCGGTTGGATTGAAGAGAGGGAGAGAAAGAAGAGAGCAGAGAGCAAGGCCGAGAGTTAAGAGGGTTTGTCCGGTGATGGACACGCTTGAGCCTTGGTCGACAACCCATCGACATTGCCCCTCTTCTCGCACCAAATCCATATTAGGTCCCAGTTCTCTTTGTTTTTTTTCTCTTTTTCCTTGGGACGGGTCAATTTCTCGAGGATCCTGGCTCGAAAGCGTGTGAGATGACCATCGAGCTGGGTAGGGACAAGCACTACCGATGCCCTCCCCATTTTTCTCTTCCCTTTCTCGGTAGCCCCTATTTTCCTTTATTTTGGGCATGCCAGGCCCGACTTGCGGCCGTCCGGCTCATGCAAGCTCTGGTCCCCATAGCCCCTGTATTTTGTTGTAGTTAGTCTCGTTTATCGTCAATCGGCACTATCTCAAGACCCGGTTGAGTCGGAAACTTTAAGATTTAGGAGCATACTCCACCTATTCGATGAAAATGCTCTGATGGGATTTGACTTTCGTACCCTCGTTTTGGCCAAAATCGAGTCGCCTGTGCTCAGCTTTGTTTTGTTGAGGCGGCCGTGCTTTTGCTCGGCTCATGGCTAACGTTGTGGTCGTCCATGGAGGTCCCCTGAGTTTTCGTGGATTAGGCGCCCAAGTGGCGTCGCCGTGGCTATCATCAAAATGTTGCTGGCCATGTGAGGGTTGAGCGTTTGGCCTGGGTCGGCTGAGGCAACGGATGGAGGCACCCTCGGGCAGATGGAGACAAGTGGTGTCACTCCCTATGACTGTCTTCGTTGCAGTGAAATCGCCGTAGGTGAGGGGAAGATGTGAGCCATGTCGAGCCTCGCTTGTGGGTTTGGCAAAGCTCGGGCTTGCGTCGTTTGTGGGCCGGGCCGGCTTATTTTAGGCTAGGTTAATTGTAGTTTTTGGGTTGGCTTAGTTTAGTTATGAGTTAGAGGGTTATTTTATTGTGGGCTGGACTTAGTTTTTTTTTTTTTTTCTTTTTCGGGTCGGTTCAAGTCTAGCTAAGGGCTTGGCGACTTAGGTACCTATTTTCGAATCAAAAAATTATTTCTATAAAGAAATATTTTAAAAATTAAAAAAATAAAAATAAAAATATGATTTTTTTTTCTAAATTTGGGAAAAAGCTTAAAAATTAGATTTTAAGTAGTTTTCTTAAAAATGATTGAAAATCTTTGATCAAAAAATTTTTATACAAAAATTGGACAGCCTCTTAGGGCTTTACAATAGGGCTTTCAATGTTCCTAGAGATAAAGGCTAGGTTTTTTTGTTTGCGCATTTCTATTTCGATTATTAATTGATTGGGCACTTTTAATATTTTGATTGTTGTTTTCATTTTAGCTTGATTAGGAATGGAACCTTAGGACTTGTAATCAATACAAAGGCTGCCTAGACATTGTAGTTGGTGATTGAATAAGGTTAGTTATCAAAAAGGCACTAATTAGATAATTAGTGTAATCAAGTCCCTAACTCGAGATTTTTTGATTTCGTAAGAAGTAAGGTATATTCTCATACCTCTTTTGGGTTCTAGTCGACTCTAATAGGCTAGTAATGACTCCTTATTTGAAAATCCACATAGCATCAAATTGACTTAATATTATATATTCTAATATTGTGTGATGTATGAGCTTGTGAAAGTTCACATAGAATCGAGGCCCATACGCCTAACTTTTAGGTAATATTCCTAAACCTATGTCTTTTGCCCCCTAGATGGAAAAGGTAGGTCGCGATAGCTATATTGCATGTTATTAATTAAATAATCTTTTTTGAAAAACACAAAAATATTGTTGCATTGCATGTTAGATAGATTACATTCGCATTAGTTTCCAATTTAGAATTTGCATATTTAGTAATAATGTAGTAATTTGGAAATTATCTAATTTAGAGTAGGATTTAATCTATATTAATTCCTAGATTAAATTAGGTGATCACAAATTTTAGGTAGTTTTTAGCTTTAAAAGAAAATCAGAAAAAGAAAAGAAAAGATTTATATGTCATATAGAAGTAGTTTAATCATTGCCATGTTACTGCATTATAATTGCCATATCATTGTTGTCGCGCCATCATATTGCCATGTCATAATTTCTATGCATCGTATCCATGTTATGTGCTTAGGCTCCTAGAGACTAGATTGCAAATTATGTTAGATTAGTTTATAATTCTCTTGTCTGTCATAAGAATGAGGTCACATATAAATTGCATTTGGATAATTCATGTCATATGCCATTAGTTTAATAATTCATGCATGTTAAACTTAGACTAAAATTGCATATTGTTTATTTTTCATTAAAAAGAAAATTCAAAAAACAAAAAAAACAAAAAAACAAAAAATCATTGTCATTGCATTAGAAATCATGTTTAGGGTGAGCATGCATCTTTAGTTAACATCTTGCAAAGATTGAGAAATTAATTATAGTGAAGTGGGTTTTTTTTTTTGAGTTGTTTAGATCTTTTCCCTATTCTTAACAATTCATTTGTTGCTTTGATTATTGAGTGTTACATATATGATTTTGCACCTCCATGATCATCCACTGCATGCTCGTGGCTTAAGTTAAAAGTGACTAAGACTGCCGCAAAATATTTTTGAAATAAAAAGACAAAGTATTGAAAGGGTGTTAGATTTATCTAGTGTAATTAAGTCTCTATATTCATAAATCTTTGGTTCGTATAAGGAAAGAGCTATTGCATACTTTACTTAGAAATCTAATCAACATACTAATAACTGATTAGTGGTGACTCTTGAATAAATTGATTTGGATGTTAAGTTAATTACATTAAAACCCAAAAGTTGTGGTTGGTATGAGCTTGCGCGAGCACGTATTAAATCTTGAGTTTAGTAATCCATTGACTTTTCTTTTGGTGGTTCATTTCTAGGAAGGTTGTGATAGACAGCTATAGCAACCGTGGGCTCTACATGCTATACCTCGCCACAAGTGTTATCTGTGTCGATTATTATGCTAGTACCTGTTACCTTAGAAGTTTTTGGTTGCAACTCCTCCTTAAGTTAAACGTCGTTCAAATCCGTATAATGTAGCTATAAACACCGTTGTCCATTAGTACTAAAGACCCATCAAATGTAACTTCTTTGTTAATAATAGATGAATTTAATTCCAGCGCCATAACTGATAACTCTACTCATCTTGTGCATAACCTAGGAACATTCACTTTCTTGCCCTCCCATTGAGCTCTCCATCACTCACTCTAACATAACATAAGCAAACAAAATATTCTTAAAGTAAAATAATTAGCAGTGTAACCTGACCATAATTCTTCAAGAGTTTGGCATCCAATTATAGTTGGTAAATATCTATTTATCAGGTTTCTCACCGTACTAAGTGCATCCACCAAGAATTTCATAACCATACTACTGTTAGAGAGTATTTCATGGATAGTCTATACTAATGCTTTTTTCATCTGTGACATCCTGAAATTTCGGCCTTAGAATTCTGCTTAAGCTTGTGCTTGTCAGCAGAAGAGGAATCGGGATAGGTGGATCGTCCGATGGGCTTTGCACACGGGCTAGGCGTGTGATGGCCTAGTGGGCCTAATTTTGGGCTGAGTTTGGACTTGAGAGAGGATGGTGGACCGTGAATAAAGCCCGTGGGCTGGACGTGTGTGGAAGGCCCGGTTAAGGAGGATAAATGCCGAGATTTTTGGCCAAGGTTCATCTTGCGCGAATTCGAGTGACTTCGAATTTCGATGGTGTTTTCTTGTAACTCAATTAGTGATGTTGTGGTGTATATGAAATTAATGGTGAATGTAAGATCCTTGGGGATTAGAAATTGTGACTTGAAGATGTGTGCAATCCCACTAAGTTTTTGGTTATGTTATAAGTGGAGTATCTTGGAATAAAGTTGCTTGATTGTGCCTAGTATTGGAGATGGCCGAATTCTTTTGGCTAGGATAAGGATTAGTTTTACTTTGTTTAGATTAAGCTTTGTTTAGGGCATGTAAGCCAAGTGGAAAAGGACAAAATCTAGGATTTTCTTGCAATAGGTTTTGGCTTCCTCATGCAAGTTCCGGTTCTCCCCCTTCCCCCAGCCAAAACTTCAACCCCCAAACCTCATGATGGCCCTAAAATTTCCTTAGCCAATCTCCTCCTTTGCATGGCTGCAGCAAGGGAAAAATCCCTAAGAAAAGCCATCATTTTTCCCCCTAACTTCTTTTTTTATTTTCCCTTCTCATTTGTTCTTCTTCTTCTTCCTTCTTCCCCTCACTTGCTCGACGCCTCCCTCTCTCATTTTCTTCTTGTTTCCTAACTGTTCGTCGAAGGACTAGCGACCGGAGAAGTAGCTAACCTTCAAGAGAGCTCAAGAAAGTAGTTTTTGAGTCCTAAATTTGGTAAGGGAATAAGTTAGGTATTAAACTTCGACATCCTCTCAATGCTTGAGGGTGGATTAGTTCGATCTAGTGGATTTTTGGGTTATAGGAGGTAGATCTTTGGATGACTTTAGCTTGCATGTATGTTGTGATGTGTGAGAAGTATTGCATGTGAGTTTCTTGAAGGTTTTTGGTTACTAAGCTTGCAAGAGACGTGCTCATAGGAGCTGAGGTTGGATTTTTCTCAAGATCTGTTTTACTAGACCTCATGTGTTTGTTGTTTTCGTGGATTGGAATGTGCTACGAATTTGAGGTTGCTTTCTTCCGGAATTATGTTTTAAACATCTTTATTTATGACATATATTTTACTCAAGATTTTTAGGATTTAAAGGAACAAGATTTCAGCTTCATTGCATGCAAGTCAGAATCTCGTTTTATGCTGGAATCCGTGATCTTTTGGTGTTCAAAGAATTTTTATCAACTCTTGAGATTCAATTTTCAAAAGGGTTTCTTCATGAAAGCTGTTTAGTATATCTTGAAGTTTAACATAGTCAAATTTCAGAGCAAATGGCTGAGTTGTGGATTTCAAACCAATCTGGTTTTTGAAAATGTGATTTTTGGACACGGGAACAGTTTTGATAACTGTTTGAGCGATTTACTGCTCCTATTCTAGAAAGAACTGGGTCAAAGTCTCTTCATGAAAAATATTTTTTTAAGTGTTCTTTAGAACATATTTAAATTTGAGAATTTTCTCAACTCGTTTGGTTATGTTTCTGGGTTTAATCCTAGAACTGTGCGTGTGGACTCGGTTTCTACCGGTGAGGGCCAGTTGTGGTCTTGTTACTGTTCTTGGTGTTTTGCTTGCTGGAAAATGTATATTTGGTGATTTTAGATTATTTTGGCACGCTGAGAACCTATGCTTGATGGCTGTGCACAAGTGGTGCTTATTATGTGTGCGAAATGAAGTGGAATAGGCTTAGAGGTGGTGAACGGCAATTTTGTTTAGTGCATGTTGTTGCATTGTGATCTTGGCACATTGATCATGCTGTGTGTTGATACATGTGTGTGTTGGTAGTGTTACAAGTGTGCCCTAGTGAAAGATTGTGATGTGGTAAAATGTGTGAATGAATCAAATTAAGAGATATTATATCAGTCAGCGTTCTGATGATGCCCCCGGGGAGTGGGGATGCCCCAAGCTGTGTGGTTTGGGATGCCTCAATTGTGTTGACACCTGATTTTTAGTCGACGCATCATTAAAAGAGATGAATCCAAATTTAGGGTCAATTTTGAGAGAGTCGCTCGGATGTATTCTAATTTAGTCGATTTGGCGTGTTCAAAGATTAGAAAGCCCAGCTAAGGTATTTCAATTTACGTAATTCGACTTGGCCCATTTTAGACTAGAGTGCAATTGAAGTAATTGAGCTTCAATTTGGTCAATTGAGGTTCAATTAAAAATATGAGTTTAGCTTGTGGCCTCACTTCAAAAGGAATTCAATGAAATTGAATATTTTGTACACAATTAGTCGACTTGAGATAGCTCAACTGCATCTCAGTTGAATTGATTCATATAGAAATATTTGATTTCGTTTAAATTAGGCAAAACCAGAAAAAATAGAACAAAATTCGGACAAAAAGTCAACCTAGTCAACCTGGCGTTGACCAGCGTTGACCAGATTTGACCGGCGTTGACCGGCGAATTTTTCCAGCCATGTTTTGGCCACACCATCTGCTGTCCCATTTCATGGCCAATGCATCCACGCCCTTTATTTTCAAAATTCCAATTTTGTTATGGATTTTACGAAATTCGCAAATTGACCTTGCATGTTATGAAAATTGCAAAAAAAAAAAAAAAAAAGACCACAATTAGTTCACAATTGACCATCACCATTCATTAAGAATGCATCGTGGCCATTGAAATGGGCATGTGCTCAATTAGTATGCTTTCAACAAATTTAACAAATCAATTATCTAAAGAAGACCAAATCTTAGCATTTGGATTAATCCAAGGGCTAAGATTTGCTCTTGCCCATGACTACATAACCAACTTTCCCTCCAAATTTTGGAGGGGGCCTCATTTTCAGATCTACTTTCTCAGACTAAAGAACTCTCTCTCTCTAAAATTCTCTCTGGGAATCTCTCCACTCGAGTTATTCTCTCTTGGGGACGCAATAGCGTCACGCATTTTTTCTATTCGATTGTTCTTTGACCCCATCAACAAAAACCGAAGAAGAAAATTCTCTACTAACTCTCTCTCTTCAAGGATGTTATGGGTGGACTTCTGCAAGTCTGTGCAGAATTTCTCCACTCATGGCCTCTTCGTGGATTTAGTCCACTCATTCCTTCAATGGAGGCGACGGATTTCGTTTTTATCGAAGGGAACAATCGAGATCTTCACGAGTTTCGTTGCACAATCCAATGAGATTATCCACAACTGAAATCAGAACAAACTGAGATTCTAGATTCGGCTAAGTCTTCTCTATCTCTACTCGTATATTTGTTGTGCTTGGACTCTGATTACATCAGATTTTGTTGACATCGATCTCTGTGATTTCGTTAATTTTGTTGAAGATGAAGCTGAAAAAAGGCTTGTAGATTGCAATTATAAAGAAGTGGCTGCGATCATCAAGTTTAAAGCTGAGACGTCCGTTGATGAGTCTCGCGATCAGTATTTTCAGCAAAGTCTAGCGGCTACGATGCACCGATGTGTTCATCTCCGAGTGTTGATCTAGAAAAAAAGATTAAAGAAGAGTGATCATGATCTGCAAAAGTCATAAATCAGAGCTTGAAGATCGGTGCTAAACAGCTCTTATACCAGAATCTGACTATGCGTTCCTCACGTTTCGTGGTCCTCGAAGCAAAATCAGAGCTAAGCGCTCCATTTCCTTTTTCTGTTGTGATTACAGAACAAAATAGATTTTGACTTTTCACTGATTTCGATTTTTTTTTTTTTTTTTTTTTAAAATAGCGGTTTCGTAGTTGCTGAATGAGGACATCTCCGAAGGCATGTTCTTTGCTAGTTCAATCGAGGTAAGTGCATTGAATTTCCTCTTAATAGCGTTCGATGAGGCGAGAGCTTCTTGTGTCGTGACTCATAATTGACAATGAAGGTTCAGGGCCAAGATGCATTGCAAATCTGATTAAAATCAATGCTTGTATGATCTGGAATTGATTATAGTTGGATTCTGAGATTATGTGATTTTCGAGTTTGGATGAGTGACTTTTTGTTTTGGCTTGATTGATGCCTTAGATGAGTTTATTTCAACTCGAATCCTCTTAGGCTTAGATAATAGATATCCCGAGCTTCGAAACGGTGTGGTCACACGCCCAAAACGACCATCGTTTGGCCCTCCAAAAACACCTCCAAAGATTAACGATTCTGCAGTAATTATTATTATTATTATTATTTTTTTTTTTTTTCGGTTATGTTTCGGTTCCACCTTCTGACTTTGTTATTTTTGTGCCGAATTTCATGATCATTTTTTGATAAAATTTTCTTCATAAGTTTTGTTCCAAATCACGTCATTCATCTTTTGTAATTTTTTCATGATTTTTGGATGTGTTTAACTAGGTCTGATCTACTTAGATCTAGGCTTAGGCAATCTGTTCCATATCGATATCTGTTTTTGCTATTTTTGTGCTGATTTTTGTGTTGAGTTCTAGAACAACTTTTTTTGATAAAAGTTGCTCGTAAAAGTGTTGTGCATCTTCTGTATTTTTTTTCAAAATTTTTGGACATGATTAGGTAAGTCAAAATTGCTTAGATTTGGACATAGGTCAGTCTGTCCTATATTAGTTCGAGATTTGTTTCAGTGAATCTATGTTTTTGCTATTTTTGTGCGAATTTTTGTGTTGAGTTGTGGAACAACTTTTCTTCATGAAAGTTTCTCGTGCAAGTGTTGTGCATCTTCTATATTTTTTTTTTTCAAAATTTTTGGACATGATTAGCTAGGTCAAAATTTCTTAGATCTGGACATAGGTCAGTCTATCCTGCGTTAGTCCGAGATTTGTTTTGATGAAATTGAGTCCATAAATGCACCTATTTGGACTCAAATCCTTCATGAAAGTTGAAATACATGATATATATGTTCAATTGATGCATGCTTTGCAAGGTTTTTACTTTGGCAATGTGAATTAATTGCATGCATTAGAGTAAAATGTACTACAGCAACATGTGTTAGACATATAGTGTGATCTGTTTTGCCATTTTTGCCATGATTCATACGATCTTAATTGAATTTCGATCTCTTAACAAAAAATCTTCATCACCGTATGCTCTATATGCGAGATTTTTGGTAGGATTTATGCATGTCTTGAGGATGGCTGAAATCATGTTTGTTTTGTAAACTCAATATAGAAATGAAACCTTGGCATATGTGCACATTTCCATGCTTATTTGAGTCATCTAAGGATCAAATCTTATAATCATGCTTTCTTGACAATTGAATCGCATGTTACAAGATTTGCATACGTGTTTAGGTCATGTTATTTGAGTTTCATCTTGCACATCAAATTGTCTCACAAAAAGTGTTCGTCACACTTAGAATTCCCAAGCATATAATTAGGAATCATGAATCATCTCATAATGTCATTTAAATTGTATGACATTTTGCATGCCAACTTAGGATATCCAAACTTTCCGTCGCATCCAATCCTAAGTCTCGTGTGATTTCTTCATGCCATTTGGGAATTATTTGAGTGATTTTAAGGTTTCAAATGAGTGCTTTTGTTTTGTTTTCTTAATTACCGATACTCGCACTTTTAGAGATCTTGATTTTAGGATACCAAATTGACCTAGTTTGGACTCGAGCTCATCGAGGAAGATATCATAATCTGGATAAGGGATCAAATTTGGACCCCCGTTTTAACTTTTGTTTGGACAGACCTTTGATATTTTTGTTCCATTTTTTCTATTTGGAATATGAACTTGGTCTCTTAATGAAACTTGCTTGTCATCATGTTGGCTATGTTGTGTATCAATTTGATAATTTTTAGACATGTTCTAAAATGACAAATTCTCGTGACATTAGCTGAAGGTCTTGTTGTTTTGGCAAATTTCTAATGTGTTATTGCTTGTTATTTGATTTTTGTAAAATCATGTGTACATTTTTTGAGAAAGCTTTCTTCATGAAAGTTCTTCATTATCATGTCATGCATATTAGGAAATTTTTCCATAGTTAGCTTGTCCATGGGTATTACTCAATTTTGCCGTCCTTATAACTTGTTCTGAAATTTCCTGATATAAATATGATTGTGATTGTTTAGCTATATCTTTTAGGTTAGTTTGTGCGTGAAATTAGGACATGCCATCTTCATGGAAATTGTTCTAAAGGCTTTGACCTTTTTGGTTAAACAACTGGTCTTTTCAAATTGCATCTGCGTTGTTAGATCAGAATTCACATCAGCAATCCTAAATATGATTTCTAATTAACACGCAATTTCTTTTTTTTTTTTTTACTTAATTAATGGAAATCATGCAATACGCAATGCAATGTAACTAAATGACCTAATTCTAATGACATGCAATTTCTAATTAAATGGACCTAATAACAATCTCTAAATGACGTGCATTTCATGGGCCTAATTCTATATGACGTGCACATAATATTCCTATTCTCCTAAAAAATGCAATCTATCCTAGAGAATGAAATGAATTTATTCTAAGACAATTTTTTTTGTATTTCTCATGAAATTCGAAATTAAGAAAAATGCAAAAATTATCTATCTAGATTAAGATTCTATTCAACTTATATTAAGGATCAGTCAGACTAAATCCTAATTTAAACTAAGATATTATCTTAACCTAGCAATCTTTAACCTAAGATGCAATCCATCTAGAAAATCAATCTAAACTTAAAATGAAACATGCAATTTTATCCTAATATGCCATGGCGTACAAAGATTGCCCTAATTCTACATGATGATTTTTTTTTTTTGTGTTTTTTTATAAAATTCGAAATTAAAGTTGACACATAATTAAACGTGCAATTTAAATGAAAGAAAACTAACATCCTAAATGAACGCATTTTTTATTTATTTAAAAAAAATCGAAATAAGATTGCAATTCTAAATATGCAAGATAACCCTAAGACTAGGAATATTCTAAAACGAACCTAATCCTAATTCAATTTTTTTTTGGATTTTTTTGCTTAAAAGAACAAAACCGACTCAATCGACACAACGGCAAATCAGAGCAAGATAAGATTGATGTCCAAAAATCGACGAACCATATCTCGCGCATGAGATCGGGTTGGTCAATTTTAAATAAAACCGCGAATCGAATCTCGAGCATGAGATCGGATTGGCGATTTTTCGTGCGATTGCGAGTCGGATTTCGGGCATGAAAATCGGACTGTCAATTATATGCACGTTGTGAAATTAGGGATTAATCCCCGAATTCATGAGAATTCAAAATATTTTTGGATATGGCAATAACGAACAAATATTCAAAATAAATTGCGATCCCATGGATCGGGTAATAAAATATGAGAAACTCAAATCAATCAAGAATCTCGATATTGTGCAGATAAATTTTCCAAATTGGGATGGCGACTCGCAACCGCGGACCAGTGGCAAGGGGCTCACGAATGGCGGAGGCTACACGGCTCGCGGTGTGGGCGAGCTCGCGGAGATAGAGCTTGCGGCTAGTGATCTCGAAGGAACACGGAGGGTGCTTTTTATTTGGCTTCATCCACAGCCGATCCCACCGAACTTTGTCCACATACTTCTCTTCTTTTTCGTGCGCTGCCTAAATTCTCATCATCGTTCAATTAATGCGGTTTGACTGCACCGACATACGGTTCCGCTAGGACAGATGGATGGCAGTGCTTGGCTCGACTAGGAACTGCAAAGAAAGACCAGTATTCGTCGTTGCTGGGGATTCTGGTTTCGCTGCAAGGACGTGGCTTGGAAATCACACTCGGAATCATCGAGAGCGGAGTCAATTCATTTGCGGTGGAATCCTTTCTTCAGACGTGTGGATGTGTTCTCTGCTTCTTTGATCAGCACACATCTTTATAAATTTTTTTAATGTACCCACCGCCACATGTTGCTTGGATGAGCGTCAAGGTGGAGCAAATTGTAGGATTGAACTGCTGGGACTCGTGGCTCGCGGATGCTTCATCGAGAGGGATCACGACGCAGCTGAGGATGCTAGTGCAGCAGCTCGTCCCGGTGGTGGTCTCGCAGTGTGGGGCAGTGTTGCGAGCATGAGATCGTGGCGATGTGGCTGGCGGGACTCACATGGCAAGGGAATCTCGACCAAGCTTGGTGGAGCACTCTATCTCTCTCTTATCTCACGTGTGTGTCTCTGTGTATTCAGAATTGCTCCCCCTCAATGTGGCCGTATGTATCAATATGTATGGTCTTCTTCCTTGAAACTCTACGCCTTTTTCTTATATAGGCAACCGATTAGGTTTTTTAATTTTTTCCAAATCGATATCCACGAAGATTTTTTTCAAATGCAATATTCACTTTTCCGAACGCAATATTTGTTTACACTTGCCCTATCCGAAAAAATTCCATCATATCTCGAAAAATTTCAAATTCCTATTTTCAAGAGATAATTCCCGATTATCATAAAAACAGGCTTGGGCCAATTCGCTCGCTTCATGGGCTTAGTACGGGCTGTTAAGTTAAAGCTCGGAACCACGAAATCAAACCCATCTGTCATCGACCTAATGTAAATGCAAATTAAAATAAATGCACCTATATGCTATGCAATTAATTAATTAACTAATATTTTTTAGGGGTTAAAATTAATCCCTAATTTTTTTATGTGATAAATGACTAAACGGGTCGCCAAAATTTAGGTGTCAACAGCTGCCCCTCTTTGAAGGTGAGCTCGAAGAGGTTGCCTTTAAAGATAAATTGAGACCTAAATTTTGACTATGCACATGCATTGAATGATTTTTGAAAGAGATTTTTTTTTTGTTTTTGATTTTTTTTATTTTTTTGATTGATTTTTTTTTGGAAATGAATTTCATTTTAAAATGTAATTCATATGATGCATGGAAATGCTAACGCAAATGCATGATGCAGAAAGAAAGAACGTACTTATAGTCACCTACCAATCAGTGCAGTAGAGCATCTTAAGGTACATGATAAATTCCCATTTACTCACAAGTACCAAACTCTCACTCAGGTTCCCTGAAGAGTGTAACGGGCAATAGATTGAGACATTGAAATTGAGAAGAACATTCACATCCGAAGTGAAATGTTTAGCGAAAAGAATTGAGACATCCAGATCCAGATTGGGATGTCAAGATTTTTTTAAAAGCTCGAAATACCTAGATCCAGACTAAGATATAACGAGAAAGCTCGAAAAACATTCACATCCAAAGTGAAATGTTCATCGAAAAGAATCAAGACATCCGGGTCCAGACTAAGATGTCAAGATATTTGAAACTTGAAATACCTAGATCCAGACTAAGGTATAACGAGAACGATGGAAGAACATTCACATCCAAAGTGAAATGTTCAACGAAAATAATTGAGACATCCAGATCCAAACTGAGATGTCAAAGGAACCTACCTAGAACGACTTACCTTCAAAGAGGATAGAGTAATTCGAGATAGTTTGTGTTACATGTCCAGGACCCGTACCATTCTACGGTCGCCCAGAATAGTAACATGGCTTTGTAAAGAGACTGCTTTCCCAGGACTCGTACCATTCTACGGTCGCCCAGTATGGCAGTGCTTGGTTGTGTCTAGGACCCATACCATTCTATGGTTGCCTAAACGGGAATTTACCTTCCAGGATCCATACCATTCTACGGTCGCCTGAATAGGGAAATAAATGTTGTCTAGGACCCGTACCATTCTACGGTCGCCTGAACTGGGATTGAATCTGGAGAAAAATCTTTGGGGACAACTCAATCGAGTGTCGATTAAAAGGGACTCTGGGTTATAAAAGCACGCCAAGTCAATATAAATGGACTCTGGGCTACGAAAGCACGCCAGGTCAGAAATTCCGGGCTACGAAAGCACACCGGTTCGATTAAAAAAGGACATCGGGCTACAAAAGCACGCCGAGTCGATGAAAGGGACTTTGGGCTACGAAAGCACGCCAAGTCAAGAATTCCGGGCTACGGAAGCACGCTGGGTCTATTAAAAAAGGACATCGGGCTACAAAAGCACGCCGAGTCGATGAAAGGGACTCTGGGCTACGAAAGCACGCCAGGTCAATATAAAGGGACATCGGGCTACAGAAACACGCCGAGTCAATGGACACTGGGCTACGAAAGCACACCAGGTCAATATAAAGGGTCATCGGGCTACAAAAGCACGCCGAGTCGATGAAAGGGACTCTGGACTACGAAAGCACGCCAGGTCAATATAAAGGGACATCGGGCTACGAGAGCACGCCGAGTCGATGAAAAGGACTCTGGGCTACAAAAGCACACCGGGTCAATTTAAAAGGACGGCTTGACCGAGTCAAGTGTCGAGAATGGGTAGAGATATACTTACCTGATGATATCTCTGATTCTTGGGGATATGTTTTCTAGAACTTAGATATCCTGGGGAGGTCTCTCACCTCCTGGTAGAAATAAATTTTGGAACATCAAGGATGCACCTTGAATGTTCATGATGGTTTCTCATCTCCTAATATCATGAGGCATTTTGAAAGGAACCTGAATGTCAGGAGCTCTTGGGTCTTTGAGAAAACATTATCTGTCAGACATGATTAGAACAAAAATGCATTCACCAAAGAAATAAGCAATTAAGGCTATTCTGGAATGCATACTTCAAAATCTACTGAAACTTTTTTCAATTCAATCAAGGTTCATGCATAATGACTTTTGCATCACCCAAATTTCCACTAGAGAGAATTATCGTTTAAGACAATTTTCACTCATGACATGGATTTCTTAAGAATACTAAATGAGAGGCTTTGGTTAGAAAGGACTTTCACTCACTCTCATTTAGAATGGCTATTTATGAGAATCATTCAATTTTATCATATCGACACGGGTCCGAGTATTCTCGCAAGCGGTACGATCTTACCAATGTGAGAGGTCTTTAATAGGGACCATAATGTAGGCTTGGTCAATGGCTTAACAAAGGGACTTTTGAGTCAAGGCTATTGAATGAATAATCTTGTAATCATCTCCGGGTTTACAAGTCAAGAACCCTGCAAAATGAGAAAGAAATAATCTTGCTCGCACTTCTTCGAGCGATGCTTATAAACATATGAACTCCTACGTTAATTCAAGTGCCCTAATCTGAAGAGACTTTGTAAGGGACATAACGTAGGTTGGGTTCATGGGTTGAGAAATGAAAGATTGTTAGGCTCAACGATGTGTATAGGGTGAGAGTTGATGATCATCTTGGCATTGCCCCCAGTTTTCTTTTTCACCACCGGGGATTGTCTTCATGAAGTGCCCCATTGATTGTAAAAACTCAACATTTGAGTTCTTTGAGTATTACTCTATTGGGATTCAATTCTTACAATTGACAGTCACCTATCTTGACTTTCTTTTTCATCTATGGGCATTGGCCTTGCTTTTACTAGGCACAACTCTTTTTCATGCCCCTAATTCTCATGCATTTTTTCTTCACTTCTTTTCATGGGCATCGGCCTTGCTTTTACCAGGCACACTGCTTTTTCATGCCCCTTAGTTCTATTTTGAATTCAATTCTTGCGCACAATGCATGCGTCAAGCAATCACACTTTGAATGACATTCAAACCTTTCAAGAGTCTTCATGTGCCTTTTGCCTTGCCCCAGTGTGGGGGATGATCATCAACTGGGTTTAAAATAAATGAAATTGCAAGCTCAAGTGGGCTATGCAAATGATATAAGTGTATAGGATAGAGAAAGAAATGCTCTTCGTCATCCTAAGGCACTTAAATTAACACATGAATTCAATGTAATAGCACTGCTTGAAGATTGATGCAAGTGAGAGCAAGAAAATTTCAATTCATTTTCTTCACCTTATGATGATGTCTTATCTTCCAATTTGCCCCAATGTGGGGTGGTTCTTGACAGGGGTAATTTGAAAAGAATATCCATAAGTGTATGGGCTCAAAAGGGTTAAGCAATGGATCACCTGTAGTGTTTGAGATAGAGAAATGAATTGCCTCTCATCATTTCGGGTGCCGTACCTATTGCGAGAGAACTCTTTACCTTATGGATATGAACCTTCCTACACTCATCTTACAAGTGTATGAATATGGGACTGTGTATAGGATAGGGTTTGCCTTTCATCATCCTGACTCGTCTCATTTGGTATGCTCAATCAATTCCACATCATTCATTAAATTAGTCAATCTTGATGTTCTTTAGCGGAATTGGTGGATAAAACATGTAAGAGTCATCATGCAAAATCTTTTTAAAAAAGAGCTCAACAGCTTTATGCATGAAAAATTGTCAACTCCAAAACAAACAGTTTTCCACACTGCAAAATGATTTTAAGCATTCATTCAAGGATTCCTCTACAATGGGATTGCCTCAGCAGTTGATGTCTTTGGATTGTCCTTATTATTCAAGACTGAAAATCCACTTTTGCCCTAAAATCTGTCATGCCCACAATCTGTCACATTAACTCCTTAGAAATGTGTCCTTGACAGTTGGGCCAATTGCAACCTAGTGTGCCTTTTTCAGATACCTTCTCATCAGACTGAAAACGTGATGCTCTGAAACATGAAGTAAATGAGTCAGAAAATTAAACAGTGCTGACCTAAAGCATGCTTTAGGAAATGACTTCAAAAATGATTTTTTTTTGGAATTTTTTTGGATGAGGAAACATGAAGAAGCCTAGTCCTCAGAATTTCTCCATGGATGATATTTTCTTTTCATTGTTGGATATCGTCACCGGGCTGGTTTGGTGCACCCCATCATGTCCTCAAAATTTGAAATAAAATTGTAATTTCATTGAATGGAATCAAATGAGTTACATTATTGGAACGGAAAATGCAAACAAGCCAAACCCTAAAAGCGAAAGCGATAATTGAAATTTCAAAAAACAGAAAATCCTAAACAAAACTGGAAGTCCTAGAAGATAAGAACTTCTTCACTCAGTGACAGCATTCGCGTCTCCATCATGGTTGGGCAGAGGATTTTTCTAATTACTACTGAAGGAGAATGCCTTTGTATCCAAAAGATCTTGGACCTTATGCTTCAAAACATAGCAATCATCAGTGGAGTGACCAACCTCTCCCATGTGATAGTCACACTTTTCGGAGGAATTATATGCAGGATAATGCTCGGGATTTGGTCGCTTCGGCTCAGTAGAGATTAATTCCTTCTTTTGGAGAATAAGCAAAACTTTGGATAGGGGTCCTGGAAAAGGTGTAAATTGTCTTCTAACATTACGTCGTCGACCCGAGAGCTGATGTCCTCCACCTTGTTGCTCAGTAGAAATCTTAATTACCGGAGCACGATTGGATGTATCACGATTCGGTTGAGAGTAGGCCATATTAATCTCAACTTCAGGATCCTTCTCCTTCTTGGTAGAAAATCTCTTGTTAGATGGCTTAGTAAACCACCCTTCTCTTATCCCCATCTCGATCTGTTCACCCACCAGGATAAGTTGGTTGAAGTTCTCAACGTACGTGCTAGCCATCCGGTTGCGGAACTCAAATGGGAGAGTCTTGACAAATAACTTCATCAGCTCCTTGTTAGTTGGTTCAGGAGTGATTTGAGTCGCCAGATTTCGCCATCTCACGGCATACTCCTTGAACGACTCGCTTTTCTTCTTTTCCATCTGCTCCAGGTTTTCTCGGGAAGGTGTGATGTCCATGTTGAACTTGTACTGTTTGAGGAAAGCGTCAGCCACTTCGTTTCAGGTGTCGATGAGGTTCACATTTTTCATCACGTACCATCTTAGTGCGGGTCCAATCGAACTTGCATGGAACGATTGGATCATGAGGGGCTCATTTTTGACGTGCTGGGCCATGCGCACGTGGTACATCTGCAGATGAGATTTTGGGCAAGATGTACCGTCATATTTCTCAAACTCCGGCATTTTGAACTTGCTCGGCATTTTGACCTTCTCATAGACCGAGAGGTCGAACGGGAGTGAGCTTTGTGACTCCTGCAGCTGTCTCACTTTCTCTTCCAGCTTCGCAACACGCTCATCCCAATCTAACTTGGGAAAGCCATCAAGCTTGGCCTTTCCAACAAGGACCGAGTCATCTTCCAGCTCGGGCATGTCGTCGTCAATCATTTGAACCTTGTTTGCTTGCTTCGGGATAACTACTTCAGGAAGAGTGGGTGCAGGAGTCGGGTTCGCTCAGAGAGATTGGATTTGAGTTGTCATGAGTTGCATAGAGGTGAGCAACTGTTTGAGTTGGTCTTCCACGGCGACATACGATCACACATTTCAGTTTGGTCGGCCATCTTTGCTCTCGATCGTGTAATGATGGGCGAACGTGGAGGATCCGTTATCACCTAATGTAAATGAATGAAAATATGTAAGTATGAGGTGTAATGAGAGAGCCGATCCATGACAACAATCTATTTTTTAGTCAAGAAAAGTACACATACGAAGATGATTTCTTAAAAATGGATTAGGAAAACAAAGACATAGATGCCCTAGTAGGGACGAAATTTCCTAAACAAGAACTAGGAAGAGTTAAGACACAAATTGAAAACAAATTTCCAATTTTTTTATTTTCTAAATGATTCATTGCATAGCAATTTCCTCATTTCATTCCTAATTGACAAATGAATTAAATCAATGATCGATCTAAATTGTCATGGACCGACCAAAAGTATGACGAAATAAATGGCATGGTATAGAGATAGAAGACTTACTTCACCAAGGAAAATTAATGGCAATCACATAAACATGCGCATGGTAAGTGAGGCTCGATTTCTAATATATAAGGCTTATCAAAGTGGAGCCACAAGGATGATCGAACTAGCCATGGGCGTGTGGACTATGTCGGGTCCTCATGACTCCGGCTTGGTCGAAGAGCCGACCCAGGTCGCGGGCATGCAGACCGAGGTGGGTACTCTTGACACCATGAAAGAAACTTCGGAATTGAGATGGGCGACTCGTACCGCGAGCATGCGGTCAGAGTGGTATCCATCTCAACACCATCCTAAATGATCCTATGCGGCCCAGGTCCGGCGGCAGGTTGTGTATGCAAAGTGTAGTGATAAATGCAAAGCATGCACAACAGTTTAAATCAAGCAATACTTCATATATGAAAATAAACCATACATTCCTACACCTCCCTGCAAAACAAATGTCAACAAACACTTCCCCTTATACCTCCCATCCTGCAAAAACATTTAACACCTTAAAGGTTAGGGGCGTACCTGGGATCCTTGCTGCCAAACAAAAACATTTTTCAAAAAAGAAAATTGGCCTAAGTCCACTAAGAGTTTTAACTCAAGTCCCCAGTGGAGTCGCCAAGCTGTCGCGACCAAATTTTTCGGGGAGTAAACCACCTAGGGTTTGGTTAATGGATTGTTAAGCCTAGACTTAACTCGGGCTCTCCCAAGCCCATACCAATTTGCGACTTAGGTTGAAGTTCTTAACATGCAAATGATTTTCAATCAGGAGTCGCCACTAATCTATTTTTTGGTGGGTCGATTAGAAACCTAAGTAAAGTAACGGGAGATTTACTTTACTCCTACGAACCAGAGACTATGGGTACGGGGACTTGGTTACACTAGATTTCTCTAATGCCCTTTCGGTACCATTTCATTTTATTTTCAAAAATGTTTTTGCAAGCAGTTTGGATCGATTTTAATTTACTTTCCCAACATGTGAGGTGATCACACAGGTGCGCAAACCACCAATTTAACACCCAAGAAAGCAGATAAATAAAACGCAGAACTTACCTTATAGCAACGAAAGCATCTGCGTTGTTAGATCAGAATTCACATCAGCAATCCTAAATATGATTTCTAATTAACACGCAATTTCTTTTTTGTTTGTTTTTACTTAATTAATGGAAATCATGCAATATGCAATGCAATGTAACTAAATGACCTAATTCTAATGACATGCAATTTCTAATTAAATGGACCTAATAACAATCTCTAAATGACGTGTATTTCATGGGCCTAATTCTATATGACGTGCACATAATATTCCTATTCTCCTAAAAATGCAATCTATCCTAGAGAATGAAATGAATTTATTCTAAGACAATTTTTTTTGTATTTCTCATGAAATTCGAAATTAAGAAAAATTCAAAAATTATCTATCTAGATTAAGATTCTATTCAACTTATATTAAGGATTAGGTCAGACTAAATCCTAATTTAAACTAAGATATTATCTTAACCTAGCAATCTTTAACCTAAGATGCAATCCATCTAGAAAATCAATCTAAACTTAAAATGAAACATGCAATTTTATCCTAATATGCCATGGCGTACAAAGATTGCCCTAATTCTACATGATGATTTTTTTTTTTGTGTTTTTTTATAAAATTCGAAATTAAAGTTGACACATAGTTAAACGTGCAATTTAAATGAAAGAAAACTAACATCCTAAATGAACGCATTTTTTATTTATTTAAAAAAAAATCGAAATAAGATTGCAATTCTAAATATGCAAGATAACCCTAAGACTAGGAATATTCTAAAACGAACCTAATCCTAATTCAATTTTTTTTGGATTTTTTTCTTAAAAGAACAAAACCGACTCAAACGACACAACGGCAAATCAGAGCAAGATAAGATTGATGTCCAAAAATCGACGAACCATATCTCGCGCATGAGATCGAGTTGGTCAATTTTAAATAAAACTGCGAATCGAATCTCGAGCATGAGATCGGATTGGCAATTTTTCGTGCGATTGCGAGTCGGATTTTGGGCATGAAAATCAGACTGTCAATTATATGCACGTTGTGAAATTAGGGATTAATCCCCGAATTCATGAGAATTCAAAATATTTTTGGATATGGCAATAACGAACAACTATTCAAAATAAATTGCGATCCCATGGATCGGGTAATAAAATATGAGAAACTCAAATCAATCAAGAATCTCGATATCGTGCAGATAAATTTTCCAAATTGAGATGGTGACTCGCAACCGCGGACCAGTGGCAAGGGGCTCACGAATGGCGGAGGCTACACGGCTCGCGGTGTGGGCGAGCTCGTGGAGATAGAGCTTGCGGCTAGTGATCTCGAAGGAACGCGGAGGGTGCTTTTTATTTGGCTTCATCCACAGCCGATCCCACCGAACTTTTTCTACATACCTCTCTTCTTTTTCGTGCGCTGCCTAAATTCTCATCATCGTTCTATTAATGCGGTTTGACTGGACCGACAGACGGTTCTGCTCGGACAGATGGATGGCAGTGCTTGGCTCGACTAGGAAACCTGCAAAGAAAGACCAGTATTCGTCGTTGCTGGGGATTCTGGTTTCGCTGCAAGGACGTGGCTTGGAAATCACACTCGGAATCATCGAGAGCGGAGTCAATTCATTTGCGGTGGAATCCTTTCTTCAGACGTGTGGATGTGTTCTCTGCTTCTTTGATCAGCACACATCTTTATAAATTTTTTTAATGTACCCACCACCACATGTTGCTTGGATGAGCGTCAAGGTGGAGCAAATTGTAGGATTGAACTGCTGGGACTCGTGGCTCGCGGATGCTTCATCAGAGGGGATCACGACGCAGCTGAGGATGCTAGTGCAGCAGCTCGTCCCGGTGGTGGTCTCGCAGTGTGGGGGCAGCATTGCGAGCATGAGATCGTGGCGATGTGGCTGGCGGGACTCACATGGCAAGGGAATCTCGACCAAGCTTGGTGGAGCACTCTATCTCTCTCTTATCTCACGTGTGTGTCTCTGTGTATTCAGAATTGCTCCCCCTCAATGTGGCCGTATGTATCAATATGTATGGTCTTCTTCCTTGAAACTCTACGCCTTTTTCTTATATAGGCAACCGATTAGGTTTTTTAATTTTTTCCAAATCGATATCCACGAAGATTTTTTTCAAATGCAATATTCACTTTTCCGAACGCAATATTCGTTTACACTTGCCCTATCCGAAAAAATTCCATCATATCTCGAAAAATTTCAAATTCCTATTTTCAAGAGATAATTCCCGATTATCATAAAAACAGGCTTGGGCCAATTCGCTCGCTTCGTGGGCTTAGTACGGCCTGTTAAGTTAAAGCTCGGAACCACAAAATCAAACCCATCTGTCATCGACCTAATGTAAATGCAAATTAAAATAAATGCACCTATATGCTATGCAATTAATTAATTAACTAATATTTTTTTAGGGGTTAAAATTAATCCCTAATTTTTTTATGTGATAAATGACTAAACGGGTCACCAAAATTTAGGTGTCAACAGTGATGTTTCTCAAAAACGATTCTTAAAAAGGTTATTCTCCAAAGCTCAATTTGGCTTATGGAAAAATCATGATTTAGACCACATTCAAAATGCTTGCGACGCTTGTGAGTTCTAATGCGAGCCCCGGGCTAACTTTGGCAATTGAATGTGTTCCATAGCCTAGATATTCCTCAATCCTAAATATTTTTAAACATTTTTAAAATCCTGTTTTGACAACGTGAAAATTATGGTTTGAATTGTATTCAAAATGCTCACAATGCTTGTGAGTTCTATTGTGAGCCCCGAGCTAATCTTGACAATTGAATGTTTTTCATAGGTGAGACATCACCTCGTCTCCAAACTTTTCATGTATGATTTCGAAATATTTTTTGAAATATCACATATACCATTCATACATATAATCCCATCATGCATTAGAAATTGCTTGTATTTGTGATTGACGCATGCCCTTGGTAATAAATGACTCGCCGACGGTTCACTTTCTTGCTTAATTGGTTGAGAAACAAGGTTCAAAAGACCTGCATGCATGTTTAGATTTTTGCAATGCATGTGATTTTCAGATGAATGATAGGGTTGATACATGATATTAGGGGAAAACCCTAAGATTATATAGATCGTTTGATTAGGAAACTTAGTAGTGTTATTGGTCATGCGAGAATACAATTGGTTAATAATTGTTATAAGTCACAAAAAATGGATTGGGTAAGTGTCTTAGTAGGATCTTTGCACGAAAGACAAGGGCCGACCCCGAGGTCCCAAAACTTGACTTTCGTATTGCACTTCTTTTAAATAATTGATCTCAACATGATGTTTTGTTTTTTATTGTTTTGATGTGTATGTTTGTTTCTTTTCAATGTATGCACCTAGTTATAAGTTTCTTAGATTAAGATTAGATTAGAACCCCGAAGATGGAGAAAGCGCGAAGACGGTGGAGGTTGATATCCATTCCGACTATTATTATGTACTATTTATTTTCCCGACATATGTCTCGGATTTAATTTGTTGTATAAAACCCGACGAGTTGCGGGTTTTCTCTCTTTCTCTCATCAATTTTCAATTATGTTTCTCTTTTATATTTTTTAGAGTTGCATGATAGATTTATTGCATTCCTTGATTGTTTACTTACTATCTTGCAATTTCAATTCTATTGATTGCTTTCTTTTCTTATTTTTCTAGAAATATAATAGAATGAAAATGACCAATCACGCATGATCGCTTAGTTTAGGACTAATGATCCCAAAAATGTAAAAAAAAAAACGCATAAACATATTAGGAAAACACAACATATTGTTTAGATATCGAAAGGGCATTAATAGAATTATTAGCGTAACCCAATTTTTCAAACTTAGATATTTGGTTGCGTAGGAATCGAGGGAACACTCCCGACCCTCGATTGGGTTTTCTAGTCGACCCTCAAAATGAGGCTAGTGGCGACTCCCGTCTTATTTTTAGGTTGTCATAAACAACTAGACCGTATAAATAAACCCGTCGTGCGGGGTATGAGTTTCGATGAAACTCACAATGGTTTAGCATACTCGATATGGGAGTAACCCAAAGGATGAAGTGATGCCATCCTTATAGGCAATGTGTACTGTCAAGAGGGCTACCATGGTAAAGGTACGCTTAAATCTGATATCCACACTTGACCCATTTTTCTAAGGTGTGTCACTTGTGTGGGTATGGATCACGAAACTCTGCTGTCACGTTGGGTATGAGCTTAGGAGAGCTTGTGATCTTGTGGAGGGAACTCACGAGAGGCTTTATCCAAAAGGTGAGGTGATGATGTCTTTTGGAATGCGAGCCGTGAGGAAATCTTGTGATCAAGTATCCCTAAACCCGACCTTTCTCCCTTTTTCTCTCCTCGTGATGATGAGGGATTCGAGGGTGGCGAGATCGGGTTGCGACAGGTTGAAGTCACAAGGCCAGCGACCCTTGGACACCGAGATGCCTCAGAGGGAGATGCCTAGGGCAAGCGTCCCCTGGAAGTCCGGCCAACGACTTGAAAGTGACTTGAATGGATCTGGCCAACATCTCGGGCTCAATCCATTTCGAGGGTTAATATGAAATATTCACACATTGAAATTAATCAACAAGGCATGTGAGTATGTGTGATAGTGTTGCCATGTGTCATGAGATGCATGAATGGGATTGTGTGTGCCGTGTGATGCATGAATGGAGTACGTATGCACTTTGCGGTGTAGTCTTCATGCATTATACTCACTTTAGCTTGTCTAGTTCACATGATATTATTGGTACCGTATGCTGCCTTATTTGATGTAGTCCATGGTTATCATAATTCACTATGTTTGTGCTATTTTCACTAATGAGTGAAGCTAGAACCTCGTTGTTTAATGCAATGCTTTATCCTTTACTAGGTATTCTTGTTCACCCCTTATTTTTCCTCTTAGATCATTAGCTATGGATGTGACACATTTGGAGACTTATGGCATGCTTGTGCGGGTAGATGGCGTGTATAGGGACTTTGAGCATCGAGATTCTGGTTTTGTTTTGACTCGTTATATTTGTACTCTTTAGATAGATGATGGACACTCTAATCAATTTTCTATGTGATTTGTGTCCATGTATCTTAACGTGAATGGGAGGTTGTTTGGCCCCATCCGTTGGTGATGTTCTGAGCTTGGAGTAGGAGGCGCGTGTGGTATGAAGGGTTGTAGTGGATGAGGAAAACTACCGTATAGAAGAGTTAGGCACCTTTTTGGCCTCTCCCAGGTGTTTTGTTCGGGTCATCTTGATGAGTGTATTGTCATGATGTAATTGTCAAAATGTCGTTTTTCTCTTGTAATCCTTGCTTATAATGAATGAATGGAAGCATGTTATTGTGAAATTTGTTCTTAAGTGAAATTTATTTATATGAAAAGTGTATACTCTTCTGCATACTTAATGAAAATTAAAGATTATAAATGAGGGTCTAGAGTGACGGCTTGGGACGTCACATCATCACCTCTTTAACCTCTTGTAATTCACTAGCACTAGGGTGGTGTCTCACTATGCCTTCATTCATGTAGAATTTGCTTAACATCTTTGAGCAAGACTCTATGTTACCATTAGTCCGCAAATATTTGATTGTCTTACCAATTTTTTTCTTTTCTTTTTTAATCAAAGCTTTTAACCGCCTCACCTATCAATGGGACCTAACTTGTGTTTTAGAAAAAATATTTAGATCTTCCTCGAATAGTCATCCACAACTGTTAACAAAAATTTGACACTGCTCCTTGAAGGAAATCACAATAGCCTGAGGACATCTAAACAAATTTACTCTGTAATCTTTGTGGTTTCTTTGACAATAGTATTGAAAATTCACTCTCTGTTGTTTGCTTAAGTCACAGCACCTGCATACATTCAATTTCTCAACCACATAACCATATAGCACACTCCTTTTACTCAGAACCTTCAAGCTTCTCTAGCCAATGTGCCCCAAATGTATATTACACAATTCAAACTCTCAAACAAGTGCATTCGATGTCTTCATGGTGAAGTATAATATTATCTCTTCTTAAACTCATACAGGCTACTATACTCGATTCCTCTCATTATAACCAATGAATCTTGAATAACCTTTAGAATCACCTTCTAAAGTATCTTGGCACCCAATTGAATTCAAGGCACTCGAGGAAATTATATCATTTTTTTCAATTCTAGAACATGTCTTACTTTAATCAATGTTCTCACAATACTATCATACATTTTGATTCTAATGTCACCAATATCCATGACATTGCACTCAGTGTTGTCACCCAATTACACTTTATCATTATTTATGTATTGATAAGTAGTAAATCGATTCCTATTTGGTGTGCAAGAAATGAACAACTAGAATCCATAATGCATCTCTCAATTCTTAATGACATACAAAATATAATCAGTGCTATCGAAATTACAGTTAGTTACAGCTATAACATCATTTGCATGCTCAACTTTAATTCCCTTACCATTCTTATTCTTTAGCTTATTGCAATTCCTTTTGAGATATTCTCTCTTGCCACAATTTCAATAGACAATTCCATCAGTCCTAATTTGGCTAAATTTGTTCAAGTTCAAACTACTACTACTAGCACAAGTACTAATTCTTCCTTAAACTTCACATACTAAAGCCTTAGGGGCATATTCACCAAATTATCTTCTACAAATGACTTAACTTAGAATCAAATTATGAACCTCATCCAACATCAAGTTTTTTTACCTAGTAAAAGTGAAAATTGACAAATTTGATGGGAATGATTTTGATTTCTTTATGCTTGACTTTGAGGCTTCTAGGCAATAGTATCTATGGATGGTCGCATAGCCTCGGCAAAAGCCTCAATAGGAAAATCATGATCGGATTTCTTGGTCACTTTTCGTCAATTAATTACAAGATGACCTCTAGAATTCCATTGGTTCGTCAAGGCTTCTCAAAGCTTAAGGATATTCCAAGGAAGAAAAAGTTTGAAAGCTTTGGAGATGTTTATGAGGCAGAAATTGTATTTAATTGACTCATCAATTAGAGCAATGAAGCTAGTCTTACAAGATCAGATATGCCTACTTTATTCTAGACCTCTTAGGTTGTAGTCATGGTAGATACGTAAGCTATCCTCTCTACTATATTTAGAGGAATCACAACGATCATATGAAAATTTTTTGAATTAGGATTCTTGCAACTACATAAAAAATTTAGAAGTGTATATCATGTAGATGAATGGATTGAAGCATGTCATAAAGCCTTCGAAAGCAATTAGCAGATATTAGTAACCTAGGTTGCACATTGAGTCCTAGTAAATGATGTAAAGTGAGATTAATTGTGAAAATAATACAAAAGTTAACGGATCTTGCAATCTATGCTCAACATGAGAGGGAGAAAATTACTAGAGAAATGAATGAAGAACGATAAAGAACACTGAAGATTTATGTGATTTGATCCAAGTATTGATACATACTTTATGGGGTTCAACCCAAAAAAATCTACTATGAATCTGTAAAATATAGAGTTTACAATTGCTCAACTGCTCAAGTTTTAACCAGCCTCAGCTTACACCCAAAACAAATCCACAAATATCATCTCACAATTTCTCACATAGAATTTGCTCAGAAAACTCACGGAGAGAAAATATGATAGTCTTCTTGTTTGCTCTGTTGTATTTGAAATCAAAATAGAATTTAATCTCATATTATATTATGTACAACCTAACTAAAATAGGGAATTTTTTTTTTTTTAATGAACCTACCCAAACTAGGATATATACCCAAACTCAAGACATTTTCACAAAAATCTTCATCTTAGCTCAACGTTTGAGCCAAGTCATAGTGCTCATTATTCATTGCATCTCCTATAATGCCCAGATGGATGCCCAACCATCATAGATCTTTATCAAGCTCATGTGAAGTTTAGACTTGTTTAGAGAAATGAACTCAGTTCACATGTTTACAGAAATCTCCACGTAAGAAGCTTCTTTAAGGTCATATCCTCTCTTAACACACCGAATCTGACTAAGTAATTTGGCCACACATAAACTTGATTCTCTGGTGATATCTTTGACTTTCACTTAACATTGCATCATTTGGATGTACCGTGTCAATATCACTAACCAGGTCATTAGACCACACTGCTTCTTCATCTCCTTTTGTTGTTATCATGTTTTCAGTCTTACTCGTCAATTAAACCATTATGTCTCTTGATAGCGCCTTCCAAATCATGGCACAACTAACATAAGCAAAGGCATAATTGCTTAGAAATTGACCATCTTCAAGTTAACTACTTGACTTGATTTCTTAGGCCTAGTCACTGCCACACTACTTGAATTGAGTCATCCAAAACATACCCCGACGTTTCTCTTCCCTAACAAGAATAAGAGGGGCCCCTTCTCAACATCACAATTCATACTTGAATTAATTGTATACATTTTCCCAACCAAATGTTTAAGATAAAGCCTAGCACTATCCATAATATAACTTAGACAACCAACAATACTAGCATGTGAAGCATGGGTTAAGTGCTCCACCTCCATCAATGTACACATCGACAGTCTAGACAATTAATTGATATATAATAAGAGGAGTACTTATAGAATTTCTCTACCTTATGTTGAAGTGCCTTGACACTTTACTAACATAATTCTTTTGAGTTACTCGTAACATTCAAGCAATCTCTCTCTATATCTTCATACTTGAAATTGTCTTTACTGCACCCAAATGATCTATTTTAACATCTATAAACCATTGTCACTCTATCTTATCCACCTCCGTTGACCAACTTGAAGTTTCATCAACTGTTACCTCTAAACAACTATCGGTTGCAATGCAATCTAGTAACTCTGTGGTCGTTATTGTGTATATTGCACTCTTAATATAAAACAAAGTAAAATCATCATTAGTGTACCACAACATGTATCCTTTACCCCCATGTGTATTGTAATATCCTCGATTCGCACCCCTATTTAGACCGTGAGAAATGAACTAAGGTTTGGTACGTCAATAACGAGGATAGGCTGTGACTCAATTCTAGGGATTGTTCACGAGCTGACTAGCTGATGGGGGCAAGGCAACTCAGGATCATGGTTGCGATAGATCGGAGCATCCTATCATAAAAGGACTGTTTGACAACAAGGATTGTCGCGGACAATCATGTGCCGTCATGAGTTACTGATTTGGCTCGAGTATATACCAGTTGTGTGTGACGCGCATGATCAATGTACTGTTCGTGAACGACCCCAATCCGATCTCAAATGAACGTGAGACAGGGCAGGCTGATCGATTCTACTTGATTACGTGACAACCGAAGGTTATTCATGAATCGAGTAAGCTGAAATAAAAGGCACGTGTAAAACCCTAAATAGGCGTCGAACACAATTCAAGTCTAGTCGCACGAGCTCTACTAATACTGTTGAAAGTCGCATAGTTCACGTTCCGATTGAAACTTAGACATAAACCTTGGTCCAATTACAGGTATCGATTGTAGATGTTATCGACCAAAAATAAAATTACTTTCATTATATTCATAATTAGGTGTAGTTCCTTTTATGACATTTGGTCTATGGACTATTTTTACCCACTCATTACTTCAATTTTGGGAATTGTCACGTTGAAAGGTGAATTACTATTTTAAGCCCTAATTAGGGGGTCGGAATCGATTCTTCATGAGTTGCGAATGAGCATTTGTATTCCACTCATTTTCTTGAGATAAGTCTAAAATTGGATTTGTTTTGAGAAATTCATTCAAGAACTTCTTAATTTGATAAATTTTGCCCTCTTGAAATTGAATTTCAATTGAAGAAATTCAAGTTGACCCTTTAAAGAAAAATGTTTAATTTCATCAATCAAGGTCCAATTTTGATATTAGACCTCGATTCATTTTTGACCTAATCTCATGACTTCAATTGAAGGTCAACTTGAATGCAATTGGTTATCCTAAGCATAGGTAATTAGTTGAATGAATTTATCGTAATATTAATTGAAGTCAATTTTGATTAATTTACGAATTCGAGCGAAAAGTTGCAAAAATTGCCCATTTTGGCCTATAGGTTCAATTACGTGTACCTATGGCCTAGGTATGTTATTTTTCACAATTATTATTTAATTAGGTCAATAAAAAACCCATAGATTGTATTTACGGGATTTAATTGGCTTAATTTGATTAAAATCGGACAATTTTTGCTCAAATGGGATAAGTTTTCTCTTCAATTTGGTCCTCAAGAGACCAAATTGCACAAATTTTAAGCCTATATGGCTAGGCACCATCAGAACTAGCCTGAATCGGTCAAATAGATGTGAACCGGTCTGAGCGGTTTGATTGATCGTTGACGAGGCAGGCCGGTTTGGCCCTTCCAGGTCATTGATGATCGGTTTCGAGATCCTCACTATGTGCATTTTATTCCAACGCCCTCAAGTTTTCAAGATTTTGCAAAGTGGCCCATGAATTTCATGAATTTATGATTTTGCCCCTAATTAGCCATTAATTGCGATTCTCGTTTTAAACCTCAATTTTTGCGAATCGAACCCATCTGATCAGTCATAGGACACATCTTAAGTGTGATTAGCCTTTAATGGATTTGATTTAGTCATTAAATTAAAATTTTGACGGTTGGATTGAACCGGGGGTCAAGATCCGCCGATTCGACCATAGTATAAAAGGATTTTTCCCTCCAAGATGCAAAAGGGGGCCTCATTTGTGAAAAATACAAGAAAAAATCTCTAAAATTCCCTCTCTCTGCACCTTTCTCACCCAAATCCTCCCTCTCCCTCTTCTCTCTCGCTGTGCTCTCTCTCCCTCGCCGTTGCGCCGTTTACCACCATCTAAGGCCCTCGTCGGCGGACCTCTGCCTGCACCGACGATCGACAGGCACCTTCTCAGCTCGTGGACCTCACCACCACCTCCTTCGGTCGCCAGTAGGCCCTACACGGTTGTTTTTGAGAAGCTGCTAGAGGACCGGCGATCAAACTGATCCCCCATCCAGCAGCTTTGACCGGTCCGATCATCGGTCTACTGCTCCTCAACGGGTCTGCCTTTGCCAACCAATTCTTCAGGTCGTCCATGAATCCTCGATGATCGGAGCTCAGCCATCCAGCAGTTGGAAGACTTCCAATCTAGCCGATTCTTCTCCAGCAAGCAAGGCCGGTCCAATTTTGGACCGGTTGTGTTCTTGGTTGGACTGTCAGTCCAACCGTGCCTGTCCGATCCATAGGTGATCCGATCGTAGTCCTCGGAGTTCCAACCGCGTTTTGGGGAAGTTGATTTTGTCTGATTGCACGTAGAGTCGAAGAACAACGTAAAGGAAAACTTTTTTGATCTTGAATTTGATGAGGCAAGATCCGCGTAACTGATTGGGGCTAGGATTCAAGCTTAGATTTACATGATATGACTAGATCTAAGATTGATGGTGTGATTGAGTGATCTGCTAAAGTTTGATGTTCATTGAAGATGAACTTGAGTTTGTTTGAATGTGATTAGTGTTAATATGCAATTTCGTACTTCTATGATATGCTTACTGTTTTGACGGAAATGAGGTAATAGATGAGCTTTTCTGACCTCAAGCCCTTCTAGGCTTAGAAAAAAGACTTCCTGAGCTTTGATTTGATAGGTCGCACATCCTGAACAGATGTCATCTGGTCATCGAAAAACGCCTCTGAAATCGATCCATTCTGCAGTAGTTTTAGGTCGATTCGTAGTTCTGACTTTGTTCCAATTTTCTGTTTTGTTATTTTCATATTGATTTTTTGGATTGGATTTTAGAAAAACTTACTTCACAATATTTGTACAAAATAGTATCATTTACATCATATATTTTTTCCAGAATTTTTGGAGATGTTTTGATTATGCAAAATCATTAAAAACCGAACCTAGGTCTATCTGCCCTGCACTAGGTCCGAATTGCATTTGTGTGAAATTGAGATTGAAGATGAGTCCATTTGATTTCATGTCCCTCTTGAGATTTCAAATACATGTCGTGTATGTTCTAAAGAGGTATGATTCGTTTGATTTGATCATCGTTTGGTGTGTCAATTGCATATGTGAATGCATTTAGGTGGTGTTGCGATTAATACATGTCATAACATGCCTCTGTCTTACTATTTTCATATATGATTGTATGATCAAAATTGAAATTAGATGTCTTCATGAAAAATGTTTGTCATATTGCTTTCCACATGTAAAATTTTTCGTGAGATTTTTTGCATGTCATTAGATCGTTGAAATCAAGCATGTTTTGTGATGACTACATTGGAATAGGGGGTGGTCCTGAGCCGACTAAGGGCCTATTTGGTAACCATCCTAACAGTGCCAGATTCTGATTTTTGTTCCCAGGAGTAGTTTTGGAACATAATCGCGTTTGGTAAAATTTTTGTTCTTGGGAACAAATTTATTCCCGGGAACAGATTTGGAGGAGAATCAAGAATAAAAAAAAAAAAAAGTCGATCCTTGTTCCGGGAACAAAATTGAGAATCAAAACTCTTCTTCTTCTCTTTTCTTCTTCTTCATTGACCGCCATCCCGCGACTGCAGCCCACCGTCGTCCGCCGCCGCCCGTCGCCGTCGGTTGCCGGTGGCCAGGCGAGCCTCACCGGGGTTGGGCGAGGCCCGCCAAGCCCTAGCGAGGCTCGCCCGGCCCCGCCGGGTGGCCGGGTGGGCCTCGCCCGGCCCGACGAGGCATGCCCGGCCACCGGCGAGGCTCGGCCGCCAGATCTGGCGAGGCCGAGCCTCGCGACGCCCGCCCCATCAGTGGCCAGGCGAGGCTCGCCCAGCCCCGTCGATGGCCAGGCCGGCCTTGCCCAGCCCCGGTGAGGTCGGCCTAGCCACCGGCAAGGCTCGGCCGACGAGGGTCGGTGATGCTCCGGTGAGGTCGTCGGCCCTCGTCTGGCCGATCGCTGGTCCAGCGACCGGCTTGAAGAAGAAGAAGAATAGGAGAAAAAAGAAAAAAAGAAAAGAAAAAAGGGAAAAAAAGGGAAAAAAAAAGAAAAGAAAAAAACGAAAAAATATAAAAATTATTTAAAAATTAAAAGAAATTGATTTGGAACAACATCAATTAGTACGGTACCAAATGCAATTCTATTCTAGAATCGGAAATTTTGTACAATTACCAAACGCGTTCTTTTACTTAGAATCAGTTCCCGAGAACAAAATAGAAAAAAAAATCATTTATGATCAGAATTTGTTCTCGGGAACAGAATTGTTACCAAATGCGCCTTAAAATGCATTTGTTTGGGTCCATATGTGAAGTATGTGTTACAAGCTTCGTGTCCATATGTGACACGTCATAATTGAACTTCATTTCGTATTTAAACATCATGCATCAATTAAACTAGTTGCAATGGAAAATCATCGAACATGCCTTTCTTAGTTCTAAATCATTTTGCAACATGGTTGGATCATATGTCTTTTGCATCCTGACCTAGGATTATTACCCAAATCATTGTCACATCTAATCCTTCATCATATGCGAGTTTCATACCATTTATGCATTGTTTAAGTGGTCCTTTGAACTATTAAGCATAAACCATGTTCTGTTTTGCAAATGGCTAATTCGCATGCTTTCGCGAACATCAATTTTCGACCTTCAATTTGATCTCGATTGAATTCAAACCCTTATAAGAAGTCGTAGAACTCATCTAGGTCTTTCCAATGCCACTGATTTTGTGTGATTTGCTTGTCATTTGGCCCCTTTTCCATTTTTACCAATTTAGGTTAGAAATTTAACTTAAGTTAAATTCGGAACCCCAGTTTGACCCTTATTGAGTTAGACTTTTGCTATTTTTGTGTGATTATCTAGGTAAATATTCTTAAGTCAGACCCTTAACGAATTTTATTCATTCTCTTTTGACTATGTTGTGGTGAAATTTTACATTTTTTAGAACTTGTTTACTAGGTCAAATTTCAGTTATAATGGCATGTTACCCTACTGTTTTATGAAGTTTCTGACGCAACATCGAACTTCATTGAATTTTTAAAAATTCTTACATGACTCATTTCAGAATACTTTCGTAACGAAGTTTGTTTTTTGTGATGTCATGCACGTTATGCAATTTTCTTGGGACGATTTAGCAATGGATCTTTCACCAATTTTGCTGATTTTTTTGGCCTTATTGTAATGTTTTGTTGCAAATTCTTGCTGTGATTTTCTATTATGATTTTTTGGGTGATTTGTGTGTGGAATTAGGATTCAACATTTTCATAAATCCATGTTTGATATGTATTGATGTTCATAATTTAGTTGATCAATATCACATTGTTGATGGATATATAATTTGAAATGGTATATTTGTCCTTTTAAGAAATATAAAAAATGAAACAAAAAAATAATCAATTGATCCAAAGTTGACCTTGGAACAAGACCATACCCATAGGGTCGCTTCGGTACTCGGTCCTAGGCTTAATGGGGGCAGTCCCCAGTCTAAAAAATTGGAGACCAACACTGTGTAGGTTGGTCTTTCGGTTATGTTTTGGATTGACCCAACCAGGATCATACTCATCCCTAGTTGGGAGGTTATAACCTTGGCCCAAGGCAGAAGGGGGATTTAGTTTTCGAGACTTTTAATGCATCCCAACCTGCTTTCCTTGCGAAACTAGATTGGAGAGTATATAATAATCCTGAAGAATCTGGTTGAGGATCCTGAATGGGCTCTATCTTCTTGAGCATGAATTTCTGAATGCAAAAGAAGGGGAAAGAGCTTCCTAGAGATGGAATAGCACATGTGAAGGTCTGAAAGTCTTGAAGGAGGGGGCTATTTGGCATATTGGGGATGGAAGAAGTGTCCGAATCTGGAAGGATGGTTGGATTCCTAGTGGCAGAGATGTTATGCTTCACACCTTTGCTGAATCTGATGTAGCTGAGAAAAAAGTTGAAGAAATTGTACATGTGGACACAGGCTGCTGGAATTTGACAGATATCCGACATCTCTTAAATGTGCAAGAGCAGAGAACCATTTTTAGTAGAGTGAGGGGTCCAGACAAACTTTGGTGGCCTTGGGAGAAGAGGGAGTGGCATCCCTCTCAGTCAGATCTGCCTATCATTTCCTCAGGAAATGAGCTTCCCTGGAGTCTCATTTTGCAGCTTCCACCTCCGTGCAGATTGACGGTAACTTGTGGTAGAATGATTATCACCAAAAAATGAAACATCTTCTCTGACAATTCTGTTCTGGAGCAATTTCCACCTTAGGAAATGCATTCCTTAGAAGGATCCGTTCATCCCCTAAATCTGAATCGGTGGAGCACCTTATTCGAGTAGAGCTGTTTTGTTTACTTATTTGGCATAAAGACTGCCGAAGGAGAGAATAACTTCGATTGGCCAATGGCTGCAATACACTATCTTGGGTATAGGTAAAGGAACACAAGGTTTCCTCAGAAGGCGTGTTTTCATCTATTGGCATGTCTTGAAGGGGAGAAATGAAAGGCTCTCTAATAGTATTGCCTGACCCTTTGAAAGTCATTGAAAATGTGAATTGAGCTACACTGAACTTATTTAACTTTCTGTAAAACCCAGAGCAAAGAATGAACAGTCCCAAGTTCTCAGGCGAAGGTGTGGCCGGATGGGCCAGTGAATCCTTTTCCCTCTGTTTTAGCTCATAATTTTTCTTTTCTTCTCATTTTTCTTTTTGATTCTTATCTTATCTGGCTATATCCCACCCCTTAAGTGAGATTTTTTTATCCAAGCTATATTCAAATCATATCTGGACGTATCCGGACTTCAAATTACCCCAAACGCTGGCTGCATTATATCTGGTTCACCAAACGTTGCCCAAATGTTGGCAAAAGCCTAACGGAGATTGAGTTAAAAGTGAATGTGATGGGGCTTTCGTTGGAGACAATACAAAAGTTGCAATTGGAGTTATTGCCAGAGATCGTTTTTACTTTTACTTTAAGGGTACTACACTCCAGTAATGGAGAAAAAGATATTCCGTGGATTAAATACACAGCGACATGCAGTCACTTGGCTTAAGATAGCGAGAAAGATTGGTGAAATTTCTCATGCACACTTCACTTCATCTCTGATTGATGCCCTAAATTTCTCGCAGATCAATTGCTCACCATAATAATAATTGCAATGGATAAAAAAAAGAAGATGGAATGTTGACCGAAAGAATGAAACCCCATGTCAATCGACTAGGCATATCTCAAGAACTATATTGCATGAATTCATTAACAATACATGAATCGCGATCATATCACAAATTGGTTCCTTGCGGAACCATCAATCAAGTTGTCGTTTTTTTGGGGCAACGCGATCCCGTAAGTTGGCATCCTGATCGAGCTTCAGTTGACAGATCGAATCCATCCACGGCACATCCAATTTGTTCAGTGAAATAGACTGACATCGATATCGGGGCTCGAGAACTTGCAAGGATTTAGCTCCTCATTAACATAAGTTCATGAAGATTCCTCCGAGCTAGAGCTGCACTTGATTTATGTAAACACAAAAACCCACGCACACCGCACGCACGCACCCAGAGATACCTGACAAAGATGCATTTCAGAAGGCAATTACTGGGATGGTTGACCGAGCGCTTGAAAACTGGAGTGTCTTGGTGTCTATGCAAAACCCTTGTCGAGCAAACAGTTCTTGCTTGCACCTCAATTTCGCTGTCTGTCCGACCTTGGTCTTCGCTCTAACAACTCGATCTCACTTTAAACCTTGCATTGGTTGTTCATTTGAATCGACTCAATTCGATTCAATTATGGTTATTTGTTTCTTCTGTCTTCTTGAAAACTAGGTTTAGCAGATATTTTGCCTTAACATTTCGCTTCATTAGCTCAGTACAGGAGCGACATTGCTTGAATTTAATTTGCAACTAATACCCAATTATCTTTTCTAGATCGGACACACGGGTTTAATCTATAAAAAATAAGAAATCAATTCGAATTAGGAACAAAAGTTATTTAATGTAAAATACTCGAAGCTAACCAAAATTCAACATCTTCTGCGGTCACATAATACCACAATAAATGCTATGCATTAACTTGTAGAACTCAGATTGTGAGATGGCATATTTATAATAAATGTCATGTGATGCATGAGATAGTAAGTTCCATATTCTTTCTGATTTTGGTAGATTTTGCGTCCATATAAAACCAACTGATAAAAGAATGAACATTGGGATCGCCAAAGAATATTCCCTCCCTATTCATAGTCGCAAAATGTTTAATCATCTACCGCCTTCTTCAAGCAGGCAACAGGACATGCAAGGCATTCACCTTTCCTACATTGAACCCTAAGTGACAAGTCAATCTTAGTTGGCAGAAAGCTAATATCATCGAAGTACATTCCAGAGCGATCCAATATCTCATTATTTTTTTACCAAAAAAAAGAAATCCAATTATTCTAAATATCAAGCATGTGAATCCAAATTAATTTCGAGACTTTCATTAGTTGCTTAAACATATTTTTCTGCTACCAGAATGTTCGTAATGAAAGGAGAACATAGAAATGCAAAAGCACGAAAAAATAGGTCATAACTTCAGTTCCTAGTGAATATGTGGCTCATTTCTTCTTCTAGAGCCAAAAAACATAGAGAAAAGAAAGAGGAGCTCATCCAAAGGAAGTGTCAAATAAACCCATTTCTATATCTGAGATGCATTCACGAGAAGATTCATCTATGCGAAGAAATTGCTTCCCTTAGGCAGACACAAATCTAATGCTCTCTTAGTACATTACCTCAGAAGCATGAAAATTAGCACGCGCCAGATGAAGCTCAAGAAAAGTTCAAGGTCGAACAGACAACGAAATAAAGGATCACCCCCAAGCCAACTGTTCACTCGCCAAGAGACACATGGAAACCACTCTCACCGATGAATTAAAAGCGCATGAAAGAAGACATTTTTTACCATTTAGGGAAAGACTTTCAAGCTAAGTCTTCCATCAAACCAATGGAAACTCTCCAAACGAAAATGAACACAATGGAATTTGAGTAAGGGCATGCCAATGACAATAAAAAAGAGTTTGAATAGGAGCTCATTTTGATCGGTGAGAACTTCACCTATCTTATAGAAACACGGAGGGTTTGACTGTCCATTAGAGAGGAGCATTTGACTTTCAGATGGGGGTGGGGGTGTCGAAGGAGAGGGAGGGAGAGAGAGGGAGAGAGAGAATGGAGGGTTAGAACCTAGATTTTCAAGGGTAGCTGTACTCGAGAGAGAGAGAGAGAGAGAGAGAGAGAGAGAGAGAGAGAGAGAGAGAGAGAGAGTTTATAGGGCTCTCGTTGAAGAGTAATCGCGAGGACTCGCCACAATTTTAAGCATCATGTGCATGAAGTCTGCTGTGTGCCCTTTTTCCACCTAACCTTTTTGATCTCAACCAATGGCAAACTTCCATTAAAATTTATAATTTTTTTATTTATTTAAAGTATGTGTGGACATGGACAATTCCGGGGCAATCACTAAATGATATGGTTTCCTCCAACTCTTCAAAATTGGAAAATTTTCATTGTTGCATTTCAAAAAGGAAAAAAGGACAAAACTTGAACTTGGTGCAAGCCACTCGTGCGATGACCTAATTTACCAGCTGCAACAAGTATTAAATTAGGTTGGGAGTTATACTCTCTTTTCCAACAATCATTTTGATCGGTGTCAACAATTTATTCTATGATCAGGGAAATCTACTTGTGTATAAATGTAAAAGAAATAGGTAAGAAGGGAGTTGAATTTCAGATAAGGGTCCAAAGATGAGTTCATCTGCAGTTAGAGTTGTAGGAATATCGAACAATGTATCATGCGTAGTTCAAGAGGCTTGAAGATCAAAGCCAGACGATTTTATAGACGTTTGTTTCAAAAGCATTATTGGTGTTATAGAAAAGATCGGGTTTTCTTAAGTTGGGCAGCTAAATTACTTCGAAGGTTATGCTAAAGAATCATTTCACGCGTCGGAAAGGGATTTGAGGTGTCAAACTGTTCATAGATACTTTCGGCTTATCCTTCTACTTTTCGAAAGATATGCGTGATGTCATCAGCATGAGTTTTGCAATAAACTCAATAGAATCGAGAGTACTGTACTTCTTGACGAAATCGAGTCAGCATCTGTTTTACCGAAATTTCTTCCGCTACTAAATATCTTTCACTCAAAATCTTTCTTCGACTTTTAATTATAGGAAACCCCATATATGAAATATCATAGGTGTTAAGGAATCAACGGCTTTGATTAGAGCATGACTATACAAACCCAACCGTGTTGGAATCTAATTGACGATAAGGTGTGGGACATACAGATTCTATGATGTAACTAGATGTAAACAAAATGTATTGGAATTTAGTTGACAACACGGATCTTGGAAGTTACAACTGAGAAACATGCCAAAATTTCATCAACTATGTGAATTTGGAAAATAAAAATATAGTGCAAGAAAGTAAACATATTGAAAGATAGTGAACTTGTTTGATTTGGTTGGGGGGCTATTCAATAGATGAATCGTGATATTTATAGTGGTTGTGTGGTAACTGTCCTCAAAAGATTTTCAACGGTTGCATCCATCCCAATCGGTTTCTTGCGATTGCATCTATATTCTTCACTTCCGAAAGTCTTGTGCCTATGCTCTCATTATCTCATGATATTGTTCTGGAGCGGTGCTTTTTCCTCAAAAAACGCATGTTGATTGCTCCATGATCTCAATTGCTTTGTCCCCTAGTGGCCTTGGATTTGTAATTTTATCCCGATGCTCCCTATGCATTCAAAGACCTTGATGGTTTATTGCTCCTGACTCATCAGTACCTCTATCGATAATCATTAACTATTTGTTATTGTATATTAGCAACTATTGGTAGTGATAATTAAAGCAAGCTATCAATGTGCACTAATATCAATGTTGGTTCTCGTGGTTGTCAACAATGCATCATGTGCATGAAAATGTTCACACTTCCGCCCTGCAAATCATAGCAGGATGCGTATTGTCCCTCTGACCCTTCGTACTTAGCGTGGCGCAATCAGCTAGCACATAGTATTTAGACATGTTGCCTCGATTGACCCTGCATGTGACTCGTTATCATTATGGATCGTATTTCTTCGAATAGGCGTTTTCTGAATTGCTGTACATTCCTGGAAAGCATATATTAAAAAAAAAAAAAGAATTTTATACTTCTTTCGTGTCTAGCCTTAATCCCTAACCTCTTGTCTGGTCTAAAACCATTTCTCTACGTCTAAGACTCCACTGTTCTCTATAGCTGTTGATTCTCCCAAGTATTTTCCTCCAGATTATATTGCCAAGTTTGACAGTTTACGGAAGGATGAACCATCGGGAGCATACGGTAGAAGTCCAATACCTTCTTCCAAGGATATCTCCAAGAGGGAACCAAAATCCGAGCTCGTCAATATATCCAATTACATCTGCATTCATTTAAAAGCTTAAGTCAATGAATTATGGGTTAACTAGAATATAAAAATTGCTCAACACCACATTAATTCTCTAATATGAGATTTCTCTAATACAACTCACTTATACATGCATCCTAACAATCTTCTCCTCACATGTGATCTCAATGTTAGGCATGCCCTTCCCTTAATTCAGGCATCCTTCTGCATCAACTTTCTACGGGCCCATGTAGCTACACCACAATGTTCACCTGCCCAAAAACTACAGCCATAGGCTTTAATATCATTTATTGGGAATGCATAGCAGAAATTTCGATAACTTCACTTGGGGAGATTGCCAAGAGGGAGTCCAAATTTGAGCATGTCAACATATCCAATTGGACTCACCTTCACTCAAAAGTCTAATTCAATGAGTTATAGGCCAATTAGGATATTTTAATTGCTCAAAATCACATCAGTTCTCCAATGTGGAACTTCTCAAACATGACTCACACGTGTATTGTAACATGAACATCCTTGTCGATATGGCTTTGTCAATGATTATAATGCCCATTTACACATGTCCTTTAATACTACACCACATTGTTTTAACTTCCATCAATGCGGTTCATATAAATTGTACTTGTGATGTAAAGACCACATCCACTTACCAACATAGATTTCCTTCTAATTTTCAAACACTTGCTCATCTCCAGCATGATTTCTTCTCCTTCTCAATCTACTTCTAGCGCTTCTTCTTTCACCAGTGAGTTCATTTCCCTCTGGAAAAAGGTTGACCAACCTTCTCTCCTTCAGTGATGCCTATATTATTTCCAAGCTTGATGTTCAGGAAGAGATCCTCACACTAATGAAGGACGCAGAAGTAAGAATTTTCTGATGTGGGCTACATTAATTAATATTGTAATTTACCATTTTATGGAATTTATATAATAAGATGAGATAGAAGGTTTCTTAATTAGTCTAATATGGGGCTGTCTAGTATAGATTGAGTTGAGCTTGGTTGAAAATTCTATAAATAGTACTCAAGTCTCTCCTCTAATCCTAACACACAATTATTCTCACATAAGGAGCGTTTAGAGAATGCTAAAGGTGAGGGACAGTCTCATTGAGCCAATGATACATAAAACAATAGAGAAGAAGCATTTGAGCTTTGGATCGTCACAATTTCGCATCGTGAATGATGGATTCCAAATCAGGTGCACAAATCTCTTTCACCCATTTAAATGTGTTCTTGATTCTAGATTTGGAGATCTTGGGGTGCTTTTCATGGCGTACAAAAAAACCACTTGATCTTCCTACCACTCATTTGTTACAAGGGGACTTTGATGAGTTCTTGGTTGTTTTCGACCATGGCTTGCAAAGCCTTCAGAGATAGCAAGTCCAAGATGTTGGTGGCTAATAATACAACCTAGAGAGAGGTAAATAAGTTGTTTTCAAACTTTGATGATCTTTTATGAAAATTAGCTAGTCACTAAATAAAGATCAGCTCAATCTAATGTTTGAGAAAATACTAACTAGCTATATGTCAATGTATGTAAATGGAATGTAAATAGTGGGACACAAAGAGTTATAGTGGTTTAGCTTTATCCACAAGTCTACGTCCACTCTTCAGACTAACTACCTCAAGACGGGCTGGATTCCACTAACAATCTACTTGGAAAGTTACAACCAGTCATCACTGATCCTTTACACGATAGATACCACTATCTGGACTTAGCTACTACTTTTACACTTATACATTCAATCCTTTGCACAATTGCCAAACAACATTAATATTAAAATAGTACAATAAAGAGCTTATAGCTAAGAACAACATTAGGTAGACTTCTTGATCTTGTATATATTGCACATTCTCTCAGTTCTTTGTGGTCCTCTCTTTTATACTCTTTCTCAATCTATCCATTGAAGATGAATTAGAGAAGCAGATAACCGTTGGAGAGTTTCCGTTGAGTTGCTATCCAAGGAAGATATTGCCCATATAGTTTCTTTCCTTGAACTTCTACAGGCTAACCAAAAATGGCAATTGCTACTATCTTCTCATCGTAGTCTCTGACTAACCTGTCAAACAATCTAGCTACTTTACTACATGTTTTATCTGGATTCCGCTGCTATACGAATCCAAGTCTTTCAATGGCTGCTTAGCTGACCCAACGAACATCGTCAGATTTACTTAGTTGTCACATCACCATCCTGATTTTTACAGCTTCGACGTAAACATCATCAATAGTTGATCTTTTAGGTCGACTGGTACTGTTTATCATAACAGGACATTTGTGAACTTCTTTCCAATGAATCACACCACGGATATTGCATAATCATTTGGTCAAAACATCTTCATACATTATAGCAAGTAATATACTTAGGATAGTTTGGACATTATCAAAATCACTGGAAAATATTTTCTCCAACAATCTCCACCTTCTTTATTATCACGAAACTATTCCATAGATGTGAAAGAGTGATAAAAATTGTTTGAAGCGGTTTGCATAATTAAAAAAAGGACCTCCTTAGGATATTTTGCAGTAGTGCTTTGGATATGCGAACTTAGGTGATCTTTAGCACGATAGAGCATGATTGCATGAAAGTTCTTTTGTGTTCCACTATTTTTCATCTTCTTATATACGTTGGCATCCAGTTAGTGAGTATCTACATTAACATCAAGTTAAGGTGATCTTTACTTAGCAATCAGCTAATTTCCGAAAAAGATCATCTAAGTTTGAAAACAACCTATTCACCTCCTTTAGGTTGTATTGTTAGCCTCGACACTTTTATCTCTTCGATGACTTGTTTGCCTTTGCCCTTGGCAACGACGGGTTCAAAGATGCTTTCCTCTTTAGTTGAGGATTTTTTAGGTGAGGGTTGAGAGACCTGAGAAGGTTGAGCATTTGGCTTTTCTTAAGCTATCAACGCTTGTTCAATTTGCTAGGCTTGCGAGTCTATGGTTTCAAACTTTAGGAGTTTCTTTAGTTTCGATCCATGGATTTCCATCAGAGTACCTAAGTGTTTTAGCTAGTCTATTAGAAGAGATTAGGTAGGCGCTAATGGTGATGGAGTGACTATAACTAGTGGTGCCATAGGTGTACAGTGCTTGTATCCTTTTTTTGTTGGCAACCGTGATTCTGGTGTTTTCCTTATGGGCGCTCCCTTCTCTATTGTCATGGGTAGAAGGGTGCTAGTAGTAGTTGATTCATCGGCTTGAGCCACACTCTAACTTTGAGTGGCCTCAAGTGATTCTTCCTATTGGGTGACCTCCTTTTTAGAGGTTCTGAACATTTGGCCAGTAGTACAAGAGGATTTTCTTACAACCTTAGAAGTAGGACAAGTTTTGGGTGCCATGGTTTTTTAGTGTAGAGAGAATGTTTGTAAAAGAGCAAGAGTTTTGAGTAGATGGTGTAGGATAAAATACGAGAGAATATGAGCAGTGTGAGTAAGAAAGTAAGTAATGTCTCTTTATAAATAGGAGTAGTGTATTTCACATAGAGAGAGTTAGCCGTTGTCTTTCAACGGTAACTTTCTTAACCATAATTATTTGGTATTCAAATTTAATTGATTAGATAGGTAGTAAAATTATGCTTATAAATTATGTTGAAACAAATGTAACACCCCTCGATAGAGTGTATAAGTAGTCAAAACGGTAATAATATAGTACTGTAACAGTAACTTTTTTGAAATAAGACAATAGGTGCATACCTATAGCTTCTATTGTACCTGATGTTTTTGACAGAATTGACACATTATCTGGAGAAAATTATTCCATTGCATTGCATATTCCCAATTCACCACGAATGTATTCGAAGGCTAGCTTATCTAGCGGCTTGGTAAAAATGTCTGCTAACTGATGTTTTGATTCTACAAATTATATCCAGATATCACCATTACTAACATGATTTGTAACGAAGTGATGCCTTACCTCAATATGTTTTGCTCTTGAGTATAAGTTTGGATTCTTTGCAAGATTTATAGCACTAGTATTGTCACATATACTAAGAATATATTCCCCCTCTTCTCCAAAATTATTGAGTTATTGTTTTATCCAAATAAGCCGTGCACAACAACTTCCGAGAACAATGTATTTAGACTTAGTGGTTGAAACAGTGACTGAATTTTGTTTCTTTGAGAACTGAGAGATCAGCATGCTGCCTAGCAGTTAGCAAGTACCTGATGTACTCTTTCTATCTACCTTACAACTTGTAAAGTCAGCATTCGAGTATCCAAGCAACATAAAATTTGCAATTTTGGGATACCAGATCCCTAATTTTAGAGTGGATCCGATGTATCGAATAATTCACTTAATAACTAATAAGTGAGATTCTTTTGGGTTAGATTAAAGCAAGCACACAAGTAGGTGCTCAATAAAACATCAAGTCTAGATGCTATTAAGTATAGTAATGATCCTATCATACTTTTATACAGTTTGGAGTCGACAAACTTAAATTTCTTATCTTTATCCAACTTGATAAAGCATGACATGGATGTTTCAATTTTCTTACATATTCCAGATCAAAGTTCTTTACTATTTCCTTTGCATACTTTTTCTTGATGTATGAAGATGCCTTCAGGAGTTTGCTTGATTTGAAGTCCAAGAAAGAAATTTAGTTCTCCAATCATGCTCATCTCAAACTCATTTTTCATCATGTTTGCAAAATCCTTACATAGTACATCGCTAGTGGCTCCAACAATTATATCATCAAGATATATTTGAACAATGAGCAAGTCTTTACTTTTCTTTTTGATAAAGAGAGTAGTGTCTACATTACTTTTTTCAAATTCATGATCGGTCAAGAAGTTACTTAAATTCTTTTATACCAAGCTCTAGGTGCTTGTTTTAGCCATATAGCACCTTCTCGAGACGATAAATATCACCAGATCTTCCTAAAAACCTGGAGATTGCTCAACATATACTTTTTCTTTGATATGTCCATTTAGAAATGTACTTTTGACATGCATTTGATATAGTATAAAATTATGAAAGCAAGCATAAGGTAATAATATACGTATAGCTTCTAATCTAGTAACAGGAGCATGAGTTTCATCAAAATCAATACATTTCTCCTATAGGTATTCTTTAGCAACTAATCTCGTCTTGTTGTGTAAAACATTACATGCTTCATCAAGTTTATTTTGAAATACCCATTTGGTTCCTTTTACTGTTTGATCCTTGAGTCTTGCAACCAGTTTCCATAAATTGTTGACTTTCAATTGATGTAATTCCTCTTGCATAGCTTCAATATAGTTCTCATCCTCGAGAGCATTTTCTACTTCCTTAGGCTTAAATTGGGATATGAGAGCAAAGGAGTTTAGCATGCTTTTGAGAGACGATCTAGTTTTGATTCCTTCGTCCACCTTTCTTATTATCTGCTCCTTAGGATCCTTAGGCTTGAATCTCCAATCCTTTGAAGATTGTCCTTGATTTGAAAGATCAGCTGATAGTCGCGGTTGTTGTTGTTGTTTATAAGTAACTGGTGCAAATATTTGTATAATGTCTTCGTAGTCATTAGTTTGCACTCATTTTTTATCATCCTTGAACTACACATTTATGGATTCTTTTACTACCTTTGAATCTTTGTTGAAGACTCGATAGGCCTTACTTATAGTTGAGTAACCAAGAAAAATACCTTCATTAGCTCGTGTATCAAACTTCCTGATGTTATCGTTTGTACTCTTGAGAATGAAACGTTTGCATCCGGATACATGGAAGTAATGCAAAGTAGGCTTTCTTTCTTTGAAGATTTCATACAAAGTCTTTTCTACATATGCCTCAATAGTACTCTATCGAGTGTGTAGCATGTGATGGCAACAACTTCAATCCAAAAATAAGTAAGTACACCACTTTCGATCATCATGGTTCTGGCCATTTCTTAAAGTGTTTGATTTCTTTTTTTTTTTTACTACCCCATTCCGTTGAGAAGTGTAAGCAGTGAAGAAATTTCTACTTGAAATTAAAGAAAATTTGAGTGAGGGAGAACATCGTGATCATGGCAAAAGATACTAATTATTTGACGTGAAATGATTAGTATGGCTTGTCAATAACCATCGTGTGATTACGGTTATCTCAGCGTATTCTCCCTGGTCCAACCCATCTTCAGGCTTATACCTTTCTACAAAGGTAATGTCATGTTTATCAAGTTTCTTGTCTTTCTCTTTCAATAGGCTTTCACGCCTCATTGCCTTTGTTGCCAATTGGAATAGGTGCTTATGCGGTCGACCTTCCGATCTGTCTCTCAAGGCAAACTTCAGAAATCTGAAAGCTATATCGACAATGGACTTCTCTGGTAGCAATAAAATACATTCCTTTCTTTGAGGTCGAATATATTGGTCTATCGATTCATTGTTTTATTGCTTAATACCAGCCAGATCCGCAGTAGACACATCAGGAACGGATCGATAGAACTGATAATGAAATTGTCTTTCCATTTGTTCCCATGAGAGATTGGAATTGATCGGTAGTGTTGTATACCATGTAAAAGTAGTCTTGGATAACAATAACTAGAACAATCTTAGCTTCCAACAATTTGCTTGACTTGCATCACCACACAGTGTGATGAACCAATTAATATGTTCCAACGTCGAGTGGCCATCCTCACTAGAAAATAGAGTAATATAAGACATCTTGAAACCACTCAATAGGGTATCGCATTCATCAAGTCTGGATATGACTTTCTACATATAGGTATAACATTTCACAGGTTGTACTCGTATTGCCACAATATTTGCGTGAATACCAATTGAGGGTTCTGCAGATCTTTTCCAAGAATCAGAGGAGCAGCGTGCCTCCCAAGTAAAGTCTAAGGTACAATTTGGTTGTCGATCACCATGTTTGGCCTTTGTGGAGCACATACTTGATTAGGCACTGCTATAGCTTGAGCTACAAGTCATGGACCATGCTGCTCCCTTAGGCGGAGTTAGTGGTCTACCTTGATTGTTGATAACAACATTCGGTCTATATGGAGCAGGTACTACGTTAGGCTGGGATATTGTACCAATTAGCCTGGCATTATCGACCCGAGGTGCTAGGCCAACTGGCCATATATTCTCCGATAATGGCATGGTTTATTAAGCGTTTTGATTCACTACATTGCCATTAGTATTACTACCAACGTTGATTTGAGCAAGATTAAGCAAATTGCCTCCATTGGTATGCATTGGCCCACAAGTCTGGGTTGTTTCGGTAGTCTCAGCCCTTTGCAAAATCATGAGAGGCGATGGAGGTGGTATAACCTGTTCTATAGTAGCGAAGGTAATCTGTGTAGCAGCTGATGCTAGAACATACTCGGAAGGTGCGGGATTAGTAGGATTGATCTGCATTTGAGTTGAACTGCCGGACGCTCCTTGTCCATGCATCGGTTCATGGAAGGTGTTGACTATCATTGGTTTGACCACATCGACAATGTGTTGCGCCAAGTGGTTGGCCGATCAATTCTAGTGTTCGTTTAAGAAGTCTCCTTATAGGAGTCATCATTACTGGGCTTGGCTCCAACCGCCTCCTCTGCTCGTCGGTAAGTTGCCTTGGAGTGTCGACATCTCCACCTTGGGCCTGATAAGTGCCGTTAATGACTCAGAACATCCTACCCTTTCGTTGATACGCAATGGTGCTAAGTTCCACCAGCATTATTAGGATCATGTTGATTCCTTGTGCGTACTTTCAGATCTTCTCAAGTCAGCCACACTAGACCCACCGGTTGTCTCAAAAAGATTTTTTGCCTAAATTTCTCCTGCGACAAATTTCACCAAAAGTCGTTTATTCGGCTTTTAATTATAGGAAACCAGGTTATGCACCAACTCCTTATAGGAAATATCACAGATTACAGGGAATCAACCATTTTGATTAGAGCAAGATTGTATAGACACAAACCATGCCGAAATTTAGTTGATGACAAGGCTTGGAACATAAAACTATATGATGTAACTAGATGCAAACCAGCTATACCAAAATTTAATTGACGACATAGCCTAAGAACATGAATACACTATGATCAATGACATGAATCTTGGAAGCTACAACTAAAAAACATGTTAGAATTTAACTGACGACGTGCTTCTGGAAAATAAAAGTTCCATGCGGGAAAGTAAATATATTGAACGATAGTAAATTTGTTTGATTTGTGCCCAAGGGAGACTATTCAATAGATGACTAGTGGTATTTATATTGGTCGCGTGGTAACTCTTCTCGAGCGATTTTCGGCGGTTGCGTCCATCCCAAGCAGTTTCCTGTAGTTGAATCCATATTCCTTCATTTTCAAAAGTCTTGTGCCCATACTCTCGCGATCTCATGATCTTGATCTCGAGCGGCTTTTTTTCCCTTAAAAAGGCATGTCGATTGCTCAACAATCTCGATTGTTTTGTCCCCTAGTGACCTTGGATTGTAGCTATATCCCAATGCTCCCTACGCATTCAAAGACCTTGATGGCTTGCTACTCCTTACTCATCGATACCTCTGTCAATGATCGTTAGCCATTCGTTATCATATATTGATCATTGATTGGTAGTGACCATCAAAACGTGCCGTCAATGTGTGCTAATATTGATTATTAAAATCGATATTGGTCCTCGTGGTCATTAACGATGCATCACGTGCATGACAATATTCACACATTAATCCCATGTTTATCCATGTCGACGATTTGGTCTTCTTTTCTTTTCTTTCTTCTTTTTTTTGTTTTGTTTTGTTTTTTTTTTTTTTTTTTTTTTTTTTTTTTTTTTTTTTTTTTTTTTTTTTTTTTTTTTGTTTTTATTTTTGTTTTTTTTTGTGTAAACAGCATCATATACAAATGAAACAGCAATACTAGATAATTAAGAATGTGCACTGTCATCTGATTAACGATGAGATAATTAAGAGATGAATATTCAAACATTTTGCTCAGTAATCTATTTTGGACAGTATATATATGTATATAGGAGAAGCAGAATCAAATTAGGCAATAACTGGTATCCATGGTTGGCTTTACCAAGCAACTGCTTTTTGCTATCTACATTGGGATTAGTTCAATGGGATAAACTAATGCTCTTGGAAAATGGTTACACAGTCCTCTTCGTGTTTCAAACGACATGTTAAAGAGTGACTAACGACGAATGGCATCGTTGTGGGAATCAAATCATCCTCTTCAACCAATGTAAGCCGTTAGAGAGTGTTTTAGTGTTAAATGTGAGAATTAGGGCCTTCGGGACACTGGTTAAGTACTCTTTATGTAAAAATAAGCACATGGTTCTCTTCATATTTCGAACGAATGGTAAAAAGTGATTAATGACAAGTGGCATCTGTGCGACAATCAAATTGATTCTCGTCAACCAATTTTAGTCGTTAGAGGGTGTTTTAATATTAAATGTAGGATGTTGCTGACAAGTGCCCTCAAACAATTTTAATTTCAAGGCACTAATTATGCATAATACAATGACCATGGTGCGTTGGAGACTACAAAGTTCACTGAATTACTTACTTAACAAGTACACTTGGACACTCGTTTTCAAAATACTTACATATAAATGAGGGCCGTGTTTTCCTTTATTCACGGTTGGACGAAACTTCCTTGAACAGGTACACTAATTTGTGTGCTACAAACATTGACAACATTCACATTTACGTTTACCGGCCGAATCACTTGGCTATAGAGTTTTAATCGACTCAACTGCAAATAAATTTTTTTATTAAAGAAATTTTCTCATAAATATGGGAAAAAGAAATTGACTATGGACAGTGAAGACTTGTTTAGTAGATTATGTAGATTGATTATTCAGAGTAATTTTCCTACCTACCCTGTCACACTTAGGGCACGCATTAAAACTATTTTCTTTCTTTGTTTTTCTATTTTTTTGTTCTCAAGAACAGGTTTGAACAAAAATCTATTTAGTAACCCAATTTCATTTTTTATTTCTGAAACAAATTTTTAATCAAGAAATATGTTTCAAATATAAATGAAAAGTAAAAGCTTTCTTCTTTCATATTTTTAAAAACAAAATGAGAAATAATAATTATTTTCATCGCTCGCCCTTGTTATTAACCGACCACCAACCCCCTACCACTACCTACTACCCATCGTCATCCTTCACACACCATCTGCTACCAACTGCCTCTCGCTACTGCCCATTGGTTGGTTGGAAAGGAAGAATTCTGTGTCGCTATCGAATGAATTTCTATTTCAATTTTTGTTCCAAAAACATAAATTTTGTATCGTTATCAAACGTGTATTTGTACTCAAAACTCATCTAGGAATAGAAGTAGAAGAATTTATTTCAGCAATAAAATGATTATCATTAGCACTCTTAGGGAGCGGCGAAGGTTGTCATTGACGATGGCAATGACGTGGTTGGCAAACGTAAAAGAAGTGGAAAGAGGGAGGAGAAAGCAAGAGGAGTGTTACGGTTTTGGTTAGTGATAGGTGGCTGTGACAAAGCATACATTGTATATACATGGACATGTGTCGCGGTCCCGCGAAGGAGATAGCAGGCTGGAATTGAAACATATTTGGCTGGCTGACTTTCTACATAGGGCAGCTGCAATTGTTGAAAGTATACCTTTCCTTTTGTTACCCAAATGATTAAACTGTTGAGTTCTAGTTTTGGTCCAAAGGCAACTGACGAGAACCAGCAGCTCACACTCACGATTCTCACATAACGTGGTTAGGTGAGGCAGCTCCGAACCCTACCGGAACTTGTACGCTGCAGCCTACGACACAGCAGGAGAAGTTTCCTGACACCGCATTAAATATTCACCGACGATTCCTCGACAGCACGGCCACACATTTTCGGAAAATGTTAGTTGCACTTCAGCTTTCGCGTCTCGATCCGTAGGGGTTGGATGAGTCTTTCTTAGCTAACTGGCTAGATTACCAAGTGAATATGTTGATTTTTTTTTTTTTTTTGGTCGGTTAGTAAATATGTTGATTACGAAGCGAATACGCGTAGTTAACGAAGCGGATACGTGTAGTTAACTGATTCGCGATTAGTGTCTTGGAAAATTTGGGGAAAAAAATCCAGATCGTAATAATTTTTCAATGGTAGCTCGATAAATTTTATGGGGACTGGATTGAGAATTGCTTCCGAAATCTATGGCATATGCACAATGCCTTAATCGAAATATTTCTGGCCTTATTCTATCGCATGCGGGCCAATCCAGACAAAAGACATTGTTAGGTGAGGAGTTTGACTAAGACGGCACATTTGTTCAAAGATAACGCCGAAGTAATTAGCAAGAGAAAGATGTCGGCTGAAAAATGAAGGCAAATAATTAGATGAAAGACTTGAGACTTTTTCGATTATCATAAAAATCCTCCACCAAAGTCGGGTTGCTAAAGATATGTTTTGTGGTAGTAACGGTCTCAAGTCCACAGAGGCCAAGTGCAAAACCCATTGCCTAGGCTGTCGAGGCCTCAATGCCCTTGCCTGAGTCCCTAGCACTTGGGCTTGGGTCCCTCATAGTCAAGCCCTAGTCTAGAACTGCAATGCCCGTACTCAAATCCCAAACAACAAAGCCCAGGTTCTCAACACCTAGGCTTGATTCTATAGAGGTTGAGCCCAAGTCAATTGAGGCCAGGCTCGAGACCCTTATGCATGTACCTAGATTCCCTGCGCCCATGCTTGAGTCCATTGGGGATGAGGCCCAAGAGCCCGACACCCATGCTCGGGTTCGGGGAACCCAAGTTCGGGTTCATCTAGGTTTGGCCTAGATCCCGGTAATCAAGCCTCATTGTAGGACCCAAACCTAGCCTTCAATGGACTTGGGCCTAGGAGTAGGGACTTGAGCATGAGCATCGGGGTCCTGAGCCCAACCTCAATAGACCCTGGCCTAGCCTTGATGGACCCAAGCATGAGCACTTGGGACTCAAGGGCATGGGCATCAAAGGCAGGTGTCGACCTCAATGGAGCAGGGGACTTGAGGTCAACACTGATGGACATGGGCCCAGGGATCCCACAACTCGGGCCCAGCCTTAATGGACCCCAGGGGACCTAGGTTCGAGGTTTGGGGACTTGGGCATCGGCACAAGTGTCTCAAGCATGACCTAGATGGACTCGGGCGTGGGCCTTGAGGAACTAGGTACGAGCACTTTTGACTCAGCCTTGGCCTCAATGGGCCTAGGGCGGACACTGGGGATTTAGGCCTAGCCTTAGTGGACTAGGCATGTATGCCAGATTCTCAAGCCCAACCTCGATGGAATTGGGTTGGCCTCTATGGACATGAGTTTGGTCTTAATGGACCGTTGTGGACCTAGCCCCCATGCCTAGAACCAAGTCAGCTGCCAAGTTCTCATGAACAAGTGTTGGGGTTTCTATACCCAAGCACAAAATTTCTAATTCAAGCACGAGATCTAGTCATATTTTGAAAAATAATTTACAAATTTTTAAAAATGAAATCATTTTCAAAAATTTAAGTATAACTCTTCCATTGACTTATTTTTCTAAACGATCTAAATGCCGGAAAATAGAAAAATATTATCCCGGAAAATATTTTTCACGAAACAAATAGAGGTTAAAATTTGTTGTGATAATGCATTTAAGTACTAAAACTTTCATTTCATACATTTAAGTCCTAAAATTTATCATTTGTCGTCCAACTTAGTCCTTCAGCCAACTCCATAAGGTTTTAGCGGACAGAAAACTAACGGGACATTTTTTCATGGCGGCCGCATAAAATTGAAAAAAACAAATATACACTAAAAATGATAAGTGATACTTTATGTATGACTAACAAAAAATTTAAGTACATTAAAGTGGCAAGTTTTAGAATTTAAATGTATAAAATGAAAGTTTCAAGACTCGAGTGCATTATAATGATAAGTTTTAGGACTTATCTTATAATTGTGTCCCGAACAAATTCTCGTTGTACCACAAAATAAAATGGACAGCAGAAAGAGAAAAGAGAAAGGGGAAATCAAACGATAGAAAACACCGGGGCAGTTCTCCTACGACCAACCGATAGTAGTCCTTCAGCTAGCAGTCCATGTCAGCGAGATGCGGTCAATCGGAGTAGAGGGTCTCTCGGTTTCAGCGGAAGACATTCTGGTGAAAGCAAGACAAGTGATATAACAATAACATATGACAAAAATTTCACTTGAACGTTATACAATTTATGCGAATTATTCGGCTGGTCGATGACAAATTTTTCTTCGACAGCTAATACCCACCAAGATACTTTCAATTTGGGTGTGGTTACTTCCATGTCATTTTGAATGGAATCATTTTTTTTTAAAGTAAAGTGAAAAACACCCTCATTCAATTAATGCTAATTCAGCCAATAAATAACATTAATTGAGTAATTCACGTACTTTCAATTCAATTTAGGGATGGAATAACCCCAAAATTTTTTTTCCTTTGATTTATTCATTTACCCATTATGAGTTGAGTTCTGGACCCAAAAATTAAAAGTGTGATTCCATAAGACAACTAGATTTTTTGTTTAAAGCAAAGAATGAATGTACTAAAAATGGGAGTGGAAATAGCCCATATTTAACACATAAAGCGAACAAGATGAATAGCAAGTGAATGTACTTGTGTTGATCAAAGAGGACTTCTGATTTTATACCTGTAATAGAAGTAATCAATGGAGTCGAGCTCAAGCTTGGCCTTAAGCTCGAGCCTTATTTTTTGCCTAGGCCAGTCTATCCCCGAAAGAAACACGTGATATTCTTTAGGTCGGTTCAGGCTTGTCGCAGGGCCAATCCAGCCGGGCTTTATAATAGTTGAACGTAAAAATGCGAAATGGAGAAAATGGAGAATTTTCAATATATTATCAATATATATGCTGAATAATTCATAAGCCTATTTATAGGCTTTATTGGATAACTACTTAAGATAACAAGATAACATATCAAACATAATTAATCAATTGTAAACATCTAATATCGCCAACATCCCCTCAAACGTAAGGTTGGAACAAATCAATTTGAATTTGAGAAATAATCCAAATGATGTCTCAAAATCTTTAATCACCTTGAAATTAGACATAAAATTGACGATGAGATTACAATATGTGGATCATTTAACGATGGTGAGTCTAATGGCAATGTCTGATACCATATTAGAAAGATATTTTCTCTAACAATAACTAAAAGATATTTTCCAGGACCATTTGAATGGCTCTCTAGACCCACTTGTTGAGAAGCAAGTGAATGTACAAGTAAAATAATTACTTTTTTTTTTTTATAAACAATATTACAACTTTCTATACTATCACACTCTCACAACTACTCACTGTACTTGCTCACCCACTCACTTTACAAACCACACACGAACACAACTCTACATACACCCACTCAATCTCTATCACCCTACACTTACACCACACAAGACCCCTACACACACCCACACACCTCACGTACGCACTCCACACACTTCACACACAAGACTCTCTACCACACTACTCTCCATGGACAAGAGCCCTATTTATAGGGCGTAAGGTCGGTCAATGAACCGCCCTCCACACTCTTCCTATTATTATTTTATTACAACTTTCTGATTATGTGTCAGCAATTGCAGCTGAGGAATTCTCTAGAAAGAAAAATCTGGAGGAGTAGAGAGTGAGAGAAATCTGGAGAATTCTAGAGAGAGAGTGGCGGTGATCTTCTCAACACCACTTGGCTCCTGTCCATTCTGGGCTACCTTATAAGCAACATATGAATAGACTGCCCAAAAATGAAAAAGTTGCTTCTCAAGAATATGTCCTTTATAAAATCCTTTATGAGCTGTGAACGTAGTTGCCGATTGGATGTGTCGATCAGTTGGGTGAGTGACCAGTTCCCCTCGCCATTATCTGAAGTCGGACCATACATGAAGCACTCTGTCGCCCACATACGTTGGGATCCGCTTGGCATTTATGATGGTCCCCATAGGTCAATTTTTCTTATTTGCTTCACAAGTTTGTAAAGCTTTCTTTATTCGATCGTACCCACTGTCTTCCAATACAAGTACATGCAAGGGGAATAACAGGAGAGCCTATTGTGGACTCAGATTTGTAGCCTTAGCAACAAGAAAGCAACAGGGATTCATTTGTAGCATGGGACGATGGATGAAAAGCTTTCCATTAGATTAGATATTCCATACGAAAAAAAAAAAAAAAAAAAAAAAAAAAAAGAATGATTTATATGTCTTTCTATAAATGCCTAAAAGAAGCTACGACTTGACGTAACTTTTTCTATATATTTTCATGTCGTCATCGCACAATGTTTTGGATGATGTATAAAGCATTACATTGGATTCGATAGTTGCATGCATATCAGAAATTGATTTCTCAACCTATTATGACCGCAAAGAGCTTGGATGGGAAATGATTAGGAGGTGAAAAGTGGTCAGCAAAGTAGGACCGGGAGTTAGCGGTCAATGCTTAGAGTATCTCAAAGTTTAATGACGATTTTATCGGATTTCTCGAAAGTGACAATCTCGGGGTTGAATAACTCACTCTTTAAAGGGCCGTGCTTTCCTTCATCTCCAATTGAAGAAAACTTCTCCCTTCTTGTATTCCAATCGGTGGATCCCAAACTCTGTCATCGTTCATATTTACATATATTAAATTCTTATGAAGTGATGTCCATAAATTGTAACGCATCGATCAGTAGTATTGTTGGGCATGAAGTTTTCTCCAACCAGGACGGCCTTCAAATCGGGCACGTTCATGAACCACGGAAGGCGCGTAGACCTAGAGCCAAAGACTCCCAAAATCTCAACTGTTTTTTTCATTCTATCTTTCAAAGTTACTTTTGCAAGAGCGGACCTTCAAAGATTTGAAAACACGGTGGCCCATCTTTTGGAAGCGGAGAAGCAAGTGTTTTCAAGCCCAAAGGAAGTATCTGTCTGCTGAGTATAGCCAGCCTAAGGTGAGGCCCAAATTGGTAGTGAAGCAGCCTAATTTTTCTTTTTTATTCTTTCTTTAGGAGCTCATGAAAGTATGGAAAAGTTCGTTTTATCGGGCCCAGATGAAGTCAAGTAATGGAAGACAAACTTAGAATCAATTAGGGCTTCAGGCCCCAAAAACATTTGGGAAGGAGAAGTCGGTTTCTTGTTTTCTGGTTGCGCTGAATTATTTGGCCAAGTTCCAATGTAAATGCTAAAAGAGAAGGGAAATGCCTTAGCTTCGAGTTTGGTTCGAATTTTTTATTTTTCGACCTAATTGGAAATACCCAATTAGGTTTTATAAAGTCTCCGTCAAGTATCTATGTTGATATACAATATCAAGGGTTATAGTGATATTTTCAGTGAAAACATTGTATGCTTCATTTATATATTCAATTCTCTCACTTAACGGTAAATCTTACATGTACCCATAATTAGGCTTATCAAATGATTGGGTAAGGTCAAAAATGGTTTGACCCAAATTAATCCATTTACATGCAATGCAAATTTAGCAACTCATTCCTAACTTAGCCCGCAACTATACTCGGTATTCATTTTTAGCAAATTTTTCTCCTTTAATTGTTGCCTTTGAAGAATCGGTGGTTCCATAAACCAGCTCACCGAGTTAGTGAGGGAGTTTGGGGATCGAATTATGGACAAGGAGTCAAGGCAGTGGTGATAGTCCGACTTAGGCCATTTATAAATAATGAAAGAGGTTCGGGTTTTGGGGTTGATGATGAAGTCTTAATGCATTGGGCTTGATGAAATTTCAACTTGCATTTTTTTGAAAAAAAAAATCCATAATAATTTATCTTTTTCTGATGATATTTTCCAGATCTACACATATAAGTTGATGAGCAAGTTAAGAATTTGGTACACAACAACATACTTGTCAATCAATTATTACAACATCAATTGTATTTTTTCATCAAAAGGAAATATAGCAATCGGATTCAATAGCAATGAGGGAGTACTCAATGCAATTCTATTTGGAGACCTTTCATGAATGTGAACGAGCAAGAAGATGAGCACGGCCACAAATGAGATGTACTGCCGCATGCTACAAGGCTTAAACACCAATTGAATTGCGCAAGAAACACAAAAGGCCCCTTCCCAAATAAACAGTGCACTTTCCAATTAAATTATTTCTTGAACTCTAAAAACCCAACCACCGAAACAAATTAATGCACCGAAAATGCATTTGTATCGGCATCGCCTACTAAAAATCGTGCTCTTGTTATGTTAAAACTCGACCAAACTTCACTATCACTGGAGATACATGCAAACTAGACCAATGCTTCAGTTTTGCTTTTTGTGCCTTCGGAAGAGCGCCAAATCAAGCGAAAGTAGCGCTGCGCATTTTCTCATGAGTCAGCAGCCTCTCTAGGTCCTCTAGCTTCTGCAAATATGCCAGGATGAGCCTTCCATCAACAATCTGCATCCAGTGTTAGCACGAATTATTAAGCTTGAGTTCTCGCAACTGCCTATCCAGAAAGGAGGAGAGAGTAATACCGGAATCTTGGTTGAGCTTCTTTTCAAAAAAAAAAAAAAAAAAAAAAAACTCCCAAGGAGCTCATATATTGAGAAAGATATCAGAACTGAACAACGGAATGCTATCTTCCCAACCGCGGTTACAAATAAATGGTTCTCTCATATGTAATGTGGGCCAGAATGTTTACTAGAGCAAATCATGGTTTTCCCTTTGTACCACCTAAGAGGGTGTGTCGAACACGAAAGGAAAAGAATTGGAAAATTCTTAATTATGGAAAAGTCGTGTTTTTCCTCCAACTATCCCACCACACATTTTGATTGGTGGCTTCTAGGCATGGACATTACCTATATTTAATTTTGGTTAAATTTTCATATAAGTCGTGTCTATAACTTGTAACCCCAATCAAAGATATGATTGGAGAGAGTTTTCTTCAGCCAAAGTTGGAGGAAAATATTACTCTTCGCATAATAACTTTTTAATGGTGAATGCAATCAACAATATACAGTTGTTTAAGGACCACTCAGAAACGGAAAAATTATCCAAAAAATCATAAACCCGTTACACTTTTATCAATTTACACCTATGCTAATTAAATCCTAAACATTTTCACACTTATTAATTGAGTTCATTCAACTAATTTTAGTCGGAAATCGTTGATATGGACGTCGTCAGTTGTACCACTTAGGACGAACGCGATGATGTGAACAATTTTAGATAATTTTTTTAATTTCAAATTTGATTTTTTATTTATTTTACTTTCTTTTCTTTCTTTTATCTTTCCTTCTTCCTCTACCAATCGTTGGGCCTTGGTGATGGCCAGCAATCGGCCAAAGGCAACTACCGGTGAGGGTCATCTAAGGCCAGCGAGGGCAGAGTGAGGACCGACTCCAAGGCCGAGCGAGGACCAGGTGACTCCAGGGATGTCAACTTACGCTGAACAAGCCTCAGTCGCCACATCTCTTCCCTCAAATCAGATGAGGAACCGTTGCTCAAGCTTCTCTCCTTGAAAGCTGATTTGGAATCAAATGGCTTGCAAGATGAGTAATCCCGCCTGCACCTCTTGCTTTAGCAGCTCGGTCCTCGTTGGCCTTTGGCGAGGGCAACCTTGCCAGTGGTTGCCTCTAGCTAGTTGCCGAGCTCGGTGACCGGTGGAAAAAGAAGGAAAAAAAAAAGAAAAGAAAAATTAAAATTTAAAAATTTAAAAATTCAAAAATTTTAAAATATCACTAAAAATTGTCCACGTCAATCATGGTTGTGCTATTTAGGACGATCGGCATTCATGTCATTGATTTGTGACCAAATTAGTCAAATGAATTCAATTAACATAATCAAAAGGGTTATAACTGAATTGATAAAAATGCAATAGGTTTTTAACTTTTTGGACAATTTTTCCCTCAAAATATCTCTTCCCCTCTACTTGGCTAGCCATTGTTTAACTTACGAACTTCTTGGTCATAATCAATATAGTAATTGAAAGCCAATCCACAAATAATCTCTCTTTTGTCCGTGCTATCATTGTAAGGGAGTTCAGGCAACCCAAGTCAAAAAAACACTCTGAGGACTAAACTGAAAAAAACACAACAAAGTTCAGGGACCACATACGTTTGTTAAATGCAAAAACACGAATTCGTCAAAAAGGCATTTAGCTCTTACTTTTGACAATGTACTCCTTAAAATCAAACTCATGCTGGAAGCTTACACCAAGGAAATCGTTTTTCCGCAGCTGCCATCTTCATTTTCCTCAACGTGTCAATGACGCAAATTTTTAATATTTCTCGATTTAATTAACCTAGTAAGTTGGTAATAAGTATATAAACTATTCTAAAGTAGGAACCATGATCTAAGCGTGAATAGGTCCTTCCGATGGAACTGCAAGCAGACATGCACGCGCAGACATGTTTATCTTGAATGGTAGATGAAAAAGTGCTCTCTCTCTCTCTCTCTCTCTCTCTCTCTCTCAGTAGAAGGTCGCACCTTAAGAGGATACGCATTGGTTGAGCGGCTAAAATCACATGCAACTACCACTGAAGACTCAAAACTGCAAAGAAAAAATGAATAAATGAGAAAAGCTTACCAAATTCATCTCATTTCCTCTTTCAACTTGACGGAATGTTTGGTGGACCAAGGTACTGTCCTGATAGTTCAAAGCATCTTCCCTGCACAACCCCTATTTGGTGTCCGAGAATATGTGGTGCTCTCTCGATGAGCTCGAAGGACCTTCTAGTGTCTGAACTTCTAGTGTCCGAGAATAGTGCTAGGTATATCAACACTTACATGTAGGAATATATATATCTAAGCTATATGCCGGACTCCGATCAGATGTTCAACATGATCCATTTGCTTTAATATCTCTGATGCTGCATTTGATAGTGCATTGAAAATCATCGACTTTCTCTTGTTATGCATTTACAATCATGTTGTTCTGCAAGAGAATTCTGAATCTTGAATGGAAAACCAAAGTAGAAAGAACATGAAAGCAAGACATTGTCATAGTCATAGATAGACTGACCACATTTTGGGCACAAAAATAATCAAACATCATTGACCACCTCTTTCAAAAATGGTGTAAAGCTAGATGGAAGCGTTAGAACTTACAAGAGAGGGTTGTAGAGAGGTCATGGAAGATTCGGGGAACAATTTAATTTTCATATAGAGATGGAACTGCATAAATTGTTTGTATCCACCCATTGTTTTCTATAAATTCATCTGCTCTTAATTTTAATACTCACTCCACCAAAAATTTCTTATAAAAAAAATGGCAGTTCAGTTGATGACAGTACCTCAATTCCTGGCCAGAAAGATCTCTTTTCTTGCTTGATCTTCCTGATATTTGGCGAGAAAAGTTGGTGATAGAACTTCTCGCTCTCCTAACGAGGTCAGGCGGACTTTCCGTCACCGTTGCACGGAAAAGCTGCAAAGAGTCTATTGCAAATCCACTTTGGGTTGACACTTAGGGATGCACTGGGCAGAAATTGGCAAAGGAACATCAACTTTTGCCGGTCTGATTAGAGACTACCGCCACGAAATGACAGCTACCCACAAAGAAGCAATCGAACAAAGAAAAACGAAGCCTTGATATGAAGATTATTTAAAAAGTGTACCTTTAATGAGAAGACCAAGATTATTTTAAGCAGATCCCGGTGGTTAAGGGCCATAATTATTATAGCATGATGGCCTATAAAGCCTAGATTTTCCATGATAGTCATGCCGAGCACTCCATTGTAATTTGTCATCTACCTTAGGATGTAATTTTGTAAATCGGTTTTAGTAGTTTGGTAGAATATACGATTAATCTGTACAAAAATAACTTGTTCAAACCGTGGATCTCAAGATAAAACGTGTCTTATGGGAGCCACAAGGCCATTATATCATATAGAAAAAGATTATTTGATCTCATACATGCATGCGTAAGTACCGCGAGGTAGTCCGCTAATTCTAAAACCACAATTACTTGTTTCAGCAAAAGCAACAAGTTTTCGGGGGCACAAGCAGTATGGAGGTACCAACGATGACTCCCAGGGCCGCTCTCTCCGACCTCTTGTGGTAATTGATGCAATTTTTCTTTTGCAAGTATATAATATAATCTAAAAAATCGCATGTAAATTTATATAGTTTGCTCGTCATGATCTTAGTGGCTACGTTCGCCACTGATATCGAGAATTTTATGTTTATCACCGAATGACAAATAAAAGACTTGCATGATATGTAGAGCACATATAGAAACTGATAAAGAGACTTGCAGTACCCTAGAAAGGACATCACGATTGATATTAGTTGCTTAGTATTAGGTGCCATTGCTATGATGTAATATTTATTTCCATGTCATCACACGTATAGCAAAATGTTTGGCATACGAAATTATATATCTAATGATTTATATGTGGTATTAAACTCATGAATAATGATGATTGACTATAAATTAGTAATCGTTATATTCCCTATAATGTGTATTATAGGCGTAATTGGGGAAATCGAAGACTATTTTCATCTTATTGCATATATCATTCATAAAACCATACGGTGTAAAAGTTATTGCATTACTTAAACCAAGCAACTTAATAAATTTTACAGTTTTATTATATTACAGCGTAATAACTATTATATAACAGGCTTATAATATTATCCCTGTTTTTGAACCGGCTGTAAATGCAATTTTACAGCAAGTGCTCTCTCTCTCTCTCTCTCTCTCTCTCTCTCTCTCTCTCTCTCTCTCTCTCTCTCTCTCGTGCACACAACTCCTTTTCTCTTCACCCACTGCCGCAGTCAAAAGGATGATTGTCCTGCCCTCAAGGTCATCACCAATTTTGCTTTTGCTCGGCTTATTGAATGGAAACTATCGTGCGACGTTTTCCTATAGCATCCACAAATGGGTTTATAATCATGAATGCAAAGACTTTCAAGAAATTTTCTCTACTCTCATTCGCTAAGGCACATCTTAATAACAAACCGATAGTGCATGAAAATGCACATGTATCTTTTCTTTTCTTTATTTTTTTTAAATAATCTAGAATACGAGCATAGAGGTCTAACTATCGGAAGGTTCATAGGACACCCTACAAGTTATATGAAATAGTTAAGTTTGAGTCTTTGGCCTTTTTAAGTTTCCCTACAAGAGCAGTTTGCATGCAAGTGGGAATAGAACAAATGAATTCGGAATTCTGAGTTGGAGATCTCCAAAAACCTCAATTAACTCCGTTACCCTTGAGGGTTTACTATGCACACTTCTCATTCACCTATCTCTAGGTGCGCCATCTTAGAAAATCAAATGATCAATAGGTCGTCTCCTGGAAAAGGAATCTGTATCATGCGCATGCACAGACCGATCAGTGTGCAGAACAAGATTTTCCTGCAAATTGAAATTCAAGATTCACATCAAACACACGCCATTACATTTATTACATAATAATGCCTCTAAATCCCACATGCATAGCTCCATCCTCTGCAATATTTGTGGAAGGAGAAAGCATGCAAATAACTTACACACATGTTGGGTCTTTCTTTCTTCACCTAATTATCAGAGTTAGATAAACTTGTCGATAAGGGAAGCACACTAAAACCTCAACCCATATCTCAGGTCATAAAGTCTATGTAAACAATCATTTAAACAATAGTAACGTAGTATACGGTTTCCCCCCGTTAATCTCCTTGCTTTGAGCATGCTTCGAGTGTTTTGCCGGACCACCGGACACCCCAAGCTTGAGGTCCAAACGATCACCATCTGGTGATACTCCTTTTTCTTTGATGGAGATTGCTGCACTTGACTGATGAACTGTCTTATCCTCAGTCGAGGATTTGATTTTTGCTGCTGATGGTCGGCGGTGAATGATGCCTTTGCTTAGTAGCTTTCGCCGTAGATGAGAGTTCCAATAGTTCTTCACTTCATTATCTGTCCTTCCGGGCAATCTTCCGGCTATGAGAGACCATCTAGAAAGACAATTTGCGGAGCAATATTGCGTCAGCTTTTGGATGAACTGATTATTTCGATGTCGACTTTAGTATGATCGGAACGAATTTGCTTTTGATTTTTCCAGGGTTATTAATCACACTAACCTGTTCCCTAGAAGAGCATGGAGCTTGATAATAAGGTCCTCTTCATCCTCACCAAAGTTCCCTCTTTTAAGGTCGGGCCTCAGATAATTCAGCCATCTTAGCCTACAACTTTTTCCACAGCGAAGCAATCCTATTCGAATCAAAACAAGAGCGTTAACATAACTGACAATTTGTCTGGGTGGCATAATTAGGGTAAGTATGATTAGGGCTAGTGAGAAAGAAAGCGACTTCAAGGGCTTCTCGTGCTCTATATCTCGATACGCTCACAGAATCGTACAAACATGCGCGTTTTTTTGCTTATGTTTCTTGTTTTCGGCTTCTTCTATTCTATTGGGGACAGAAGTTTACCTGCAGCTTTTGGCAGGGAATTCCAGTTACCCTCACCGTGCTTTTGGACGTAGTCGATGAGCTTCTGGTCTTCTTGCTCGGACCAAGCTCCTTTGTTGGTCTTTTGCTTGTCACAACAAGGATTCCTCATTATGTGAGAGAGAGAGGGAGAGAGAGAGAGAGAGAGAGAAAGAGTGGTGGGTGTGCCTCCTGGGAAGCGAAAGAAAGCAGGAGGTTAGAGAAGCATATGATTTTCAACTACATAAAAGGTGGGGTTGTGAAAGTAGCACAGAACACAAGGGCACCGTGAAGTACATGAAGTTGACTTGTCAATTGGAGATTTTCTAGATATACCAAAGACATATGGTTGAAAAATCCTTAAGAGAGAGAGAGAGAGAGAGAGAGAGAGAGAGAGACCTGATCCCAGTTGATGGTACAAATCAAGTCCGATTATGCGAGATGATCGTAGGCTTAGGATTGCTTTTAAGTCTTTTTTCCTTGAAAGATTGTATTTTTCAGGTAAATTCCAATTTTCTTGATTTATGTTTGTATAATATTAAGTACTGTAAATATGAGATTTCATAATGAAAACTTAAATTGTTAAATGAAGATGTGATCTAGTGTAGAAATATTTTTATACTCCCCATCAAGTATAAGCTGGACATTTGCTTAATTAGGGGACAAATGAGAGCTTCGAAGATTTCAACTCAAGAATAAAATATTTAAAAATTAAATCATATGTTTCTTTAATAACTCAAGTTCTTTAGAACAGTCAGTAGTAATATTATATGGTATCATAGTAAGAGGTCCTAAGTTTGAATATTTCGGAATCCCTATTTGTCTCACAATGAAATATTTCCATACATAGTATTAGTAAAAAAGACCATACTAAACATGAGGAAGAGTGATTAAATGTTTAAACATTAAATGACACATTCTCTAATAACTTAAGCTTTTAAAATAATTAGTAGTGATTTCACAAATCTCACAATTTGTGCACATTATATATAATCTCGTGAGGTTGATGCAAGGTTTGGAGCACTGAAAATTCTTCAATGCACTTGATTGACCCTGAAAACAAGAACTTTACCGTCACAAATCAATTAATGGTATCTAATGACTTCATCTTTTTACATGCGAACCGCGTGTAACATAGCCCCAATAATGGAGGAAATTATTTTTGAGCATCTACACGAAAATTATTCTGCTGTTCAACAATAATTAATCCTCAATCTACAAGAAAATGATGTTAATTAGAGGATATTAATCACTAGAATGAACACCCTGAATCAGTCGGAAAGCAAAAATAAATTGAAAAAGCATTCATTCATCTTTTGGAGAAAATTAGTTGGAAAAACTTCAATAGCCATTTTTTTCTGATGGTTTCTTAGTCATTTTCAACTGCTTTGGTAGAGGAAAATTATGCACGGAAAACGTGCAGGGTAATGAGGAGAATACATAGCAATTGATCTCCTTACGGATTCCTTATGACCTATCTAACCCAACTATGGAATCTATATGTAAAAAAATAATTTTGTGTACCAAATGTTGAAAGACTAAAACTAATTTAAAATAGATATTTTAAAAGAAAAATATATGCCGATTATCGAAGAAACAAAAATCGATCAAAAAGTTTATGGGACTCAGGTTGCTTAGCGGAACTGTATAATTCTCTCCATAGCTTCCCATAAATTCGAAAAATCATGATGATCCATAATTACATTTCATTAATACTGTTTAAAAGATAAATTCTCTTAAAGATATTCGAATAGTTAATAGATAAAAGGGACAAAAAAAGGAGGGGTCTTGATGGATGCATGGAATTGAACATGTGCTAGTTCCAAAATGAAATCTAACCGTCATTTGTATTCCGAAACCTAATTATACAGAACGGATTTGTGGACCAATGTCTGTGGAAAGTCTTGCGTCACATTTATTATCTTTTCCAAACCTATAGCTTGGCTAGGGTTACATCCTCCATATTTAAAAACCCTAAAAGCGTCAAAGCGAGAACAACAAAAGTAAATGCGGGTGGCATCGAACGTAAATTTACAAATCAAGAAACGCAAGAATCGCAGAGAAAGGAACATCTGGTGAGGCCCGGCGCCTTTTTGTCTTGAACGGTAGATGAACATTCCCATTTCCCAAGTGAGGTTGGCATTTAATTCCAATTTTGAACACGAACACACACACACACACACACATATATAAAATATTTTATCTTTTCGGAGAGAACCGTGGTTGGTCGAACCTTTTTCAAACCAAAATGGACGGACAGAGTCTCCACCGGCTGTCCATTCACGATTTCTTGAAGTGACATTGAAAACTGCTAGGCACGAACTGTTCCTAACACCTTCATGTGAAGTTGGAAGTTGCTCCTTTGAACGTTTGGTTTTTACTAGGACCGTCCAAATGTCTTTTGACCTTCGCCACGAAAATATGACGCTTAGGATTTCACGAGAATCGTCTTTTTTTCGTCGAACATTTGCCATCAAACCCTCCTAACGCTCTATGGATTTAGTAAATGAGTTCCATCGGAGCATCAATTAAGCTATTACAAAAAAAATGTTTACGTTTTCTAACAATTTGCTCTTGTCCATATCGTTTATAGTTAATGTTTTGAATATCAAATTATTTCTCGTTAGATATGTTGAGTAAGTGATTTTGAGCTTAAATTGAATTCAAACTACCAAATTAATTGTAAGGCGATGCAACGCTTTATAAGTATGCAAATAATCGCCAGTGGGCTCAAACAATTAGCAGGAATCTGCTAAAGATGATTTTAACAGGCGATGTTTAATATGTCACGCATTGATTTTAGCTATTTTATTAGTTCATCGGAGGGAATGCCGAACCCAGAGCTAGATTTTTGTTGCAGTCTTTTGGCTCCCATGAGAGCATTATTTTTCCCTCTCTCTCTCTCTCTCTCTCTCTGACTCTCTCTGACAATATTTCCAGCAAACTTCCAGATCTGCCCCTTATCTTCGAAATGGTTTCCTAGTCATTGAGTGACTTTTGAGGACCGAGTTTCGATAATTTCCTAGGATGGGGTTTTATAAGATAATCAAAGCTGCCATGACAGTCCCCGCCATGTTTATACAATTGCTTGGAATACGTTGCTCGTTTTGATTCTTTTTGACTTTGCCCTTGTGTCTGTATGGGAAGGAAGAATATATAGAGGGGAAGAATATATATTTCCGTATTTAAAGACGCAAATGAAATTGAAGATAACTAAGGTGAAAGAAATCTCTTGAGCCCTTCATGTGAAGAGAAAATAATCGGATTATACTGAAAGCCCAGATGATCTTCTATTCACATTTAAAGGTTCGGTATACTTTTATATGATTTTAGAGCATCTTAATAGCGCCCGTATTCACAGGCTTAATCATGTACATGGGTGGATGTTGAATTTTTCAGAATTGTTAGGCTTAGGTAAAATGTTTTCCTACCCATGCAAAGCTTTTCAAATGGACTACCTCTTGTGGGTCACAGATCCACATTCAGAAGTCTCAAAGTTTAACTTTGAGACTAAACCCTACAAACCAAAGAAAAATGGGGTTCCTACGTCCCCCATGAACGGGCATCTTCCAATCCACGAATCGAATCGAAGCGCTGATGAAACATCAGGTCACTTTACACGCCACTTGTCATGGGACAATATCTCCACGTTTCAATTCGTTTAAGGGTCTTCATCTTCAACCTTAACAGGAACGTGCGACAATGAGCTATGTCAAAAAATTCTTCTACCATGTTTCCACTCGTGCTTGCTGTGAGCGAATCGTTTTGATAACAAAAGACTTATCTCATCAGATCAGATGATTTCAAATTGTAACCAGACAATTTAGCCATCAGCTTACAACAGTCGAAAAATTCGAGAAACTAAGTTGAGTAGAGTCTATGTGCGATAACTGTAGTTGCTCTTCGATCAACGGGGGCCCTATTGTAAGTTCGAGATTCAGGTCGGGCAGGAAGCCAGTATTGCTCTCGGGTTTACTCGAGCATTGCAGCACAGAGCCTATGTCTTCTTCTTCCTGCGAGTTCTCGGGTTTGCACGTTGAACTATGGTCTGACCCGAGCGATTTGTTTGGAACAGAGAAAGCAGGTCGGGGCCGATGATTGTTTGGATCAATCCCCATCTGCATGAGTTTTCTTCTCAAGTGGGTGTTCCAGTAATTCTTCACTTCATTGTCTGTCCGTCCCGGTAATCTTCCGGCAATGAGGGACCACCTGAGTCAACAGAACATGGATCGTTGCACCGGGATTAGTACGTTTTGTACAAATAGATTGTTCAACAATCAGGAGCACAAGGATTTCACATTTCCAAAACACGCACGGACACAAAATTTTTGTCAGTTAAAATATTATCCAATTGGCCACATCATTGTCAAATCATTTAGTTCACTTTTAGTAGACAGCTGAATCATTTAACGTTGTTCAACCGAGAATGCGGAAAAACAAAAGCTATCACTCAATCCGACGGCAGGTCCCAATAATTTATCCAAGTGTCCTAAAAACTACAGTGCTGAGCTAACAGAACGAAGAGTTGGAAGCTTTTGGCTCAGTTTAATGCAACACGATGCTCGAGATAACGTTGATAGTTGCACCTTAAGCAGGCCAGATACTTTCTTGTTAGTCTACTGAAACGAAACTACTAAAGCTTCCGTTTTGTTCTGCCATTTGAACTGTCGATTACTAACTTTCAAAGCGGCCTTCTAATTTTAGCAGTGAAGCTCTTCAGACTTGACACTTGCGAAGACCAAATGCCAATTTTATCTAATGAAATACCCAATAATAATGCTAATTATCAACAAAGAATACCAAAGCAAGTCCAGAATGAGCTTTTCTTTCTTCTCTCTTGATATATCTCACATTGTTTCTTTTGTTCTGGGGCATTTCCAATGGAAAAAAAAAAAAGCTTCCTTTTCCCTCTAAATATGTATACAAGTATATAATCATGAGCAGTGAAATGACTAAACATGCATACGGAAAACCTCATTAAATACTCGAAGACCGAAGCTGTGCATGAAGAGAAAGTGTCATCTCTCTCTCGCTCTCACCTATTTCCGAGGAGTGCATGCAGCTTGATGATGAGGTCTTCTTCATCCTCACCAAAGTTGCCACGTTTAAGGTCTGGTCTCAAGTAGTTGACCCATCTCAGTCGACAGCTCTTCCCACAACGCAGCAAACCTGGCACAACCCAGATATAAAACCCCCCAAATAAGCCAAAAATAAAATAAAAATAAAAAAGAGAAACCTCAACCACACATTACAGTTTTTCAAGAGTTTCGAGAATCACTTGCAAATAAGGGAAGTGTACATGCATTGCAACATTTTACGTGTAGCTTGGTTTCAGTTGTCTCGGTGCACTTCTTTGCCAATATCAGATAATTTATACTACATCCTGGCTTGAATTTCTATGTTTCGCTCGTAACGTAAGTTTCTGGGCCCACCGCTGTTTCAAAGCGACGCGGAGAGGAAAAATGCAAAAACTCGCGCACGAAAGTACCTGCAGCTTGGGGGAGAGAGCGCCAGCAACCTTCGCCATGTTTATGGATGTAGTCAATGAGCTTTTGGTCTTCTTGCTTTGTCCACGCCCCTTTGTTCATCGCCCCTTTCTTCTCGCAACAGGGCTTCCTCATTTTCCTTCTCACAGGCCACAGAGAGAGAGAGAGAGAGAATTCGATAGGAGGGGGAGCGACGCTTGGTGTGAAATATAAGAGAAACTAAGCTGTCAAACCACAAAAGCTTGGACTGACCGTTGAAGGAAAAAGTAGAGGGAGACTTTAGCAGAACATGTAGAAGAGTAGAGAGAGAGTTGGTGAGGCCCTGAGGGGACTAAATGTACTCAAAAGTGAGTGCATGTCCAAGGTCTGCCACGTAGGCGTCCCTTCCTCTATTTTGATGCCAGCACACCTTCTCTCTCGACAGATGGCTGACATGTGTTCACCCGCGAGCCCCACAGCAGAATGTGGGAGATGATACAACATATCCATAAGAGGGTATGCTTCCATTTAACCTAATGTCGCCAGAGAAAAGGTTCTCCAAAGGCCTGGTGAGTAGAAAGCCCATAGGGTTTACACAATATCTTTGAAAAGCTCATTTTTTGGAACTTGGGATTAAAGAACTAAATATGGTCCCAACCATTACTTGTCCTTAGTGTTTTTAAAATTACTGCATTTTGTACGCACGATGAGGTCGCAACAATAAGCGATGACTTTTTAGGGACGGTCGATGAAAACCCGTTTTTGAAACTACTCTTTCACGATTGCTTGTATGACATTTCTAATGACTAGCCATATTTCAAGTCCACCCCAAGAACACAAATTTGTTCTATGTACTTTTAGTCCATGCAATTTTTGTTCTAGAAAATTTTTTCTTGTATCTAAACTTTCTCTTTATGGTACATTGACATAGGAATTGTTATTATCTACTTTTGATGTACTATACCAATGATTTTTCATAATATGTATTAATGTCGAAATGCCATCGTCTTTGTAATTACTATATAATACATTTTTTTTTTGGCGTTGTCAGGTGCCATTTCAAACAGAAAAAATCAATCCATATTGTGACTATAGTGAATTGGTTCCTCAAGCATCATAGAAGCCTTAACAGTTGATCTAAATATTGCTTTGAGACTTGTTTTTTTTTTTTTTTTTGCACAGATTCAATTGATAAAATAATATCTCATTTCCAAGATTTTACATAAAGATGAGTGGCAAAATATGCTGATATTTCTAACAACCTTTCATTTACCGAGTTAGCATTATGGAATTATGATGATCCATCATGACGTGCTTTGCAAACCCTAAATCGCTCTTAAACATTTTTGGTGTAATTCATGAAAGGGTCACGATCCCACAAGGATAACCTAACTTCGAAAACCCATCCTTCGCCTAAGTTATATATAGAGAGAAATGAGTCGTTAGGGTTTGAGAGTTGGTTAGGTGTCTTCAATTAGAACATGTGAAAAATAGAAGTCCTACCACACGACAAAAGAGGCAAATGGTTGTAATAACAATTGGAGATAAGTACACTAAAAGTTCTAAAACATGCCATAAAAAGTGCAATTAAGTCCTATAATTTTAAAAAAAATATAATCAAGTCCTAAAACTTATTACTAAAGAGCAATCGATTTCTAAAATTTTTAAATATTGCAATCAATGGAAGGACTTGATTGGATCAATTTGATAACTTTTATTACTTGATTGCACTTTTTGAAAGTTTAAGAACTCAAATTTACTTACATGACAAGATTTAGAAATTAATAACACTTGTTGAAAGTTTTATGATTTAATTACACTTTTGTGACAAGTTTTAATACCTTCAATGCAAATATCCCTAATAATTGAGATTGAGGATTCTCATCCGAGTGACTTGAGACCTAAAATTTTCAAGAAGGGACCCTTATAGTTTTGGTATAGCGTCCTTATAACTTTTGACGCCAATTGCAACTTCGTCCGTAACGACTCAACTCAACTCATGGTCATATCTTGAAATTGGACTCTACCTATAAAATGGTACCTCAAAGGAAGTTAAAATTCACGGACCCTAACTAAACTTATTACGTTGGATTGTTTGTGACTTTCAGTTAAGTAGCCTGAAAAAGTAATCTTCTATTCTGCACACACGAATAGGATCCTAGATTTCTCACTTAGATTCCCAGACTATCATGTAAACATAATATACAAATTAATAAAATATTATTAAAACATAATATACAAATTAATAAAATTTGGTGAATAAACCTCAAAACCAGAACTTGGGAAAGTACGAGGGTAGGGTTTCCAGTTGCGATTCCTACCAAGCAGAATCATGAGATGTTGGTAGGGTGAATCACATGTTTCTCACGTTGACCGTTAGATCTGAAACAAGTTCCTCACAGCTGAAAACAAAGGAGGATAAGCCGATGGCGCACACGTGTAAGAAGCAGATACAGTTTGATCTTCTTTCGGGCCTCCAGGAGAAGACAGAAACGGAAGTTATTGAGCCGACAGATTGGGATTTGTCCAGTCTCGGGTGCAACTAGAAATGCAGCCGTGCCACGTGTCTCTGAATGGATGGTCAAACTGAATTTCTAAGGAGCACTTTCCCTCCTAAAGGTGGAGGAAAAGTGAGCATCACGAAAAGTCAACAGAAAGTCAAGACAGAGATTCACAAAAAGACCCTCCTCGGCGTCTGGTCCAATCTTTCAAATGCACGAGCCGGAAGAAGAAAGATGCCCAGAAAAGGATGGTTCTGGAAAACTTGCTTATACCTGACATTCTTTATCTATGATGGAATATTGATACAAGTATGCAACAAATACTTCACATTTCTCTTGTTCTCTTCACTACAGAGATTACTCTTTCAATCCATTCTCTTTTCTTTGCATGCAACTCAATTCAATCATAGTATTGGGTCATAACATATTACAACCAAATTTGTAAAAACTGAACATGCAAAAGCTATTTATTCCGTTTCCGACTTACATTAGCTACCGTTCAACAAGTACCCTAAGGCATTCTCATCGACAAAATTGAGGGAAAGGAATTTTCTTAGTTGTTCTTCAACTTAACAAGATCAAGCAATAATCTAGACTAAAATACAATTACCAAGGTCATTGCTGATATAAAAAAATTCAAATCACCCCGTGTTGGCGCAATTAGTTGGGGCATTTAGGATTTTGAGTTCAAGAACTAAAGACCACTCGTTCCAATTACATTATCTACCTGCAAAACTGCTCGAGTTAGCTTCATTAGCTGTGGCCAAAAATTCCATTTTAACTAGTTCATGGGGATTGAGGGGCGTTTCGTGAACTTAACTAACTCTTCATGCCTGGGCCCTTAATTTATAAAAGAGAAAATAAATCCAAATCAACAACCCAACAATGATTTTACTAGTTGAGGTAGATAAGAACGTGCAACAATAAGTACATAGAATGAATCCAAAGACGTAAATCTCAACTCATTATGTCGATTGATGGAATTCTTTTCATCTTCAAAAACACTATGAACTATGAAGACTTTGTTGTAATTTGGGTCGACGACAAATTTCATGGGCTCATGATTTACTTATTTAGATGGCTTTTCTCATCATCAAAGGGAAAAACCTAACCATTTCAATAAAATACTGTGCCTCAGAACAGATGGAAAGTGCGAACATAATTTGCATGCCATAAAATATTTTGACTAAATTCAATCATATGAATTATCTTTTCAAACTATGCTAATTTATGACCATTTTTTATGTACATGAACTGGTCAGTCCTCTTATTGATGGGTCACGGGGGCTCTTCTGACACATCAGGCCCTCAAAATTGTCTAATTTTGAAATTTCATCTGTGATTTTTGGGCCTGAGATTTGGGCCTAGTTAGAAATTAAAAATAAGGCCCACAATACATTTGCATAGTTTGAGGCTTGATGGAAACTAAAAGCCTGATGAATTTGTTACGCCGAGCCAGTGCAATGTACTTATATTAACGATTTTGATTCATAAAATCGACATACTACACGATGCAGTAATTAAAAAAAAAAAACCGATACAGTAAAATTATAAATAAGAAATTTAAAAAGTAGGTTACATTAAACCCCCAATAAGAGTCCGTTTTACAACGTAATAAATTGATTATAACTTTAAAATCCATAAACCTGTTATATAGATTGTTAACAATTAGAAAATTCACCGTGATCGCCTTGGACTAGAAAAGATATCAGTAATATACACTCTGTTTGTTTTTTAAAAAAATGAACAATTTAAAATATACTTTCCTAATTTTAATCATTGTTATCGTTTATAAAACTGAATTGATGAAAAATATTTCGATTTTGATAATGAGGATATTTTCCTTTTCCTTTTTTTTTAAGAGACATAAATGGTTTAAGTTAGGAAAATAATTTTCAAATTGTTAATTTTTTGCAAAATAAACAAAGCTATAATGTGAAAGCACTTTCCATAACCACACCAGCTATTGGCATTGTTTTTCTTGATTACATTCTCTTGCGTCAATAATGCATTGCTTTGGGCAAAAAAAAAGATTAATGTATGATTGCTTTAATAAATTCCATTAAACTAAATGTTTATATGGAGTTATCGTCACTCTAAAAAAAAAAAATAATCCTTGTAAAATTTGGGACTCTATGTACTTTGTGCTTGGAAACTAATAGTTGTCTTCTGCCCAGGAAAGGACAAATAAATCCCATCAGAATCATAGAGCAAGAGATTCAAATTTACAATTTTCAATGCTTATCTTCAATAAATATTTTAATCTATAGCTCGAGTAACATATGCTAATTTAAAGGCAAGAGGGAGATGAAGCCTCAGTTTGATAATTTATTACCGGTGGCCTTTGTTGAGTTTGGTGATTGCTCGATCCTGTCATTTAGCCCCTTTGGCCTTCTCATATATAGTTATTGTCGAGATAGGAACAAAATATTGCTGCTGATAAGAGTATGAATTCATAAAAAAAATGACATAGGCTAATAGGACTAATGAATCACTACAGAAAAGAAAAGGTATATAAGATGCACGGACTCATGTGGGGCACGTAGTAAGAAAATGAGATAAACATTACATAATGTGTTAAGGGACCATTGTCAATTATTCTAAAAACTGAAGTTCTTAAAAGAAGGCATAATTCAATATTTAAATATCTCAACACCTCTTCACACATGCACTGGATTTTGGCCTATTCATGCTTAGGCACACATGCACTGGATTTTGGCCTATTCATGCTTAGGCTAGACTTTGGCTTAAGACTAAGGATTGAAATATATAATATGGAGGCAAATAAGGGATTTGAAAAGGCATTCTAGTATGATACCGTGTAAAATTTTTTAAGACCGCTGCCAACCATTTGAAAAGTTTAAACTGTTAAATGAATGCATGATTTGATATTTGATTACTAAAACTCGCAAAACTTTTTAATAGTTGGTTAACAAATTCCCATGCAACATTTGTGGAGCAATCAATAATTTGAAAGTTGAATTATTTTGAATGAAGTATGCATAACCAGTTCCTTAAGAAATTGATTACCAAGACTTATCTAATATAGGGAAAATGAAACAAATGGACTTTGAATTTGAGCCCTAAATGTAATGTCATCCCTGGACTTTTAATTTTTTCAATGTGGTGCTTGTACCATTTGTAATCTATGTTAGAATAATAAGATCTTTCAATCACATTAAATATAACGTGCCCCGATCAAAGAAAGCTAGTATTGATCCAACGAGAGAAGATGTCGTCATGTAGGCATGTCACCACTCTCTTCTATGATGGTTGTTATGGGTGTGTATTTTTCTCTCAACAATTTTGTGGACAATACAAAAGCATGATAATGCAATGCAAACATAATCCACCAAAGAGAGACCTTATATAAAGAAGGTGATAGGGCCAACCCTAGAGCTATCAAATCTCAACCTTTCATCAAAGTTTTAAGAAATTAATTCTACATGCCTCATTGGATATCATAAATATATTGCCCATAATATATTACATAAAATTGGGCATATATCAAATGTTAAATAATTGACTTGATAAGCCACATAAATGGGTTGAAACTCGTCATGTCCAACATTCTCCCACTTGGCAAAAGGTTCTATTATCGATCTAATTCATGAGGCTTAACACAACATAATCAAGCATATACAACATCCCTTAAGTAAAGTAATGTCTGACATTCATATAGAAAAGAATTGGAGCCAATATCCATGTTCCAATGCCACTATAACGTTTTCCAGTTACAATCCCAACACAAACATTAAACACAAAATTTAATGGCTTAATAGTCATGAACTATAATGTTTCATAATATAAAAATGTTCACTAGGTCCATACATAATTGTTTGTTTCAAATAGCTTCAAAGGTGCACATATAATAAGAAGCAACAAAAAATAAATCCAAATTCATTACATGAAGTGATCGCAAAATAAATAAAAGCATGTCATATGTCCAAAACCATGGTCTAAATTAAAGGTTATTAACCAAACCCATACTAGCAACACGTTTTTGAAAGAGATTGGGTGGTAAGCCTTTCGTCATAGGATTCGCCAACATGGCTTTCGTACTAATTTACGAATGGACACAATATGATTTTGGACACCTTCTCTCACAACTAGCTACTTAATGTTGATGTGTTTGGATGCACCACTTAACTTATTATTCTTCAAAGAGAAATAGTAGCCTGATTGTTATAATGAATCTTCAATGGTCTCGAAATATTACCAACTACCTTGAGCCCCCATAATGAAGTTTCTCAACCACAAACCACGAGAACTCACCTCATAACATGCTATGAACTCGGCCTCCATAATGAAAGATGCAGTTAAAGACTGCTTTGCACTCTTCCATGAGCTAAGTCCTTTAGCGAGCATAAAAATGTAACATGATTTGAATTTTTTGGTGTCGATGCACCCAACATAATTAGAATTAGAATAATTAATAATCTCAAGGCTATCTTTTCTCTTGTATGTAAGCATAAAATCTTTTGTACCCTTTAATTTACGTATCGCTTTCTTAGCTGCTTTCCAATGAGGCATTCCTGGGTTTATTTGGTAAAGGCCAAGCATTTCAACAACATACGCTATATCTGGATCAGTACACACTAAAGCGTACATAATACTCCCTACAACTGATGCATAGGGAATATGCTCCAAATGTTCAAGCTCTAGTTGATTTCTAGGGCATTACACTAAGCAGAAACTGTCACCCTTAACAACAGGGCCAACACTGGGAGAGCAGTTATGCATGTTGAATCTCTTGAGAATCTTTTCAATATAGGCTTTGAGAGATAATCCTAAGATCCTTTGAGATCTATCTCTGTGAATCTCAATGCCTATAACATAAGAAGCTTCACCAAGGTGTTTCATCTCAAAGTTATGTGAAAGAAAACTCTTGATCCCATATAACATGTCCTTACCACTGTTAACACATAGTATATCATCTACGTACAGTACTAGAATGATGAATTTACTTTCACTGATTTAAAATTATATACACTAATCCATTGCATTTTCTTTAAAGCCAAAATTATCGATCACATTGTAAAACTTAAGATACCACTATCTTAAGGCCTGTTTCAAACCATAAATGGACTTTTTCAGTTTGCATTTCAAGTATTCCTTGCCCTTAACCACAAAATCTTGTGGTTGTGCCATATAGGGTGCATTTGGGAGTGCCATTTGCAAGGCACTTTGGACACTCAAAGCCCTTTGGGCTAAATATTGGGTGTTTGGGAACAAATTTGAAATTCCCATTAGGCCAAAGTTGACATTCTCAAGGCTGAAAGCCCAAGGCAGGTGTGAGGGTGCCTTGGGCTTTCAACTTTCTCGGCATACAAAAGGGCACTGTTCATATTTTTATTTTCTTCCAAAACTATCCTCACTCACTCTCGATTTTTCCAGTTTTGCCCTCGTCATTGGATTGTTCATCTTCTTCTCCGTTTAGGTTGGCTGACGTGTTGCTTGAGGCTGTGAGTGGCTGTCGACAGCTAGATAGAGGTCGGCATGGTCGCGGTGACCCTAGCAACTGTTGTCCGGGGGTGGCGCGACCGCCGCCTTGTCTAGGTCGCGGCGACCGCGGGTTGCGGTGAGGTTTGGGCCGCCAACTTTGCTGCGACCCAATCTGGGGCAGCGGGGTTGCGGGAGGACCTTGCCGCCCTTGGATTTGGGTCGCGGCAGGGTCGCACGACCTCACCGAGATCTAGATCTAGGGGTGGCGAGGTCCTCCCACGACCTCGCCGCCCCGGATATGGGTCGCGGCGATCGCCGGAGGTTGCGCGACCTCGCCGCAACCCAGATCTGGGTTGCAACGGGGTCGCCCGATGTCTGGCGACCCTCGCTGGGGGTTGCCTGACCCTAGGCGGCCTTTGCCAGTAGTCTTCAGGGGTTGCTCGACCCTGAGCGGCTCTCCCCAGTTGTCTTTGAGGCCGCTTGAGTCAGATGTCAGCCGTCGGCGACCACTTGCCCTTGCCGGCCATTTTTTTTATCACGAAAGTCCTTTGTAAATATAATCTCTCCAAACACTATTTTGCTAAAAGGTACTTCACAATGGACTTTTGAATTGTAATTTAAAAAACACAATTTGCATTCTGAAAAGCCCCTTCGACCTAAAGTCCTTTGCATTTTTCCAATGGCTTTCCCCCAAAGTCCAACCAAACGCAACCCATAGACATCTTCTTGCAAGTCTCCATTAAGAAATGATGTTTCCACGTTTATTTGATGTGTCTCTAAATCATAATGAGCCACCAATTTCTTGACTATTCTAAAAGAGTCCTTCTTTGACATGGGCAAATAATTTATTCATTCTCTTTGAATGAAACCTTTTACGACCAATCTAGCTTTATACCTTTCAATATTACCTTTGGTAGCTTAGTTTTGTAGACCCAATTATAGTCTACAACTTTGGCCCCTTCAAGCAAGTCTAGGTCCCAGACATCATTAGTTTTCATAGAGTTAAACTCATTTTTCATGACTTCAAGCCACTAAGTTGACGGATCACTTGTAATGGCTTCATCATAAGAGATATGATTAGCTCCTATGCCAACATCGTGGTCTAACTCATCAGAATCATGATGTAATCATCATAGATGGATAATTTCTTTCTTGCCCTAACCTCCTAAAAGGTTGTTCATCAACGAGAGGAAGAATTCCTCTGATGGACGGCGAAGGTAATGATACGCTAGACCCTTAAATAACAGGAACCAAAATATGATCCCAAGTAGAAACTTGATCTCAGGTTTCCTCAAAATAAAAAATCGAAATAATAAAAAATCTAATCGGACATCATGCGGCTCAAATTCTTGATTATAGTGCTTCTTGATATGATAACCTTCCTAGTTGGGATATGCCTAACATTCTCAATTACATTTGAAATAAATCAATTTAGGAAATCTATACATTTCGGCTCAAGAAATTAACTAGATTGGAGTATTTGTTTCCAAAAGACAAGATAGGTGGTAAGCTCACGGACAGCAGGGACCGGTGGCAGCGAGTTCACAATGATGGTGGCTATTCTCAGCTCACAACAAATGGCTTGGTGATAATGTTAGGACTAACGATAAGGATCCACAATTGGATGTCACTGGAACAGAGGGTGAGTCATGAAAAACATGCAAAAAAAGAACAGCTGGTTTGGTATTGCTAGTTGTTCGTTACAAGTGTTTGTCAGTTTCGAGCATCATATTTATTGTGAGATTGAGGCAGCTCTCTATGCAAAACAAGAGACAAAAAGGCAATAGATCGCTGGGAGTCGGTTGAAATAGCGTGAGAGAAGTAGCTGTTGGAATTACTCGACAAACAAAGGTTGGTAGGGACATTGGTTGTGGCTAAACTGAGACAAGCAGAGGGATTCCAATGAGCAAGGAAAATCGGATGGCAAACTTGCAGGACACGTGATGGCCGCGACCTACTGGGACTCGGCTGGAACTTACCAAAATCCATCTCAGCCAACCTAGAAGTTTGCTGGAATTCGTGAGACCACCTGGAAGTTTGGCGAAATTCGACTTGAGATGTTGGGCTACGATCGGGAGCACTTGAAAATTGACCAGGAAATCAGAAACGTGATGATGCAATTTGTCCACAGGGATAGGGTAGCGGCACAAGTCATTTAAAGAAAGCAAACGACCTTTCTCCTTCCTTTCTCCCTTACTTGTATTCTCGCTCTCTCTCTTTTTTTTTTGTGAGTGTATGGCCTTATCTCTTCTTTTTCAAACCCAAACGATCTCTATTTATAATAGCAAACCTAGGGTTTTTATTTCCTAATCCTGGTATCCAACTTTTGGCAATCTTATGATCATTTTCTCTAGTTGAATTTTCATTCAAAACAATTGAATTATCTTCCAAGTACGATATTTATCAAGTCAAATCCCAACTTGGCCTCATTATTATGTAATTTTTGGCCCTATATGTATTTTAAGTGTTGACTTGTAATTTTACAATGTTTTTCTTTCGAAAAACCAACACAACTAGAGATGTGCAACCAAATCGGTTCTACTCGGGAACCATATCTGATCGCTTGAAAAACAAGTCTGAGAACTAGTTCGAGAACAGGTTCCAAAAATTTGAAACCAGTTAACAACTTCCAAGTGAATACTCACTCAAGAACTGGATTGGACCGCCTTATTTTGGAATCGGGTTTTATAAGCTAAAAAGCCAAAACCCTAATTTCTTTTTCCCTTAAATTCTAACCTCGGTACTCCACTGTTCTTTGTCCTTCTTTAAAAATCTTTGCCATTTTTTCCTCTCCTCCTAAATTTTTATGGATGAATGGAGAATTGAGTTTTATAATTTATTTTTTATGTTACGTGTTTGAACTTTTTAATATTCATAATTGTATGTGACTACGTATTCATCTTATGAATTATTGTTTTTAGTGGATTATTATTTATCTTTTACTTTGAATCGTTTCATTACTCATAGCCTCATATGATTTTGCTATAAAAAAAGGAACAAAAAAAAAAAAAGGAACAAAATAATATAATAGGTTCTTAGCTAGACCCAAGAATCGGATTGGAAAAACATTGTAGATTCCAGAATCGGTTCTAGGCTACAGGATAGGTTCTGGGTTTCAGTTTTGGAACCTATTCACCCTGGAACCGATCACCTCTAAACACAACCATCAAAATCACTAGCCTCACATCTCCAAAATCTTGCAATTTCGCCAAAGTCTGCCGCCACACATGCCTCCACATGTTGTTGCATCAATTAAGAGATTCTCATTATATCTCTTAGTTCTCCATATCTTCCTTGATTTGTAATCAAGGGAGATATGGAGAATCTCATAATCATTTCTACTATTTTCTTTATTCCCTCAAAATGAATTCATATGTTACATGAATTTATTGTTCATTCTTTTGTGGGTAGATGCCAATTTGATTATTTAAGAAGTGCAATAAAATAAATGTTTTTGCTTCAGTTGCCACTCCAAAAGTGGCAAACACTTTAACGGAAGAATACAGGAACAATGAATCAAAGTTGTTAAGATGGGAGGCCCAGTTCTTAACCTATATTTGATGGGCTAAGTCATTATATGGATTAATTAAGTTCAATAAATAGGTTATAATTGCATTAAGAATGGCAAAGCCTAAAAAATAAGGGTTTATATTAGTTCACAATTTATCTAAACCTAAATCACGTTTGTGACTTTCTCTTAATCTTTTATGAGAAAATAATGTACTCTTCGAACTGTCCAAGTTCAAATAACTCTTGGTGCGCTGAAAGATAGGCTCCACTCATCCTTATTAAAAATATTAAGACGACTTCTTTTTTCTTCTTTATTTTTTACTTTCATTAAACTTGCAAATTTTGTTCGTTAGTTATTGGAGTCTATTTATCCTTAGTTGCATTTGGCATTATTATCTTTATATAATATTCTAATCTTAATTCTTGTCTTTACAATTCATAGTCAGCATAAGTCATCTTTTTCAGTATCTTACATTCCTTTTAATTAAAATATCAATTCCTCCACATTATTTGTTGGTGTAATTTTATGAATTCACTACCAGGTACTTTTTTTTATTCTTCATTGTGAATAACTACAAAATTGAAAAGTCTATGTAACGTTGAAAGTCAATTCTTTAGCATCTTGTAGTCGAAATAATGATTTTTATCCAAATAACATATACATGAAGAGCTTAAAATGGGTTGACTAGGTGGATATAGATTTTCATAGGTTGAATTAAATATGAGAGTATTTTAGTAAATGGGTCGAGTAGTGGTCGAGTTAGGTATGCTCACTAAATTTATATTACATTATAAATAGGTCGAGATGAATTAAATAGGTCAATTTAAGTCGGACCATTTTTAACCCAATCCAACCCAAATTGGCACACCATTTGACAACCCTTGCTGTTGATATGTAATTTACATAATATGTTGACAATTCAAATCTCATGTTTCTATCTATTCTTTTTTTTTTTATACCTTATATTGGTCTACAAGTTGATGTGGGATATTATTCTTTATCATTTTATATGGGAAAAGAATACCACAAGTTCCATAACTTTTGTACGACACTCGTTTGAGTGCCATAACTTTTTTTTTTTTTAATCACTTGAGTGCTATAATTTTTGTACGACCTCACTTGAGTTCCATAACTCTTTTTTTCCCGATCAATTGAGTGCCATATAACTTTTTAATTGATCACTTGAATATAATAAATTTTTAAAAATGTTCACCACAAGTGCTATGCCTAGTCAGATTTTCAAGACCTAGATGAACATTTTAAAAAATATATTGCATTTAAGTAATCGATTGAAAGTAATGGCACTCAAGTGAATAATTTTTAGAAGTTATGGCTCTTAGTTAGTCAAAACAAAAGTTATAACACTCAAACGAGTCCCACTTTATACCATTGTAATATTCTTATATCTTATTGATTATTTGTCCACGCATTTCTACGATTTTATATCAAAAGCAGAAATCACAAAGTGTAATTTTGCCCATATCACCTAGCCAAGAAATAATAACTTCTCACCTCTCTTATTATTGTTGAATGAAATTCAATCCAGGTGCATGAAAATTTTAAAAAGTCCCAAGCCTATAGGTGGGAGATTACATGTATATAAAGATTACAGAAATCTTATAGTCATGTTATGTAGGACACTTTATCATCCTCCCTCACGTGCAAACCCTTTTATGTTTGACTCGTGAAATTTGACAAATAGAGAAATCTAAGGACTTTGATATTCTGCAAGAAAATCTAACTCGGAAGTTTAAATCAATAAGTGGAGAAAGACTACATATTTGTAAAAACGATAGTAAAAGATGATCAATTAGGATCAATCAACCACACAAAAAGGTAGGGATGGAGAGTATCCTAAATAAATGTATAATCATGAGAAATATACGAAAAATAAATAAAATGTCATAATTATAGATGCTTGTGGATAACATGAAAGCCGTCTCCAAAAAGCGGCATATCCATTTCCCAAATCACTCCCACTTCCCCAACTTGGTCACGTTTTCTATTCCTATATCCCCAAAAAGCAATGTGCCGATGAAACCCTACAAAACATAACGAGTCGTCACATCAAAAGCCCTACATTATCTACCAAACCTCCTCAGCAATTCAGGACCCTTTTTCGTCGTACTTTTCGGCCACCCAATCAATCGTTAAGCGGGCTGATTTTTTTCCCCTCAAAATTAAGCTATCAAAAAATAGGCCAACAAGGGTATATATGACGGATTACTTAATACTTTCCATCACATGTAAACCATTCCTCATTGCACGGGCAAAACATGATAAAAAAGAATCATATAACGGAACAACTAACGGAACAAAATAACCAACAGAGTACAGTGTGTCAGCATTTGAACTCTTGACCTATTATACCATGTTATATGAACAATTTTTTCTAAAAATTTAAAATTTCAAGAAACGAGCCAATATTACATCTACACCAAACAGTCCACATCTATTTTGGAAAGGATTCGATAGAGCTCGAAAATGGTCAATTTCATGGAATCTCGTGCTCTTCCTGTTAGGCCCATTTGATGCTTTTCGGTTAAATTTAACGTCACACGAGCATAGAGACAAAGGAGCTGAGGTAGATATTTATGTTTCTGCAGTCACGCTAGGGCTTGGAGGGGCTAAATCTCAAGGGCATGTCTGTCCTCGGCTGGATCATTTGGCCCTTTCATCATCAACTTGAAGCTTTTGGGCCCATGAAAGAGCACTCCTCTTCATGATTGCACATCGTGCTCTTCTCAAGACAGAACATGAGCAAAGCATTCAAGTCACGAACTAGGTGTTCTCACTTTGCTTTTTCCCTTGCATGTCCGTCAGTTCACGGGCAACTTAAGCCTCGGAAACATAAACATTCTCGTCTTTGATCAACTCCATGTCGCTTCTGGCGTCGACGCTTACTCTCGCCCATGTCCGATCATTGTGTTCGAAAAGCATCACACCACTTTTGTACCATAACAGGGACCCACCTTCTGAATTCCCGTCAATGGACATACATATACATTTATTGTTTGGATTTCTCGCCGAAAGGTAAGAAAAATATCATATTGTTTTGTTTTGTGCAATAACGAGAATGTTCAGGTGATGCAGAAACGCCGACGTTCAATATTTCTTTCGCTGTTCTTGCTCTATAAATAGACGCTCTCCTTCTCAAGGCAAACCTAAACTCCCTCTTGCCCTCCCTCCCTCTTGAGAGCGCTGAAGTATGAAGATGAGAATCCAAGTGCAATTGATGTTGTTGTGGTGGCTGTGGTGGCTGTCGGGCCTAGTGATGAGGTCGACCATGGCCCAAGAGACAGTGATCCCTAAAACAATGCATCTCGGCACTGGTGAGCTGAGCCGGCCGGCCTTCCCGAAGGGCTTGGCTCGGGGGACTATGACCTCAGCTTATCAAGTCGAAGGCATGGCCGACAGAGAAGGATGCGGGTCTAGCATCTGGGACGTCTTCGTCAAAATTCCAGGTACTTCTTCCATCATCTCCATTTGCTAATGCTTTTGAAATCAAATTTTCTTTTGTCAAGCGATGATGACAGTTGAAGTAATGTAGTTTCTCTCCAAATGCCGTTGAACCTTGTCATTAATTATGGTGTTAAAGGTGTCCTGGTCACGTGCTTACTGTTGATGCTTGTCGATGATTATGGTGTTAAAAGTGTCCTGGTCATGTGATGTGCACAGGAATTGTGGCCAATAGTGCAACTGGGGAGGTTGCAGTGGACCGCAGAATAATTTTTCTAGAAAGACTGAACTGTCATCGATAGCATTAACTTTATATGAAAGGAAAGTAGAGAGAACGCAACACTTTAAAATGATTCCCCCGTGAATTGAAACAGCTTTCCAGTCACCACCTTTCACGAATAACATTGGTGAAAGGAGGGATCGAATAGGGTTACTTTTTCTTTCAATTGGGTCCAATTTGGGTCCACAAGGGGCAGAGTTTCATCCCCGGACGGCCTTTCAATTGGCGGGTCTCCATCGATTTGATACCTGCTTAGTCACTGTGCCTTCAGATAATTGGAGCAATTAATTCAAAGATGATGGCATTTTAAGCTCCATTTATTTTGTGAAAAATAAATTATTTGATAAATATTTTCCTAACAATAATCATTTATATTGATTGAAATAATTAACCGATACAAAATGTTTTCATTATTGACAATGATTTATGTCTAAACATTTTCGTGAATGAACAAAATATTTTTTGATCATTTACTTTTGTAAGAAATAAAAAAAATCATTTTTTAGGAAAATGATTTTTAACTAATTCATTTTCCACAAAATAAAGGCACCCTTAGTTTGAAAATAAGTTGTTCGTTGGTCACAAATTAAAATGGTTTACCACATTTACCATTTCTCAATTTCTTCATGCTCTTGCTTCATGTTTGCTTACAAAAGAAAGGGCATAAGGACAAAAGAAGTGCTAAAGTTTCATACAGCACTCACTTTGATGTTAAAAGTATTTTTTTGAATCACTTGAGTGCCATTTTTAAAATAAAACTATAACTTAAGTGTCAACTTCGGTTTGGGTTGTAAGAAATTTGACGTTGCCATATTTTATTAATTTCTCCAATTGACATGGCTCACTAGTGTGCCCATTCAGTATATATATTCTTAAACGACGTTGTTTACATCTTTGCGCCAAATATAAACCCTCTCTTCCCCCAACTCTATGTCTCCAACTAAAAACAAATCGATCCCTCCATCTTTGTGCTTGTCATCTTTCTTCCCCTCTGCTCTATTCCAATCTCAGTTTTGCATTGCGTCGTTGTCGCTGTCATCGTTAATGATGACAATGAGCCTTCAGATTAGAACTGGTCATCCTCAATTAGGGCTCGCTTGACGCCATCGACCAGGGCTCAAAATTGAGCACAAGTGGCGCGTAACCCTCGGTCGGTGTTGCAAAATGGTCAGTGAGCTAGATTTGGAAAGAACCGAAAGAGAGACCTTGACAAGGCGAGCCAAGCCACATTCGTAGTCTGGAGTTTGTCAGCGTCACCCAAGACCTTGATAGGCGTCCTGTGGCCCTCAATTGTCATCCCTGACCTCCTCCGTGAATCACTAACCCAAAATATAGCATTTCAAAAATGCCGAAATCCAATGTTGGGTGGGAGATGCATTGTGTCAAAGGACTTTAGAAATGCTCAACTTTGTCACTTTTGGGATTGTGTTTCCAAACACCTCAACCTTGGCATAAGGGTCCTTGGAGGCCCAAAAATCTTGGGAAATGCTCCTCCCAAACACACCTCGTCGATTCATCACGGCATATGTATATCCTTCTCTTTTATTATTCAGTAGATTCATTTTTTTTTTCCGTAGAGGACTCTAGTTAGTTATCTGAATTTTGCGGACCATCATGTCTGTTAGCCATATTTTATTAGAGATTCTTAATATTTCTATAGAATATTATTCTATGTCAAAGATTATTAAGATATTACTATTGATTATCCATATCAATCAAGATTGCACGAATATCTTCTTTGATTATGCATATTTTGATTGATATATGTTATTTAAATAGTTGTCTCATAAAGTCTGTATATAGGTTAATATAATGTTCATAATGATATATTGAAATATATGCAATTCCTCTTTTCAGCATATCTTTCTTATTCTCAATTTGGTATTAGAGCTAATTGATCCTAAACCGGATGCACATCCAAGTGCCCATCCAGAGCTAATTTTGCTTCCTGTTATTTTTTTCTCAAAAATTCCTAATATCCTTCGGTCAACATTGATTTCAACATTATTCATCTTGTCCGATAGCCAGTGGACTTTTGTCGCATAGTCTATAGAGCTCTCTTATATGAGGAATCGCTTAGTCAAATCCATTCCATGATGGTCGCGTTTCAATGCCAACTGCAATGGCCATATCACCCTATTGAGCCTTTCACAGAGGTGGCTTTTCTTTCGATGCTAGCCGCATCACTAAAGTATTTTCCCAAGCCGGTTGTATAGACTATGTCGCTCGGTTACTATTTTGCAAGCCAGCTACATCGGTAGCTTGCTGTTTTCCCTTTGATTCTTGAACTTTCACAAGTAGTTTCAAGAAGCCAACACTACCACTAGACTCGCCACCCTCAGACGAGCCAAATCTGGAAGACTCTGCTTCACACACCGCCCCACGGACCAACAAGCTCGATGCCCCGTAGTGTCATTAGAGACATAAGTTTTTGTGTATTGTTTGACATTAATTCATACTATAGTTGACTACTACGATGTGACCTTGAGTTTGAAAGGGATGTTAGCGATATTATATAAGAGATTTTTAAGATTTTCTATAATTCGTGTTCGTAAGATCACTTTGCTCAGTGAACTCACTGTATATATTGTTCTTATTTACTTTGTTGAACACCAGCAGAGTACTATGCGAAAAATTCATATCCTGATCAAGATTATCAACTATAATTTATGATTCTGAAGGCGAAGATTTGAAGGTTTTCATGAGAAGGAAGGCAGAGATGATATGGGAACTAATCATGTTGATAGTTATGGGTGGCCGTGGCGTGTCGATGGCCCAACAGCCACCGCCGGTGACGGAGGCGATTCTACGTCAAGTGGCCGCTTCTCTCCAAATGTACGTGGATGAGCTCCCTCAAATGCCCAAGCTCTTCGGATACACCCTCGACACCGGTTCGCCTAAACCCGGTAATCTCACCATCGGCATGTACAAGACCAAATGGGTATGTACTAAGTTTCTCTTCCTTTTAACATCTAAAGTACGTGTCAATCCGATCAATTGTTTAATCTTTCAACGTTTTCCACTTGCAACATGGGCCAACTTTCTTTTCTTTCATGGAGAACAATCTCCAATGACTAAAAAAGAAGAATAGTTAAGGCCTTCCAATGTATTATTCTCATGTTTTCCTTATTGAAGTTCACCTAACTTCGATTTTCTATCTATTAACAGAAATTTCACCGCGATTTACCTGCAACAACTGTATTTGCCTATGGAACATCAGCTCAAACAGCCACGGTGCCCGGCCCCGCCATCGAAGCGATCCGAGGCGTGTCGACGTCTGTGACATGGGAAAACCACCTCCCCGAGTCACACATACTGCCGTGGGACCCGACTATTCCCAACGCAGTCCCCAGGCACGGAGGTGTCCCCACAGTCGTGCATCTCCACGGCGGTGTCCACCCCCCAGAATCGGACGGTAGTGCTCTCGCTTGGTTCACCTCCGACTTCAAGAAGACCGGTTCCGCGTGGTCCCGGTCCAAGTACACATACCCAAACGTACAGCACTCCGGGACCTTATGGTACCACGACCACGCCCTCGGTCTAACCCGAGTCAACATCTTGGCTGGCCTGATCGGCTCCTATGTCCTTCGAGACCCGGCCCTCGATGTGAGGATGAACCTACCTGTTGGCCCGGAGTTTGATCGCCAGTTGATGATCTTTGATCGAAGCTTCTATAAGGACGGATCCTTGTACTTAAACTACACCGGAAACAACCCAACTATCCATCCTCAGTGGCAACCGGAGTATTTCGGAGAGGCCATCATAGTCAACGGCAAGGCGTGGCCTTATCTCCGAGTCCAGCGTAGAAAATACCGATTCCGCATAATCAACGTCTCTAACGCGCGGTATTACAATCTCGCATTGACCGACGGCCTATCGTTCACGGTGGTGGGATCGGACTCGTCGTACTTAGCCTCACCCGTCACCACCCAGCGGATTCTCCTATCGCCTTCTGAGGCCTTCGACGTGGTCGTCGACTTCTCCACCGCCACTGCGACCGAATCCATATTGACCAACGACGCCCCTTACCCGTATCCGACTGGGAATCGGCCCGATCAACGAATGGGTCAGGTCATGAAGTTCATCATCAAGCCCGGAGCCCCCAGCCCACCCGACATTTCCCGTGTCCCCCCAAGTCTGGTGCCAAGCCAGGCAGCGGCGACTGTCGGAGCCTCCCTCACGCGATATATCACATTGTACGAGTACCTGAGCCCGGCCAGTTTGCCCACCCATCTATACATAAACGGCAAGAGCTTCCTCGACCCGGTCACGGAGACTCCAAAGTCTGGATCCACCGAGGTGTGGGAGGTAATCAACTTGACCGGAGACAACCATCCGCTTCATATTCACCTAGCGACTTTCCAGGCAATCAAAGTGCAGCAGCTGATGGATGAGCAAGGTTTCTTGAACTGCATGACCAGCAAGAATGACGCAGTGGCATGCAACGTAACGGGCCATGCAACTGGGCCCACTCTCGACGTTCCGCCCCATGAGAGGGCGTGGAAGAACGTCGTCAAGATGGAGCCCGGCTACAAAACGACGGTCGTCGTGCACTTCAATTTGGTGGAACAAAACAATGCTCCGTACCCTTTTGATGCCACGTCAGCTCCAGGATATGTTTACCACTGCCACGTAAGCTACCATAAATTTCCCAATTTTTTTCAATTGATATAAACTAATATTGATCATGGGCATGGCGACTCCCTAAACCCAGATTATAGAGAGCTAGCGAAGCATGTTCTTTCTTTAAGCATGGTCATCTTTGAAAGAAAATTTGAAGCCTTTCATAACGTGACCGTGGGCGTGGTGACTCCATAAACCTGGATAATAGAGGGCTAGCCGAGCATGTTCTTTCTCAAGCTTGGTCATCTTTTAAAGAAATTTAAAGTCTTTTATATGGTGGCCACCCCACTGCTCGACTCGACCTGGTTATTTACTCAATCTTTTTTCTCTTTGTTATGACACTGTTGAATGAATTCTACGTGCAGATATTGGATCATGAAGATAATGAGATGATCCGGCCCCTGATGCTGGTAGAATGAAGATATTGTTCTTGTGCGCGAGGTTCGAAATGGCGTTTTCAAGCGTGAATTAATGTTGATGTGACATACTCATGTCCTTAAGTTGTGTTGTCTGTTTTCTTCCTTCTCCCGTTCAAGGGTGAATTAATGTTCATGTGAAAAAGAGTGATTCGAGAGTCGAGACCAACATGCGTATACTTGTAATGTTATTTAGAACTATGAAAGGCGTGGTATTTGATGGGTTTCGCATAAACGAGCCAAATTTATATTAAAATATTAAAATATTAAATTCTTTATTTATGTACCAGCTAAAGATTCTAAAATAATTGATAGCAATCTTAAATAAATCTCATGATTATTAAAGATTCAATGAACTATAATGATTTGACGAACTTTGCCCACTTTTGACACTCTGAGCTGTTTAATCATATAATAACTTCTTTATAAAATGTCGAATAATAGAATTTATTGAAGAATTATAGAGTATACATACCTCATGAATGTACGCTGTTAGATTGACTTGGACCTCTACGTACAAAGCCATTCATGGCAAGACGTATAGAATCCAATCAACATTATTTTATTCGAGTTCCCTAAGGTGATTACATGAGTGTCAACAATGTTTAGCAACCTAATCTTCAAAATTATAGATTGGTCAGAATGATCGATTAGGTGCCTACATAAACTAAATAAATTCATTTAGGTACGAGGAGATAACATGAAAAAACGACCCAAAACTGGGTCTTATTTAGCCTCCTTTCCTGAGGGTTGATTAACCGGTTTTTCTTCTTTTTTTGCGCCTCCGTGGCGGCCAACGATAAGATAACTCCCCCAAGCCACGCGATGAAAGTCAAAGTCAAATAATTTGCGTTGACTTTACCTCTAAAACGCGTTATCATTAAGAATGAGACAAAAATTCATAAATTTGACTTATGAGATTATCGTAATTTATATGTTATATCGACAGTAAACCTAATAAAAATTCCAAATTATATCCACCTCAAGTAGAGGACTTTGACTTCCTAGCAATCCAATAAGGCAATATCTATATGTTAAAAATGAGACACAAAAATTCAAATTGTCGGTTGCGGTGCACATTAGACTTGATGATTAAATTGGGTTTGGTTAAGAAAATGCAAGATGTCCTGATGCGAGAGTTGTCTTGATGATGATCGAGATAGTTGGACATTGAAAAAATCAACAACCAAATTACTTTCGATTAGGATATAAGATTTTTCATGCTTAATTACTTCATCATTGTTCTGTGCATTGTGCGGACCAACGGAAAGGAACCACAATTCGTGGCTTAATCGGTATATTTTATTATTTACCCAACCAAATGGATGATGAAGGTAAAATTTTCGAAGCCTTTCCCAACTTATATGTCGAAAAGCTTAATTAACATGTTAGACGAATGCACTTGAGAAAGTAGTCCATCTGATGGTCATGCCTCATGATAATGACACGCGAAAAAATCGACCAGTAAAAAAGGAAAGTTTTTACGTTCGAACATAAAAATCAGTTGCGATGCATGTTATGCTGGCGATATGATTGGTGCATTGATACCTCGTCAGTCATGTGACCGACGCATGTAACTTTTTCATTCATGTATAGGCCATGATTTGTCTCAAAGACTAAACCTTGAAAATCTAACTGAAAATGGGAAGATGAATAAGTGACGACAGATGTCAATCTAATCTTTGGGTGTGGAGTTTCATGGATAAAGACTTTAGGCAACCAAGCATGCATTTCCAAATTTCTATGTGCGCAGCCAAAATATTATAAGTCGGGTCCAAATTCAAATAAACATGCTTGCTTAATTGCATTAGTCAACGTCAATGGAAAATTTACCTAATTAGTTTTAAACTTTTCAATTTTGTTAATATTATAATGTAGCTCAAGGTTGGCTACTCAAACAATAGGATCAAAAGAGTGACTTACACACACGAAAACTTGATCACAAAATCGAGCAAAAATTTTAGTTTTGCGTATCTCAGGAAAATGGACATAGCTTTGTCAATTCAGATTAGAATGACTTGATTCCAAAGCCAAAAGAATGGAGACTCTTGAATCTACAACTTTATGTTTTTAGTTTTCAGATAAACACTATAGGGTTGTCGATTTTGGGAGGAAGTGGACGAAATGAGATCAAATAGAATGAAAAAAAATGATAGAAACTTCAATGTTCTAGGCCTCCAAGAAAGTTCTTGTTTTCTTTTGTCGGACCTTAAAAGAAGTTGAAATGGCATCAATTCGATAACTGCAACTCTTCAAGGATGTAAGCTTTAAAAGCTCCGACTCTTTAATGACAGAATGAAAACTCTTCTAGGTTTTCAAAGTCTAAGGAAATTGCACTAAGCAAATTTCCATTAATCAAATATTGTGTGGGTTCTACAGAGACTCGATGATCTTTTATAGCAAAGCAAAAGAAGAATAAAAGACTAGACTCAAACCTAGAATCTAACAGTCATTTATGTACATAGAAACTAGAAACATTTAGAATACTACGCTCTATAAAATGTACAACATTTTCAATGCTTGTGACCGTCCCAAGGTGTCTTGATGCAAGCTTCGATGCATGTGAAATGCCAAAGTCTTTATGATAAAGTCAAAGATGATGCCTTATCAATAAGGCACTTTTCAATGAGAGTGTCTTCGATCTTAAACGTACGCTGATCTTCTTGATTGAACGAGTAGGTCTTGAATATGGGCTACATGATTGCCCCTTCTTCAAAAGAATCAGTCCACGAATTTGAATTACCATTACTGGATGAATCACCCACATAAGGTGTTAAATACCGAACATTGAACATGTCATGTATCTTCATATGAGAAGAAAGCTTCAGTTGATATGCATTAGGATTGATGCATTCAAGAACTTCAAGTGGACTAAGCTTTCAATCACTAAACTTGTTGTAGCTCCCAACGAGATGAGGCTCTGGTGGCAAATAAGTCCAAACAAAATCTCCAGGTTGAAAGATAATTTCAAGTAGCCATTTATCGACTTCCATTTTATAGGAATTAGTTTTGCTCTTCAACCTTTGGCGCAGTTCTTCATAAACTATTCTCATTTGAAATACAATATCATTCACCTTATCGATCAGCTTTGTAACAAAAGGAATAGGTGCAAGATTGAGAGCAGTATTCGATGTCATCCATACACAATCACAAAGGGACTATATCCAAGGGTACAGTTCACCAAACAATTATGGCAAATTCTCTAAGCGACAACTGAGTTTCCCAAGAACAGGGATTATCATTTATCAAAATTCTCAATATATTTCCCAAGGACCAATTGACAACTTCAGTTTGTCCATCTGTTTGGATAAATAAATACAATACTAACCTCCTTCATGGCACCATTTACTTCTTTCATTGTGAGCAAAGTAGGGATAAGGAATTTTCAATCAAAAGGTCCTTAAGAGGTTCCTTACTAGGCATCAAAATAATTTTTTTTTTCTCTTCCATACTCAAAAGAATACGCATTTTGATAACTATCATGTATAATCTTTTATTTAATTGCCACAGTCGGCCAAAAATAATGTGACTAGCATCCCTGAGTAGACCATCACATCATATTTTGTCAAAATAGATAGAACCAATGAAAAGATTGACAATGCATCATTTGAAAATGGTTACACGGTACCTCTCTTCAACCAAGACATTTGTAAGGTGTGGGATGCACTTTCAACTCCAATTTCAGCTTACTTGCCGCCACTTCAGAAATCACATTTTCACAACAACCCGAGTCAATCATTAATTGACACACCTTCCCCGAAATAGTGCAAACTGAGTGAAAAATATTTATGTGCAGCCACTTATCTCTGATGTTATCTTTAGGAGTAACAAAAAAATTTCTCATTATGAGAAGCTCGCCGAAATCAGCATGAATTATTTGTTCATCTTCTGCAACAGCTTTGTCATCTTTCAATTCTTCTTCAGGTGGCTCCTCTGCATCCTCATCATATTCATTTTCCACAAAGAAAGCTTTACCAGCTGGTCAATTCTTGTTAGTTCGACAATTATTAGCATGATGACCCACAAGAATAATAATGTATAGCAGTAGTAATTGGTTGTTTTTAAATATTGGGCTAACAAGAAAGCTTACTAGTAGGTTGGGTCGTAGCTTTAGGAACTTTGGCAGTGCCAGTGGTACTCTTAGTTGCTTGATTTGGCAAGGTAGAGGGCTATTGTCTCCCAGAGCAAGGATGCTCCACCTTGAGTGCCCACTAATGTGCATATCTCAAGTTCAAATGTCAAGAACTTCTAAGGCATCTTGGATATAAATTTGAAGACCATTCAAATGCTTATTCACAAGCACCTCTTCCGGATCTTGAATGTTGTTGCAAATCACCAACTCATTGATATATTGATCCACCATTCGTGTTCCTTGTCTTAGCTTTTGGTACTTTTTGTGGAGTTCTCTATTGTACCCTTTAGGAAGGAAATACTTTTGAATCTTGTCCTCCATTTTTTTTCCATGAAGTGACTGGAGCCTTACCAGATAGATTAACGAGTCTCACTTCCCCACAAAGCTATGGCCTTACTTCGGAATCACATAGCAATAATGCCAACTCGGCAATCTTCTGGGAAATTCTTATGCTCATAAACTTCATTCACAAGTGTCAACCAATCGATAATTTCATCAACAAAATCAGTATCTAAAAATTATAGAATGTTTCCCTTGATTTCCTTTTTCCCAATCTGGTTCACAAACTTCTTGTGTGTGATATGGGGCATTCCTCCTTCAGAGAAATGATTGAACACTTTCTAAAAAAAGGAGGAATCACCATTGGATTCTCCGACTTTGGAATGGGGTGGGAGGTTGTTGGCTTTAGCCCTTAGACATTGAACTTATGGGTCAATCAATCAAATTGTTGTTGCAATACCGCTTCAAATTCTCAGCAGGTGTTTGCACTTCGCTCAATGAAATGGTTCTGCCACCTTGACGTCTTACTTGTCTTGGGGGCACTGTCCTCTCCTCCAAAGCTCTAATACCAAATGATGTAGCCCAAGATTAGCTACTCAAATAATAGGATTGGGAGAGTGACTTACACACACGAAAACTTGATCACAAAATTGAGAAGAAATTTTAGTTTGCACTAACTTAGGAAAATGAGCATAACTTTGTTAATTTAGATCAGAATGACTTGATTCTAAAATCAAAAGAATGGAGACTCTTGGATCTACAACTTTTATGTTTTGAGTTTTCTCAGATAAACATTGTAAGCTTGTCGATTGTGGAAGGAATTGGACAAAACGGGATCTGATAGAATGACAAAATGATAGAAACTTAAATGGTTGCTCTTCTAGGTGTCCATGGAAGTTGAAATGGCATCAATTCGATGGTTGCAACTCTTCAAGGATGCAGACTTGCAAAGCTCTGACTCTTCAAGGATAGAGTGAAAACTCTTCTGAGTTTTCAAGGGGGTTTGAACTCTTCAAGGTTCAAAGGAATTACACTAAGCAAATTTTCATCAATCAAATTCGGTGTGTGTTCTACATAGACTGGAAAGACCTTTTACAGCAAAACAAAAGAAGAGGAAAATACTAGACTCAAACCTAGAATCTAATAGTCATCAAACCTAGAATCTAATAGTCATTTATACACATAGAAACTAAAAACATTTAGAAAACTAGGTGCTATTGAATGTACAATATCTTCAATGCTTGTGGCTATTTGCAAAATGTCTTAATGCAAATTCAATGCATGGGAAATGACAAAGTCTTTGTGACAAAGTCAAAAATGAAGCCTTATTAGTGAGGGACTTTTCAATAAGAGTGTTGTTGATCTTGAATGCACGCTAATCTTCTTGGTTGAACGACTTGGTCTTGAATACGAGCCACATCATATTGTTATAAATATTTACGCAAAATTTCAATATAGTCCTTTCGGCGATTTTTTTTTTTCAAAAATTACTGATGTGGCAGTTTAGTTTTCACCGGCCATCCTACATAGCACACCACAACGTCAGTGATTTTTAGTAAAAATTGGCTAGAATGACTATATTCGCAAAGATTTATGATTAAATTATTTAAATTGGAAAGTTTTAGACTGAATTGGTATCCATACAATAAGTTTAGAATTGATTAGACAATTTCCTCGTGCCAAAGCTTAGCTAGGTCGTCTACTAATGAATCGTGTTTAGATACAACGTGAATTACATAAGAAAATGAGATTACGAATGTCGTACGAAAGTTACAGTAGGGAAGTCGGTTGCGATATCAAAGTGTTGACAAAAGAGGGGACGACCATGAGAGATGGAGAAAACGTGCCATCATCTCTCTTTCCTTTTTCCTGTCCTTCAAGCTTATCATGTGATCCAAGACCCTACTAACTCGTGAAACGACACCCATGTCCCCTAAAACGGCAAACAAAGAAAGGAAATACGACCCTCGTAGAGATCAATTTGAATTACTGATCTAAAAAGTCTCAAATCATGGGGTCCGCTTGAGAAAAGAGAATAATCCCATTTCACACTTAAAAGAAAGATGAACAATGCACGTATCCTGTTTTTGTTTTATCCCCATCATGCCCCTCTATTGTTCAGCTAAATGTATAAAGTAAAAGAAAAGAGTTCATTAATTACCTTTGGAGATTGTCCTGCCACATTTGATTGAGGGCTGGAATAAAGGTTAATTAATTCACTTATCGAAAAAATAAAAGAAAAGCCTTACATTTGGAAGGTCCCTGTTGCAATTAGTTTGAAAATCACTTCCACCTTGGAGTAGAATCAAGGATAACAGTTTTATTCGTTTGTGCCTTTAAAGTGTTCTATCTCGCTCATATGTAGAATTTCTACAGGATTTATGTACATATAATCTCCCTCCGCCCGATAACTCAAACTTTTGTATCAGGCTTTTTAATAGTTGATTATATTTCCGCCGATACAATGGAAAAACATGGCCTGTCGAATCTTCTAAGACAAGACATATTTGTCAGAGGAAACATGAAAGTAGCTTCCAAAGTCTTCATCTCGGAGCCCACTTTTGTCCTCTCACTCCTTGTACAGCTCATCTTCAACTTGTCTACAAGGTCAAATCATAACCCTACAAACAACCAAGTCAACACAATTCTTGTCAGCTTGCTCATAATAAACCAAGAAAATCTGGTAGAGACCAGAAAACCGATGGCTGATTACAACTTAATTTCTGTGTGTGTGCACACATATGCCCTAAAAGCTAAGAGAGCAGAGCCAAAGAGAGATTTCATTGTCTTAAAGACAAGTTGGAGTCGAAGATGAACCTTAAAAAATTGTGGGGATTCACAATTATTTCCACAAGATTCTGATCATGGTAAGATAAGAAAGAGAACCGAGCAACAGGGTGGTGGTTGGGTACAGCTCACGAAACATCCAACAATGTCCAAATATGATAAACAACGGACAAGGAGATTCTATTTTTTCTTATAGTATATAAAGGGTGTGAGACCTTCGTTCATTTTCCATCACAAAGTTTGTGCCGAGCACACGCCTAGCTTCTTCTTCTTGTCCTCTCTTGTGCTGAGCACACGCCTAGCTTCTTCTCCTTCTCCTCTCTCCGCCCGTCTGTCTGTCTGTCTGTCTGTCTATCTGTCTCATTTGGATGTTCTTCTTTGGTCACCGTCTCCATCACAAAGGCAAGGAAATAAGTTTTTTAACCTTAATATCGCAAGCCTAGGAATTTCCAGTGATTACTCATCTATATTGTCCACGTATTGCATGAAAATACAGCGTTTTGGTCATGTTCTTCTTTGGTCACTTCATTTATTAATTTACGTAAGAAGTAGCTTTTATTATGTAGCTAAACGTAGGGTTGAAAAAGCTATCCATACACACGTAGTATTTGCTAGATCATAGCAGGGACGTTCTTGCGTGAATTACTGTTGATTGAACCCTAATCATAGAACAGTTCATTTGTTCAGCATTACATGCTTATTACAATGGTTTCAATGATGGCAAAATTCAACATTGTCGTAGGATTACTTTCGTGGGATGACCAGCTGCATGACGAACACTAAACTTATGTACGGGGCATTCCTAATTGTCCTGAGTTGCATCATCGCGACAAGCGATGCACAAAGTCCAACCGTGACCGATGCAACTCTCTTGCGAGTGGCCGCTTCTCTTCAGATGTACGTAGACGAACTCCCCCAATTGGCCGAGCTATATGGATACACCACCGTTAATGGTGTCCCCACGTCGGCCACTTTGACCATTGGAATGTACCAAACCTCATGGGTACGTCCATTAGGCGGTTTAAACATATGTTGATATCATATTCTAGGAGACAACTACAGCTTTATTGAGGTTCTATACACATGATCTACAAGTAGTTACAAATTGATTAATTCTTCTTCTTCTTTTTTTTGCCCTTTTTAACAGAAATTCCACCGGGACTTGCCAGCCACCACCGTGTTTGCGTATGGGACGTCTGCTGCGGCAGCCACTGTCCCCGGACCCCAGATCGAGGCACTTCAGGGCGTGCCTACGCTCGTGATATGGCAAAATCACCTCCCCCAGTCGCACATACTCCCGTGGGACCCGACCATCCCTACCGCCGTACCGAAGAAAGGGGGAGTCCCGACCGTCGTCCACCTCCACGGCGGGATCAACCCGCCCCAATCGGATGGCCACGCCAATGCTTGGTTCACCGCGGATTTCGCCGAGACCGGGCCCACCTGGTCCCAGTCGACGTACACTTACCCGAACGCGCAGCATGCCGGCAACCTTTGGTACCATGACCATGCCGTGGGTCTCACCCGTGTCAACCTCTTGGCAGGCCTGATTGGCCAATACATCATCCGGAATACCGCCCTCGACGCGAAGCTGAGGCTTCCCCTAGGCCCGCAGTACGACCGGGTCTTAATGATCTTCGATCGGAGCTTCAACACTGATGGCTCGCTGTACATGAACTCCACAGGAAACAATCCGACCATCCATCCTCAATGGCAGCCGGAGTACTTCGGCGACGCCATCATAGTCAACGGCAAGGCCTGGCCTTACCTCCAGGTCGAACGTAGAAAGTACAGGTTCCGTATAATCAACACTTCTAACGCGAGATACTTCCGCTTCTCATTGACCAATAACTTGACCTTCGACCAAATCGGTTCGGACGCGTCCTACCTTCCCAACCCGGTGACCATGCTATCCATCCTCTTGGCTCCCGCCGAAGGTGCTGATGTGGCCATCGACTTTTCCCTGGCGAGCGCTAATGAATCCATTTTGACCAACGACGCTTCTTACCCTTACCCGATCGGCAGCCCCGTGGATCAGCTGAACAGTAAGATCATGAAGTTCATCATCCAACCAGGGGCTCCGAACCCACCTGATGACTCGGAGGTCCCGCCGAAGCTGAAACCATACCCTCCGGCCAAGACAGCTGAGGCCACAAGAACCAGGTACATAACGCTGTATGAGTACCAAAGTGCAGCCGGGACTTCGACCCATTTGTACATAAATGGATTGAGGTTCGAGGACCCGGTAACTGAGACCCCAAAAGTCGGCACCGAGGAGATCTGGGAAGTGATCAACCTGACGGGCGACAACCACCCCTTTCACATGCATTTGGCACAAGTCCAGGCCGTGAAGATCCAGCAACTGGTGGATCTGGCCGGGTTCACTTCATGCATGAACCGGTTGAACGACGCCATCACATGCAACGTCACGAGCCATGCGGCGGGGCCATTGGCAGATGTGCCCCTGACGGAGAGGACGTGGAAGAACGTGGTGAAGATCGCGCCAGGGTATAAGACGACGCTCGTTGTTCAGTTTTATGTGATTGATGAGAGTTATGCCCCGTATCCATTCGATGCTACCGCAGAACCAGGTTATGTGTATCACTGTCATGTAAGCTGACTCTATGAAACCTTCTTCTTTTTGGATTTATAGTTCTGTTGGTTATCTTTCGTCGAAGTCCCGCATCTTCTGACTGATTAATGTTGTGCAGATTCTTGATCATGAGGACAATGCCATGATACGACCGATGAAGTTAGTCGCCTGAAGAATGCATTGACCGACGATTTAAGAGTAATACATGTCTCCGCAGTGTGTGTTCGTGCAATAATTGAGATTGAGATTAAGATTGAGATTGTAGATCTTCTTGTGAGTCTATGATTTGTATTTATTGATGATGTGATCGCTCAAATAAGTGAATAGTGTGTGTACTATCTTTTCAAGGACAGTGTAATACATTTTATATCTATCTCTCAAGGTAGTGTGTTCTCGTGCAATAATTGAGATTGAGATTGAGATTGTAGATCTTCTTGTGAGTCAATGATTTGTATCTATTGATGATGTGATCGCTCATATAAGGAAGCGAATATTGTGTGTACTATCTTTTCAAGGACAGTCTAATACATCTTATCTCTCTCTCTCTTTCTCCCTCTCAAAATATCTCTTTTGTCCAAAAGAGAGATCAAAAAATCAAAATAATCGACAGAATCTGTTGCCATCTTCCTTAAGGTGAACCACCAAAGAGAAGTTAATTAACTACCAAACAAGAACAAATGTTCATCCCATGAGACAATAATTCATGTTTGGCATGGACTCTCCCAAACCTTAAGGTACCTCAATGAAGCCAATCAATCTTGAAGGATTCAGATCCATGAAAAAGGACTTGATGGAGTTAAGGTAATTGGAAATCAACTAGTGGTAAAGAAATTTTTGCATCGATGTTTTCTCTCATGATAAGGTGAAGGTTTCCCTTCATATTGTAACGTGCAACTTTCTTATCTTTTGGAAGTTGCCACTAATCAACTAAGGTCAATTAGTAATCTAAATAATGTATGGGAAAATATTTTACTTTTGCGAACCAAAGATTCAATGAATTAGGGAACTTGATTACATAAGATTAATCTAATACCATTCCAGTACTTTTTCTCTTTATTTTCAAAAGTATTTTGCAAACAATCTTGACTAATTTTAAATTTAAGCCACCATCATGCAAGAGTGGTCATGCAATTACATTATTGAACACTCAATAATCAAAGCAATAATTAAAAGGCTATGCTTTTTCCACTACTTCTTTGGCATGTGCACTCTCTAAAATTGTGTTTTGACTATATTATCCTTAGTGGGTTTCAACTTTCTAGATCCCTACCTTTTTGGAGTGTCCCACCTTTTTACTTTGTTCTTCATTTTTCTTATGTATCTCTATTCTCTCTCTTTGCTTATTCGACCGGTAGTTCCCAGGCGTGAGGTGTAGAGATAGGATGCACGAGTTGATAAAGGGGGAGCTATTGATGGTGAGCAAGGAGGTGGGTTCGACTTCGATAGAGTGGAGGGCCACAATGGAGAGGATTTTTCACAGAATGGACAAGGGGGTGATCATGTGGAACGAGGGCAATTGGTGCGAAGTGCAGCTGCAACTGTTGCAATTGTGTCCACGACAACGTTGACGACGAATTAGACATCTTCAACAGCTTTTTCGAGTCGGTAACCAACGGATTATCGGGAGACGCCTCGGTGCTCTCAAGGTGAAAATGCCACTTCTCTTCGGTTACAATTCCTCCATTTGTAAATCCGAACGGGGCAAAAGCCGCTCTTTCCGCTCTTTCCTTGCTGGTACTCTCTCTCTCTCTCTCTTAAGTTCTTGAAGTTCATCATCATTGGTTGGATCTTTGTCCTCGAAGTGGTTCGGGCACACGGTGGGGTCAAGCAACGCCTTGCCAATCTTGTGCCTCTTCACAACAGAGTAGATAATAGTTAGGAAGGTGTCAATGATGGTGGGTCGAGGCTGCGAGGGACGGAGAAGCGAGGGAATGGTGCGACCAATGGAGCCTTTGGGGTTGTGGGCGCAGTGGAGGACAGGTGGAGAAGGCAGCGATGGGGAAGAAGATGACAAACGTAAAGATAGATAATAGAGAGAAGAAAAAGAAGAAGAAGAAGAAGAAGAAGAAGAAGAAGTAAGACACAAAATGGGGCCCGCGTTTGTCTTTAATAATCATCAATGGGTATAATGTGCTTAAAACGTGGAATCCACAAGAGAAAGTCAAAACACTAGTTCAAGGAGTGTATAAGCCAAAAAGAGAGTGGAAAAAGCTTGGTCCTAAATAAATTGCTTAAAACATTAAGAACCTAGAGCACGTATGCAATCAATAATTGATCCCTATTCATCTGTTAAGTGTCTCTACAATCTTACATTAGGGAACAATAATATGTAATGATGTGCACGCATTTTATTTCATGAGAAGGCAATGTCATTGACGCTTTTAGAGTTTTTCTTTGGTTATGAAAATGATTCAATTAAAATGATATGAATATATAAACTCCATACAAGCGAATTTCTTCAGTTACTCATTCGGTGTAATTGGAGATGGTACTATTGAAGAAGGCAAAAGCCTGTTGATCTATATATCCATGGTCTCAACCAAAAGGTCCATAGCATTTGCTGTCATAGCGCCAAGCCCCGAGGTGTGAACCTCTCACTAGTGGAGTCGACCATAGGAATGTCTTCAGAAACATTTGAGACATTTTTGAGTACTTCATTGTTATCAATCATCACAATTTTTTGATAAACCCAACTAACAGTAAATATAATAGCTTTAAGATTATTGGAAACATCATATTAAAGGAAAAATACATAATACTATTTGTTCGAACTAGAAAATAATAACTCTGAGAAAGCAATGACAACTTTAATAATGACTAAGTCAATGAGTTTATTTATTCAATAAATCTTCTCAACAAGTGAAGAGTACACTGATGTAAACCAAATATAAACTAGCAAAATTGCTTTAAAACTGTAACAAAACTAAATAGGAGGTGAGGTACCATTAATTAAATCTCCTTAAGGCAATTAGTTTCCACCAACAATACTAAGCAACTTTACAAACTATATCTCTCAAGATAGATAACCTTAAACCCGTTAGAATTAGTACTATGCATATAGGACTCTATCGAACACTTATCGAAATTGGCATGCTTAGAGAAAAATTAAAGTGAAGAGATGCAAGGTTTTTCTTCTTGTTCTCATTGGAATGAAGAATAGCTTAAATCAATTTATAAAATTTGAGAAATCATGTACTGAATAGATATATGAATGTCGCGACCAAAATTCCAGGTGAACCACCTAGGGTTTGGCTAATAGATTGTTAAGCCTAAATTTAACTCGGGCTCTCCCAAGCTCATACGAATTCGCGACTTAGGTTCAAATTTTTAATATGCAATTGATTTTTAATTAGAAGTCGCCACTAATCTATTTTTGGTGAATCGATTAGAAACCCAAGTAAAGTAACGAGAAATTTACTTTACTCTTACGAACCAGAGATTATGAGTTCGGGGACTTGGTTACGCTAGATTTCTCTAACGCCATTTTGGTATCTTTCTCTTATTTTAAAAATGTTTTTGCAGGCAGCTTGAATTGATTTTAAATCTATTTCTCTAACATGTGAGGGGATCATACGGGTGCACAAACCACCAATTTAACACTCAGATAAACAATGAATAAATTGCAAAACTTACCTCAAAGCAACGAAAGCATCTGTAATGTTAAATCAGAATTCACATCAACAACCCTAGATATGATTTCTAATTAACACGCAATTTCTTTTTTGTTTTCACTTAATTAATGAGAATTATGCTTTATGCGATGCAATATAACTAAATGACCTAATTCTAATGGCATGGAATTTCTAATTAAATGGACCTAGCAACAATCACTAAATGACATGCATTTCATGAATCTAATCCTATATGACAGGCACATGACATTTTTTCTTTTTTTTTTTCCCTTAAAAAGCATGCAATTTATCCTAGAAAATGAAACTAATTTATTCTAAGAGTTTTTTTTTCATGAAATTCGAAATTAGAAAGAATGCAAAAATTATCTAGCTAGATTAAGATTCTATCCAACTTATATTAAGGATTAGTTCAGTCTAAACCCTATTTAAACTAAGATATTATCTTAACTTAGCAATCTCTAACCTAAGATGCAATCTATCTAAAAAAATCAATCTAAACTTAAAATGAGACATGCAATTTTATCTTAATATGCAATGAAGAATGTTCTAATTCTACATGACATATGCATGATGTTTTTTTATGTATTTTTTTAATTCGAAATTAAAATTGCCAAATAATCAAACGTGCAATTTAGATTAAAAAAAACTAACATCCCAAATGAATGCATTTTTTTTGGGATTTTTTATTCAAAATGAGATTACTATTCTAAATATGCAAGATAACAAGAAATATTCTAAAACAAACCTATTCCTAATTCAAATATTTTTTTATTTTTTCTTTTATGAAAATAAAATTGATTCAACTAACACGATGGCAAATCAGACAAGATAGGATTGATATCCATAAATTGGCGAATCATATCTCGCGCATGAGATCGGGTTGGTCAGTTTTTAAAATAAATCACGAATCGAATCTCGAGCGTTAAATCGGATTAACGATTTTCCCAAACGATTGTGAGTCGGATTTCGGCACGAAAATCGATCAAATTCCTAATTTGAGGGGCTATTTCATATCGGAATCTCAATCATACATTTAAGGAATAATTCCACTAAAAAAATAAAATAAAAATAATAATAAAAAAAGTAAAAAAAAATAAGAAAACTACCTAAATTAATTTTTCCCCTTTTTTCTCTTTTCCTTCCAAGCAAGGCTTGGGCTCGTGCGGCTTGTGGTGGGGTCACCGTCGGTCACCACCGATCGTGGTCGTCGGATCTTCGGCGAGGACCGGTGGCGGGCGACCCGATGGTAGCGACGGAGTCGTGGGTGGTGCGGCTGCGGCGCGAGCGTTGCTCGGAGGGGCGGCAACGGCGGCGTTGCAACAAGGCTGAGGAGGAGGTGGGGCAAGGCGAAGCCTACGAGCACCTGGGCGGTTGTAAATAGAGCAACGGCGGGCGTCGGGGACGGGTGCGGCAAAGGCTGGCGGAGGAAAGCTCGGGCGGCTACAGATCACTCAAGCGCGGGAGCGGTGCGGGCGGAGGTCTGCAGACGCGAAATCGTCGGGTTAACGTGGATCGGCACAGCGGCGGCTTCAACAGCCGCGATGTCGCGGCTGGTGAGGGCGGCAAGGATTGGCGCGGGCTCGTGGGTCGCCGACAAAGCAGCGAGGGTCTGCGGCTCGACAACCCACGTGGGCGGCGCAGGCTGCAGCAGGCGAGCGAGCAGAGGTGCATGTCCTCGAGTTGAGGTGCGGCGGGCGCGGCGAACAGTGGCGATGAACAGTGAGCTGCTACGGTGTCGGCGCCGTGGGTCGTCGGCGGAGGAGTTTCTAGTGCGATGGCCGGTGCGGGTTTTGAGGCTCGGCTGCTGACGTTGGATTGGACTGGAGGAGCAGCGACTGGCCCGAGAATGGGAGGCGGAGGCGCGGTGGCTCGATGCTCGGTGATGGGAACTCCGGCAGCAACGGACAGATGTAGAGGAGTAGAAGACGTTTTGAGTAGGGTGAGCGGTTCCGGTTCCGGTTCGGTTCCGTCTGGAACCTGGAACCTACCCTCAGGTACAAGTTCCTCATTTTTTGGAACCTGAAACCTATCTGTCAAAATTAAGAACCTAGAACCTACCCTGTCACAGGTTCAAGGGTCGGTTCCAAGTTCCAACAGTTTTTTTTTTTTTTTTATTTTCAGATTTTAACTATAATGAAGAAGGAAAGAGACAAACCAAAGCTTATATGTCCATAAATTGCCAAAAATAGTTCCTTGGGAGCAAAAGCATCCAAAAAAAAAAAGAAAAAACAAGTTGCTGTCCCTTTGACTAATGCCGCTCCATCAGTTTCATGCTCTTAGAATACCAAAGTTTGCAAGCCCAGACATTATCAAGCCTAGACCAAGTCCTGGGAAAATGTATGCATTATTGGCTTGGAACAAAAAAAAAAAAAAAAAAAAAAAAAAAAAAAAAACAGTGAAGTTAGTTGTCGAGATTTCATGTACTTGCATCTAGAGTTGAGTTGAGATATATGATTATGCTATTCGTTAAAGACCTGGCCAGGCACAAGAGTCATAGGTCCCAGAGTGCATAAACAAACAATTGGCATGGTGTATTCGATAATGGAGTGGTCCCTCTTTTCTGTTTAAAGTGCAGAGCCAATGGGGACTATATTACAAGCTGAAGGAACTTGTTGAACTCTTGCAGAACATAAATGCAATAGGAAACTCAAGAGCTTGAAGTTGCAAAGCTTTTCAAACCTTTCCCTAGAGGAACGCAAGAGCTTCTTGTTGTGTAAATATACTGAGGCTTGCACATTCCTGAGATTAAAGCAACTTGTGAGACAAAAAAACCATAACTTAGAGAAGATACACAAAATCAGAAACATGTAACCATATACAATTTCATATTCTTCTGACATGATATTGATAAGTAAACTGGATTAAGCTTATCCGCTTCCCCGATGACTTCACTAAATTTACCCAAGACTACAAAGGTTTTCATAATTCCATTTTCCAGAAAAAATGATTATCATTGGCAATTAAACATGCCATGATAGCATGAGAAAATTAATGCTCCAGAAGATCATAAAACAAGATAAGATATTACATGCGCATAATCACAAGCGTTAGAGAAAATCAGTCGCTAAAGATTCACTCTAATGCATACAGAATTGTCAGATGAAAAATGATTGATCATAACAAGCATAAAAAATTTTCCTTGACCAAACACATACCTCAATCGATGGAAGAAGTAGGCACTATATCTAGGGTCTCACTATATCTAGGGTCTCTGCCGATCATCTGGACAACCTCTTGATCACTTTCCATTCCCATTGCCTTCATGACTATCATAATTGGAATATTTTGCAGAAAGCTCAACACAAAAAATCAGAGACGTTCCTTTTAAGCATGTGAAAGAAACTAAAACATATGAAACCACCTTGGCAAATTGATTGAGTTGTAAGTGCATCTTCCCTTTCTCCATCACCACTATTCATATAAGTTCTTTGGCGATAGAACAGGCGCTTGCGAATCACAGAAGTTCTGCAATTTTGCAGCACTAATAAACCTCAACAGGACATGTAGGGGTCATTTAGGGACAAAAACTCTTAATGTGCATGTGGCCACCAATTTAAGCATAAATTGCCTGAAACAGAGAATAAGCAAGTAGGAAAGAAAAGGAGCCTTAACATGCGCATCACTACCAACTTTGCATAAGAGCTCAGAATTCCCAAGTGGGAAAAGAAAAACATGTGACCATTGAGGTTCAGAAGGAAGCAGACATGGCATGAAAACTATTAATGATGCTCAAGGAAATTGTACTTTGCGGCTAAAATTGGGCATAAGCAGTAAACGTGAGTTTTTGAAGATGAATTTGACAGATGGGGATTACAGTTAGGAGTCAACCTCCCTCAGGTAAAGCCAGTTTTGTCTTTGCTCTTTGTTCTCTGAATCTTAATAAGCAGTTATTGTTGTTTACTTTAGTCTGCTAAATTGTGAGTTCAGCAAAAACCTACTCACTTGTGCGAATGAATCAGAAGTAAGAGTGAAGAGAGACTGCTCGGTCATAAAAGGCATACATACCCAACAAGCCATATAAAACTCACAATTCAATTGATTATAAAAGTTGGACTGAAGATCGATATGTTGACGTGAGACTCTTCAAAAATTTTGACAACAAGAATCCTAACAAAAAAAGAGTGACATCCTCAACAGAACTGTTGCTTACAATTCATGTCATTTCAGCTTAGATTTTGATGAGCTCTGCAGTGGCTTTGCAATTGTTCGAGCAGGGGCAGGTCTCATGGCCTTCTTCACATCATATTTAATGGATGACAAGGCACAGATCAATGCAAGCAACATCGTAGGATAAACATAGACTGCCTTTGCAGGATCCACATTCACAGGCTTTCCCAAGATGCCCTCCTTGACAAGACCCCAGATTATTAGCAGCGTCCCAAACATGCTCATCCTCCCTGGTTTTAGCAGACCCACAAGTGCTCCTGCCACAGAGAAGTAGCTTCCAGCAAGAACCTGGAAGAGTCAACAAGTGGTGAAACAAACTATGTCAAGAACTCAAAATTAACAAGAAAAGCATGCAAGAAGTTCGGTTGTACGACATATTGGGCACTCTAAGAAACAAGTGACACTTCAAGCATTCTATCGCGGGTAGAATTGGGAAACTTATGAGGAGACAGACTGTAGTATTCACATCAAGCGAAAGAACATGACTGAGAAAAAGTATCGATGCAATAACTGTTGCCTGTAAAGAGTAGACGATGGAGTTTTCCCTTAATTGGGTCAAATTAATAAAGCAGTTGTTATCTAGAGAGCGCAAATCATTTACTTCATCATCTCGCACATGCACTGCAGTGTCGGGGGGCGAGCGGTGTCGAGGCAACTGGGTGAGCGTCGTCGGGGGCGGCTGGGCGAGCGGTGTCGAGGCGGCTGGGTGAGCGGCGAGCGCTGTCGGGGGGGTGGCCGGGCGAGCGGCGTCTGGGCGGCTGGGCGAGCGAGCGGCCTCCACCGGGGGACGAGCGGCGTCCAGCGGCGGCGTTGACGGCGAGCGGCTGAGCGGCGAGGCGAGCAACGTCCGGTGGCATCAAGGGTGAGCAGCGTCAGCGACGGGCAGAGGAAGCGAATGGGAGAGACTCAGTTCTGTGAAGTGTGAACGTGTGATGCGATTTGGGGTTTTTTTTTTTTTTTTTTTTTTTTTTTTTTTTTTTTTTAATTTGGGGCTTTCTTTGGGAGCCCTAACCGGTTCTCGGTTCCGGAACCGGAACCGCCGGTTCCTAAAGAAAAGGAATCAGGAACCGAAACCGGTCCGCTTAAAACCAGAAATCGAACCAGACCCTCCGGTTCGGCTCTATCGAGAACCGCGCTCACCCTAATTTTGAGAAGAAGACCCCCTTTTCTTTTTATTTTTTATTTTTTTCTCTTCTGCCTTTCTTCCCCTCTCACGTCCACTCTCTCCTTTCTGCTGTACCTCTCTTTACCGTAGACTTTTCTCTTCCTGCAGTTTCTTTCTTTTCTTATGCAATTTGTCAGCAGAAAAGATAGGAAAAGAAAAATAGTGATTTTGGCTTTTTCTCCTTTTTGGTGAATGAGAGGGGATTGCTCTCTTTTTCCGCGAATTGTGTCTCCCTCTATGACCGTATATTTAATGTGTGGCCTCTTACGAAACCCTACATAAGTAACCTTTTTTATAGGTCAAAGATTAAAATTTTAATTTTCTTTTCAAATCAATATCCGTGAAGATTTCTTTTCCGCACACAATATCACTTTTTATTTTCCACACATTTTCTAGATTTCCTTTGCAACAATGAATATTCTCTATTGATTTTTTAAAAATTGCAATAGGTTTTTTTTCAAATACGGACTTGGGCCAAATTGCTCTCTTCGTGGGCTTAGTCCGATTTGTCAACTTAAAGCTCAGAACCACCAAATCAAACCCATCTGTCACCGACCCAATGTAAATGCAAATTAAAATAAATGCACCTAAAACTATATGCTATGCAATTAATTAATTAACTACTATTTTTTAGGGGTTAAAATTAATCCCTAATTTTTTAATGCGACAAATGACTAAATGGGTCGTCAAAATTTAGGTGTCAACAACGAATTCAAGAGATATATAAACAGAATGTCTTTATACATTGCCTCCTCATAATATTGCACAGAAAACAATTCCCCCACCTTGATCAAAGAGGCTTTCACGCACCTCCACTATCCTTTCTTGTCAAGAACCGATGAAACTAGCCCCTATTTCCTTTCTTTTCCCCATCAATTCAAATCTCCACCCAATCTCTGAATCAATTGCGGTTGCACCTTTGCAAGTTGGAAACAAAGTTTTTTTCCTTTTCCTTTTTGCCTGCTGATCGAAAATGATGCCATTTTTCTAATTCTTTCCATCAGACCTCATTTCCCAAAAATGGCTGGATGGTGTGTCAAGTGAGGTGTGATTGAGTTTTAACAGGAATCAAGCTTGCACAGGCATAATCCGAAATATGATTAAGCTTAGAGCTTCATTTGCACTCATCTAGTAAAAAAACAGTAATTTATGCAATTTTTTTTTTCATTAGCTAATTTTCTTATGCAATAAATGTTGGTAAAACAAAATAAGAGGTACCTTATCCCATATCGAAAAGATGTGGGTGCACACATGGACGAAATGTGACACTAATCAATGATCATTATATATTATTTATTGAAAAATTCGGATTAATAAAAATTAACCATGACGTCCCGTTGAAATAGTGGGACTATTCATGAAAGAGTTACGGTTATTTTTTATTTTTTATTTATTTAATTTTGAATTTTATTATTTCTTCCAATTGTCATTTCGAGTTCATACATGTTTATGTTGCGACCTCTTTTTTTTTTTTTGGCGCCCGTATTCGGGGTGGGCGCCTTGCGGAGGCTAATGGTTCAACTAGGTTTATTTTAGCTCGGACTCTCCCAAGTCCACCAATTCGCGACTTTAATAATCCAAGTTTTTAACCTATAAGTTAATTTTAAAACGGAGTCGCCACTAATCAGTTTGGGGTGGGTCGATTAGAAACCCAAGCGAAGTATCGGGAGAAATACTCGCTCCTGCGCTACCAGAGAAATTAGGATGGGGGACTTGATTACACTAGTTAATCACTAGTGCCCTTTCGGTACCTAAACTTGTTTAAACCCTAAGGCTTTTTGGATTTTTGAGGGATTTTCCATGCATTTGTAGAGGAAAAATCATTTTTTTTTGGTTTTTTTATTTTTATTTTTGGGACATAAAAAGCATTTTTTGGATTTTTGATCTTTTTGGGAAAATATAAGTCTTTTTTGGCTTTTTCTGATTTTTTGACCTTTTTTTTGGGAAAATATTGATATTTTTGATTTTTTGGAAAATAAATTATTATTTTTTTATTAAAATATTATTATATCAATATAATATGATATATTTAACGACCCAGTCGGATCCAAGGTTGGGTCCGACCGGTCATCTCGCCTAAAACGCGCGACGGGCTTGCAATGCGAGCCCGGCTCAAGTTTTTTTGTTTATGTTTTTCTTAAAAAATCTCAGCCCACACACCAAAATTGGGCCTATTTGAATTAAAAAGGGATACCCGGCCCGAGTTCCAAAATCGGCCCTACGAAATCCTAGGGTGCCGGGTCATACGCCCGACCCAACGACTCGACTTCCGGCCGCCCTAATTCGGGAAACCCTACCCGGAAATAGGGAAACGAGGTCGGACGAACCCTTGAATCGACCCGGTTCCTGGCCTCCTCTCTCCTTCGTTCGCTCGCGGCACTGGTGAGGGGGACTGAGGCGTCACCGAGCAGACGGTCACGACAGCGCTGATGGTGACGATGACGGTGGTGACGACGAGTTAGACGACGATGATGGCGGTGACAGCGGCTACAAACCGCTCACGAGGACGGCGAGAACGAGTGACAATGGGGCTGTGCTGATGTGGTCAGCGGCGGCACGGTTCGAGGAGGGGAATGCGACGGCGACGACGCGACCGACGGCGGCGACGGCTACTATTACCTGTCTGTGATGAGGCGGTGAATGGTGGCGATGACAGCGCAACGACGCGGCACGGCTTGGGTGACAACCGAAGTAGCAGCAAGAACGACTTTGAAACGGTGGCGGAGCGATGGTTGCGTCGACGATGACGAGTCTTCTCCCCTCGGATCGGGCCTTCCGCCCTCCGATTTCCCAGATCTGGCACCGAAATGACCTCCTTCTCTAGCCTTCTCGCTCAAACCCGAACCTCTTCCTCTCCGGCCGACCTCCGTTCAGATCCGGGCTCGCTCGCTCCGGACCTCCCCCGAAGTCTCTCGGTGGGAAGCTTTCGAAGCTTGCGTGCCTTCGACCCTCCTCGGTGTCGTCCCTCCGTCCTCTCCCTCAGATCTGAGCTTGCGAGCGCTCGGGCCTCCCCTGAAGTCTCTCAGGGGAAGCTTGCGATGCTTGCAAGCTTTCGATCTCTCTCCCGCTTCTCAGCCCAACCTTCTCCTCTGGCTTCTAACGGATCTCGGCCTGCTCGTCCTCGGGCCTCCCCTAAAGTCTCTCAGTAGGAGGTTCGAAGCTTGCAAGCCTCCATCCTTCGCGGTCTGTGTGTGTCGATGACGGAGGTAGTGCCCCGCTATTTATAGGCGAAGGATCTGGTCGACGGAGGGCCTCGACCGCCGGTCTTCGGCTTGCCGACCGGTCCCCCTCGGCTGAACCGGCGTCCCATCCGAGCTCCTCCAACAAGGCATGCTCGGCATTGAAGGCAGCTAGTAATGGCGCCTGAGATCTGTCCCTTTCGACCGACGTCGGCCTACCCTCCTCGGCCGTAGGTTGTCTTCGAGCGCGTCGTCGTTGCTGCGCGGGAACTACAAAGGCGGAGAAAGAAGGAGCGAGGAAGAAGAAGAAGGAAGAAGAAGGAAGAAAGAGGCCGGGCTGGATTTGGGGAAAAAGCTGGGCCCTGGGCACGCGTGGAAAAGAAAAGAGACCCAACCCCGATGGGCTACTTCTTTTTTTATTTTTCTGTTGCTTTTTTGTTGTTATTTTTTTATTTATTATTTATTATCAGAAAAAGGAAAAATGCATAAATACCTTAATCAAAATTTAGGCGTCAACAGCTGCCCCTCTTTGAAGGTGAGCTTGCAGAGGTTGCATTCAAAGACAAACTGACGCCTAAATTTTATCCATGCATGTGCAACAGTTTAAATTTTATTTGGGACCTATTGTCCTATGTAGAAAAAGAGCAATATAACATTACACATACTAAGACAAATAAGAAGATACATGTAGTTACTTACCGAGAGTAAGTGAGATAGGGTGTGAACCCCGAGTTTGGCAAGTATCAAGGCGTCATCTTACCTGGTGACATGAGGAGGTTGCTTCTTCAGGACTCGAACCATTCTTCGGTCGCCTGTTAGAGCAATTAGTGGTTTGTCGAGGACCCGAACCTTTCTTCGATCGCCTTAATGGGGAATTGCTTTCTCAGGACCCGAACCATTCTCCGGTCGCCTGTTAGAGCAATAAGTGGTTTGTCGAGGACCCGAACCTTTCTTTGGTCGCCTTGACGGGAGATGCGCCGACTTTTCCCAAGGCATCTATTTGTGGGTGTCTGATCTTTATCAAGGGCACCAATTGGTACCCGACCTTTCTCAGGGCATCGATTTGTTGGGGTGCCTGACCTCAGTCAAGGACACCGGTTGGTACCCGACTATTCCCGGGAGATGCGCTGACCTTTCTCAGGGCATCAATTTGTTAGGGTGCCTGACCTCTGTCAAGGACACTAGTTTGGTACCCGACCTTTCTCGGGAGATGCGCCGACCTTTCTCAGGGCATCGAATTGTGGGGTGTCTGACCTCTGTCAAGGACACCGGATGGTTCCCGACCTTTCTCGGGAGATGCGCGGACCTTTCTTAGGGCATCGAATTGTGGGGTATCTAACCACTGTCAAGGACACCGGATGGTTCCCGACCTTTCTCGGGAGATGCGCCGACCTTTCTTAGGGCATCTGTTCTGGAAGATGTCTGGACATTCATAGGCATTGAATGAGTACCTGGATATTCACAAGTACTAACCTAGAGGATATTTGGGCTTTTACAAGCATCGAAGGCGTACTTGGATGATCACAAGTGTGAATTCTGGAGGGTGCCTGGACATTCGCAAGCGTTGAAGGAGTACTTGGATGATCACAAGTACTAGATGCTGGAAAATACCTGATTTCTTGCAGGTATCGAAAGAGTACTTGGATGATCACAAGTACGAATTTTGAAGGATGCTTGGACATTCACAGGCATCGAAGGGGTACTTGGATGATCACAAGTACGAAATTCTAAAGAATACCTGATTGCTTGCAGGTGTTGAAAGGGTACTTGGATGATCATAAGTACAAACTCTTGGAGGATACCTGGATGAACACAGGTATCGAAGGGGTACCTGGATGTTCACAAGTATCGAAGGGGTACTTGGATGATCACAAGTACAAACTCTTGGAGGATACCTGAATGTTCACAAGTATCGAAGAGGTACTTGGATGGTCACAAGTACAAACTCTTGGTAGATGGAATATCAAGGACGTTCCTGAGATATTCGTGAAGGTCTCTTGCCTCCTGATAGTTGAAATATCGAGGACGCGTCTCGGCTATTCATGAAGGTCTCTTACCTCCTGGTAAAGGGAATATCGAGGACGTACCTGAGATATTCTTGAAGGTCTCTCACCTCCTGGTAGTTGAAATATCAAGGACATATCTCGGCTATTCATGAAGGTCTCTTACCTCCTGGTAAAGGGAATATCGAGGACGTGCCCCACATATTCGCGGAGGTCTCCCACCTCCTGGTAACATAAATTTGAATGTAGCACAAGGCTTACCTGAATGGCTGCAAGCACTCAAAAGGGCTGAAACACTTGGGTAGCCACAGGTGTATAAAGTACTAGAATACTTGGATGAACACAAGTATTTAATGATACGATCTGGGACCACTCAGCTGGTCTAAGTGTAAGAAAGCATACCTGGGTAATCGCAGGCGCATAATGTGGTGGAATACTTGAATGGCTGCTAGTATTCAATGGTATAATTTTGAGGACAACTCGGACAGGTCGAGTGTCACGGAAAAGAAGTATCCGAACGGTGGCCGGTACTAAAGAACAAGAGGATACTTGGATAGTCACGAGCATTCAAACTTTAAAGACAACTCGAACAGGTCAAGTGTCAACAGAGGGAGCACTTGAGTAACGGCAGGTACTCAAAAATAGGGGGATACCTGGACAGTCGCAAATATCAATACTTTGGGGACAACTCGAACAGGTCGAGTGTCGATAAGAGGGAGTACCCGGCCAGTGGTGGGTACTCAAAGACAATGGGATACTTATACAATTGCAAGCATCAATATTCTGGGGACAACTCAAACAGGTCGAGTGTCGATCAGAGGGAGTACCCAGCAAGTGGTGGGTATTCAAAGACAATGGGATACTTAGACAGTTGCAAGCACCTAAACTCAAGGGACGACTCGAATAGGGCGAGCGTCAAGAGGAGAGTACCTAGACAGTGGTAGGTACTTTAAGACCAATGGAGATAGGGATATGCTTACCTGGCAATATCTTTGATTTCAGGAAGTATGTTTGCTATTCGCACAATAAGCACACATGATTGTTTATGCTGTAAATTCATGAGTTCAAATGAGATTCATGCATGATAATTTTGTCAGTTTTGCATCATCCGAATTCCACTGGGGAAGATTTTGAAATACAACCTTCATTTAGAATGTAGATGTCTTGAGCATGCCAGATGAGGGACTTTCAGTCTGAAAGGACTTTTCGCTCATTCTCATAGAAAAGGCTATCCTGACCATTGATGCAGGATTTATAAGGTCCGCACTATCTCACTGTCATCATGTCAACGGGGATCCGAGTATTCTCGCAAATGGTACGACTTTACCAATGTGAGAGGTCTCTGTTGAAATTGTGATGAAGACTTGGTCAGTGGCTCATCAAATGGGACCGTCAGGGTCAAGGCTCATGAACGAAGCGCCACACGATCATCTCCGGGTTTGCAAGTCAAGAATCCTGCAAAAGGAGATAGAATAGTCTTGCTTGTACTTTTTCGAGCGATGTTTATAAACATAATAAATCCTACGTTAATTGAAGTGCCCTAGTCTGAAGAGACTTTTACAATGGGACGCAATGTAGGCTTGACTCATGTGTAAAAGGGGTGAGAGCTGGTGATTGCCTTGGCATTTGTCACCGGTCTTTCTTCTCACTATCAGATGGAGGTTCCATCAATTGAACCACAACAGCAACAAATGGTTGTATTTTTTACTGGGAGGCATTGGCCTTGCTTTTACCAGGCACACTGCTTTTTTTATGCCCCTATTTTTTTATTCCAGTTCTTCATTTATGGGCATTGACCTTGCTTTTACCAGGTACACTGCTTTTTTATGCCCCTAGCTTTTTTGTTCTTTGTTGCTTGAGGAACTAATCTAGACAAGTTCAAGCAAACGCCATTGTTAGACTGTTAAGTCTTCATCTTCAGCCAGCGCTCTAGGCTATGGCAATAACTTCTGCTTTGTCTCAATGTGAGGGTAAAATTACAGACTCACTTGGGTTGTACAATGTATACAAATGCATAGAAATAGGAATTGCTCTTCGTCATTCTAAGGCACTTAAATTAACGCGAGTGTTCATATGCAATAAAGACACCCGAAGATTGATGCAAGTGCGAGCAATAAAATTTCTATCTCTTTTCTCACCTTGTGATGCTGATTTGCCTTATCTTTGACATGCTCCAGTGGGGTGATTCTTGATGAGAGAAGCTTTACCAGTGTATGGGGCTCAAAAAGTGGTGAGCAATGAAATGCCTCTCACTGTTTTGGTTATCGTACCATTGGCGAGAGAACTCTTTACCCTGTAGTCATGGAATCTTCTGCACTCATCTCACAAGTGTATAGATGGGGGACTGTGTGTGGGAGATGGCTTGCCTGTCGTCATTCTGACGCACCTCATCCAACATGCTCAATCAATCTTGTCCTTCATTTAGCTGTCTATTCTAATAATCCTCAATGGAATCGATGATTTCGATAGACAAAATCATCATGTAAAAATCCATTTGGAGAAGACATGCAGCATTTTTTTTAAGTATGAGAGAATTTGTACTCTCAAAACAAATGAATGATTTTTACTCAAGAAACCTTATTGACAACTTTAGGGGTGCTTACTTGGTAGAATTGTATTTACAAATGTGTCGAATTTTGAACATCAAAAGATTTATTCACAAATGGGTGTCGATGAATTGTCTCTGATGAATAGGGATATGACACATGAATGATCAGCCAGGGATTGGGAATCTGATCGGGCATCTCTGTTTTTGCCCCTGCAAAAGAGAAGATGTACTAGTAGATCAATTAGTCTGGCCAAAATCAAATATGAGTTGAGGCCTGAAGAGTTTCTGTCATTTGCTTTGGCGATTACTCAGGACGCCATTTCGCTTAGGAGAGTTTGTCATGCCTCTCATTGATTTGTTATCCTTGTTTTTGACAGTCAGGTGATCCTGCGGAAGATAGGAAAGAACGTGTCAATCAAGATTTCTCTCAAGAGTTTAAACAACTGGGAGCGATACAACATTACTCTTCATTGGTTTGCAAAAGATTGGATAGACCTGAAGTGCGAATGGGACACGAAGTCCTATAATTTTCATTTTGTTAGGTCACTTGCTCTCTCGTAATTTGCAGGTGTAAGAGAAGCAAAACAAATTTATTTTTCTTTTCTTCTTCTTTTTATTTTTTATTTTTTTACTTTTTACCAAGAGGCTAACTGTCGCATCAGGGATTCGAACCCCCGACTTCGGACTATTTTGCTTCTTCCCAGGTACCACTCGGCTAGAGGCACCGATGGTGTCCGCAGGGCGCTTCTTTTTTCATTTAACCGAACCGGCTCCTGGACGACACGTCCTTTCATACCAAGTTTGGTAAATCGATATGGATCACTTGATTTGCCTAATTCAACCATTAAGCTTGGTTCTTGAATCCCAATGCTTCCTGTCAATAGCGGGAATATGTCAAAAATGAGTTCAGAGAGTGGGAGTATTGGAAACGATACCAAATAACCCTTCTCCAGAGTTTGTATTTGCTGACTCCTAGGGATATTTGAATGTCGATGACGGCCTCTTTGTCTCGACAAAGTTCAACGTTTCTTTCAATGGGCTTTCTCATTTGTAGCCATGTATGCATGATTGTTGGTCGTTGATTTATCTTCAACACCTTCCTTATGTGGAATTTCTCATTCTGTCTTTAACTATTGCAACACTGGGAAAAGTCATGTACCTCAAGCTTCAAGCTTCCATGGAATCTGAGATGGACAATCAAAATCTCCAGTCTCCTGAAGGCAATTATTTCTTGGAAGAGTATGCGTCTGGAACACAGAGTGAAGCTTCCAGATTCTAAAGTCGTTGTTTGGAGTAAGGGGCTATAGATTGCCTCGACTGTCTGGATTTTCTCCCTGTTGACAGTAATTAATTCAAAGGGATTGAAGAAATTTCTTCCTTGTGCTTCTTGGCTCGTCAAAGCAAGGGTGAAGGCTGAAGGCGGCATGGAGGAGGCTATCTTGCCTTGAGCTACCATGGTATGCATGTGTCGAATTTAACCGTATGCTTATGCCTATTACGTCATATCTTTTGTTTCCTGTACATAGAAGAGAGGGGACGTCGTTTTCAAAATTATGTTTAGGGAATAAAACTTACCCTCTTTGAAACAGGATGATCCTTTTTTGTTTGCCCCCGCTTTCTTGAAAGAGTGTCTTTGAACTCGGCGAGTTCACACGATGTGCCAGCTTCAAATGCCCCCTATCATGCTAAGTCGAAGGGGATGAGACACGAAGTGAACAAGATAAAATTTAACATCTTATTTTGACAAAAGTATTTGGTAATGAAATATTTTTGTTTTCAAAAGCATGTATTTAGGGGGAGGAAAGCATGAGGAAGCCCAGCCCTCGGTATTCTCCTTGGATAGTTTTTTCTTTTCATGGTTGGATAGCATCACTGGGCTGTTTTGGAATACCTCCTCATGCTTTTCAAAACAAAATATTAAAACTGTACATTAGATTATTGGAATGGAAAATGCAACAGTAGCACACTAGACATGATAAAAAACATAAAAACAAGCAACACCCATGAAAACTCCTATGAAAAGGAGCACTTTAATAGTGCTGGTTCTGAAATTAAGTGCCTTTGAGTTCCTCGCCTCCAGTAGACTTGAAGTATTCGCATGAGAGGACCACTTCATTGAAGCTATGGAAATGCAACCCATGCAACCAACAACGATGCTTGCGAGGTAAAGCCCCTGTGAACAGCTTTATCATTTCTTCTTCGGCCAGGTGAGAGTAGGTTTGTATCATAAAAGTCTCTCACCTCCTTGCATATGCTCGGAAATCCTCCATTGGTCTTCTACTGAAGTGAACCAAATTCTCGCAAGGCAGTTCAATTCCAATCTGGCTTTGATATTGAAGCGGGAATGCAGAAGACAGCTCATTCTAATCCCTCATGAGGTTGATATCTGCTGTGATGAATCATTGCAATGCAGGCCCTGTAAGACTTTCTTGGAAGGCCTGAGTTGTGAATGGCATCAGGCTATAGTATCGACTCATTTCAGCGTGGAGGTATTGCAAATGAGCCACTGGGCAAGTCATGCCGTTGTATTTGCGGAGATTAGGTATCGATATTTCTCTGGGGGTCATGATCTTATGAGGGCAAGATGGGCTTGGTGTGTCTTGATTAGGCCACTGGTTTTCCATTGCATATTCATTGCAGTGGTGAACTCTGCTGCTTTAGGAAAGCTGGATTCTACTGAGATCATCCCATTGCTTTCTTCCAGGTCAAAATCTCCAAACGAGGATGAGGCATTTAAGTTATCCTCATGGTCAGGTGACAAGCTTAGTAGTTCATTAGGATCATAGCGAATAAGGACGAATGTTCCCTCTTCTGACAGGCTTTCGACCTTGTGTGTGGGTAGGAAGCAGTTATACGATAAATGTCCGATTTCATCTGTATAACACTGGTAGTCCTTGGGATTGCATCCTAGGGACTGGTAGTCTTCAGGGTTGTATCCTAGGGGATGTTCAAATTCTTGGTGTGGCGACTCATTGATTGTCAGGTTTTGCCCACGTTTAGTGGTAGGCGTTGACTCGAGCTGCTTAGGCTTTCTTTTCTTAACTCCTGGTCCAGACCTTTTGAGTAAGGCTCTTCATTTTGCTAGTTGGACTTTGTCAAGAGGAGTGGGAGATGGTGGAGCTTCACTCCCTAGATTGATGGGGGTTGGCCTTCTTTGGACCCTAGCTCTTGCGGTAAGCTTGAGAAGCCGTCCCATCATGCTTCGGCTCTGAGTAGTGTTGACTTCGTCTGTGGGCTCCTTGCCTTTCCTAGAGGGAAGCTTCTAAATAATAGGATGCTGCTCGGTCTTCCATTTATCGTGCAAGGCTTCATTGACATCTTCTTCTCCGGTCTCTACGACTATCGGCTCCTCGTGCTCCGTGATCATCGGTTCTTCGTAGGGCAGGGCGATGTTGGGGCTGATGTCAACATTATACTCTTGACGGAAAGTATCGATTAGTTCCCCCCAAGTTTTAAGGAGATTAATCTTCCTTACAATGTACCACCGCAAGGCGGGGCCAGTTAGGTTTGATTGGTACGATCGAATCATCATTTGGACTAGGTAGGCCTGCAAGTAGGTCTTTGGGCGAGAGGTATCAGCATACCTTTCGCATTCAGGTGTTTTGAGCTCTTCGGGGATTTTAATGTCGGCGTAATTAGACAAGTCCATGGGATCTTGCTCCTGCAGTTGGCTCAGTTTTTTCATGATCTTTTCAAGTTGTTTATCTTGTTGGTTATCCTCTAGCAAATTCGCAGGTGCCAGGAGTGCGCTTAAAGTAGCTACAGAGTTGGGTTTGGTTTGAGTGGATTCCATTTGCCTCGAGAGCTGTCGAAGGATAATGGACATCTGTCCTACGCCGTCTTCAATGTTGGCGAGCCGATTTTGTACATCATTCTGATCGAGCCCTATCACGTGAGGCCAATCGCTAGTGTCTGATAGTCAACGATTCATAATTACCTGATATCGCAAAAACCCTAAATGAGCACAAAAGTAAACAAAGATTTTTATTTAGAAAAAGATTTTACAGACAACATACTTAGACAACACACTTCTGACATCTAAACTTTAAAATGACAACGAAATACTAGGTATTAAACGAAAGTCCCTAAATAATGGGACAAAACTTTTCACAAAGTTAATACTGGGGGGCACATAACTGCTATTCTCTATGCGACGGGGAGCCTTGTTCTTGCGGGGATGCCTGCTTCCTTGGACTAGCTCTGAGATATGTATCCACCATATTCCCAAATCCCTTTGCATAAGCTCTGCTTGCTCATGCTGGCTGCTCTCGCTGATTGAGTGAGGGACAATGGCTTCCATTTTGTCGGGATACGATGGTTGTGGATGTAGGACGTAGAGGCGTGGTGGGTTTTTTCTTCTCCCTCAAGCCCTTCAGGTACCACGATTCTTTTGCGATGGCACTTGCTCCATGTTTCCACGATAATGTGAATCTCGAATGTGTATTCACGGCTTTGATGGGTGAAAAAGAGTGGAGGGGCCTTCCTCTTGAAAGGCGGCGGGATCTCCTGAAGAGCTCCATATTGTCGTGCCACCCGATATGGGAAATAGGAAACGGCGCTGGTGAGGCCGAGTAACAGAATTTGATGGCAGCGTTTGTAAGCAAAGTGAGCTCTCTTTTAATGGAACCAACCAGCACACCATTGAAATACCTCGGGAGTCGGGTCTCTTAGGAAGTTTATCCAATTTAAACAGCTTTGATTAGGAATGCATGGTCCTAAAACCATAAATTTCTGTAATGGATTTTCAAAATTATTTGTTTCAGACGATTGCATGAATCATCGATATTCACTTAAGTGAGAAAAGAACCAGACTTGTAAAATTTCCGGGGAGACCCGCATGACTTTTTCCGTGTTTTCTTTAAAACGATTGAGGGACAAGAATGTTTCGGTTAAAATCATGTTGACATAATTTTTCCCTCTTAATATTTGATCAACTATCCATGCCATCTTTGGACTTATGACATTTCTTTGATGGGGGAAAATGATGAACCCGAAAAAGGCCAGGAGAAAAATCTCACTTTTTTGGGTCATGGGTTAATTTTCAAAACAGGCAGTCAAAAATACTAGTGGGCAGGTATTATGGTTGTTTTCAAGAATTTGGCTCATAACATGGACTTCAGTTCTTAAAAGTCGTGCTAACCCACGCAACGGGATAATGCCTGTTGATTGCCTAACCAGCTTTTTCTCGAGAGGCATTCCAGTGATGATGTTGTATTCTTCCAGAGTTGGGGTTAGCTCGAACTTACCGAACATAAAAGTAGTCGTCTTCGGGCACCAGAAATGTGTCATGGCCTGTATGACTTAAGGATGAACATGGATTTGGATCAACGATAGAAGATGACCGGCTTTGGCTTTCACGCGCTCTTGAGCATACTGGTCCAATTGACCCCACCATCTGAAGAGCTCTGCTTTGGGAGTGGGAATAAACTGAATATCATCTTCTCCCATTGCATATAAACTGGGACTCGAAAAACTTACCCTAAATTGCCATGGGCCAATAAAAAAAGACTAAGTAAAAGTAAATAAATTACTTTACTTTTAAAGAAAATGGCAAGCACAGAGACATACACATGGAACGTGCGGCTCGATTTCTAACTATGAAGGCTTGTTGAAATTAAAAGGGTATTCGCCGATCGCAGTCTCGCGTTGGCAGCGTATCCTCTTAAACTCGGCTAAAGAAATTCGGGGAAAAGAAAGGCAACCTCTACAACGCAGTCTCGCGTTCGAGGCCGTATCTTTCTTAACACCATCCTAATATCCTATGGCGGCCCAGGTCCGACGGTCGGGTTGTGTGTGCCATGTGTAGTGTTAAAACAGTAAAGCATGTACAACAGTTTATAATCACAAAATATTTTATTTTAACATAAAAACTACTAACATGCACAGAAAAAAAACCAAATTAGCAAAGCATTTAAACAAGATAAAAAAAAAAAAAAGGCCTAAGTCTTCAAGTCCCCAGTGGAGTCGCCAAGCTGTCGCGACCTCTTTTTGTTTTTCCGGCGCCCGTATTCGGGGCGGGCGCCTTGCGGAGGCTAATGGTTCGGCTAGGTTTATTTTAGCCCGGACTCTCCCAAGTCCATTCACGACTTTAATAATCGAAGTTTTTAACCTATAAGTTAATTTTAAAACGGATTTGCCACTAATTGCTTTAGGGTGGGTCGATTAGAAACCCAAGCGAAGTATCGGGAGAAATACTCGCTCCTGCGCTACTAGAGAAATTAGGATCGGGGACTTGATTACACTAGTTAATCACTAATGCCCTTTCGGTACCTAAACTTGTTTAAACCCTAAGGCTTTTTGGATTTTTAAGGGATTTTCCATGCATTTGTAGAGGAAAAATTATTTTTTTTGGTGTTTTTATTTTTATTTTTGGGACATAAAAAGCATTTTTTTTTTTTGGATTTGTGATCTTTTTTGGAAAATATAAGTCTTTTTTTGGCTTTTTCTGATTTTTTTGGCCTTTTTTGGAAAAATATGGATATTTTTGATATTTTTGATTTTTTGGAAAATAAAATATTTTTTATTATTTTTATTTTTTTATTAAAATATTATTATATCAATATAATATGATATATTTAACGACCCAGGTCGGATCCAGGGCTGGGTCCGACCCGGGTCGTCCGCCCAGAGCGCGGGTTGGATCCAGGTTTTTTTGTTTATGTTTTTCTTAAAAAACCTCAGCCCACACACCGAAATTGGGCCTATTTGAATTAAAAAAGGGATACCCTGCCCGAGTTCCAAAACCGGCCCTGCGAAACCCTAGGGTGCCGGGTCATACGCCCGACTCGACGACCCGACTTCCGGCCGCCCCTAATTCGCGAAACCCTACCCGGAAATAGGGAAACCGGGTTGGACGGACCCACGAATCGACCCGGTTCCCGGCCTCCTCTCTCCTTCGTTCGCTCGCGGTGCTGGTGAGGGGGACTAAGGCGTCACTGAGCAGACAGCGACGATAGTGCTGATGGTGACGATGACGGTGGCGACGACCATGGCGGTGACGCAGCTGCAAACCGCTCACGAGGACGGCGAGAACGAGTGACAACGGGGTTGTGCTGATGTGGTCAGTGGCGGCACGATTCGAGGAGGGGAATGCGACGGCGACGACGCGACCGACGGCGGCGATGGCTACTGTTACCTGTTTGTGATGAGGCGGTGAACGGTGGCGGTGACAGCGCAACGACGCGGCACGGCTTGGGTGACAACCGCAGCAGCAGCAGGAACGGCTTCGAAACGGTGGCGGAGCGGTGGTTGCGTCGGCGATGACGAGTCTTCTCCCCTCGGATCTGGCCTTCCGCCCTCCAATTTCCTAGATCTGGCACCGAAATGACCTCCTTCTCTGGCCTTCTCGCTCAGACTCAAACCTCTTCCTCTCCGACCAACCTCCGTTCAGATCTGGGCTCGCTCGCTCCGGACCTCCCTCGAAGTCTCTCGGTAGGAAGCTTTCGAAGCTTGCGTGCCTTCGATCCTCCTCGGTGTCGTCCGTCCGTCCTCTCCCTCAGATCTGAGCTTGCGAGCGCTCGGGCCTCCCCTGAAGTCTGTCAGGGGAAGCTTGCGATGCTTGCCAGCTTTCGATCACTCTCCCGCTTCTCAGCCCAACCTTCTCCTCCGGCTTCTAACGGATCTCGGCCTGCTCGTCCTCGGGCCTCCCCTGAAGTCTCTCAGTAGGAGGTTCGAAGCTTGCAAGTCTCCATCCTTCGCGGTCTGTGTGTGTCGATGACAGAGGTAGTGCCCCGCTATTTATAGGCGAAGGATCCGGTCGACGGAGGGCCTTGGCCGCCGGTCTTCGGCTTGCCAACCGGTCCCCCTCGGCTGAACCGGCGTCCCATCCAAGCTCCTCCAACAAGGCGTGCTCAGCATTGAAGGCAGCCAACAATGGCGCCTGAGATATGTCCCTTTCAACCGACGTCGGCCTACCCTCCTCGGCCGTAGGTTGTCTTCGAGCGCGTCGTTGTTGCTGCGCGTGAACTACAAAGGCGGAGAAGGAAGGAGCGAGGAAGAAGAAGAAGGAAGAAGAAGGAAGAAAGAGGCCGGGCTGGATTTGGGGAAAAAGCTGGGCCCTAGGCCCGCGTGGAAAAGAGAAGAGACCCAACCCCGATGGGCTACTTCTTTTTTTATTTTTCTGTTGCTTTTTGTTGTTATTTTTATTATTATTTATTATTTATTAGAAAAAGGAAAAATACATAAATACCTTAATCAAAATTTAGGCGTCAACAGTTTAGACATAACTTCTCAATCCTTGGAAGGTTGTGTTTGTTCGAATATAACTTTTTTTTTTGCTATATATTACTTAACATGTATATTCAATTATAATCTTCTTTTTCCATTTTTCGTTTTCTTTCAAAAGAAAATACAATAATTATTTCCAAGTGTTTCTCTTGAGAGATCTTGGAAAAATACTAGAATTGCTATCTAGTATTCCCAATTAAGACTTTGTTGTATTTTGGAGGAAATTTGCCAATAATCTTTAGTAACAATGTGAGGCAAACAATTTCTTAAAAAGAAAAGTGATGTCATGCCTCAAGGTCCAACTTTATTATTCTACCCATTCAAAGCCATATTTTCCAACAGTTTTAAGGAATTATTTGTGCAACGATGAAGTCAAAGTCTTCTTCACAATGCCTTAACTCTTTCATCTTTCACATAATTTACAAAGGCTTCCCTTCCATGACCATGGGAGCCTAAAACCCTAGATCAAGAGGAAAGAACTCATTGCTTGGGAAGTGGTGATTCTTCAAAATTTGAGTTTGCATATCTTCTATAGGAGGAGAAGGCACAAGTGCATATAAGCATGTTTATTCTAAATTCACTAAAGAATATTGTGTTTTGGGATAAGAACAGTACAAGTGTCAATACTTTTGTACGGCGCTCACTTGAGTATTAAAACTTTTTTTTTGCTTACTTGAATGTAACAAATTTGAAAAATCAATCACTTGATTGCTACTTCCAATTTTCGATCAAAATTTAAAAAAGGCAGACGTGGCCGTCGATCATCCAATGTGGCCACCAAAATTATTTTTTTAATATCTTTAATATTTAAAATTTAATATTATATTTTTTGAATTTTATATTTAGATTTATATTTTTTGCTTTTTTTTTTCTTTAGGGCCAGTAAGGGTGATCAACGACCCTCATTGATCGAGGTTGCCTTACCAAGGTTGGGCGAAGACGACCTTGCCCTCGGTCATGAAGGCCCTAGGCGAGGCTGCTACGACCCTCACTCGCTCTAGGCAACAACTAGCTCTGGGCAGCCACAAGTGATGTTGCCCAAAGTGGGCAAGGGCTATCATGGCCTCGATAGCCTCGCCCAAGGCCTTCGTGACAAGGGCGAGGTGGCCCTCACCCAAATTTGGCCATGACGGCCTTCGCCTACTCTGGGCAGCGTTGCTCGCGACAGTCCAACGGTTGGCGAGGGCCCTTGCGACCAAAGGCAAGGCAACCGTGGTCGGCAAGGGTCGCCAGTGACCTTCACTGGCCCTAAAGGAAAAAAAAAAAAAAAGCAAAATACAAATAAAAATAAATAATTCAAAAATAATTTTAAAATATAAAATTCCACATAGGACATGTGGCCGGAATTGGCACTCAAATGATAATTTTTTCTCCGATGTAGTACTCAAGTGAGCAAAAAAAAAAAAAAATTGGCATTCAAATGAGCACCGTATGAAAGTTCTGACACTTGTACTGTTCATATGCCATGGTGTTTTATTGTGCTTATATACTAATGATATGCTTATTTTTGGAACCAATATGGCTAGGGTGACATCCCAATTTTCCAATTCTGTTTTTAATAAAATGAGACTGGCATTTCATCTTTGCACATATAGTTCTTTTCCTTGAGTCGGCCACTCATGTGAAAACTAGTGTATCAGGTGAAGCCGTTACGAGATTCTAATGCATCAGACTCGAGAATTTGACTAGGAAGCGACCTTTCGATCGAGCTAATCTACAAGAGTCATTACCGCATAATTAAAAATCGATTAGAGACCGGAGATAGGCCGACTTGATAGAGGCATGTGATCAAGTGTGGGTGATTCCACTAGATCGCACAATTCTTGTCAATCGGCACTGGACCGGCTTTTCTGTCGTTTGGGTACCCTGCGTCCGTATTTGAAATCTTGAGATTACCACGACAACCGAAAGTCGCCAATGTGTCAAAAATGTACATTGTAGCTTGAAAATAATCAACCACATGTCAAATGCACGAAAATTTTTAAAAGCTACCTAGTAGATTAGGACGTGCTAGTATCGTGCCAAAGTGAGATTAACCATGAAATTGAAAGCGAATTCAGAAATTGGAAGTCCTGGTGTGTCACAAATCATTTTGGGAACACTGACTCATCTTCGGAAGATTTTTCATGCAAGCCGAGTTTTCAGCGAAAATCAGAGTGGGGAATTTGGTTCGGGAAAATTGGTCGGCCCACTTTTGGTTGTGCTTTTGGGACTCAAGATGATTCTATGGTCAAGTGAATATATGAATCAAAGTGTGGTAACATTGGATTAATTTTATGGACTTCAATTTGGTTCAATTAGAAGAATGTGATGTACAAAGTTTAAAAAATTCGTATGCCACGACGGAGGATGAAATTGGACCCATTGGAGAAAGGTTGTGGAAGATTTGAGATAGTGGAATGTGACATCATGTGATGTCATGGTGGGGCCAAAGTGGAAGAATTGGACAAGTGGCAAGAGCCCATTAGCCCTAAAAAAGTAGGGCTTTCACTTCCACTAATCACCTTCATCTTCTACCTTAGGTTTGCTTCTTGGAATTTGGAGGAGAGAGAGAGGAGTTGCGATAGAACCAGACCAGCTACCTGACCGCCCTCTTCGCCGCTCATCCGCTCGCTGTTGCCATCGCCGTCGCCGTCGCCTCTCGTCTGCGCGCGAAGCCCCGCGCGCTCTCTCGCTAACCAGCCGTCACGCCGTCTCCGCCCGAGCTCTAGCCATCGTCTCTCCTCCGTCCAACCGCTGCTCCTCGTCACCAGCCACCCCCGGAGGTCTCGCCTAGCCGCCGGAGCTGCCGCTTCCACCCGCCCGATCTACCGCCTCCCATCTCGGCCGTTCCTCCGCCCAACCAGCCGCCAAGCACCCTTCGTCCGGCAAAGGTCAGCAACTGTGAACCAGCCCAAGCTTCGGACCTTCAAGGCCCGTTTTGGGTGCCTTCCGGTCCTCTTTTGGTGCTGCCTTGAAGAGGTTTTCCGACCACCTCGCCGTTGTCTTTGCCGGGGACTCATCGGAAAGCGATTTCGGTGAGTTTAGCTCACTAAACCTTGATTAGTGAGTTAATTATGCTTAGGGAGGTTTAGTTTATGTTAAGTGTTGTTAGGTGGTTAGTTTAAATTATTTAAGTGTAAATTATATTAGGAGTATGATTAATTTAAAATAGGTTTAATTAAGGCTAAGTAGTTTTTTTTATTAGAATAAGCTTTGATTTGACATTATTGATTTATTTTTAATTAAATAAATATTTCTTTAATATAATATTATTCGAAATTATTAAAATATTATTATTTAATTAATTTTTTGAATAAAATTAATTATTTTAATAAATTTCAAAAATTATTTCGAGACCCTAAATTCTCAGTATTTCATGCTGATCACTGCTGTGTACTCGGATTTTGAATTTGATAAGTGGATAATGCAAATTGAATGTTGATTGTGAAAAATAGGGATTTTAAGTGTCGGGTTTTGTTTTCAAAATTGGATTTTAAGAATTATATTAAATAGTAGGGTTTGAAAAAGTGAGATAATAGTTTTCTGGTCTGAAATTCACGTGCCCCCACACACGTGAATAACTTCTGGAATATTTCTAATATGAAGAAAAGAGGTCGGGATCACTATTTTAAATTGAAGCATTGAGTGAAATGCAAAGTATCTTGGGCCGAGTATGGATTGGTCGTGTGATAATTAAGTGGAAATTGTCCTGGGCTGTTGAGCCGGACTTACCCCTATATGGGATGCCCCTTACAAAGGATGCGGGGCGCAGTAGATTCTAGGCCCATGCTCCTTCGGGAACGCCGTCGACGTAATGACGAAGCCGTGCTCCAAGGTGGGGAGACGATGCTTAGCTAAATGTCAGTAGATAACCGAACTGTGAGTAGGCTATGTTCATGTGTGGTAGTGAATGAATGAAAATTGGAATGCGTGCTGAGTGTGATTGTTGATTATGTGAAAGTGATTGCGTTCCAATTGATGAAGTTCTTATTACTACCTATGATTGAGTGATATGGATTGTACTAACCCACAAGAAAGAAATAAGACGAGGTAAGTTTTTTGTGTTGTGTGGCTAGGCCACCCTTTGGCATATTTTCTTTCTAATAGGGGTTTAGGGGGGGTGAACTTGCTGAGACAATGTCTCATCCCGTTGTGGGCCAAAATTACAAGACCATAGATGGCGTTACCCCCGGAGCGATATGGTATCCTAATGCAGATTTTGGAGCAGGTGCATAGTTTTTTCAAAGAGATAAGTATTCCATTTGATTCTAGTAAATTAAGTTAACTAGTATAGCAATAATATAACTTAAATATGCGAGTACTACAGGGTCTTCAATATATGTGATGCATTGTGTTTAACCCAATATTGCTTATTCTGTGTGGAAGTTGAATAAGTATACTAGTAATCTAAATGTAGAACATTGAAGGCTATTACCAAATTTTTTTACTAAAAAATTTGGGACTATTCTATAATAATTAGAATGACACACTTATGGGTGATAAACAATCCATTTTTGGGTGAATTTTCACATTATGTGAATGTGTTGTTTCTTGGGCTAGCAAAAAACAAATGTGAATAACTCACTCAACTATGGAATTTGAATGGTTTTTTTAGTAGCAACTGGGAAAGAGGTTGAATAGATTAGGGATTTGTTCTTGGATATGAAATTATGGCCTAGTCATCTACCTCTTATTTCTATCCATTGTGATAGTCATGCCACCTTGGCAAGAGCTTATAGTAGCATCTATAATGGTAAGTCTAGACATATTAGTCTGATACATGAATATGTGAGACAATTAATTAAATATGGTATTATAATAATTGTCTACATGAGGTCAAGTAATAATATAGTTGATTCCTTAATAAAGACTTTACTAAGGGACATGGTGTAAATGACCTCACAAGAAATAGGGTTGAAACCCTTTAATTAAAATTACCAATAATGGTAACTCGACATTATTCTAAAACGTCACTAGTTACAAGGTTTAATGAATAAAAACAAGTTACTGAATGTGATTGTTTGATACTGACATAACTCTAATATGAGAAGTTATTATCGTCTATGTTTTGTGAGTTGAATTAAATTCTTAATGAAGTATAGTACAAATTTATAATGTGTTGATGGTAACAGAAACACATGATAGATATTTCACCTATATAAGCTTAGAACAAGTGCCGCTTCTTACGAAAGTTAGGGTTGTTTTTTAGTGGGCTCATAAAATAGGATCAAGCACAATGCTATAATAGTGATGGGTAATATAGAACTTCTAGCTAAAACAAGATATTAGTGTATGTACGATATGTCTAATTCTATTGTTTAAAAGTATATGTTTAAAGTCGAGCTACTTCTCACTTTGATAGAGTTTTCAGAAACTTACACTAAGTAAATGTTTAAGTTGAAAAAGACCTTTGTGTATATATATTAATCTCACGGAAATTTTGGTTGTATATTTTTAATGTTTTATTTCCATTTTTGTTTTACAAGCAAAATGAGGGATTGTTTTTTTTTTTTGTGACCTAGGGAAACCCGTAAGCCGACAACCGGCGGACAAGCCCTGGGGCTGACGCAAACTGGCCACCACACTTACGCCAGCGGGTAAGTCACCCTGCGACGCACTGGGGATTCGAACCCCTCCCCTTCGTGAGGGGGAGAGGGCCCAAAGCCAGCAACGCCACCCAGGTGGGTGGTTCAAAATGAGGGATTGTTGATAGTTTGTTCATAAAACAAACTAAGAGGTGCCTTATCCAGTATCGAAAAGATGTGAATGCGTACATGGACAAGATGCGACACTAACCAACAATCATTTTATTATTGATTTAAAAATTCAGATTTATTGTTATAAAAAATTAACCATAGCATCCCGTTTAAATAGTGTGACTATTCATGAAAGAGTTACGATTATTTATTATTTATTATTTATTTAATTCTGAATTTTATTATTTCTTCCAACGGTTATCTCGGAGTTCATCCCTATTTAGACATAGCTTCTTAATTCTTGGAAAATTGTGTTTGTTTGAACATTACTTCTATTTTTTTTTTATATATATATTACTGAATGTGTCTGTTCAAATATAGTCCTCTTTCCATTTTTGTTTTCCTTGGAAAGAAAATATAGCCATTGTTTCCCCCTTGAGAGACTTTGAAGAAATACTATAATTAATTTCTAATATTCTCAATTGAAACTTTGTTGTATCCTGAAAGAAATTTGCTAGTGACCACTAGCAACGTTGTGGGTCAAATAATTTCTTAAAAAAAGTTATATCATGCATCAAAGTTCGACTTTATTGTTCTACCCATTTGAAGCCATATTTTCCAACAATAAATGAGATAGCCAAAATTTAGGAGTCATCAAGCACAAATCGAAGGGATTTCAAATAACCTTGAGACCACATGGTTTCCTCTATTTTATGTTAATTGAAAATATGCCAACTTGATATTCTTTAGCTTTTGATTTCAAAAGGGTGCAATGGAAATCTTTGTTTATAATGAACCGTTACCCTTGTACGTATCTATATACTATGTATTATCCTCACTTAGAAATGAAGTTAACCTTTAGCTTAAGAGGGAAAAATAGCAACAAAAAACGTGATATATAAATTCTTTTAAAGAATTGATGAAAGAATATTTTACATTGCTTATCTATGAAGTTCATATACTCTAACGCCATGTAAGAATATTCTAACCAAAAGCTATATCAAACTAAACCTTGAATATTCTAGGTGGAGGGAGATTATATGTATATAAATAACATACAAACCCATACATAGGCGATGTGAGATTATTTAACAAACCTCGTTACAATTATTCTCCAAACATATTAATAAGTGAAATTTATTTTTCAATTAACATTTTGAACAGTTAAAATACCGCCATAAGTGTGTTTGCATTAAAATCTCAAGAGATTAACAAAGATTTTTTTTTTTTCATTCTCATATCAATTTAGAAAATTACGAAGAAATTCCACACCATTTCAAATGACGTTAAATATTCACGTGTCTCTATGTACAAAGATTTAGATGCTTAGAATTCCACAAAAGAAAATTTTCAAATATCAAAAGTGAAAAAAGAAAAACAATGTTTAAAAAGTAAAGTTCTTTCCGAACACATATGATTACACTATATTGGTACTCGTAAATTAATTCAAACACGGGGTTAACAACTGAAAGTAGCTACGACTTTTGCATGTTCAAGAAAATACTAAATGATATCAAATGTCAAAGGTCGAATATTATATCCTTTTATGGAATATTCTCATCTAGATTCGTGCTGGCTGGAATTTGCCCCCGCATAAATATTAAATGAGTTTATATTTCCTTGCATCATCTCAGACGTTATCGCCATCGTAGCGAGCACTCTACACTCGGACAGCTCAGACATGATAGGGGTCCGTCCGTTTTACCACTAAGCGTGTTGGACCAGCAAGAATCGCACCCAATGGCCTTTTGACGTGCTTGTAAGTTTGATACTTTTGCAAGTCAAAATTGATGCGGAAGAGATTGTATCATAGCGGATGCCTTCGGTTAATATCCAGTGCACTTTCTGTCGGATTGGTACAGAAGACGGAACACATTGGTTCTTCTAGTGCAACCAGATTGGAAGAATATGGCATAGTATCCTAGCATAACATGGATTTCAACATTTTGCACGAGAATGAATGATGAACTTCAATGGATGATCAAGGCCGTTAGTAGTAAAGACTGGTTAGGGAGACTCCTCAAGGTATCATTTTGGTGACCATATATTACATTTGAATGAAGTGCAACCGTAGACATTTTTAAAATAAGTCAAATAATATCCACTTTATTTTGTTCAAGATGCGTCGTATAGTTAGTGGTAGAGCTTCACTTTACAAAAATTTTAGACATTCCCAGAATAATATTGCATTGGCTACTGTGCGGAGACTTCCTATCTCCATCTTTTCACATGACTAGTTCTCTTTGTAATACTGAGGGATGTCCCAAGCTTTAATACTTCATTTGATAAATAATACTTACATTTTATACCAAAAGAAAAAAAAAAGGAAAAAAAAAAAAAGCACTCCTTATGCTAGGAAGTCCTTGGGGTGCCATTATGGACTCCTCCTTAAAACATTAATTATATTTGGGAGAGGTTTATGAAATCAAGATTTCTTTGAGCAGGAGTTATGACATTAATCAATGATCGTAGGACTCTAATAGCTATCCTCAAGAGGGATCCCTCGGGCTGATCGAAAAGCGCCTTCACTCAATCAAACCTAAAAACCTTAGCAGTATTTTCAACAATGGCATGTGCCTTTTATTTTTTTTATTTTAATTATTGAAAAAAAAAAAAAAAGCTATAGTCGTTCTAATGGGCTCTCGTTGACAATTGGGCTTGTAAGCACCACGTTCTTAATAAGAAAAGATTGAAGATTCTGACAAGCGATGGGGATAGGAACCGCAACGGACGGTGCGGAGATAACGTGCATTCATGCACCTCCATCCAGACAACGTTCGAAACGTCAATGATTGTGATCACTTCGTTTGGTTATTTAAAGGAGACTGAGGCGGTCGTCCAATTACCATCCCAGCTCGTGCCCGCCACACGCCCTCTCTTTCGCTTCTTCCTTTCGGATTCGTCCTCGTTCTGCCGATAGAGATATAGAGAAGGTAAGCTGTCCATTTTCTTTGACTTAATCAAGCTCATATCACTCCCATTCCCTCATTTAGAATGCATCGGTATCATTCGCAGGTGATGAATTAGCTGAGCAAGTTCCATCTCACTGTTTAGGTATGATTAGATACGATATTTTTAATTCATACCTTTTGTTATGAACTCTCATATGTATGATTGAAAATATCGAACCTCTTCTAATTGTTTTAATTTGCTTTTTCTTAATAAGTCGATGTATTCAAACATAATTGTTCAATTAATCAGATGGATCTACTCAAATCATCCCATTTGCATGCATCAAGTAGAATTATATCCGCATAATAAGGTGTGACCTTAAAGTTACTCTAAATGAAAAACAGACTCTAATTTTCACATGGAATCTTATGATAGCACATATTTGAGGGGCGACCTGCGATCATTGAACAAATGAACACGGGGCTAATGTCTAGTTGGATTCTCTTGATGATTCTTGTGAGTTGGGCTGTGACGGAGGCCCAAACACCTCCTCCACCTCCGGTGACAGACACGACCTTGTTCCAAGTGGCTGCCTCACTCCAAATGTACGTCGACGAACTCCCACAAATCCCCAAGCTCTTCGGTTACACCATGGGTAACGGTGTGCCTCAACCTGCCAATCTCACCATCGGCATGTACAAGACGACATGGGTACATCTCTTTTTGTTAAGAAAGTTTCTTCTATTACTGTTACACCATATCCTAGTGGTGACACAAATCAATTGTGACTTCTTGCAATGCAATGAATATATCTTATCATATTTGACACCATGTGCACTATAGATCTCCATTTTCATTGATTTATTATGTCATATGTCATTGCTATTCAATGTAACGATTATGTAAAATACATTCTCCACATTATCGTCAACTTAACTTTCAAAAAAAGATGTGATTATAAAACTCGTTCCTCTCAACTTAAAATTTGTATGTGTACTAATAAGTTTATAACCTATATGCGTGGTTGCTTTCAAGTGACTCAATCAATATAAAACCATCCTTTACTCATTGAATTTATCTTGTTATCAGAAATTCCATCGTGATTTACCCGCCACTACTGTATTTGCATACGGTACATCGGCAGCAAACGCCACCGTGCCCGGCCCCACCATCGAGGCCATCCAAAATGTGCCTACGTACGTGACGTGGCAGAACTTCCTCCCCCAATCCCACATCCTCCCATGGGATCCGACCATCCCGACGGCCATCCCCAAGAACGGTGGCGTCCCAACGGTGGTGCACCTGCACGGCGGGATCAGCCCGCCGCAGTCGGACGGCCACCTGTATGCTTGGTTCACCGCCAATTTCGCCGAGACGGGGCCCACGTGGACCCAGCAAACCTACACCTATCCGAACGCGCAGCACGCCGGCAACCTGTGGTACCATGACCATGCCGTGGGACTAACGCGCGTCAACCTCTTGGCCGGCCTGATCGCGCCATACATCATAAGGAACGTCCCCCTGGACGCCCGGTTGAACCTCCCTCTCGGTCCTGAGTTCGACCGGGTCCTCATGATCTTTGATCGAAGCTTCAACACGGACGGTTCACTGTACATGAACTCGACCGGAGTAAACCCCACCATCCATCCTCAGTGGCAGCCGGAGTACTTCGGTGATGCCATCATAGTCAACGGCAAGGCCTGGCCGTACCTCCAGGTCCAGCGCAGAAGGTACAGGTTCCGCATAATCAACACGTCCAATGCCAGGTACTACCGCCTCTCCTTGACCAACAATTTGACTTTCACCCAGATCGGGTCGGATGGGTCTTACCTCCCGAAGCCGGTGGGCACCCAGACTGTCCTCCTGGGCCCTTCCGAGGGTGCCGACGTGGTGGTCGACTTCTCCATGACGGCAGCAAATGAGACTATCCTAACCAACGACGCACCGTACGCGTATCCGTCCGGCAATCCAGTGGATCAGCTCAACAGCAAGGTCATGAAATTCATCATCCAACCCAGGGCTCCGATCCAAACTGACAATTCCCATGTCCCGCCGAACCTAAAAACTTACCCAGTAGCCTCAAATGCCATCGGCATGGCCAACACCACCCGGTACATTACACTCTACGAGTACCTAACTCCGGCCGGCACTTCGACCCATCTGTACATAAACGGGTTGAGATTTGAGGACCCGGTCACGGAGACTCCGAGAGTCGGGACCACGGAGATCTGGGAGGTGATCAACTTGACGGGGGATAACCACCCGTTTCACATGCACTTGGCTGCGTTCCAGGCCGTGAAGATCCAGCAGCTGGTGGACCTGGCCGGGTTCACCTCGTGCATGACGCAGCTGAACGACGCCATTAAGTGCAACATCACAGGCCACGCAACGGGCCCGCTGGTGGACGTGCCGCTCACGGAGAGGACATGGAAGAACGTGGTGAAGATGGCGCCCGGGTACAAGACGACACTCGTGGTGCAGTTCTTCGTGGTCGACGACGCGTACTCAACGTACCCGTTCGATGCGACTGCAGAGCCTGGTTACGTTTATCACTGCCACGTAAGCTCCGCTTGAATTCAATCACGCATGATCTTTTTTCGACTATTAAAGCCTTTTACTTCATAGTTCTTTTTCGTTGTTTTCAGAGTAGGTTTTTGTATTATTTTGTATGAAGGCTTGTGACATGATTGACGATCTACACCTGTGCAGATTCTTGATCACGAAGACAATGCAATGATCCGGCCCATGAAGCTTGTTCACTGAAGAAGGGGATTTCTCCTGCAAAATGTAGCTTTGATTCTCAGGTTGAAGGTTGACTATGATGCAAAATAAATATGCAAAGCCTATAGGGCTCAAGCAGAAAATTTCTTTCTCGCCCATTCAAAAATGTACGCACTGACTGTATCGAGGACTTCTCTCGGGAGGTTTTATCTGCAATAATACTCGACGAAGGTATTGGATCTGGTTCATAAGATTGGACTTTTTGCTTTTGTTCAAACGTGCACGAAACACTTTAGTTTTAAAAAGATTAAGGGTTATTGATTGGTGTTTTTGATTATTTTGCTTTCAAGGTATTTAAAACTTTGATTTGCTTAAGTCATTTTCAAGTTAAGTGAAAATTCTATGCGCTAAGTTGAGTTGATCCACTTAGTGCTCTTGACTTGATTGGTTGTTGGTTGTTAATTTGTTTTGGCTTTTGTTGTCATGTGTAAGTAAGTTTTAGTGATGATATGTGAAATCTTGTGTTCATTTAAATTGGATTATTAAATTTGTTACATGCCTGTGAGGTGTTTGATGGATTTCTTAGGAGTGTTTGATTGTTTCTCTCAGATGTGATCACAATTTTTTTTTAGTGTGAACATGGAAGCAATATTTTTATAATTTGACTAAGTTACCGAATTATTAGTTAGGTGTTATTGATTACAAGATCGATTCTTTGTGTTGTCGATGTTCACGTTATCGATCATTTGAGTTGTCAATGTTCACAATGTCGATCATTATGAGTTGTCGATGTTACATTGTTGGTTATATGAGATAATCTAAGGATACTAAAGTAGGACCCCCATTGGAAGGTGTGTGGTTTAAGGACAAACCAAACGAAAGCTAGTGGGCTTGTAACAACCTAGTCCGATAAGGATAGGGAATGATTGCCAGGGTGAGAGGGCCCGGATAAGGAGCAACTCCTAGCAGGCTTCTACGATGGCAAAGGGGGCGGGAATGAGCCAAACTGCGCATTGGAAAAGTGGGAGAGCATGTTAGGTATGCCTCAGGAGTGTTTATGATGCCTTGTGAGGTTAAATGGATCATGACCAATGACAAGTGTGAAGTTACCTGTGTAAGTGTTGGTGAGCTTCATGACTCGTATGAACTCATCTACATATGAGTACCTATATGAACTCACTTGTGAATGATGGTAGAATTCATGACAAGTATGGAATATGTGTATAGTAGTGGCGAGATCCATGACAAATATGATTTCACTTTTGTGTGTGTGTGTGTGGTGGTGAGATGGATAACAAGTATGAACTTGTTTATGTATATTCATGTGTATGGTATCGAACCACTAGGTGATACCAGTGCATCTTATAATATGACATCCATTTGCTTTTGGGTGAATGAACATTTAATGTTGTTAATGGATCTTATTGGCATATCATGATAAAAAAGAAAGAAAGCTTGTTCATGCATACTTATTTTGTACTGCCTTGAACTCATGTTATTTGATTGGTGCCAGGTTAAGTATTATGACGATCTCCTACCTTAGATCTAGGGATTTCATTTACTAAGCTTCAGCTTACCTCTTATTTTTCAGTATGTAGAAGGGTCCCTTTGGATATATCGATGGAAGCCACACGGTAATGCCTGAGACCGCCAACCCCTAAGTTGGATGGTAGTTCGATTGGGGAATAATAAGAGAGTAGTAGCACTAGTGGGCCCACAACCCATAGGTCCCAAGACTAGTCGTGGTGATGATAATAAGTACTAATTTTGTATAAAGAAAAAGCAATATATATTAAACTCGTGCAACTTTCTTGTATGATATATGGTGATGCATTTTGTAGTGCTTCCACATGCTTAATTATAGTTATAAGTATAAATGAAAAAGACATGTGTAGCGCGTGACATACTTGGAGCGTCACAGTCTCACTCTTTGAGCAAATTTTTGGGATGAAAGAAGCCCAAGACCATCCAACACTTATGCTCACATGAGGTGGAGGGGGAGATTGTTGGTTGGATCCACTTATGTTGGGCCTAGCTAACATTAATAAAAGAAAAAAAAAAGTCAAAAGTTTTTTTTTAAAAGCAAAATAAAAAGAAAAGTTTTGCTGCGTGCGTGGTGTGCCCGAGAAAGTGAGGAGAGAGAGAAAAGCAACTTGTCTTCACCTAGAGCACTCACAAAGATAAAAGAAAGGGCATGTTGCGACCTACCCCTTAAGGGAGGGAATAGGTTTAGCAGTATCATCTAAAGGACAAGCTTACAGCTCATGATCAGACATGGGCTATCCTAAACCCATTTCTTGCACAACATTGGGTGTTCAAATTGAAAGTATGAAAATTTTCTAAAAAATAAGTCGCTACTAGCCTATTGGGGTCAGTTAGAAACCAAGTGAGATATAAAAGTATACCTCACTTCCTACCCAACCAGAGAAATCTAGAGTTGGGGACTTGATTACACTAGTTAATCAATTAGTGTCATTTCAGTACTTAATAGTGTTCATTTTTTTTAAATAGATTTTTGTTAGATAGTTTGGATCAATTTTAGGCTTATCCACTAACATATGAGGCGATCATGCGGATATGCAATTATTAACATAATAATAGGCCAGGAAAGAAAGAATTAAATAGATTGCATGGGACAAAAGACCTAACATTAAGGAAAAAGATGAATGATAATCCCGACTAGACTAATGGGAGTCACAAACAACGAAAGCATGCGAATAGGGGTAATTTTCTCTGAGGACAGTTAAAACTTTAAGGTAGAACCTTAAGGGCTTACTCAATTTTTTAGTACAATTTTAGAGTTAAGACGTCTATTTTTTTTTTTTTAACTTTTTCCAAGGAATTATGACTTTTCGGGGATTTTTTAAATTTTGAAAATTTTTAAATTTTCAAAATTTTGATATAATTTTTAATATTTAATATTATTATGTTCGTGAAAATAGGTTTGGACCGGGTAAACCTGATCACCCGACCCAAACCTAGATTCAATCCTGTCGGATTGAAAAAGAAAAGAAGTTTTTTAATGATTTTTCTATTTTTTTTGTTTTGTCTTCTTCTCTGTTTTGTTTTTTTTCCCTGCACTGTCTTCTCCTTCACGCCTTCTTCACCGAACGTCGCCCTCCAAAGTCTTTTCCTCCCTTTTGTCTTTTCTTTTTGTCATTTCTTTTCATTATCCCTTTTTATTTCTTTTTCTTTTCTTTTCCTTTTATTTTTCTCTTCCCCTTCTCTGGTCTTCTTCTCCGAATGCCTCCTCCTTGCCCCAAGCCTCCTCCTTCTGCACCATATATCAACACCGGCAGGAGCAATCCGTTCGAACCGCCGATCACCCTCTACGGCTAAAAAATGAGCTTATCTAATCTATGACTTCCAACGAATGTGTTTCCAACAAGATAGATCGGGCAATATCAACAACAGAAGCGAGAAACATTGATTAAAAGAAGCAAACTCAAACTAGAGCAACGTTAGAGAAATGGGCTAGCATGAATCATTTCAGAAAATCTCGTTGGCATTTTATCGAACACGTAACATGCCATTTTAACAGCGATCTTTCGATCCACTTCCCGAGCGATTCCAGTTTTTTAGTTGTAAGCCCACACTATCGAGGGCATTCGGTTAATCTCTGCGAATTTCAAAATGAAAGCTCAATAGAAAAAAATAAAAGAGCAAATAAAAAAAAATGATACTTACAGTGGGTGACGACTTTTATGTCTTTTTTTTTTTTTCTAATTACATAGACATGCATATGGGCTGTGGTTTGCGTTCTACTCTATACGGCTTAAAATAGAGCCACAAGATTACTAGATTGAACCGACGTGATCATGGTTAGGTCGGGGTCCCCATGACTCCAGTTTCGCTAAAGAGTTGACCCGTAATGCGTGATTGCCAACCAGGACGATAACTCTCGACACCAAGAAGAAAGTTCGAGGTTGAGATGGACAACTCGTACTACATGATGATAGTCGAAGTGGTATCCATCTTAACACCATCCGAAGAAATCCTGTGCGGCCCAAGTCCAATGGCAAGTTGTGGGTGTTAAGGTGTAGTGCAATGCAAAGAATACATGCATAACAATTTATAAACAAACAACACTTCAAAATTTCAAAATATAAACATATATTCGCCACTCCACACCAGCAAGACAAGGGGTTAACAACCACTTCTTCCCTTATAACTCTCAATTGCAAAAATATTTAACACTCATGTTCAGGACATACTTAGTATCCTTGCTGCCAAACAAAAATTATTTTTGAACAAAATAGATTTAGGTCTAAGTCCTCTAAGGTTCAAACGAGTCCATAGTAAAGTCGTCAAACTATCACGACCTACCCCTCGAGGGAGGGTATAGGTTTAGGGGTATTGCCTAAAGGACGGGCCTACAATCCATGATTAGGCATAGGCTTTCTCAAACCCATACCTCGCACGATATTGAGTGCCCAAAGAATGAGTCGCCACTAGCCTAAAACTAAGTGAGACACAGGAGTGAACCCCACTTTCTACGCAACCCAAGAAATTTAGAATTGAGGACTTGATTACACTAATTAATCAATTAGTGTTCTTTCGGTGCCTAATCTTGTTCATGTAAAAAAAATGGATTTTTTTCAAGCAGTTTGGATCAATTTTAAGTTTATCCACTAACATGTGAGGTGATCATGCGAATGCGAATTATCAGCATAATAATACGACACCAAAGAAAGCATTAAATAGATTGCATAGGACAAAAGACCTAACATAAGGAAAAAGATGAATGCTAGTCCTGACTAGACTAAAGAGAGCCACAAACAACGAAAGCATGCAAACATGGGTAATTTTTTTTACGACGGTTAGTTACCTAAGATAGAGCCTTAATGGTTTACTCAATTTTTTAGCGCAACTTTAGAGTTAAGAAGCCTTAATTTGTTTTTTCTTTTTTAAAAAGAAAAACTTAAGAAGTCTATTTTTAAAAAAATTTCAAGAAATTATGACTTTTCAGGGATTTTAAAATTTTTGAAATTTTTGATATATTTTTAATATTTAATATTATTATATTCATGAAAATGGGTTCATACCGACTAAACTCTATCCGGCCCATTGACTCGACCCAAACCCAAATTCGACCCCCGTTGGATAGAAAAATAAAGGCAAAAGAACGCTTCTGTGCACAAAAAGGATACTTAAGTCCGCCATAACTTACGAAAGGTATATTTAAGTCCAAAATCGAAGAAAATTGATCATTTGAGTGCCAATCCGGCCAAAACGCTGATGTGTCAATTTTCCAGCAAAGCGAGTGCAAAACGACGTCGTTTTGGTGCTGACATGGTAAAAAATTTAATATAAAAATTAATTTAATTTAATTTAAAATTAAATTTATTTAAAAAATTTAAAAAAATATTAAAAATATTAAAAATTAATAAAACTAAAATTTAAAAAATTAATAAAATTAATAAAATTTTAAATTTTAAAAAATATAAAAATTTTGAAAAAATTTAGAAAAATTTTAAAAAAATTTATAAATTTTAAAAATTTTAAAAAATTTTAACAAACTAAAAAAAAAAAAAAAAAAAAAAAAAGGTGACCCCGGTAAACCCTCCCCCACCTTCCGGCGACGGCGGGGAGGCGGCGGTGGCGGCAAGGGCTCGCCCTCTCATTGCGGCTGCCTTCCTCCTCCTCCTCCTTCGTTTTTTAAAATAAATATAAATTATATTATTATTATTTTGTTTTATATTTAATTAAATTAATTTTTATATTATATTAAAATTCAACTTATGCCAAAACAATGTCGTTTTAGTCAATTTAAGGGCTTTATTCTGGCCAACACCTGAAACGACGTTGTTTTGGTGCCGACGTGGTGAAAAAATTAATATAAAAATTAACTAAATTTAATTTTAAAATAAAATTAAAATAAAATTTTAAAAGTTAAAAAATTTTACAAATTTAAAAAATTTACAAAAAGAAATTATAAAAATTTAGAAAAAGGAGGCGGTTGAGGGCTGAAATTTTTTGTAAATTTTGTAAATTTTTGTAAAATTTTTAAATTTTTTGTAAATTTTCTAAATTTTTTGTAATTTTTTTAAAATTTTTGTAAAATTTTTAATTTTTTTAAATTTTTAAATTTGTTGTAAATTTTTAAAATTTTTCGTAAATTTTTTTAATTTTTTAAAGTTTTAAATTTTTTTAAATTTATTTTTTTAAATGTTTTAAATACATTTATTTTTAAATTTTATTTAAATAATTTTATATTATATTAAAATTCAAATTATGCCAAAACGACGTCGTTTTGGCCAATTTAAGAGTTCTATTTTGGCCAACACCGGAAACGATGTTGTTTGGGGTGATGTCGAGTGACTCGGCTCTCCCGACGAGACACACGGAGAGAAATATTAATATTTTAATGCCAGGTATGATTTCCGGCCAACTTCGCCGGAGATGGCACTCAGGTGTCCCACTTTTCTTAAAATGTGGCACTTAAGTGTACCTTTCGCAAGTTATGGCACTTAAGTGTCCCTTTCTGCCAAGTTATGGCACTATAGGGGTCCGCATGTCGAAAAATAAAATAAGCTTTTTAATTAAATTTTTTAAATTTTTGATGATTTTCTATTTTTCTTTCTTTTTTCTTTTGTCTTCTTCTCTGTTGTCTTTTTCCCCTGCACTATCTTCTCCTTCACACCTTTTTCATCGAATGTCTCCCTCCTAGGGATGAGCATGCTGGACTGCCCAAACTGAGAACCACTTGGACCGGATCGGACTGGTTAGTTTGGTTCGATTCCCGCATGGATCACTTTGGCTTCCGGTTCCATAAAAATGGAACTGGTGTTTGTCGATCCAGTTCCCAGTTCCAAGGAGGAATTAGATCGGACCAACCTTTTTTTCAAAAATATATTTTTTTAATTTCCTCAAAATAGCAGTAGAACTTAAAAATAATAACAATTCTTTTATTTTATTTTTTTTAAAAATTTTTTTGCTAAGTGATCAGTTCCATGGGATCGGACCGGACCGATCAGTTTGGTTTGCTTCGCGGTCCCAAAAATGGGAAACCGGTCCTCCCGATTCCTAGGTGGAATCGAACCGGACTAGGAACCGATCACTATTCCTCTCTTTAATTTCTTTTCCTCCTTTTTGTCTTTTTTTTTTTTCATTTCTTTTCATTACCCCTTTTTATTTCTTTTTCTTTTCTTTTCCTTTTATTTTTTCTCTTCCCCTTCTCATAAGTTTCTTTCCTTCTTGAACATGTATGATTGTTCTCGAATTATTACTTGCCTTATATATTTGTGGAAATTGTTATATCTCTGCTGATTTTTTGGAATTAATATTTCGAAAATTATTGATAGTTATGTTTTAAATTTTTTGAAAACAGAAGTTTTTTTTTTCTTTTGTGCATGTTCAATTGCCCTGATTCATTTTCTTTAAATAAAGTCTTCGACATTTTTCCCCCGATATTCAGATTCTTTGCAAACCCTAATCTTTCTCTCAAGCCCTTACTTCTCTTGATTTGCTCTTACGTTCTCTATAAAATTTCTCATTCGATCACTCATGAACATGTCATCAAAATCCTCCAAATCCGTTTCGATGTCTTATTAGAGGAAATCCTCTCACATTACTAGTCGCGGGCCTCAGTTTGTCCCTGAAGGTCCGACGCATTTTGATCTCACTGGGTATGAATCACTTTGAAGCACAATCGACAATCGATGGAGGAAGAGGTTACTCATAAAGCAACTCCTATTTCAATAAGAAAGCCCAAGGTATTTCTCAAACATTATGAGTTTCTGAAAAAGGGAGGAAGTCCCATGGATTTCATAAATTCGTTCTCGAAAGAAAATGGCTATGGGAACGAAACATTGTTCTTGAGAGCCATGGAAAACTTAGAACTGGTAGAGGCTGGAAGAGCAAAAAATGAATTTTCAAACTTTCATGCTAATTCTCGTTTTGGTACAGAGGGTCAGATTGAGAATAAGAAGGAAGATGATGATGAGAGGGTGTTCAAAAATTTCCAACCCAAAATGGGTGTTGCTGCATAAATCGCTGGAGCAAAAGGGAAGTTGTTTCGGTCGAAGGACCATAAGAAAGTCTATGCACAAATGTTGAACAGAGGGGTCATCAACCCTCAAACGGTAGATTTTGATTTACTAGATTCCATCAAGTTGAATTTTCGAGAAACATTTGCCAAGCTTCAGATAGAGAGGTTTTGTATGGAGTCATCTGATGCTTATCCTGAATTGATTGCTTACTTCTATTCCAACCCGTCTGTTCTATATCCCACTCATGTTCAATTCACTATGAATGATAAATTTTTTTATGTTGATGTTAATTTGTTAGCTGATATTCTGGGAGTAGAAATGAGTGGATTTTTGCCTATCAATGTGTCCAACGAAGAGGTCACCAAGTTTCTGATGAAGGACAGGATTCCTAGGGGAAGCATTACTTACTCTAGGATATCTGCTTTTAATATTTTACTCCACAAGATCGTCATCAACTGCATCAGACCCAAGGCTGCTTCCAAAACTGATGTCTCCATATTCAAGGAAAAAATGATGTGGGCCATCTGCAATGGAGTTGCTTTCTCACTCCCTCACACAATTCTACTACACATGTACAAAACTGTCATGAAGGGAAAATGACAACTTCCATATACAGCATTGGTAACCAAACTTTTCCAACACTTTTAAATTCAATCGCCATCCAATTTTTGCTCCAAAACCATTTTTCCCATGCAAATTGGACTCAAAATGATTTCAAAAATTAGATTAAAAGATCTCTCTAGAGCCTTGAAACTTTTGAAGAAGGAATCTGCTAGCAAAGCTAAGATAGGATCTGTTCACAAAGGGAAAAGCGTTGTCTCGCGAACTCCAAAAAGAAAATGACCTATTCTTCTTCTACAAGATGAAGAGGAAGATGATGAAGACGAGACTATCTCGGATATTGTGGCAAATATTGCCATGCGTGATCCTCTTGGTGGCATAGCCAATTCTAAAGAAGAAGAAGAAGAAGAAGAAGAAGAAGAGGATGAGAGTGAGAAAGAAGCGGAAGAAGAAAATGATGAAGAAGAAACTAGAGTAAAACAGAGTGAGGAGGATAACTCAGATGATGAAGAAAAAGATGCAAATCTGAACAAGGGGCAACAACATTCTGACAAGGAAGGAGAAGATACAAGGGAAGTTCATGCAGGAGATGCTGGAGAGAAGGGAACTGGTCAACAACCCAGTGTTGAAAGAGAAGGAATGCAGGAAGAAGAATGAGGCTTACTTAGACTGAAGGCACTGTGACAGAGGGAGTAGGTGGGAAAACTCCTCTTAATGACCAGACTGTCAAACCAACTGTTAGGGAAATCTCTTATGATATTTTGCAGATGACAAAATAAATCAAAGGCTACTAACGTGTTTAATGGTTGAGTAATAGACTATGTAGATGATAGAACATGTAAAGGATATTGTCAAAGTCTATGCTTGGAAGAACTAGAAGACGGAGTATATGCTGAAGCTGAACTTATTCAAACTGTGTCCAGACTTTAAAGTTAAATCTATTCAGAAGTAGAATATGTTCAGACTCAGATTGTAAAGTCTATCGCACTCAAACTCAGATTGTAAAGTCTATTACACTCAGACTCAAATTGTAAAGTCTATTGCTCTCAGACTTTACATCTAGAACGAGACAGATCGTAACACAAGCCCTAAGACAAAATAAATCAAAGCCTACAAACGTGTTTAATGGTTGAGTAATAGACTATGCGGATGATAGAACATGTAAAGGATATTGTCAAATCTATGCTTGGAAGAACCAAAAGACGGACTCTATGCTGAAGCTGAACTTATTCAGACTGTGTCCAGACCTTAAAGCTAACTCTATTTAGAAGCAAAATATGTTCAGACTCAGATTGTAAAGTCTATCGCACTCAAACTCAGATTGTAAAGTCTATTGCACTCATACTCAGATTGTAAAGTCTATTTCTCTCAAACTTTACATCCAGAATGAGACAGATCATAATACAAGCCCTAAATATATAATGACTAGTGATCTGGTTTGGATTCCATATCAAGATTGATTTGATTGACTCAATCTAATTGATTGACAATTGGATCTTGAGGACAAGAACTTTTTATATGAAGAAGTTCTACTTATGGAAACCAAGATTCAGTTTGTATGGGCGATCGGAAACAATTTGGGATTCTACTTCTATCACTCAACGGCTACTAAATCTTCTAGATACAGATCTGTGTAATGGGTAGATGGGAAGATGATCCTCTAGATACCGTCCAACGGCTAGTTTGGAAGTGGAGGAGTATTTAAGGAGATCAAGGACCAATGAGCAAGTAAGAGACGGAGCGTAGAATTTATAATTCCAAAGTCTGAGCGAACTTCGATCATACACTTGTCTCTCATGAGCTTAAACGTTTGTGATCGTGAGAGAAATACCAAAAGAGTGACTTAGTGAGATAGTGTGATCTACTACTAAGTGTTTGCATTCAAAGTTGTAATCTCTTATTGATTGCATAGTGGAATCCAGCAGAAGGCAGTTAGCTTGGGAGAGTGGACGTAAGCTTAATCTAAGTCGAACCACTATAAGCCTTGTGTTCTTATTTTTTTCCCTAAACTCCTTTATTTTATTCCGCATTTATTTGCCAATGTTTATTTTAAACACCTATTCACCCCCCCTCTAGGTGTTCTTACTAGCACTGTCAATTGGTATTAGAGCCAAGTGCTCAGTTTATAAAAATGTTTTTACTTTCGAGCTAAAAATCTTCTATGGCTAGTATCTTGGCACCAGGACTTATAGAAGGACAAAGTAATACCGGGCCACCATATTTTGATGGAAAGGAATACAACGTGTGGAAGAACAAAATGAAAGCATTCCTAAGATCTAGACATCCCTTACAATGGGATGTTGTGGAAAAATGAATCAATCCCACTGTTGCGTCTATATCAAATAAGAATGGCAAAGACAAAGAAACCAAACCCCCTGCTCCTATGTCTCGGATGGAGATGTCCAAAAGAGAAGCCCTTGATGCAAAAACTATTTATTCTTTATATTGTGCCTTATCTCATGCTGAATATAATAGAATCTCTTCATGTGAAACATCAAAAGAAGTTTGGGATAGATTTCATGTTATATATGAAAGGACTGATCGTGTAAAAGAGACAAAAGTAAACTTCCTACTCGGCAAATATGAATCATTCAAGATGAAGCAAGGAGAGTCGATTGGAGATATGTTCAACGGTTTTACAGAAATTGTAAATGGTTTAGCATATCAAGGTCAGCAAATTTCTGCCCCAATGAAGGTCAACAAACTTCTATGAGGTCTCTCAAAAGATTGGAACTATGTTAAGACCTCAATCTGGGAGAATCAGAGGATTATGCCACTCTCCATTGATGAATTGATTGGCACTCGTCAATCCTATGAAGTGGAACAAATCAATGATGAAGATCTCGAAGGTAAGAAGTCCATTGCACTTAATCTAACGCTGATTCTGGTGATACAGACTCAGAAAATGACATGGACGATGAAGAACTTGCTTTTATGATCAAGAAATTCAAAATGCTGAGAAGAAAATGGAGGAAATTCAGTGAAAGAAGACAATACAAGCAGAATGGCCAGAAAAGAACCATGAAAGAAGATGACGAGCAAGAAAATATATGCTTGATGGCACATTCAGACTCAAATTCAAATTTGGAATCAGAATTAGACCCAAAATCAAAGTCTAACTCAGAGACAGACTCGGAACCAGATGAGGAAATCGAGGTAAACAATTCAGAAATTCCTACTAAAGTGTTTAAGTATATAAATGAGCTTTGCTTAAATCTCAAATCTTCTCTTAAAAGGATCTCCGAATTAAAAAAAATGAGAATTCATGGCTTGGGCAACAAGATCTTTCTCAAAAAGAAAATTTTGAAATTTTGCAAAAAGATTTTCTACAAACAAAAGAAAGTCAAGATTTACTTGTCAAAGAAAATGATTCTTTGAAGATAGAATTTTCAAATATTTCGACAAGATTTTCAAATGGTTCAAAAACATTAGAGCATATCATTTCCATACAAGTACCTTACTATAATAAGTCGGGACTTGGTTTCAATAAGGAAAGTGATTCTCTAATAGATTTTCCTAAAGTCAAGGAGAAACTTAGACAAAGACCTCTTAAACTTGCATACAAAAAGCATTTTCAAAGGATATTTACAAAACTTGTTGATCGAAATGACCTCAAGTGTTCAAATTGTGGAGATTTAGAACACTTTGAGAAAGAATGTCCTAAAGTCTGGAGACATATTAAGAAAGATTGGGTAAAAACAGCATACTCTACTAACTCTCATGGACCCAAGAAAATATGGGTACCAAAGAAAGGATGAGCTGTTCTTGCAGGAAATAAAGGAAAATAAGAAATTTGTAAGGAATGTATTTTTTTTTTATTTGGGCACATAATTCTCATTATGCTTGATATTCGATATATCCTTGGTTGATTGAGATTTTATAATGATCATATTTTGTTTTAAGAAAGAATCGTATGATTTGTTTTTGTGATTCGTGAGTTGCGATTTGATCTAATATGTGTGATTGATTTGATATCTTTCTTAGAGATAATGCAAATTATTTTGTCTAACTTTATGCTCTCTAATTTTGTCATATTTTGCAAAGTGAAAATCTGTTTTATGTGATATTAATTTATTGTGCAAAGATATTCTTTCCTTAAAATACTTTGTTATGATGAATTAAGAAAGAATATTTGTTTATCTATGGAGATTTTCTATCTTGCTCTAACCAAATGGAAGGATCCAAATTGATGGATACCAAAAAAGAATAATAAGTTGATTGCAGGAGATTCAATAAGGCAAGAATGATCGCGAATCTACACAAATTTTGGTGCAATTAGAATGGTATCTCCTGCGAAGATTGGTAATGATCTTTTTTAATTAATGGTATATTTCAAATGTATACATTGGGTAAGAGAATATTTTTTTATCATCCCGCCTTACAAATTTATGCTTGATTTTATGAAGATTTTAGATGATTGCCTATGAATTATATTCGATTTATATCACAAATATCTTTTGTGATATATATAAGGTATTCCAATTTTTTTACTTGATTTTGCGCGTGATAGAAATATCTTTTTTCTTTTTGCGAAATATATCAATAATATATTTTTGAGATTTATGCTCAAGGAAATCCCTTTGATCTTGAAAAATATTATTGTATATTTATGGATACACTTGCTATATTCTTAGAAGATTTTTTTTATATCTAGCAAGTTTGATCCGCAAATCGAAGGAATGTATTACGTGAGATTTTTGCAAGGATTATTATATGTTATATAAGAATTTGCAGGTGGCAAAAGAATCTTCCATGTGGATTTTGGAAAGCTCGATTAAAAAATTATGGAGATTCTATACTATTTTATGAAAAATCAGAAATTCTCTTGTGTAGAGTTTTTGCAAATTGTTGAGGAAATCCCTCAGTGTCATACGAAAGGTTGAGTAGTTCTGAAGTTTAATAATTGATAATTTTATATATGCTATTCAATTTATTTATTTGAAGAAATGGCAGTGTATATTATGTGGATATTATTACAGCTTATTTGTGCAAAAAAGCTCATTAAGTTTATGCAGGTTAAATTCGAGAAGAGCTTGATTGAAGAAAATAAATTTTTGCCTCGAATTTCAAAATGCAAATGATTATTGTGGATATTGTTGCTACGAAGGAAATATTGAAAAGATATTTTGCTCAACGTGCATAAGCCACAATTAGTGCTATTCGCAAATATTGTCATGATGACAAGGGGAGAAAGCGAATCCAAGAGAAAGGAAAGAATCGTAATCACCTCAAAAAGGCAACAAATTAAGGGGGAGCATTGACCAATTTTGGAAAAATATTTTTGAATTGATCATGATCTTGTTATGGAATGAAGGAAAAGGTAAATGTGTAAGAACTTATTAAGTTCTACAAAATCCGGTTAGTGCATCTTTTATTACCTTTTGTTATTAACAAATCTCTTATCGATATTATCATTTTATTATGACAAAAAGGGTAAGTGAATTTTATAATGCATCCATGATTTTTATTGGATATTTGCTGATATATATGATCAAAGTGAGCTATATTGCATATCTTTAATATTTGATTTATTTTATAAAAGTTAATTTTTGGAAATTATGTTTCATGCAAGACATATGTGTTATCGTTTTATATTCTCTACGTGTACTATTTCTATTGTTATTGCTTTTTGATTATGACAAAAAGGGGGGAGAGAATATAAGTATGCATATGTGTTGATTGGTTAATATTATTTATTGCATAATATTGAGTTGCGATTATTTTTTAATACATTGTTATGCTCAATCTATTTGTTATCTTCTGATATCTTTTGATTTGAATTACATTGCTCTGATTTATCAATATTTTAGAAGGTGTTATTACACATCTGTATATTCATAGATTATTTTGTCATCATCAAAAATGGGGAGATTGTTAGGGAAATCCCTTATGATGTTTTGAAGATGACAAAATAAATCAAAAGTTACTAACATGTTTAATGGTTGAGTAATAGACTATGCAGATGATAAAACATGTAAATGATATCGTCAAAGTCTATGCTTGGAAGAACCAGAAGACGGACTCTATGCTGAAGTTGAACTTATTTAGACCGTGTCCAGACCTTAAAGCTAAGTATGTTCAGAAGCAGAATATATTCAGACTCAGATTGTAAAGTCTATCGCACTCAGACTCGGATTGTAAAGTCTATTGCACTCAGACTCAGATTGTAAAGTCTATTGCTCTCAGATTTTACATCAAGAACGAGACAGATCGTAACACAAGCCCTAAATATATAACGGCTAGTGATCTGGTTTGGATTCTACATCAAGATTGATTTGATTGAGTCAATATGATTGATTGACAGTTGGATTTTAAAGACAAGAACTTTCTATCGAAGAAGCTCTACTTATGGAAACCAAGATTCTGTTTGTATGGGCGATCGGAATCAATTTGGGATTCTACTTCTATCACTCAACGGCTACCAAATCTTCTAGATACAGATCTGTCTAATGGGTAGATTGGAAGACGATCCTCTAGATACTGTCTAACGACTAGTTTGGAAGTGGAGGAGTATTTAAGGAGATCAAAGACCAATGAGCAAGTAAGAGACGGAGCGTAGAATTTATAATTCAAAAGTCTGAGCGAACTTCGATCATACACTTGTCTCTCGTGAGCTTAAACGTTTGTGATCATGACAAAAATACCAAAAGAGTGACTTAGTGAGATAGTGTGATATACTACTAAGTGTTTGCACTAAAAGTTGTAATCTCTTATTGATTGCATAATGGAATCCAGCAGAAGGCTGTTAGCGTGGGAGAATGGACGTAGGCTTGATCTAAGCCGAACCACTATAAACCTTGTGTTCTTATTCTCTTCCCTGAACTCCTTTATTTTATTTCACATTTATTTGCCAATGTTTATTTTAAGCACCTATTCACCCCCCCTCTAGGTGTTCTTACTAGCACTTTCACGAACTGCTAGTGGCGGTATCAATTATTCTCCTTAAGATGCTGAAAATATTTATGAATCTCACTTACCTGAAGTTTCTCCTAGGGGTCAGGACAAAAAAGCTAATGTTCAGGGGGAGCACCAAATTTCACATGTTCAGGTCAATGTTCCTTCACCTCTAGATACTCTACCAGTACATTTTGCAGAAGCTAATGCTCAAACTGAATCAGAATACTGTCCTCGGATAGTGGGACTCCTTTTAGAGATTAAAGCACAACAATATGGGATGGTGGTTGAAATCCAGAAGTTGTATGATGCTCTCGGTACTACCTCAGAATCTCTCACTGGAATGGTACAGCCTCTTGATGATAAGGTTCAGAACATGAATCAGTAGACATCTCATAATTTAGCGAAGGTTGAGATTGTTTTCCATCAGTGCCTAACTAAACTTGAGGAGACTGTGCAGACTTTGGAGGATTTCCGACTTATTCGTGTTCCTAGGCAACCCTTTTTTTTTTTTTCGAAACAAACTCTTTTTCTTATTTTCCAATATGCTTGTTTGCTTTTCTCTTTTTTCTATTAACAAAAAAGGGGAGAGTTTTGCAAATTTGAAGCTTGATCGGTGCATGATTGAGGCTTGACCGGTGCATGATTGAGCTTTTCTATGAGTTTTTCTATGCTGGTGTGGTTAGTGTTTCTTTTATGCAGACTTTATTGTGCTTACTGTCTGTTGTCTCTGTCAATTATCATGTGTTACTAAAGTGTTGTTTAGTAGGATAACTTTCATATTATGCTTAAATATGTATGAAAGTTTTGTCACCATAAAAAATAGAGAGATTGTTTAGAAAACTCCTACGAGGTTTTGAAATTGACAAAACTTTCTTGTTCTTATCCTTATTTTGAAGAATAGTAGACTTTTGAAGTTATATCGCGGACTCTTGTCAAAGTCTATTCGTTCCAGAAGTCTTTCCTACTCTGACACAATTCAAACTAAAACCAAGTCCAGAACGAAGATATAATCAGACTCAGATTGATCTTGCGACAAGGATTCGGTATGAACATAATAGGGATTTAATCTTTAATAGCTGGCTTTCTGTCGAAGAATCCTTACTTACCATTTATAAATACATTAATGGAATCAATCATGAATTGATGAAATCAATCTTGAAGACAAGATTTTTTTTTTTTTTTTTTTTTGGAATCATCTACTTATGAAAACCTAGATTCTAATTGTATGGGTGACCAAAATCAACGGAGTTTCATCTCAATCTTCAAATAGTTACAAGATTTCCTTAATCAATTATGTCCAACGGATTAATTAGAAAAAATTATTCTGGAGAATGCCAACGGCTAGTAAGGCGTGGATGAGTATTTAAAAAGGTCATTCAGTCTATTTGAGGAAGAGCGTGAAAATTGAAATTCCAAAGTCTAAAGTCTTTCAAATCACTTGTTCTTCAACAACAGCTCTTACAAATTGTATTCAAGAGAGAAAATCATAAGAAGAGTGACTTAGTGAAGGGAAAAGAAATCTTCCACTGAGTATTTACACTCGAAATATTATATTTCTCTGTTGATACTTTAGTAAATTTCAGTCAGAAGGCTGCTAGTGTGAGAGAGTGGACGTAGGCTTGATCTAAACCAAACCACTATCTCGTGTACAATTTTCTCTTCCCTTAACTCTTTTTAGTGTTATCTGTTGCACCCCTTTTTAAGTATCGCAAAAACTATTTCATCTCTCATATGATTCTAAATTTTCACGTGGCTCGTTTAATTAGACTCTGATTTTTTTTTCAGACTTTGTTCGCAACTTATTCTGCATTTATTTGTTAAGACTTCTTTTAAACACCTATTCACCCTTCTCTAGGTGTTCGTACTAGCTTCTTCAACAGTTGTATTATTTCCACATGATAGTGGCTAGGGATGTGCAAAAGAACTGGGAACCACTCGAAATCAAATCAAATCGGACTAGAACCAACGATTCCCATGAGAGCCGGTCCAGTTCCCGATTCCAGTTCAATGGAACATGAGTACTGGTTTGGTTCCTAATTCGAGGCGTGAAACCGCCTGCCCATCCACTCGGACTGGATCGGTATATATATAGATTCAATTATTTAATTATTTTATAGTTTTTCTACCAAATATATATGTACATATATATTTGTAGTATTAGGCATTATTGATTAATTTTGTCTATTGGGTATGTAATAGGATTAACCTCCTACTTTTGTTATTTTATTTTAATAATCCATTTATTTGATTTCTCAACCAAAACAAAATAATCGAACATAGAGGAAAGAGAGAACCGATTAGAGATGTCCATAAGAGCCAACTGCTCATTTTAAGAGTACAATTAGATCTCTCTTTAGCCATTCCCATGATTAAATTAGGTTGACCTTGAAAAAAGATTAATCAAGTTATTAATGTTTTAACTTCTATAGAGTTTAGGACTTTTAACGTGGAGTCTAATTCTCCACATATTTCCAGTGTCGGGAAATCTTAAGAGGATCATACCATGACCTTTGAAGAAATTAAGTTATTACTTAACAAGTATTGTCTATTCGTTTTGCCTTATAGTTTTCAATCATTAATCAAATTCAATGGCTCGCAATTTAACCCAAACCCGAACAAAGCTTTGTAGAGATTGGAGAGGACTTAGCCTTAAAAAATGTCTTGTGAGGTGAAGGCAGCCACGACAATTATAAAGCAGGTCAGAGGGTTTCTTTCCAGCAATATTGGACTACTTTGTATAGTAGCAAATAAGGATCAGCATACACATGGATCCACCAATCTAGGGGGACTCAGCCTCAAAAGACGTCTTGTAACTTGAGGGGAGTCGCAACGGTTATAAAGCAGGTCAGAGGGCTTCTCCCAAACGACGTGAGACTGCCTTGCATGACTCACCCAGGAACTAGACCGGACCAGTTGTCTGGTTCCTCGGTGAATATATAGAACTAACAGGTAAGTCTCGGTTCCAATTTTTCGGAACCAATCTTTAGTGGGTGGTTCCCGATTCTAAGACGAGAATTGTGCACCCGGACCATGCTTATCCCTAATAGCGGCCACGAGAATATATTTCAACCTTCGTAAATTCATCACCTTTAAATATATGAATCACTAAGATTAGTCACTCATCAATCATATATCCCTCCATAAACTAATACGCAATCACCTCATTTGGAAGTATGACCACGCATTAGTACATGAGATTTTCCACTATAATATGATATCGATATTTCTCAAACCTAATCAAATGTCGCTTTGACAGTCAAAACTCAATCAAATTCTTGAAACCTTCTCATAGAAGGAATATAAACTTCATATCTCACATTCACTATATACATGTGATTTTAGACTTGATGACGGGGGCAATTTTTCGCTAAAATCATATATAATGCCAATTACATTGCTTCATTTATTGATATATGTTGAACCTTACACATGTTATCAATCAATCACACTCTATGCATTCTTCATGTGATGATATTCATGTGAGCCAACACCTGTATTTCTAAAATCATAGAAAAATACGGGAAAATATGCAAAAACACCCCAAAAATACACGTATATGTATTTTCATATGTATAAAATCATCAAACATATGAAATAAATTAATGCACAGTTTAGTATATAAATATTCTAATATTACTCCTCACTCGTGGACGAATGTAGATAAGGGGTCTGGAAAAGTTGGAACATGGGACCTCATACTCTAATAGAATGTAAATTTTGTAGGACCAGCTGTTTTAAAAGTTTAAATCGATAGATAAATGTATGGTTTAATATCTAAATATTTGAACAAAAAAGCCCACCACTTTTCAAATTTTTTGAAGGATTTTGTGACGAAATTGTACTTAGATGAGAGATTGAAAATTCTACCATATCATTAACATAATTCGAGAGAGAGAAATAGTACATCCTTGCTAATTAGCACTTGGAAGCTAAATAATTTCTCAAAAGCGTGAGGACGAAGTGGAAGATAATAAATTCTCCTTCAGCACAAATCAAACGGATCTGGAATAGTCTTGAGACCCTATGGTTTGCTTTATTTTATGTTAATTGAAACTATGGCAACTTTTGTTTTTTATTTCAAAAGGGTGCAATGGAAATCTTCGTATTTAATGAACTTTTACTCTTGTACGTATCTATATACCATATATTATCCTCACTTGTAAATGAAGTTGACCTGTAACTTAAGAGGGAAAAATAGCATAAAAAATGTGATAAATTCTTTTAAAGAATCAACAAATGGGTAATTTACCTCATTTGTCTATGGGATTCATATGCTTTGATACCATGTAAGAAGATTCGAACCAAAAGCTATATCAAACCTAAATTGTAAAATTATAAGTGAAGGGAGATCAAATGTATATAAAAAGCATACAAATCCATAGACAAGCGATATGAGATATTTTAACAAACATAACTCTACATATTAATAAGTGAATTTTAAATTTTCAACTAACATTTTGAAAAGTTGAAATGCCATCACAAGGGTGTTTGTACCATAGTCTCAAGAGGATAAAACAGAGTTTTTTTTGGTTTTCATTCCCATATCAATTTGGATCATTATGAAGAAATTCCACACGAATTCAAATGATGTTAAGGCTCCGTTTGTTTGGAAGAAAATGAATGATTTAGAAAATAATTTTCTAAAAAGTGATCGCTTGTATCATCTGAAATAATTAGTCAATGAAAAATATTTTCATTATCTGCAACAATTTATGTCTAAATATTTTCGTGTATGATAAAAATATTTTCCGTTCATTAATTTTTGTAAAAAACACAAACGATAATTTTTAGGAAAATATTTTTTCAAAAATTTCATTTTTCATGAAGTAAACACATCCTAAATATCTAATGTCTTTATGTTAAAACATTTAGATGCTCAGAATTCAACAAAAATAGGATATCAAGTATTAAAAGCAATTAAAAAAATGAAAATTGAAAAAGTAAAAGTCACTCCAAACACATGATTATATACTAAAATAAAACTCACAAATTAATTCAAATACTAGGTCAATCATTGAAAGTAGAGGGAAATTACCAAAAAAGTCACAATTCTATTACAATTGTGTCAATTTAATAAACCTATCAATTTGAAAATTTTAGTTCTAAACATTTTGACTAATTTTCAATTTAATCCTAAACCTTACAATTGTGTCAATTGAACTTTAAATATTTTGACGATTTGCTAATTCGGTCCTAAACCTTTTTAGGATTTGTCAATGTAATTCTTCCAACTAATTTTGGCTAGAAATTGCTAACTTGGCGGTTCAATCAATGTAGGTCATCCTACATGACATCGCTGATGCTAACGTAGACGATTTTTGTAATTCTTTTGAAAAAATTTCTTAATTTTCTTTTCTTTTTGTTTTTCTCTTTCATTTCTCTTTTTTATTTAAGAAATGATTGAATGGCAGTCTTTAATTTACTGTAAGAATAACAGTATGTTTAGAACCACAAAATATAAACAACAAATAATTATTAATTATTGTGTGATCCACTCTTTTAAATATTTGTGACTCACAATAAATTATTGTTCTCACAATAGTTCAAAAACTGTTATACTAGCAAAGCGTTTTTCCTTTTTTTTCTTATTTCCTTTCGCTGATCGCCAGCCACCAGTGAAGACAAGGGCCAAGGTGCCCTTGACGGCCACAGGCAAAGCAGCCTTGCCTCCTTGCCTTGAAAGTAGCTACGACTTTTGCATGTTCAAGAAAATATGTTTGGCCGATTGTTGGCTATGCTCCAGTTTGATCCTCCTCGGGATAGACCCGCTCTTCGTACCAAATCATATCAAATGTCGAATGTCGAATATCATATTCTTTATGAAAAAGTATTCATGGCAGCTGGAATTTGCCCCCAAATAAATATTAAAATGAGCTTAATACTTTGCTTGCATCATCTCAGACGCATATCACCATCGTAGTGGACACTCCACCCTAGGACAACTCAGACACTATAGGGGTCCATCCATGTTACCTTCAAGCGTGTTTGACCAGCAAGGATGACACCCGATGGCTTTCTCATGAGCTTGTAAAGTTCGGTACTCTTCTGACATAATAATAATAATAATAATAATAAAGTTTGATGCTCTTGCAAGTCGAAATCCATAAGAAAAATCATCCCTTATGCTGCCAAGTCCGTCGAACTGCGATTACCGACTCCTCCTCGAAATATGAATTATGTTCCGAAGAGTCCTATGAAATCGAGATTCCCCGAGCAGTAGCTATAACATATATCAGAGATTGTAAGAGTACGGCTCTGGCTAGGGTTGATCTGAAAGTGTCACTTCATTTCATCCAACTCAGACACCTAACCAGTAATTTCAATAACACGTGAGAATGTTTTTTGAAAGAAAAAAGAATTAAGAATAATTATATAAACAGTTTATGCATTGGCTCACTGTATAATATGGTCCATGAACTTGTAATTTATTTAATACGATCCTTGAACTTTAGCCCACCATGCAATGTCATTCCTAAAATTTTAATATAGCCAATGTGATCTCTAACGTTTTGGTAAAATTTTTAATCTAGTCCATAGATTATTATATCTCTCGATTCAATCTAATCCATAAATTATCTAGTCCATAAACCAAATTAAATATTATCAAAAGTTCAATGACCACATTACATATTGGATTAAAGTTTATGCATTACATTAAATAAATCAAAAGTTCAGGATCACATATTGAGTTAAAGTTTAAATATCATTTACGTTATTTTCTCAAAGAATTAGCTAATAATCGTAGTATAATTGAGAAACTTTTAATTTCAAAAATTTAATGTAAAGTGGGCTCTCGTTGACAAACCGGTGATCTTGATAAGAAAATATTGAAGATTCCGACGAGCGATGGGGCGGGGAACCGCAACGGACGGTGCGGAGATCATGTTCATGTGCAGGCATTCATGCAGCCACGTTCGGACAACGCTCGACACGTCGGATAATTGACATTCTTTCGTTTGGGTATATAAAGCAGACTGAGGTGGACGTCCATTTCACCATCCCGGCTCGTGCCCGCCACACACCCCTCTCTTTATTCTTCTTCCTTCGGGGTTTGTCCTCGCTCTGTTGATAGAGATACAGATAAGGTAAGCCACCCGTTTTGTTTGACTTAATCGGGCCCATATCACTCCCATTCCCACATTTAGAATGCATCGGTATCATTCGTCCATGATGAATTAGCTGAGCAGATTCCATTTCTCTATTTAGGTATCATTAGCTACATCATTTTTGATTCATACTCTTCGTTATGGACCCTCATATGCATGATTGAAAGTATTGGATTTCTTCTAATTGTTTTAACCTTGGTTTTTCTTTAATAATTCAATGTATTCTAACAACCATAGTTCAATTAATCTCACGGATCTACTCAAATTATCCTATTTACATGAATGAAAAACATACTATGATTCTCACATTGAATCTATTGCATTAGGGCACACTTGAGGGGTGACCTGCGACCACTAAACAAATGAACATTGGGCTATTGTCCGGTTGGGTTCTCTCGATGATTCTTGTGGGTTGGGCCGCGACGGAGGCCCAAACACCTCCTCCGCCTCCAGTGACAGATGCGACCTTGCTCCAAGTGGCCTCTTCGCTCCAAATGTACGTTGACGAACTCCCGCAGATTCCCAAGCTATTCGGTTACAACATGGTCAACAGTGTGCCGCAGCCTGCCAATCTCACCATCGGCATGTACGAGACAACATGGGTACGTCTCTTGCTATCAAGAAAGTATTTTCAACTGCGGTTACACCATATCCCAAGTAATGAGATAGTGACATCGATTAATCATCACCACTTACGATGCAATGAACATATCTTATCATGTTTGGGCCATACGATGTGACGATTATATAATATACTTTCGAGTGACTAAATCAATATTTCAACCATCCCATACTCATTGAATTTATTTGATTAGCAGAAATTCCATCGTGATTTACCGGACACCACCGTATTTGCATACGGTGCATCGGCAGCGAACGCCACCGTACCCGGCCCCACCATCGAAGCCATCCAAAATGTGCCTACGTACGTGACGTGGCAGAACTTCCTCCCCCAATCCCACATCCTCCCGTGGGATCCGACCATCCCAACGGCCATCCCCAAGAATGGGGGCGTCCCGACCGTGGTGCATCTACACGGCGGGATCAGCCCGCCGCAGTCGGACGGCCACGCCTTGGCCTGGTTCACCGCCAATTTCAACGAGACGGGGCCCACATGGACCCAGCAAACCTACACCTATCCGAACACGCAGCACGCCGGCAACCTCTGATGCCACGACCATGCCGTGGGACTAACGCGCGTCAACCTCTTGGCCGGCCTGATCGGGCCTTACATCATAAGGAACGTCTCCCTGGACGCCAGGTTGAACCTCCCTCTCGGTCCTGCGTTTGACCAGATCCTCATGATCTTTGATCGAAGCTTCAACACGGACGGCTCGCTATACATCAACTCCACCGGAGTGAACCCCAGCATCCATCCCCAGTGGCAGCCGGAGTACTTCGGCGACGCTGTCATAGTCAACGGCAAGGCCTGGCCGCACCTCCAGGTCCAGCGCAGAAAGTATAGGTTCCGCATAATCAATACGTCCAATGCCAGGTACTACCGCCTCTCCTTGACCAACAATTTGACTTTCACCCAGATCGGGTCGGACGGGTCTTACCTCCCGAACCCGGTGACCACTCAGACGATCCTCCTGGGCCCTTCCGAGGGTGCCGATGCAGTGGTCGACTTCTCCATGACCGCAGCAAATGAGACCGTCCTGACCAATGACGCGCCATACCCGTACCCGGGCGGCAATCCAGTGGATCAGCTAAACAGTAAGGTAATGAAATTCATCATCCAACCCGGGGCTCCGATCCAAACTGACAATTCCCATGTCCCGCCAAACCTAAAAACTTACCCGGTAGCCTCAAATGCCATCGGCATGGCCAACACCACCCGGTACATTACACTCTATGAGTTCCTAACACCAGCCGGCACTTCGACCCATCTGTATATAAACGGGTTGAGATTTGAGGACCCGGTCACGGAGACTCCGAGAGTTGGGACCACGGAGATCTGGGAGGTGATCAACTTGACGGGGGATAACCACCCGTTTCACATGCACTTGGCTGCGTTCCAGGCCGTGAAGATCCAGCAGCTGGTGGACCTGGCCGGGTTCACCTCGTGCATGACCCAGCTGAACGATGCCATCTCATGCAACATCACGGGCCACGCGACAGGCCCGCTGGTGGACGTGCCGCTTACAGAGAGGACGTGGAAGAACGTCGTGAAGATGGCGCCCGGGTACATGACGACGCTCGTGGTACAGTTCTTCGTAGTTGACGATGCGTACTCACCGTACCCGTTTGACGCCACTGCGGAGCCTGGTTACGTTTATCACTGCCACGTAAGCTCCGCTTAAATTCAATCATGCATGATCTTTTTTTAACTTTGAAAGCCTTTTACTTCATAGTTCTTTTTCGTTGTTTTTAGAGTAGGTTTTGTATTATTTTGTATGAAGGCTTGTGATACGATTGATGATCGAACCTGTGCAGATTCTTGATCACGAAGACAATGCAATGATCCGTCCTATGAAGCTTGTTCACTGAAGAAGGGGATCTTCTCCTGCAAAATCTAGTTTTGATTCTCAGGTTGAAGGTTGACTATGATGCAAAATAAATATGCAAAGCCTATAGGGCTCAAGCTGGAAATTTCTTTCCCACCCATTTAAAAATGTACGCACTGACTGGATCGAGGACTTCCCCCGGGAGGTTTTATCTGCAATAATACTCGACGAAGGTATTGGATCTGGTTTATAAGATTGGACTTTTTTCTTTTGCTCAAACGTGCATGAAACACGTCATTTTTAAAAATACCATTGTGGAATCCACATCGGACTTAATTACGAATCTCAAACATTTTCGTACATTCATTATCCCAAATAGTCGATCTGGTTTGATGGTCGAGCTTACTGCATAAGGTAATGAACCAGAGGCAAAGAAAGACTAATTGTGTCGGCATAGGGTGAGACAACTCCTGACACTTGATAGTATCCTAAAGGGGTGAACTGTCATTTTTGGCGATCATTAACAAGGTCAAAATACGTACGTGGATATTACTTATAATGGAATTCGGCTTAATTTTACATGAATGTAAAGAAAGTTAAAACAATATTTTAATAATTACAAGAAAGTTACAAGATTTTGTTATGATAGAGCAAATCTTCCATAATTTGTGCCAATCCCACCGATAAAGCCAATCTTCCACAACCTATGCTAATATTTGATTAAGAATATCATTGTGGAATCTGTTAGGGTTTATCCACGTCGGTTATAGAAGGGGCAAGTCGTCAGTTTATAAGTGTATGGAAAATTTCAACATTTGAGTTAGCTCTCAAAAGAAGAGAGGCCTAAGACTACCTAACATTGGTATTAGAGCCCAGGTTACCAATAAGTCTAAACCCAAAAGTCATTTGGAGAGGGTTGTTATGGCTCTGACCTAAGCGTGATATGTGAGGGGGAGGTTAAAAGAGGGGCTGATAGTTGGTTTAAAAGTATGAGGAGAAGTCTCACCCTTTGAGCTATCTTTCGCAGTGAGAAAGCACAAGACCACCCAACACTCATGCCCATATGAGGCAGAGGGGGAGATTTGTTGGCTACTACTTATGTGGTGCCCAACTAACATTAATAAAAGGAAAAAAGGAAAAGAAAAATAAGTCAAAAAAGAAAAAAAAAACAAAACAAAACAAAACAAAACAAAAGACAAGAATAGGGGTAAAGATGGTCTGGATTGTGCTTTTGACTACTCATAACTAAGAATAGTACTCACGGCATACACCTTTGAAATGGGCTAACATCTGGAAGCTGGATTGTAACCATTGCTAAGCGAATTTGTGGCCTTTTTTTCTTATCAAGAGAAGTACTAGTTGAGGATACATTGATTTGGATTGGTTGTCTTGATGCAAACTAACAAAGGCAAGGGTCAGGAGCTCTTGATTTGGTATGATCGGAATTTTTTTTCGATCAATAGTATGGTTGAAATGTTTGCCAGCATCATTTGTCGTCAAGTGTCGATTTGAAGCTCTAAAGAGCCTTAGCCTTTGAATTGTTGGGAGTGCACAATATAAGTTTGAAACCTTTGTTTGGAGAGATTGCCAAAAGGGAATCCAAGTTTAAGCCTGTTATCATATCCAATTTGACTCACATTCACTTAAAAACTTAAGTTAATGAACTATGAGTCAACCTGAATATATTAATTGCTCTAAACTACATCAATTATCCAATATAAGATTTTTCTAACACAACTCTCACGTGCATCTTAACAATCTTCTTCTCACATGTGAGCTCCAATGTTAGGTTTGCTTCTTCTTCATTCAGGTATCTTTTTGGCTCAATTTCATCCATATGGGCATGCCTTACTATACTACAATGCTCACTTGTTTGAACCCTTACAGGCCATTGTTGCTATACCATAACGCCCACTTGCCCAAAAATCGTAACCATAGGCTTTGATACCATTTGTTAGGAGCATGCGGTAGAAGTTTGATGCTTTTTAATTTATTTACTTGCTTTATCAACCAAAACAAAATAAATGAACGTAGAAGAAGGAGAAAATCAATTGGAGATGTTCATAAGAGTCAATGGCTCCTTTTAAGAATATAATTAGATCCCTTCGTAGTGATTCCCATGATTAAATTAGGTTGACGTTGGGAAAAAAAAATGAACCATATGATCAATATTTTCACTTCTATGGAGGCTAAGACTTTTAATATGGATTCTAATTTTTCACATGTTTCCAGTGGCGAGAAACCTTAAAAGGATCACACCATGGCCTTCAAAAAATTAGGTTTTCAACTAACAAATATTGTCTATATGTTTTGCCATGTAGTTTTCAATCCTTAATCAAATTCAATGACTTGTAATTTAACTCGAATATAAGACCGAACAAACTTTGTAGGGATTGGGGATTAGTTCTATGGATCCACCTGAAAACTAAATCGGATCAGCAGTTTGATTTCTGGGTGAATCTATGGAACCAACGAACGAATCTCGGTTCTAATTTTTCGAAACTGGTCCTTAGGGGTAGTTCCCAGATCCAAAGTAGGAATCGTCCACCCAGATCATTCTCACTCCTACTACTCACAGTTCGCAGGATTGTTTGCATGGAAATCGGTTTGTGTACGAGCCAGGAATGACCTCTCTTCAATGGAGCCGAACCCATTCTTTTTCCTTATTTTTCCAAGAAAATGACCAAGATTTTGTTTTTCTCTCACCTTCTTCCTCCTCCTCTCTCTCATTCCCTGCTCCCACCTAAGAAGCACCAACACTCTCCGAAAGCCTTTGTGTCGTGTCCGACACTCCAATACGTTCTGACACGTTCCGACACGTGGTCAACAAGTGTTAGAAAATTCGACATGTGGTCAACTCTTCCCGACACGCGAGTTCAAAATTCTGACACGCAAATGGTCAATTTTAAAATTTTCAATACTTGAGGGGTCAAAACATAAATATATGAAAAAATAATGAAAATAACAAAAATAAAGAGGAAAGAAGAAAATTCTCACTCTCAAGTTTCTCACTTATAAGTTTTGACATTCCCGTGAATGACGATAGAACGCTCCTTTTCTCACTAGTGTTGCTCTGCCGCCCTCACAAACTTAAAATTGTGATTTTTCTTCTTCTTCTTTCCGCCTCTCGTAGGCGTCACTTGTGAGTTATCTCTTTTGGTCTATATCATTAGCTTGTGAGTTATCTCTTACATTTTCCATGGAGAATTTAGTTATTTCATTTTCTTTTGGTTGTACTTCGAGAGTTCTTGTCCTAGATTTTCATTTTTCTCAAACCTTGTTTTGCAGAGGAGCTCCAAGCCAGTCTATATCATGAACTCCAAACTCTATCTAGGACTATAAGAAATCTCACTTATTTCTGACAAGTGTAAGAAAACATGACATGTTCCTTCAAATTTACTCTTTTGTGTTTGCAATTTTTGAATTTCTTATTCAATCTCTGTCAAATTAAAACAATGAACGATATTAACAAATGTTGAATTAATATTTTTAGTATAAATTAATTATATGATCTTTTTATTATTTATTTTTTTATATATTTAATATATAACATGTCAGAATGTGTCAAAATTTTCTATTTTTTGAGAAATAACGTGTCGATGTGTCGTGTCGTGTCGTGTCGTGTCGTGTCGTGTCGTGTCGCGTGTCGCGGGTCCGTGTCGGTGCTACATAAGCTCCTACTTGGACTTCAATCACAGGTTCTTCTTCCTCAATCCTCTCACATCTCTCGATGGATGCTCGAGTTCCTCCTCCACTAGCCCCTCCTCCATGACCGCTTCGTCAAGCTCGCCCTCTCCCTTCTCCATCTCCTACAAGATATGATTTTTATAATGCCTTAATTTGATTTCCTTAATTTGTTTTTTATAAAGCCTTAACTTTAACTCACTCGACTCACTGAGTAGGGGTGAGCGGTTCCAAGTTCCGGTTCGGTTTCATTTGGAACCTGAAACCTACCCGTCAGAACTAAGAACCTGGAACCTATCCTGTCACAGGTTCCAAGGTCAGTTTCAGGTTCCAACAGGTTTTTTTTTTCCTTTTCAGATTTGAACTATAACGTACGCACATACTCTACGATAACTTCCCACATCTTAACAAACATACCAGTGCCAAGAATCTTGACATACATAATAAAAACCAATAAGAAGTTTGATGAAGCTTTAGAATGTCATTCTGGACCGACCAGATACTTTGATGAGCACCAAACAGAAAGATCAACTACTTTTGACAAATAACTGTGCCAAACCACTAAAAAATTCAATTATGCCGTTACCAATTTTTTGTGCGTAATGATGATTTTGTCTTTATAGAGTATTGTCTATCAAAAACAGATCTTTTTTGAGTACTGAGACCAACTTGAACATTTCGGTATATCTCACATAGCTATGGATGAGGGCGTACACTTTGGTTGACATAGCTCTTTGTTATTCTCATGGTGGACATTCATTGCAAGCATCCATGCACCAATTGTGACGTCCTCATTGCTAAACATCCGGACACTGTCATTCAAACAGAATAAATATCTGATAAAATTACTAATGGCTCACTTGATTGCATTGTCCTTTCATAACTCGGGTTAAATCACATAAAGAACAGTCTAGGTTTGCAAGATTTCATCATGATACAAACCGTGGATCAACAAAAGATATGACTGGTCCAGCATTCAATGGCAAATGTAAATTATTAGGCTTTTTGATGACCTAAAACAAAGTGTTGAAGTTGTGCAAGTGCTTGAGCATTGCATTAGACTCAATCGACTTCTCAACAATGAATTAGACATGGAAGGTTCAAAGCAATATACACAACAATAAATTAAACCTCATGCCACTAGCCAGGTCCGACTATATGAATTCTTTTAGACCATTGTGCCAAATTCTGTATCAAGTCTTCTATAAGGTCTAAATGCTCCACATCTCACCTTAATTTGCATGTAATTATATAAGATACGCTATTTTAATAAATGTATAGCTCTTTAAGTAAAGGAAATTGTATTTGGGGCTCCTTTTGGAGCCCTAACCAGTTCCGAAGCTAGTTTCGGATTCGGTTCCCGTTCCGGTTGGAACCGGAACCGGAACCGGAATTGCCGGTTACCAGAAGAAAGGAACCGGAACCAGAACCGGTCTTTTAAGAATCGGGAACCGAACCGGAACCTCCGGTTCAGTTCTCCAGTTCCCGGTTCTACCCGGGAACCACGCTCACCGCTATCACCAAGTAATGGGCAATTTGTGACACGCATTGATTCTCATATGCAATCTATATGAAAATCCCTATGACATTTTTATTTGATTCTTATTTGATGAAAATTATGAATTATCCTAACATGCATTGTCCCAAACATGAAAATTGTAAATCATAAATTATGAACGCTTCCGAAGCTCTAAACATATGTTATGTAATATATAGACACGACAATCAACATATCTAAATAGTAAGACGCATCGAAATATATGTCTCACTCGAGATTCTTTAATATTATTCACAATATATTATTTCAACACTACCAAATTCATTTACTCAATCGTGTATAACAAACTATATCATATATGAGATGAGACCATAGTTCCAACCACCTTTAGACTCAAAAGGTCCGATGCCCTAATATGCCTTGATTAATACAAGATATAACTAAAATAAGAGATGTAAAACATATGGTCTAATGCAATTAGACCATGTAATCAAATTACCCATTTAAATTACCAACTTGCCCTCACATTGAATTAGGTCTTATTTACCTTCAATATTTTCCCAGGAAAACAACCACTGTTCCGTATTTTCTCTCACTTTCTTGCTCCTCTTCCATGGAGGAAATCGACCCCGACATTTCCCGGTGGATCCTCGACTTCCTCCTCCGGCAGCCCCGCCTCGACGACGGCGCCGTCAAGCTCGCCCTCACCGTCCTCCCCCTCCCCGACTCCGACCTCCGCCTCAAGAAATCCGTCCTCCTCCGCTCCATCCAGTCCGAGGTCGACGCCGCCTCCGTCTCCGAGGAGACCCTCGACGCCCTCGAGGCCATCGAGGAGGTGGACCGGACGACGGCGGCCGCCGCCATCGAGGAGGTGGACCGGACGACGGCGGCCGCCGGCGGCGGCGGCGGCGGCGGCGGTCCCCCGCCCGCCGTCTCCGACGCCATGTGGGAGGCGTACCGCGCCGTCGCCGTGGAGTGCGCCGCCAGGTTCCTGCACGGGCGGGTGGACGAGGGGGCGAGTATTCCCGCGCCGTGGAGGGATATGGCGGGGGAGGGTCCGGCGGATGGAGGAGTCGGCGGTCAAGAGCGGGCTCCTCTCGCCGGAGCTGCTCCGGTGGGGGCGCCGCGTTGAGGCGGCGATGCGCGATGAGGGGGAGCGCGAGAGCGTGCTGGCGATGAACACGAGGGGCGATGCTTTCAGGTCGGTGAGGGCGTATTTGGGCGAGGCGCGGGAGAGGATGGGTCCTTCCTTCCTCGAGGTGGCGGCGAGCCGGATGGCGGAGGATAATCCGTGTAGAGAACTGGTTGTCGCGAACGGTCGAGCGGAATCCCGTGCGTGCGAGCGCGATGATTTGCCCGACGTTAGAGCGAGTGCCGGTCCGAATACCGAAAGGCCGGCTGTAAGGATGGAAGATGATGGGGAAATGCCTGGTTTGTTCTATTGGATTTAGTTGCTCTGCTACATTTCAATTGTTCTTTTTTGGCATGTCCTTTTGTGATGATCTTATTCTGTTCTAGCTGATTGTTATTGGCGCATTGGAAACAAGTCGGTGAATTGCGTTTTCGGTAATGTATCGAGTTGTTTTCCTTAGAAACATCGAAGCCGGATGAGGGATTGATCAAAAGAAAGCAGCTTGCCCGCCATAGGCGATCCAAAGTGGGAGTTAAGATCATTGATGATAATGGGGAAACTGAAAGAGATGTTGCATCGCGATGCGGATTTGATACCGTCCCTTCGCCTGATGTTAATAGAGTTCAAGAGGCGCTCAAATCTAGTTCTGTGGAGCTGCGAGCGGCAGTCGCAGACCCACTTGCTGATGCGATACGGTTGGCTAATTCCCTTGTGCGAAATGCTGCTGGATCATCTACGAATTTTGAATGTGCAGAAGCACGGATTAGGGAAGATGTTAATGCATCCGATGCCTCCACTGACCAGAATGTTGGGCCTGTTCCAGGCGGTGAAGAAAATCATGTTAACCAGTCAACCAGCCATCAGAATAAGCAGTGTAAACCTAGTTTGTTTGGGAGGAACAGCTCTGCTCGCACCTATGAGGTATCTAATTAATGGTTGCATTTTGCTTCGCCTCTCCATACTTCTTTCATTATTATGTGTATGTGCAAACGTGTGCTTTTCTCTCAGCATCTCTGTCTACTTCACACATGAGAGTTATGGCTTGAAGCATATAACAATTATGCAACTTAATTTGTTATCGAAACTTGGTGTTGGTGTCAGCATTTGTCTTGTCTAAATAAATAGCTTGTCCTTGGTGGAAGATACTTTGCCAGCGTATATGCAACGATGGGATGCCCTGCATGCATACCTTAATGCTTCATTTTGTTATTAGTTAAAAGAATTGGCGGATGCTTCTAGTTGTGGGAAGAAAAAAATGTTCACTTTCAGGTCTTGAAGATAATTAGTAAAGCATGAAGAACAAAGGTCCTTTAATCTTTTGTAACTTTTTTTTTTTTTTTTTTTTTTTGGTGGTTATAGAGACTCAAAAGTTTCCACAGATTCAGGAAAAATACATCTACGTGTCATAAGAATGTTTTTAGACCATGTAAACATACTTGCTGCACTAGATTCAGGGTTGTTCTCTCTCGTCATCTCCGTGATAGGTAAAAATGAAGTGCTATCGAGCGCAAAGGATGCTGAACTGCCCCTTTCCTCTTCCTACTCACTTTTGGGACTTTTGTTAAGTTAAGCACTTTTTGTTTAAAATCCCTCCCTTCAAAACATAAATTGAACCTCTGTAAGAAATTTAACTTGGAATATTCTCATCTTGAGACACAAGGAAGTATGATGTGTGGTGCAGACATGATGTGTACAGGTTGTTTTCGTATTTAAGTAGGGTGCCTTTGTTTGGTAAGTAGTAATTAGTTTAGTGGAAAATAATAAAATCCCAGTACATGGAAACGATGCAAAAGCAAGAGGAGCAAGAAAATGTTAATACATTCATAAATTGATACGCACCAAATGGAAGTAAAATTTCTCTAAACTAAGAATTAGGAATCGAAAATTGACAACTTCATTCTTGGAGGCGAACTTGTGAACTGTTTCTCAAGATTCATTCCTTTTTTGCCATCTCAAGCATATTTAATAAAATATTATTTTCTCTTGTAGCCCAAACAGACTGGTATTTGAAGGATAATAAGTCTGAATCAGTTGGTGCAGGGCTATCTTTACTGCAAAGTAATGTAATTATGGTTAACAGGGGACGCATTAACTAGTAATGTTAAATTTGGGTGGCATGCAAATTACGGTACGTATGTAGTCACTGGACCTTCTGATCCATTTATCATCTCATTCTCTCAGTTGAGCGTTTGAGAGGAGCTATGCATCTCTCAATGCTTGTTGGTTCTTCAATTGATTCAATCTTTGAAGAAAGCCATCTCTTTACTGAAGCAGTCTCAATACTGATCATGACCTGCTCTGTTCCTCTTCATATTATTTCTTGATCTTTATGGAGATTTTGCTTAGGTGTTGTAGGATTTCTTCATCTTACATTGATGAAAACAAAGGTGGTGATAGCTTTGATCTGCTGAAAGTTTAATCCTTTGTGGATTAATTTAGAACTATATTTGGAAGTTGGCCAGCATAAAAATGAGGGCATCATGGAGCCATGTCAATCTAAAAGTATATCTAATCATTTAACCGATTCATGAAGCATTGAAGTTTAGCTGTAAAAAGGTAAAGTAGGCACTCTTAATGCTGATCAACTCTTGCAGATGCAGAAGTATACTATGCCTAATGCCTCTTCTTTATTATGGTTTTTTGGAGAAACTTTAGCCTTTCTTCGTTCATGGTTCGATATTCTGGTTTGTTTCTTTTGATGATTTGATAGTTGTAGCTCATATTATGTTTGAAAATGATCATTTTTTCAGTGGGACGATACAATAGATGGCTCACCTGAAGAACCTTCGGGCTCCGATAGGGTTGTGTTACCCAGCCCAAGAAGAAGCACTGTTTCTCCATTGAGGAAGCCATTGAATCGGAGTTTGAAAGTTTCTGGACGGAGAAAAGTAAAGAGATGGAGTTTGGAGGAAGAAGAAACTTTGGGGAATGGTGTCCAGAGGTACAATATTAATTTTCGCGGTATCCATTGATAGCGAGAGGGTCTCATTGTTGATATTTGTTGTCCATAGACTTTTGGGTGCCTTTGTGTTGAAGTGTTGTCATGTGCTTTGAGTCCCAGGTTGATCAAAATATCGCAGTATCTCATTGTTATATTGGTTTTGCAATCTAGGTTTGGCAAAGGAAATTGGAAGCTCATCCTACACTGCTACCGCCACATTTTCGAGGAGAGAACTGAGGTAACGCTGGAAACTCATCATACCATAGATTTGACTGCGTTACGAAGTGGAGCTTTTCTGTTCAGGTGGACCTGAAGGACAAATGGAGGAACATGAACCGCTACTGAAGTGCAAATAGCTGGTGTTTCAACCAGTGCTGGAGAGGCTTGTCAGCCTGTCGATCGCTTGCCAGTGCAGAAGTTTGTGTCTAACTTAGTCATTTTAACGATTCATAGTGGTGTCTATGTCCACTTAGACTGTCGAAAACCTTCCTCAAAGCTAGTTTGTGCGCATGAAGTACGTCAAGTGTACATTGGTAGAATAGGGTGTGCGCAGGTGTAGTTAATCTTGAGGGCCTTGAAGAACTTGGAATAATGAGAAAAAGGTTGTTTTCTTATTTAGTGTAAATGGATATCCAGCCAACCATTTAGACATGCACCTATGGATGATTTAGGTGCATTTGCATGGTCGGGATAGTTTTATTTCAGTGCTCGACCCTCAAGAAACTAAGGGCGTGTTTGATAATCATTTTATTTCCGGAAATAATTTTTGCTCAAAAATGATTTTGTTTTATTCGGTTCCCAAGAACAACTCATTGAGTGTTTGAAGGTATTTAGTAGGATTCTTAAATTTTTTTTGTTTTTTTTTTAAATTTTTTAATACTTTTTTTTTCTTTTTCCTTTTCTTTTTCCTTTTCTCTTCTTCTTCTTCCTTATTTGTGGCCGGTCGCTAGCCACAGTGGTGGCAGGCGACTAGTTGGGTGGGGTCTGCTGAGCTCGTTGAAGACTCGTTAGGCTAGAGTGAGGTTCGACAAGTTCGCTGGAGGCTCACCTAGTCATTGTGAGGCGAGGTCGAGCCTCGTTGATGGCTGCGGGAGGCTTGGCCTCAATAGTTAGCACAAGGCTAGGCCTCGCTAGGCCAAGGCTAGGTTGATCCTGGTGAGCCTCACCTAGCCATCAGCGGTGGCGGTGGCCAATGGAGGAAGAAGAGAAAAGTAGGGAAAAAAAAAAGGGAAAAAAGAAAAAGTTGGATTTTATTATGAAATTTTTCTCAAGAACAAAAGGCTTTTTTTTTTTGTTCTAAATCTTTTTTTTGGGAACAAAGAATTGGATTTTTGTTTCTAGAAATAAAAAATTTACCAAATAGATTTTTTTTTTTTTTTTTTCTGGAGAACAAAAGAATAAAATCAGTTGTTCTTAGATATTACCAAATAGGGCCTAAGTCAGGGAAACTTAAGTGAAAATTGGACAATTTATATAAGGAAAATTAGGACATTGTTGCTCATCCAACAAACAAAAGTAAATTACAGCAGAAGTATTCTGACTATTGGGAAAAATATCTACGGACCTCTTCCCAAATCCAAACTCGATGGTCAGCGCAACTGAAAATATCGTTTTCACAAATCAGTTTCGAGCAACATGATCCATCGAAAATTATGCAACTTTAATCTTCTTTTTGATTTGGGCGATGACAGGAATGATCAGATGATGGAGAAACGCTGACGTTCAAGATTTCTTTTACCATCCTTGCTCTATAAATGAACACTCACTCTCCTTCACAAGGCAAAGCTAAACTCTCCCCCGCTCTCCCTACCCGCAACCCCTCCCCCGAGAGTGTTGAAGTGCGAAGATGAGAATTCAAGTGCCATTGAAGAAGTTGTTGTGGTCGCTTTTGGGCCTTATGACGAGGTCGACAATGGCCGAAGAGACGGTGATCCCCGAAACAATGCGGTTCGACACCGGCGGGCTGAGTCGATCGGCCTTCCCGAAGGGCTTCCATCTGGGGGACTGCAACCTCGGCTTATCAAGTCGAAGGCATGGCTGACAAAGAAGGCCGCGGGCCGAGCATCTGGACGTCTTCGTCAAAATTCTGGGTATTTCTTTTATCATTTCCATCTATTACTGCTTCTCAAATCAATCTTCTTTTATCAAGCGATGATGACAGTTGAAGAAATGAAGTTTCACACTCCAAATGCCATTTGACCTTGCTGTAATCAATGAGATACTACACTCCACTCTGTGGCGGCATAATGATGCGTGCCTAATACTTTCAAGCGTGAGGTCATGAGTTAGAACCTGCTAACAGTAGTAGCGAACATGATACACATCAAAGTTTCCTGGGTTTCCCATTTTGCTGTTGATGCTTTTCATTGATTATGTTGTTAAAGTGTCCTGGTAATGTGATGTGTACAGGAACTGTGGCCAATAATGCAACTAGGGAGGCTTCAGTGGACCAATATCACAGATACAAAGTGAGTGTTTCTTTCCTTGTCGCCATCTGTTTGTAAAGTTCTCATCAGACCGTGAATAAAAGAGCTCTTGATGCATACATAGATTGGACAAAAAGGTTCCCTCCCCAAGATTTTCTGGTGTGTGAATGTAAGACAGAAGGAATCTAGCGCTTACATTGGGTCTCTTGAGGACTAAACAAAAGATTTTGGTTCAGACGTATATATGGTGTCCTAATGTTTCTAACCTTTGTTTGGTTTATACTATATCTCCTAATTATTATACTTCTTATGTACGGTTCATTCATTTATTTGCTTATGGACCTGCTTCTTGACAATTTCATGAGAAAAACGAATTGTCACATGTGATATCTTAATAATTCAAGCTCTCTCCCAGTGTTGTTCTACCCGGTTGGTATTGTACATAAAGAAACATGAACATGCTACATTTATTCTTTTGTCCCACTTAGCAATGTATCCAATACATTTCTGGCACTCTTCAATCCTGTTATGCTGTTACAGGGAGATGTGGACCTAATGGCGAAGCTGAACTTCGACGCCTACTGTTTCTCAATTTCATGGTCGAGGATTTTCCCTGGTAATAGCAAATATTCTTGTTCATATTGCTTTGGAGCTGACCCTGCCAAACAAGTAGTTAATGTAACACGTGATGTTTGACATGATGCAGATGGAACCGGGAAGGTGAATTGGAAGGGAGTTGCTTACTACAACAGGTTGATCAACTACTTGCTTAAGAAAGGTAGATGGATAAATGAATCCAAAAAAGAGTTCAAAAACCTGTCTTGATTTCACAATATTATTTACCAAGAAATTGTGTTATGTTATGTTAAGCTACGAAATGAGCCAAAGGACTTTCTCTTTGCAGGCATCACACCATATGCAAATCTGTATCACTATGATCTTCCAGAGGCTCTGGAGAAGAAGTATAAGGGACTGTTGAGTCCCAATGTAGTGTATCATCAGGTGCACCTTATTTAAATTGATGAACAAAATATGTTTGTCAACATTGGGATTTGATTGGGGCTACATTGACCATGCAGGAAAGATTTTGCCGATTACGCAGATTTTTGTTTCGAGACTTTTGGCAATAGAGTGAAGAACTGGATGACTTTCAATGAACCGAGAGTGGTGGCTGCTCTCGGATATGATGACGGGTTATTCACCCCTGGGAGGTGCTCATTAGCCTATGGGAACTGCACAGCAGGAAACTCAGGAACCGAGCCTTACATCGTGGCCCATTATTTGATCCTGTCTCATGCAGCAGCAGTTCAGAGATACCGAGAAAAGTATCAAGTATGAATACAATTTCTTATATGTTCTTTCTGCTATGAAACTATTGTTAGCAGGGTAGTGTTTATCTGTTTCTATTTAAGCTCTACTTTGTCTACGAATGGTGAATGTGTGCGCATGTTCAGGAGAAGCAAAAGGGAAGGATCGGTATTCTTTTGGATTTTACTTGGTACGAGCCTCTTACCAGATCAAAGGCCAACAATGATGCAGCCCAAAGAGCAAGAGACTTTCACGTTGGATGGTAATAATGACCCTACATCTTACAAGATCTTGCCAAAGTAGTGCTAATCAATGTTGCTTAAGCTCGATAACCAATTTGGAATCTTTTTGGTGTGTTGGATTCAAATCAAGAACTCTATGCACATTTCAATTTGCATTGAAAAACTTGAGCATTACATGGTTTTGGTAGCATTCCCAATTAAGGCAACCTGTGGAAGTCATAGATTGCAAACTTAAAGTCCAAGCATCCTACTGTAGGTTTATTCATCCAATTGTGTATGGAGAGTACCCGAGGACGATGCAAGAAATTGTCGGGGACAGGCTTCCAAAATTCACCAAAGAAGAGGTTAAGATGGTGAAGGGCTCAATAGATTTCGTCGGTATTAACCAATACACAGCTTACTACATGTATGACCCGCATCAACCGAAAGCTAAAGTTTCAGGGTACCAGCAGGACTGGAATGCTGGATTTGCCTGTAAGATACTTCATTTTTTTCATTATAGTTGAATAGAGTGTACACTATACTTTATTGTAATTGATCATGTACTGAGAGATTATCTCCTTGAAAATTTTTCAGTTGAAAAACATGGAGTGCCTATTGGTCCAAGGGTAAGAAGTACATTCACTCAATTTGGACGATGGTCCTGATCTCTGTTTTATTATTGATCTATGTGAATTGCATGTGATCAAACTCTCTTTAAAATTGCTGCAGGCACATTCTTACTGGCTTTATAATGTACCCTGGGGATTGTACAAAGCTGTGATGTACATCAAGGAGCATTATGGGAACCCCACTGTGATTCTGTCCAAAAATGGTACACCTCTATGCAATAAGTGCTAAATCATCCTCTAGCAAGTAATTGCAGTGTTTTAAACAATTTAGTTATTTATATTACAATTTTAGGCATGGACGACCCGGGCAATGTCACGCTCTCTCAAGGACTGCATGACACCACGAGGATCAACTTCTACAAGGGCTATATAACCCAACTGAAGAAGGCTGTTGATGTTGGAGCTAATGTAGTGGGCTACTTCACATGGTCTTTGCTCGACAACTTCGAGTGGAGGTCCGGCTACACATCACGGTTTGGAATCGTCTATATTGACTATACCAACCTCAAGAGATACCCAAAAATGTCAGCCTATTGGTTTAAGCAGCTGGTCACCAGAAAAAAGAACTGAGGTTACCCAGGGACGAAGTTTTTATCCTCAGTTTAGAATTTAGAAGAGGATGAATGATGTCAATCGTGAAGTGCTTGTCATCATAAATTGTAAGCTTCTGCTGTATTCTTCATACGCAGGTTCTATGTTTTGCTTTCTTTTAGTAGAAACAGGTGCTGAATAAATTTGACCTTAAGGCGTGTCAACGTAATAAAAGAAATGGTGTTGCATGACAACTGCTAACAATTTGCAGGGTTCTGAGTCGAGAACCGCTTGTAGAGTCACTCTAGCTACTCTGCTGATAAACATAAATTTGGAAAAGTAGCAACACCATGATCGTCCTATAGAATGTCTAACCAGGAAAGACAACATACTAAATTCGGTTGATGGGTCCTGGTATTGCACTGCACAAGGAACGATTGATTTCCTTGAATGTTATGCTATTGATCGAGGAAATGCAAAGGCAAATCTTCTGCACGGCTATCGTAAATAGCTCAAATTTGTTGCCCACATGCCAAATGCCAGGCTCAGTTTTCGTTCATGCCATCTAGTAAAAGCTGATTGCAAGAGGCCTTGGAATCTTTAACAATGGGCTCACAAAAACATCATCTGCCTTGTTAGATTCTCAAAATGGTAAGAAATACCTTATAACTATGTTGGAAAATATGGCTTCAAATTAATAGAGCAATCAAGTTTAACTTTAAGGCGTAATATTACTTTCTTTAAGGATTTATTTATACCACAATATTATTAATGGTCAGCGGCAAATATCCTTTAGGATACAACAAAAGGTTCAAACGAGAATACTATATAGCAATTCTAATATATCTCTAGGGTCTCTCTAAGAAATAATTGAAAAAATTGCTATAATTTTGAAAAGAAGACTCGAAAATGATCTCATACTCGTTCATCTAAAAACTAACATATATGTATGTGTGTGTGTGTGTGTCTATATATATATATATATATATATATATATATATATATATATATATATATGCGACTTTTCATGAAAGGTTTCAAAGTGAATAAAGATATCATTTTGAAAGAAGTTGCAAAATGAACAAATGCAACCCTTTGGAAAAAGGTGCAAACTAAATGAGTATTATTTCCAAAGGTTATCTTGAAAAGACATATATATATATATATATATATATAAAAATTCGGAATAATAAAATATAATAAAAAATAATATTCTTTTAATAAATAAAATTTTGAATTTTCATATAAAAATACTTAATAAACAAAAACAACGTTGATCTAATAAAGGTTAATAAGATGACTGTATGAAACAAAAATAAAATAGAAAGGAATTAGTGCTAATCAAACCGCGTAGGTGACCTTTCACGAAAGGTTGCAAAACGAACAATGATATCTCTCGAAAGAAGTTGCAAAATGAATAATTGCAACCCTTCAAGAAATGTTACAAATTGAACGCAGTATCATTTCTAAAGGTTGTTTTGAATAAACACAAATATAAAAGTAGGGGGAAATTACTAAAAAAGTCACAAATATATTGCACTTGTATCAATTTAATAAACCTATCAATTTGGAAAATTTAGTCCTAAATATTTTGACTATTTGTTAATTTAATCCTAAACCTTACAATTGTGTCAATTGAATTTTAAATATTTTGACGATTTGCTAATTTGGTCATAAACCTTTTTAGAATTTGTCAATATAATTCTTCCAACTAATTTTGGCTAGAAATCGCTAACTTGGTAGTTCAATCAATGTAGGTCATCCTACACAACACCGCTTATGCTTACGTAGATGATTTTTGCAATTCTTTTTTTAAAAATTCTTAATTTTTTTCTCTTTTTTTCTCTTTCATTTATCTTTTTTATTTAAGAAATAATTGGGTAACAGTCTTTAATTTACTGTAGAAATAACAGTATGTTCTAAACCACAAAATATAAACACTAAATAATTATTAATTGTTGTGGGATCCACTCTTTTAAATATTTGTGACTCGCAATAAGTTATTCTTCTCACAATAGTTCAAAGATCGTTGTACTAGCAAAGCGTTTTTCCTTTTTTTCTTATTTCCTTCCGCCGATTGCCAGCCACCAGTGAAGACATGGGCCGGGGTGCCCTTGACCGCCACAAGCAAGGCGGCCTTGCCTCCTCGCCTTGAAAGTAGCTATGACTTTTGCATGTTCAAGAAAATATGTTTGGCTGATTGTTGGGTATGCTCCAGTTTGATCCTCCTCGGGATAGACCCGCTCTTCGTACCAAATCATATCAAATGTCGAATGTCGAATATCATATTCTTTATGAAATAGTAGTCATGGCAGCTAAAATTTGCCCCCAAATAAATATTAAAATGAGCTTAATACTTTGCTTGCGTCATCTCAGACGCATATCACCATCGTAGTGAACACTCCACACTAGGACAACTCAGACACGATAGTGGTCCATCCATGTTACCTCCAAGCGTGTTTGACCAGCAAGGATGACACCCGATGGCTTTCTCATGAGCTTGTAAAGTTCAGTACTCTTCTGACCAAAAATAATAATACTAATAAAGTTTGATGCTCTTTCAAGTCGGAATCCATAAGAAAGAACATCCCTTATGCTGCCAAGTCCGTCGGAGTGCGATTAGGGACTCCTCCTCGAAATATGAATTATGTTCCGAAGAGTCCTATGAAATCGAGATTCCCCGATGAACATATGTCAGACATTGTAAGAGTACGGCTCTGGCTAGGGTTGATCTGAAAGTGTCACTCCATTTCATCCAACTCAGACACCTAACTAGTAATTTCAACAACATGTGAGAATGTTTTTTGAAAGAAAAAAGAATTAAGAATAATTATACAAACGGTATATACATTGTCTCACTGTGTAATATGGTCCATAAACTTGTAATTTGTTCAATATGATCCTTGAACTTTAGCCCAACATACAATATCATTCTTGAAATTTTAATATAGTCAATGTGATCCCTAACCTTTTGGTAAATTTTTAATCTAGTCCATAGATTATTATATCTCTCGATTCAATCTAATCCATAAATTATCTAGTTCATAGACCAAATTGAATATGTTAGATTTCGAGTCGGCGGAAGATGACTTACTTGATTCCGATGCGCAAACAGCAAATGGCCTCGGAACGAACGTTGAATTGCCGAATAAACACGAACGACACTTCCTCACGTTAGTCTGGATGCAATCACAAGGAAAACACCCGATTTCCATAGCGTAAATGCAAATCGTTCTCGTAAAGAAGAAAATGGAACGCCTTGATCTCTTTAATGAAAATGGAGAGAAATTTTGGTGCGAATGATCTACCCACTAACCCAACAGTTGTGTTCGGGAGACTTTTATACGTCTCCCTTCGTACCCCTCCATTTGTGTCTTTCCATCGTAACACATCAAGACAAAACGGTGCATTCCAATCGCACCCCATCATAGACGTACCAGCTAAAGTACAACATCTCCCACTCGGACATGATGGGCTTGATAGCGTTCTATCAAGAATATAAGGCATTCAATATTCATTAACTTTACAAAACAATTCATACTGGCAAATAAGCCATGCGACCAGTGAGTACACCTGCACTTAGGAGCTTTAATTATGTACCTGTTAGGGATGACATAATGGCTACAACCCCGAAAAGAAATAAACAATCGATATCTCACAGTGTCCCAGACATATTTTGTTACATCAGTTCAAGTATATCTATCACTTAAAGGCTATACTTGACTATTCTCAAAAACACCATGTATTTACAATTACATCCACAACCACATAGGGCGATATAATTGGTCGACTAGTAAATACATGTGATAGATGTAAAATAACAATAGTCTTCCTTCGCACTCATGTCTCTCTCAATTTCAGAATAACTGCTTTCCTAGACATGTCCCATAGGCCATATCTATTCATGATCGCCCGTAACATGCTAAAGTAGCAACATTGATCTTTCACTTCGAGAACATAGTCAGAAGTAACATAGGGCACAAAAAATTGAGGTAAATTATAAATTACCTCAAGGGCTCACACGATGAGTAAATAGGGATAATTTTACTTATCTTCCCTTATTGGTCGTACAATGCACATGTAGTATGAATTACATGCTATAGTGGATTACTCTTTCTATAAGAGCGTATGTCATTTATCAAATATATCCACCATACAGATCTTAGCCTAAACATAGTCACGTGCCTCTCACATACTCATGTTTCACGTACTCATGTTTAGCCCGAGTGCTATATCAGCTCGCTTTCTATAGCGCCCAATTAAGTACTCGCATCCGGCATCTTTCAGGCATATATGATTGTGGGAATATCATGTTCGATCTTGTTATAAACAAATCATAGACCTCATCTTGACTCCAATCAAGGCGACATATTTTATGTATCAGACTTGCTCTTCAGCATTTATTTGTACATAACGTCTCATCTCAACGTGCTATCTAAAGCACTTGAGGCGATTGCTCGTGTGAGTGAGCCAATCATTGCCTGCGACATACTTTTCAATAATACATGTGTGTTTGTGCTAGTCTCATAGTGGATTTGTACTTATTGATAAAACATCAAATCACTAATAAATGAACAAGTACAATACATCTGTCCACAAATACATAAACCAATGATCCTCTACAATAACAAATATTACATTCTACGCAATCCTAGTGACATCCTATGGGTCAAAAAATATGTCTCTAGGATTAGCCTTCGTAAATGGATCGGCAACCATTCTATTAGTTGAAATGTATTGCGGGATCACTTCTTTCTCGCACTATAATATCTCCGATGAAGTTATTCGTATGTCAATGTGCTTTGTCCTTCCATGATACTTGGGATCTTTCACATAGGCAATGGCTGCTTGACTATCGCAATAAACTGTCACCGGTCTTGGAACTTCGGTGATGTGGCTAAATTTTCCAAGAAACGTTTTAGCCATATTGCTTCTTGCATTGCGGCAGAACATGCAATAAATTCTGCCTCCATCGTAGACAAGGCCGTGCATGTCTGTTTCTTGCTATTCCAAGAAATCGCACCTCCATTGAGCAAGAACGCATATCCAAAAGTCGATTTACGCTCATCCAGGTCTCCACCCCAATCGGCATCTGAATAGTCTAATAGGCGTAAATCATTCCCTTGGTAACAAAGTCGATAGTCCATGGTGCCCTTCAAGTATCTCAGGATCCTCTTCACTGCTTTCCAGTGTGCTTGACCAGGATTTGATCGATATCGGCTCACCAATCCCACGGCATAGCATATGTCGGGTCTAGTACACATCATAGCATACATCAAACTTTCGACCGCACTAGCGTAAGGAACAGTTTCCATCACTTTGATTTCTTCTTGAGTCTTAGGACACAGCTCAGTACTTAGGCCTTCACCTTGCATGACAGGGGTATCAATGGGATTACAATGATGCATATTGAAATGCTCAAGAATCTTCATAATATAAGACTCTTGTGATAAAGTAAGGAGTTTCCTTGATCGATCTCTTTCGATCTTAACTCCTAATATATAAGCAGCTTCTCCCATGTCCTTCATCTCAAAATTGGAGGACAACCATTCTTTTATGGTGATAACCAAAACCTTGTCATTTTCAGCCAATAAAATATTGTCCACATAAAGTGATAAAATCACAAATTTATCTTTGGATTGCTTGACATATACACAGTGATCTTCCTCGATCATCGTGAAACCAAAAGTGGTTATGGCTCGATGAAAACGAAGATACCACTGTCTAGATGATTGCTTAAGGTCATATATTGAGCGATGAAGTTTGCAAACTTTATGCTCTTGACCTTTAGCTATGAAACCTATTGGTTGTTTCATATAGATTTCCTCATATAATTCTCCATTGAGAAATGCCGTCTTTACATCCATTTGATGTAATTCAAGGTCCAAATGTACAACGATGGCTAGAATAAGGCGTATTGAGGCAAACCTTACAACTGGTGAAAAAGTTTCCTCATAATCTATACCCTCTTATTGAGTATAACATTTTACCACAAGGCGAGCCTTATACTTTTCAATGGATCCATCCCTCTTACGCTTAATCTTGAAGACCCATTTGTTTCCAATGGCCTTACGATTGGGTGGTAGATCAACCAAGTCCCAGACATGGTTTGCCCTCATTGACTCCATCTCATCTTCCAAAACTTTTCTCCATTCTTCCTTATCAGAGGACGAGAGAGCCTCTTGAACAGTCTTAGGCTCGGCATCATCTTTTTGAGCAATCATAAATGCTTCCCCTTCAATCTCAAAACGACGACAGGGAATACTTTTACGATTACTTTTACGCAATTGAATTTCTCTTGAATTCAATTCATCAGTCGATGCAACACTCCCACTAGGTCTTGTGTGTTGAGGTAAATCTTCATTTCCCTCTACAACATCAGTGGGTGTGTTATCAAGATCTTCCATCTCATATAATTAGAAATCCTTATCAATCTCACCTCTACTAGGAAAATCGTTCTCCAAGAACGTGACATCTCATGACTCTATTTTGGTCACACTTCCATCGGCTTGTTCACCTATAAACACGTACCCTTTGGAGTGTTCGGAATATCATATAAAGATACATTTCTTCCCTCTAGGACCTAATTTGTCATGTTTATGGGAAGAATCATGAACATAAGCTGCACATCCCCATGGACGGAGACTACTCAAGTATGGTTTTCTTCCAGTCCATAATTCATAAGCGGTGGAAGTGACCAATTTTGAGGGCACACGATTAAGTATATAGGCAGCAGTCAATAACGCATCTCCCCAATAGGAGATAGGTAAATTTGCTTACGCCATCATAGACCTAACCATTTCTAATAGGGTTTTATTCCTTCTCTCAGCTACCCCATTTTGTTGTGGAGTACTAGGAATAGTCAATTATCGTACAATTCCCTTTTCATCACAAAGAGCCTTGAATTGTTCCGATAGATACTCACGTCCACGATCGGTTCTCAATGCCTTTATTGTTTTGTTCAATTGATTCTCTACCATCGCTATATATCATTTAAAGCAGTCTAATGCTTCTGACTTATGGGAGATCAGAAAGACGTAACCGAAACGTGTGAAGTCATCTATGAAAGTGATGAAATATGAGGCTCCATGCCTCGCCCTCACATTCAAAGGACCACAAATGTCAGAATGTATGAGATGCAATGGAAATTCAGCTCTAGTCCATTTACCGAATGGTTTTCTAGTTATTTTTCCTGCCAAACAATGTTCACATACAAATAGACTAACATTAGTGAGTGACCCTAAAAGGCATTCTCTAGCTAATCTTTGCATTCTTTGCAATCCAATGTGACCTAATCTAGCATGCCAAGTACTTGCATCAATCTTAACGTTATTATAAGATGCAATTAAAGAAAAACAACCATCAACATTAACATTGTACTGATCATAGTCAATGTCTAACACCATAAAACCATTCGATACATGACCTGAACCATAATAAACAGTTCCATACAAAATATCAACACAATCACCATAGAAATTCAATATAACCTAAGCTAAGAAGAACAACTACAGAGACCAAGTTTCGTCGAATATCTAGAGCATAAAAGACATCATGTATGAATAGGTTTCGACCACCACGTAAAATTAATTTACATGTGTCGATACCCTTCACTTCAACTCTTGAGTTATTCCCAACATATATCCATCTTCTTCTAGGCGGTATCCGACGATACTCCACAAATGCTTCTCGATCTCTAGCAACATGGTCTGTTGCTCCTGAGTCTACAGTCCACATTGGATGAGATTCAGCAAGCATTATAGTACTAGAAACAAAAGCATTACTCAAAGTAATGGAGTAATAGGGTACCTTTTTCGGCTCAGTGCATTCACGAGCAAAGTGACCCATCTTGCCATAAATTGTAGCACTCCATCTTGGCCTTGTCCTTCTTCCCACCACGCTTCTTGCGTTGGAAGGTCTTAGCCCTCTTGGGTGCTTGATCAGTCCTCTTCCCTTAGTTGTTGAACTGAAGATTCTTCTTGCGCTTGAAGCCCGAAGGTTTGCGCGAACTCGATTCAGCAACATAAGCATGGGTAGAGGATCTCACAGCCTCTAGGCGCTCATTCTCTAATTCCAAATGACGCGTAATATCATCAAAAGTGACAATATTCTCATTATGCGTCATATTGATCTTCATATGCTCCCAATTGTCAGGAAAAGACCTTATAACAGCCTGAACTTGCTGTTCATCAGTAAGGGAGTGACCTGCCGACTTCAGCTCACAGATGATATTTGACATCTCCCAAAGATGCTGCCTCATCGTTACATTTGGGCGCTTTCGAAATGTATCAAACTTGATGGTGAGTCTCCTCAGTTTAGTGGCAGATGTACCCCCAAACTTGTCCTTCAAAGCAACCCACATAACTTGAGCTTTATCATAACTTTCAAACTCACACATTAGATCATCTTGCATACAGCTCAGCAACGTGATGCGAGCAATATTTTTCTTTTTCCAAGCTTGATAAGCTTCCAGATCTCTCCTGTGTTGAGCTGAAGTTCTATGCTCAGGTTCATCCATGGTATGGTTGAGTTTCCAAAACTTCTTGCTCCTCAAGGATGTATTGAACATTTCGGTGCCAAATATCATAATTGTCACCGTTAAGCTTCTCACCCTTATTGAGGTCAGCAACAATGGTCTTGGATGCCGAAGCCATAATCAATTGCTATAACACATTGACATAATAAACACAGAATCAATACTAGCACACTTTATAAAGTAACACACATATTTAATTTGCAACAAAGACAAACTAAATTAATGATAATTCAACAAAAGAGACAGAGGGCAAAAGTTCACTATGTTCTCAATCAACTTCTATGTACAATTGTTTTATTATCATTAATTAGTTTAATTTGCGCAAATTTTAAGTTCTAGGTGAGAATTCTTTCAAATTCTACCAACCTACGAACTCCCATTAGGAAAAATAATTACATGACCTTATGTAATTTCTACATTTTTCCTTAACACAAAATCATAGCATGATAATAACCAACGTGTAAACAACAATCATGCTTCAACTATAATTAAAAATGCAATTCAACGTGTAATGGATTTCCTACCATTGTTCTAATTTTCTAGCAACTAGAGAATTGCAAGTATATTAAAAATATATACATCATATCATTGAACCAAGCTCTACACATCATATATAACATCATTTGCACACAAGCTAGCTACTGTATTTCCTAAATCACAAGAAAATACAAGTTACAAATGAATAAACTATGCATTAAACCCCAAAAAATACTCGTACATATGGTTTCCCACGCATTTTCATACATTAATAAAATTTAAAAAGTATATAATAATTATACCACTGTGTAGACAACATTCATACGAACCAAACGCCGCTGACCACGCTCCAATCGGAGCCCGCACGCGCCACCTGAGTGCGCGGCGCGTGTGGCGCACGCGCCAGCGAGCCAAACGGCTCCTGGCCGGTCTGACCGGTCCAACCGGTCCGACCGGTTTGACCGCCGGACTGATTGACCGGTCCGACTGTTGACCAGTCAACAGTCGGGTCGGGTCAGGTCAACCGGGTCGGATCTCGGATCGGTTTGGGTTATGGGTCGGGTCAGGTCGCCGGCCGACCAACTACCGCCGGCGGTGACGTCATCCTAGCTGTTACCGACCGTTGGATGACGTCATCCGTGACGTCATCGAGCGTCGCGTCGCTCCGCGTGACACACACGTGACGCACACGCGTCGGTTTGCTGACCGGCGCGTGTTGCGCATGCGCTGGCGTCCCCAGCGCGTCAGGCGCGTGAGGCCCACACGCAGCGGCTTCTGGCCGCGCATGAGGGCGCGTCCGGCATCCTCCGGTCGCGCTCGAACCACCATCGGACTCGTCTCGACGAGTACTTTCATCCTGTATATTCAAAAGTTGATTTTGGTAAAAAAAAAAAAATTCGAAAAATAGCCAAAACCTCACGGATGCACGCGACCCCGAACCCGTTCTTCGCTTTGGTTTGAATTAGAGTTTTTAGATTGCAATTCCGAGCAATAATACATCAAAAATAGTGTAGAATACAATCTCTTGATCTCAATATCAAATGGCAAATGAGAAAACTCAATGAAAAACAAGGCAGAAATCACGACCGGGCTCTGATACCAATGTTAGATTTCGAGTCGACGGAAGACGACTTACCTGATTCCGATGTGCAAACAGCAAATGGCCCCGGAACGAACGTTGAATTGCCGATGAAACACGAACAACACTTCCTCACGTTAGTCCGGATGCAATCACAAGGAAAACACCCGATTTCCACGGCGTAAATGCAAATCGTTCTCGTAAAGAAGAAAATGGAACGCCTTGATCTCTTTAATGGAAATGGAGAGAAATTTTGGTGCGAATGATCTGCCCACTAACCCAATGATTGTGTTTGGGAGACTTTTATACGTCTCCCTTCGTACCCCTCCATTTGTGTCTTTCCATCGTAACGCATCAAGACAAAACGGTGCGTTCCAATCGCACCCCATCATGGACGTACCAGCTAAAGTACAACAGAATATTATCAAAAATTCAATGACCACATTGAATATCGGATTAAAGCTCATGCACCAATCTCTTCTAGGAATTTTGCTTGCTTTGCTTCTTCTAGTTCAATATTCTTCATTTCCTATTCAGTTTTCTGAATTTCTTTATCATAAGGGTCAGCTCCTCATCATCCATGTCATCGTCTGTATCTGTATCATCAGAATCAGTATTAGACTTAAATGCAATTGACTTCTTACCTTTTGGATCATCTTCATCATTGATCCGTTCCACTTTATATGATTGAAGAGTGCATATCAGCTTGTCAACAAAAAGAGGCATGATCCTTTGAGTCTTCTTATTGAAGTCTTCACATGGTTCTAGTTCTTTGAAAGTCCTCACAGTAATTTGTTGACCTTCATTGGAGTAGAAATTGGTTGATCTTGATATGTCAATCCCTTTACAATTTCCGTAAAGCGACTGAACATATCACCAATAGACTCTCCAGGCTTCATTATGAATGACTCATATTGTCCAAGTAAAATGTTTATTTTTGTCTCATTTACACGATCAGTTCCCTCATAAGTGACGTGAAACCTATCCTAGACTTCTTTAACTGTTTCACATGAAGAAATTATATTATATTTAGTATAAGATAAAGCACAATATAAAGAATAAATAACTTTAGCATTCAGAGATTGTCTCTTGGTAATATCTGTTTGAATGGAATCCTCAGCATCTTTATCTATCACTTCTTTTCCCTTGTCTGAAATTGATGCTGCCTTTGGATTGATTCTTTTTTCCACAACATCTCATTCCAGAAGATCTTTGGATCTTAGGATCGCCTTCATTTTAGTCTTCCACACATTGTACTCTTTTCCATCAAAGTAGGGTGGCCTGGTATTGCTATGTTCTTCAACCAGTCCTGGAGCCAAGATACTAGTCATAGAAGATCTTTAACTTAGAAGTAAAAACACTTCAATAAGATAAGCACTGCAGCTCTGATACCAATTGAAAGTGCTAGTATTACCACCTAGAGGGGGGTGAATAAGAGTGAAAAGAAATTAAGTAAATAAAAGCAGTAAAAGTTATTTTCGCTAACAAAGTCTGACTAACACCAGACTTCTAATATAAGTTCAAACCCAAATAAGATGGTTTACAATTAACATAATTCAAAAAAAGATTGCAACAAACAAATCAAATGAGTTGAGGGAAGAGAAAATTGGACATGAGATTTATAGTGGTTCGGCTTAGATCAAGTCTACGTCCACTCTCCCACGCTAACAGCCTTTTGGCTGAATTTCACTAAGATGTCAACAGAGGAGTACACCAATTTGAGTATGAACACTCGGTGAAGAATTTCTTTTTCTCTCACTAAATCACTCATCTTGTGTTTTTCTCTCTTAAATACAATTTGTAAGCACTGTTAATGAAGAACAAATGATTGGAAATGCCTCAAACTTTGAAATTTTAATTCTCACGTGCTATCCCAAATGAACTGAATGACCTCCTTAAATACTCACCAATGCCTCGCTAACCGTTGGCATTCTCCAGAGGAATTTCTTCCAATCAACCTGTTGGACAGAATTAATTAAGGAAATCTTGTAGCCATTGAAAATTGAGGTGAAAATCCAATAAATCCCGGTCGCCCATACAATCAAAATATAGGTTTCCATAAGTATATGCTTCCCAAAAAGGAACTTGTCTTCGAGATTAATTTCATCAATTCGTGATTGATTTCATCAATATATTTAGAAAAGGTAAGTGAGATTCTTCGCCAAAAAGCCAGAAATTAAGGATAAATCTTGTACATACTAAATCCTTGTCGAAAGATCAATAATCCTGAGTCTGATTATATCTCCATTCTTGACTTGGGTTTAGTCTGGATTTCGTTAGAATGAGAAAAACTTCTGGAGTAAAATAGACTTTGACAACATTCCACGATATAGCATAGAAGTCTAGTATTCTTCAAAATAAGAATAAGAACAGAAAAGTTTTGTCAATTTCAAAACCTTATAGGAGTTTTCTCAACAAAATCTTCTGCGCGGCTATTGTAAATAGCTCAAATTTGTTGCACGCATGCCAAATGCCATGCTCAGTTTTCATTCATGCCATCTAGTAAAAGCTGATTGCGAGAGGCCTCGGAATCTTTAACAATGGACTCACAGAAACATCATCTCCCATATTAGATTCTCAAAATGGTAAGAAATACCTTATAACTATGTTAGAAAATATGGCTTCAAACTAATAGAGCAATTAAGTCGAACTTTGAGGCGTGATATCATTTTGTTTTTTAAGGATTTATTTGTCCCACAATGTTGTAAATGGTCACCAGCAAAAACTGGCCGATACAACAAAAGTTTCAAGTAAGAATACTAAATAACAATTCTAATATATCTTTAGGATCTCTCCAGAAAATAATTGAAAAAAAAAATAGCTGTAATTTTGGAAAGAATACTCAAACATGATCTCATACTTGTTTATCCAAAAACTGACATATATTATAATTTTAAATTATATATGCGACTTTTCACGAAAGGTTGCAAAGTGAACAAAGATATCCTTTCGAAAGAAGTTGCAAAATGAACAAATGCAACCCTTCGGAAAATGTTGCAAACTGAACGAGTATTATTTCCAAAGATTGTCTTGAAAAGACACATATTTAAAAATTCGAAATAATAAAATACAATAAAAAAAATTTTAATAAATAAAATTTCGAATTTTCATAATTTCTAAAAATACTTAATAAACAAAAACAACTTTTGATCTAATAAAGATTAATAAGATAACCGTATGAAATAAAATAAAAATAAAGAGATTAGTCCTAATTAAACCACGTAGGTGACTTTTCATAAAATATTACAAAGTGAACAAAGATATCATCTCAAAAGAAGTTGCAAAATGAACAAATGCAACCCTTTAGAAAAAGTTGCAAACTGAATGAGTATCATTTCTAAAGGTTGTCTTGAAAAAATAAATATGTAAAAAACCGTATGAAATTTCAAATTTTCATAATTTCCAAAAATATTTAATAAATAAAAACAACCTTTGAAGTAATAAAAGTGAATAAAAAACCGTATGAAATAAAATAAAAATAAATGGATTAGTCCTAATTAAACCGTGGGCGTGCAAGTGTGCCAAGTGCTAAGTGTACCCAATAATCGCGCAATTATTCGCGCACTTGCACACGAATATGGTTTGGTCTAGCCCACACCTAATCCTTTCTTTAAACACATTAGAGAATGCTGGCCTATCTCCTCTCAACTTTTTAATGTGGGACAAGTAAAACACACTTAGTTTATTTTACAAACAAACTTTCAACAAATTATATCAGAAGGAAGGAGATGAACAGTCAATTCTCGATGTAAATATGCACCAGCTCAAGAGTTGAGTACTTTTCAACGCACTAATTAACAAGTAATCTAGATATGCAAATGATTGGCATGTACTTATCAGTCTACCAAGTTAACACTCACAGACAAATGCCATTGGGCAGACAACTTGAGGATAATTTTAAGCTTATGAATTCTACTCGTGATTTCGAAGATCGGCTCAGACATACTTACGGCTCACAAGGAATCGAGAAGAGTAAAATTTTACATGATAAAAACTATGAATTGACTGAAATCAGTGGCAATTTTACTTTTTTGATCATAAAACTTTGGCTTCTAGATTAACATAGATTTGTGGGAGAAGTACATTATCAGTGCCATAAGTTGTGTACGGCGCTCACTTTGGTGCCAAAAGTTTCCGTCGGATTACTTAAGTGCCAAATCGGAGGAAAAACGATCACTTTGGTGCCACCAGCAAGAGATTCCGGCCAAAATGATTACGTGGCTTTTATATTTAAAAAAAAAACGACAAAGCCTTTAAACGACGTCGTTTTCCGTCCTCCTTAAGAAAACGACGTTGTTTTGCCGTCCTAAGTGGATGGCCTCGAGAAAACGACCTCACACAACTCATTTGATATTTTTTTTTTTGGGATTGAAATTAGGATTTTTTTTGTCTAATCCTTGCCAACACCGGCCACCATCGCTCGGCCTCCGTCGCTCGGCCGCCGTCACTCAGCCATCTTCGCTCGGCCTCCGTCGTAGTAGCACCGTGTCCCAATCTCGGTAACATTTCACCAGCTTCAAAGTCCTCAAATTCTTAGAGCCGGGACTGCGTCCATCAGCTTCCAGTGGGCGTGGAGGGCGAGTCTCTGGTGGCTCTGGCCTTCAATCGCGAGCCAACGGCGGCACACGAGGAAGGGCCCCAGTCGCCGGAGCCTAGGTGTTGGAAGACACAGGCCAGGCACTCGTCGGGGGAGATCAGAGATGGAGAGGGAGAGATCAAGGGTGGCGCACTCATTAGTGGCCTCCCCGAGCACCCGGCCAGATCACGGCCTTCGACTTGGCTGCCGAGTGGCCGTCGTTGAGGTCGGGGTCGGGGTCGGGGTCGGAGCCGCGGCCGCCGAGTGCGAGGGCCATTGAGGACAACGACTAGCCCATCGCCGGTGGCTTATCTTCTCTCTCTCTCTCTCTCTCTCTCTCTCTCTCTCTCTCTCTCTCAATTTGGGGATTTAGAGTTTTGAATTGGGGGAGAGACACCAAACGACGTCGTTTTGTTGTTTAAATGCTAATTGTACTCTCCGACGAGCCACATCAGCTTCAAAAATTAATAAAAAAGTGCCACGTCAGATTTCTGGCCAACCAAATCGGAGTTGGCACCAAAATGAGCGTTTTTCAAACTTTTTGGCATTTAAGTGATCCGACAGAAACTTTTGGCACTAAAGTGAGCGCCGTACACAACTTATGGCACTGATAGTGTACTTATCCCTGGATTTGTTGGTAATGGCTATAATTTATTGTGCTAGAGGATTCATGAGTAAATAATTGAGAAAAACTCATAATACATTTTGAAGTTAACAAAATAATTCATAATTTATTACAAAGTTGCTCGTGTTTCCGGTTATATCCTCATAAAAGGAACTTGATGTGCTAAGTAAAAAGACTCAAAATAAGTAGAAGAACTTACGTAAACAAGTCTAGAATAATAGAGATTTCATAAAAACTAGTTGGTACGAGGTGAACAGTCTATAGGATCCACATCACCACCGTAGTCATAGTGCCTAATGAGAAGCAATTAGATATAACCAGGAAGTCTGATATAATCGGAGTCTAATATTAGCAGAAGCTTGACATAGGTGGGAGCCCGATATATGCTGAAGTCTAATATCATTAGGAAGCTTGATATAACGAAGGACTGTTAATACAAGTGAAGTTACTACCCTTCTCGTGACAACAATCTGATGTTGGCTAACATTATCACCTAGAGAGGGTTAACAAGTGAATCTAAGAAACTTTAAAAAAAAAAAAAAAATTGTGGAATTAAAAGCGTTAAGTTTAATATAAGTGTGATTGAGCAATGAAGAGAATTGATATAAAAGCAAATTGGTTATATCAAGCAATATAATTCAATACGTCATCAAGCAATAAATGAGTATGAGCAAGGAGATAGAGAATGATGCATACAAGGCTTATAGCCATTTTGCTTGATGTGAGCTTACGTCTACTCTCCCACATTAACCACTTATTAGCTAGATTCCACTAGTAATCTTAGAGAAGTTACAGAAGAATGTGCCACTTATACTCGAGCACTTTTTCTCAAAGCCGACATTGCTTTTATTCAAGCTGATAGGACTCACTATCTCACACCTAAGTCCAAACTACAACACTATCAACACTTCTCGATAAATTACAATCTAAATGCTCTTAGAAGGAAAATGTAAAGTGTAAAGTTTTCTCTAAATTTGGATATTTTGAATGCTTGATCAATCTCTCTTAGGCGCATTGATTGTCTTTTATACTCCTCAACATCCAATCTTCCCCTTGAACAATTTTCAAGAGGACCAATCTCCAATCAAATTGTTCTACAGTTGTTGAGAAGATCAATTAGCCATTTAAGTCGGTCAATCGGAATTACCATAAATTTGATTGCCCATATGATCAAATCTTAGTATTTAGAAGTAGAGTAGTTTGAATGTGGAAAGATCATGCCTTTGCAATGATTGTAAACCAATCGAGATATCTCACATAGCTAAATAATCTTGGTCAATGTAAATCTTCTATATTAGAAATTCATACCATGTCACAAGCTGTCGGTGGATAAAATGACATATCTCGAAATAATAATCTTAAGCCATGTGTCAAAGTTGTTGTCACAAGTTATGTAAATGTTCTGCTAATATCAGCAATTTCTGGTTATATCAAACTTCCCAATTATTTAATTATATCGGGCTATGACCAGTCTTTTGCTCATATTAGATTCCGATTATATCATACTTCTTATTATGCACTTGAAGTATAATAGTGATATAGGTTTGTAGACTGTTCACATTAGTATTTCCAAGTCTTTATGAACTTTCCCTTCTTCTAGACTTGTTCACATAGGTCCTTCCAACTATTTCAAATAGTTTTTCCTCATCATCTCAAAGTTCTTTTTTACGCTAACATTACTTGAAACAAAACAACTTTGTGCATATATCAAAGTATCAATAAATTATGGATAGTTTTGTCAATCTTCAAAATATCTTAGTAGGTTTTCTCGATAGTTTCTCCCTTTTTGATAATGACAAAACCTTCCACACAAATAACAAAATAATTTATTGGAAAGGATATGAATAAGGATTGCTTGCAACAATTTAAACTTAAAGTTAAGTATTAGTATTGGCAAGTAAGTTGATATAGTCAGACATCATCAATGAGTACATGACCGTTTCTACAAGAGAACTTAGAGACAGATTTTTAACTAAATGTAAGTAGTTTCTTATAGACTTTGAATACGTGAAAACTGATATTGTCAAAGTATATAATGAATAGTTTAATCATGTACACACTTACAGTTCATTAAAAACATCATTTACATCGCAACATACATTCTCTTTTCAAGATATCATAACTTTATAATGACACTATATACATTTGCATTAGTCATTGGACGAGACCAGCCTCACCCGCCTCGAGCGAGGGTCAATCTTGCTGCCTAACCACGCCCAACAACGGCAAAGTCAAGCTTCAGCAAGACTCGCTCTTGTCAGGCTAGCCAGGTTGATCTCACCGGATCTGGCAAGGGTCGAGCCTCGTCAGTGGCAATGCCTCATCAGCTTCCCCAAAGGCTAGCGAGGTTGACCTCCCTAGCCTCAGGTGAGGGTCAAACCGTGCTAAGCGCAAGGCAAGGTTGACCTCGCCAGTGAGTCAATGACAACAAGGCTTGCCCTTGTCAGATTTGGTGAGGGTTAAGGTGAGCATCACCAATGGTAGGGCGAGGTCAACCTCATTAGCTTCGCCAAATGCTAGCGAGGTTGAGCCTTGCCAAAGGTGGACAAGGCTATCCTTCACTGGCTAGAGAACAAAGAAAAATAAAATAAAATAAAATAAAATGCAAAAATTATTAAAATTATAATAAAAACTCAGAAAAAAAAATATCCACACCCATTACGATCAATGCCATGTAGAACAATCAGCGCTAATTAGACAATCACATTAGCGATTTCCAACAAAATTTTACCACAATAATTAAATTGGCAAATTATTAAAAGATTGAGGAATAAATTAACAAATCATCAAAGGGTTTAGAACTAAATTGACACAATTAAAAACTCAAGATTAAATTGACTGTTGTATGATAGAGTTATGACATTTTGAATAATTTTCTGTAGTTGTTTTGAATACTATCGTGCTCTCCCCTAATCTAATTCCCCTCGGAAAGCAATTTTTTTTGGGGGGAAAGAACAAAAAGCATTTGTTAGAAAAGTATAACCTACTTGTTATTGGTTAAAAGACATCGAGTCTCTCTCTTTTTTTTTTTTTTTTTTTTTTTTTTTTTTTGTCTAATAATGAAATGTTCGAGGCTTTTTTAAAAAAATCGACTAATCTAAAGCAGGTGACAGCGATTTCCACTCGCTGTCCCGCCCACACCGGGCAATTGAGGTCCGTGCATCCTATTTTACATCCTAATAAATACAAATATAAATTGTAAGCTAGAATTGGTGAAGAAGTACGTGCCTTTATATTGCTTCTGCTTTGAATTGTTATACACAAGATTTGGACTAGGCCTTGGAATCAAAATGAATATGTTAAATTAAAAGTTAAAAGTTACAGAACCTTATGGCTTCATCAAGAAAATTCAATCGTGCTCCACCATTGGCAAAATCAAGACAACAAATATGAATGGTAAGTTAATAACAGGCTAGGAGCCCAAAAATTAGTTGAATGTCCATACACATATGGGAATGGCGAGGTACGGAGTTCGAAACTCCCCTCCTCCGGATTGAGGGTTTTCGTGTTTTTTCTAGATGAGCTATCTCCTTGTAGAGAAGCTCCAAAGTTATACATCTGATATCATATGAAATTTTGTGATATTACTACTAATTGTTCTAGATACTAGGCGTAATTTAATATCTAATTACTCTAACAATATATCTTGAATTAATTAAGAGCAGTAGTCGACCACACGCCATTGTTGCTTCCCCAACATTTCTTTTTCTTCTCCCTTTTTTGCGGTCCAAGCAACGTGTTTGGTAAAATGTTAGATTCAATTATTCAAGAGCGATTTGACGATACAGAAACCCACCAGGAGAGGTTAAAAAAACAGTGTGAAGAAGAAGTTGGAAGGTCACCAGCCCCCTCAAGACTAAGATATTCAAAACCCCGCAATTTTTCAAACTCTTAATTAATTGGAATTTTTCAAACTCTTAATTAATTGGAATTTAGAATGTCAAAATGGACTCTCGTCCGCTGACCAAATGGGAATTAGGATAGAACGCCGTGCCAGCTTGCTCATATATTTTTATAAAAGAACCCACCAAATTAATTAAATTAACCAATTATTAATTGCTAATTTCCTTTGCACTTTCCTTAGATCTCTTCCTGTGCTTGAGCTGGCCTCTCAACATCACGGCACGCTGGGAATGGCAAGTGCCGAATGGCGTATGCTCGCAGAACGCTCGATCTTATTATAATCGAGTTGCTTACCAACGACCACGCGCGAAACCCTAGCTTTTATAATGTGACCAATTGAACAATAGAAATTAGGAGTGTGCAACTGGACCGGGTATACCCAGGAACCGGACCGGCCCACCCGAAAAACAAGGTCGGGAACCGGTTCTTGTTGAAACCTATCCGGGAACCGGTTCCCAAAATTCGGAACCGGTTTAAACCGGTCCGGGAACCGGTCCGATTGATTACCCACCCAAAAACCGGTTCTTGGACTGGTTTTGGAACCGGTTTTGTAAGTATAGGTCCAAAACTCTATTTTTTCTCCTTATTTATATTTTTACTCTCGCAATCACACGTCGTTTTTTTCTCTTGGCTCTTTCAAACACGCACGGCACTCCTCCTTCGCAGTTCCTCTTCCTCACTTGCTTCCCTTCCTCATTGGCTCCCTTCCGACGGATAGACGATGTTAATCGCCGTCAAATTCTTGTGTACCACGTGGATTGGCTCGCCTAATTTCTCTTTTGTAAAAGGATTTATGCTTGCATAAATGAGTAACTTCATATAATAGTTGTGGGAATAAGACTAACATTAGACCCATGTTTGTTGCTAATTCTTTGCCTTAGGATTTTATTTATTATAAATAGCCATGTGGATCCTTAAGTTTTCATTTAGTTAAAAAGTTCATGTATTTATTTATTACAAGTGCTTAATGTTTCTATACAAATTAGGAGAACTGTGTTATGTTCTCGCGTATTAATATAAAATTCAAAATCGTATAGGATATCGGGAGATTGCAAAATAGGTTCCAATGGAAACAAGGTTGACCCTGGAACTGGACCGGAAAAATAAGATGGGTCGGGTATATGGTCCAATACAAACAGAGTTGGGTACATGGTCCAAAAAAGGAGAACCGGTTATAATAGAGTCAGATACAAGGTCCAGGTCTAGACCCTACCCACCCTGGATCCGATCACCCCCAGTGGAAACTACCCAAGTACTTATTTATCTAATCGAAAGGGAATATACCCACTGGGAATCGAACGTAAGCCGCTCGCTCACGCGTTTTGGTTAATAGCGATTGATTATGTTTGACCAAGGATTGCAAAAAGCAGTGGCTTTCCAAGAGTATAAATCGACGCGGGAGTTGGAGTCCTCCGGTTCACCACTTCTGATCCTCCCACCCTCGCAATTTCTCTCGTCTCTTTCTGTCTCTTTCTCTCCTCTCTTCATATCATTTGCATATTTGCACTCATTCTCAAGAGGGTTCTCTTCTCACAGTTATATAGGGTGAGTTATTTTTTAGTACAAGTTCATATATTGGACTCACCAACTTAGATCGATATCGATCTTGCTCTATTCTCCGAGTGCAACTATGGCCAGGGGTGTCATATGGGTGGGCTTGGGTCGGTTCAGTTCAATTACGTATATAAAGTATGACTAAAGTTTTGGTTTCTTCGGGGTTGAGTTTATCGCCAATCGAAGCATAGTTGCCTTGCCGTCTGTCTACTTTTAGTATAATTTCCTCCCACAGCCCTGTGATTTGCATGCTACAAGTTTTGGGCACCACTCACATCTGAAATTGACTAAACGTAACGACGACGATAACGGTGACTGCGCAGCCCACCAATCCAAAAGGGTGGCTGAAGGAAAACATGAGCCTATCGAGGTTTCATCAGCAACTTAACTAGTTAATGACCGGATTGATTAATGTTCGATGTATCTGGTACAGATTCAGCCGAGATGTGATGCATCTCCATAGACGGATTGGGGTTGGGAAAAAATTAAAAATGGAGAACTGGCATGTATCATCACAATGTGTGCGGCTCTAATCTTCTTACTTTAATCTCTTTTTCAGTGTAGACGAAGATCGGTGAAGAATGGAGATCAAGGTACTGCTCATATTGGTGTCTGTTGCGAGCTTCGTAAGTCAGGGTACGTCGGAGCACAAAGCCCCACCACCGCCGGTCACGGAGGCGACCCTTCATAATATAGCGGCTTCACTGGACATGTTCGTCGACGAACTCCCCCAAATGCCGAGGCTCTACGGTTACTCCAGGCGTGAAGGTTTGCTCCTTCCTGGAAATCTCACCATTGGCATGTACGAGAAGAAATGGGTGAGCTTTATTTTCTATTTACCAGCAAAAAAACAAATTTTTAGATTAATAACATCCGAAGCCTTAGTTAAATTATTATTGTCTTAATCGATTTGATAAATAGATATTGAACAGGTCATACAGTAACGTATGTATTTTTATGATTTTCATGTCTTATCTACAGAAATTCCATAGAGATTTACCGGCCACTACTGTCTTCGCCTTTGGTACATCAGCTACCGCTGCGACCGTGCCCGGTCCAACCATTGAAGCACGTCATGGCCTCCCCACTTCGGTGACGTGGCTCAATTTCCTCCCTCGATCCCACATCCTCCCGTGGGACCCAACCGTCCCCACGGCCATCCCCAAGCACGGCGGCATCCCGACGGTCGTCCACCTTCACGGTGGGGTCCACCCGCCGGACTCGGACGGCAACGCTTTCGCATGGTTCACCTCGGGTTTTCACGAGACCGGTCCGAAGTGGACTCGCAAGACCTACGCATACCCCAACGTGCAACATGCCGGAAACCTTTGGTACCACGATCACACAGTCGGCCTGACGCGTGTCAACCTCCTAGCCGGTCTGATCGGCGCCTATGTGATACGTGATCCTGCGTCGGAGGCGGAGCTTGATCTCCCGTCGGGGCCCGATTTCGACCGCCATCTGGTGGTGTTTGACCGGAGTTTCACCAAGGACGGATCGTTGTACATGAACTCCACCGGCGACAACCCTAGCATACATCCGCAGTGGCAGCCGGAGTACTTCGGCGACGCCATCATAGTCAACGGCAAAGCTTGGCCCTACCTCAAAGTCCAACGTAGGAAATACAGATTCCGCATAATCAACTCCTCCAACGCGCGCTACTACAAATTCTCATTGACCACAGGCTTGTCATTCATCATGGTCGGCTCCGATGCATCCTATTTGCCCTCGCCGGTGATCACCAAATCATTTCTCTTAGCTCCATCGGAAAGTGCCGACGTCATCATCGACTTCTCCAAGACAGAAGCGAAGGAAGTAATGCTCAAGAACGGCGCTCCATACCCTTATCCCGGTGGCAGCTCGGTTGACAAGCTGAATGGGGAGGTAATGAAGTTTGTGGTATCGTCTGGAAGCCCTAACCCGCCGGACAGATCCCGTGTGCCACCATCTTTGAAGGTCTACTCAACGACCCAAAAACCAACTGTTAAGAGGTATTCGCTTAAATTGTAATGAATGTCGATGCATGGATCGGATGCATTTAATTCTTAACACGCAGAAAGATCAATAGCAATTTGCTTAATCCTTGCATAGGTACATAGTGCTGTATGAATATGAGAGCGCGACCGGAGATCCCACCCATTTGTATATCAACGGGAAGAGACTGACAGATCCGGCGACTGAGACTCCGAAAACCGGTAGCACCGAGACGTGGGAGGTGATTAACTTGACGGAGGACAACCACCCGCTGCACATTCATCTCGCGACGTTTCATGCCATCAAAGGGCGACAACTGTTGGATCTGGCAAGTTTCAAGTCGTGCATGACCGAGAAGAACGACGCGGTCGCGTGCAACGTGACGGGCCATGCGAAGGGAAAGTCGCTCAAGATACCTTCGTACGAGAAGACATGGAAGAACGTAGTGAAGATGGAGCCTGGGTACCAAACGACGATCGTGGTCAAGTTCAACATGATCGAGAACGATGCGCCCTATCCGTTCGACGCCACCGCAGAACCTAACTACGTTTATCATTGTCACGTAAGACTCGGACACGAACTTTTTCCTCACCACTTGCCTTATTTTGATAAAACATAATCGGAAGTGTATGTCGACGTAGAGAAAAACTAAATGCATTGTGTTCGGAATGGTGATGCAGATTCTTGATCATGAAGATAACGCGATGATCCGTCCATTGAAGCTAGTCGCTTGAAGAAGCCAGTTGTTCGATGGACAAGACTCAATCGGAGATGATATGATTTGAGGATTGTTATTGCCAGAAATAATTAGGCGATCCTTTCTGTTTTCCTTAGTTCTCTATATCTCTTTTAACTGTGCATGTATGTCACTCGATTGTGCATATCTTATTGATCTTGCATGATTGTAATTGATATTGTAATATATTGCTAATAATTGTTATTATATGAAAACGTTGTTGACATCTAAATTTTGACAACCCAGTCATTTATTCAATGTATAGAAAATTATGGATTAATTTTTAAGCTCTAAAAAATAAAAAATTCCATAGCATATAATTTTAGGCACATCATTATTTTCTGATAAGGAATGACGATTTGATATATTCATATATTCAAGCGATATACACAACGAGAGATATATTTCGCTGAAAATTGTAAGATTTCGATGGATTATTTCAGATGGGGTATATATTTGGTCTTAATCTTTGGGCAATATGCAAGAAACACCGGATCTTACAATCGTCGATGGGCATGAACAGAGGAAAGAAAATAAAATAAAATCGTGGAGATTGCGCCTTGACCGTGCGAGATACGATCAAAAAGAAGAAAGGAAATTTTGCTTCTTCCATATAGGGGTTCTATTTCGTTGCATATAAAAGGGGTAAAGGCGTGAGAGACAGAGTGAAAAAAAAAAAAAAAAAAAAAAGGAGCTCCCTCCTTCCATTTTCAGTCAAAAAGAAAAGTAATCTTTCTTTTCTCCGACATGCTATGGAGGAAAAGAAAGAAGAACAGCAGCAGAAGGGAAAAGTCCACAGCAAAGTACATAGAGAGAGAGAGAGGGGAAAGTCGACGTGAGAGGTTCTTTTTTTTTTTTTTTTTTTTTTTTTTTTTTTTTTTTTTTTTTTTTTTTTTTTTTAAATAGAGGGGAGGTCTTCTTCTTCAGCTGCTGCTCGGCGCCCCGATCGCCGTTGCCGTTGCAGCCCTCCGTCGCCGACGCCGCAGCAGCCCACCCGTTCGTCGCCGCTGGTCTCCGCGCCTGCGTCCACCAGTAGCCGTGCCTCCCTCTGCCCGACGCCCGCGCCACCGTCCCTGCCGAAGCCGCGAGTGCCGCCGCGCCCTGCCCGTCGTTGCACCCGTCGCCACTCCTCCGCCTCTCCGCGCTCACCCGTCGCCGGCTTCCACCCGACGACCCGCAACCTGCAGCACCCGCCGCCGCTGCTGCCGATGCCTTCGTGGCCCGTCACCTCTGCCCGCACACCACCGCGCCTCAGCCTGTTCGTCCCTCAGTGGTCGCCACACCTCCGCCCACCAGCCACAGCAGCCCCACTTGCTCCACTACTTCAGCAGCGCCTGCAGCGGTGTTCCAGCTCCACCGTCCTCCCTTTTTTTTTTGTGTGCAGGTTTCTGATAAATTTCCGGTGGCAAACCACCACGACCAGCAAAACCCTTTCGCTGCCGTGCTTGGCTTCTCTCGGACGTCCTCCAGCAAGTCCGACGTCCACCAAGTCAAGTCGTAACGCCAAGCATTAGTCCGAGTATTTTGATTGCGTGCTTCAAATTAGGTAATGACCTAATCCAATTTGATTTAAATATTTAATTGCCAAATTCTGATTGATTTCGTTGTCTAATTGTGATATTGAATATTTTAGGCATTATCGTAGAGTATTGTTGCCCAAAAATCACTATAATTATTAATTTGATTAAGTAAGATGTCAAATCATTTTTTTAATTATAATTATTAATTTGATTTTTCAAATCATTTTTTTTGTTACTTTGGTAGTATTTTAACTCTTAAATTATTATAATTATTAATTTGGTCCGTAAAGTTGTAGATCAAATATTTTATTTTGAACTTTTTTATATGTTGTGATGTTTATTGTTAAAATAATCATTAATTTAATCCGTGAGATAACGAATTATTTTTTGTTGACAACTGATTTTTATTCGACAAAGCATTAAAATATAAAAAATCGAGATTTAGATTTTCGATCGCAACGGAACCCTATCTCTCAACCAAAAAGTGTCATTTTTCATTTCTTTCTTTTGCATTGTCGTTTTTAAATAGTTTTTAGCTCATTTTCAAGAAAAACCCGAAAAGTCAAATGATTGACTTTCGTGTTGACTTTTTGGTCAATCATTTGACCAAAAGTTAACCCTAGGTCAAAAAATTGACTTTTTACCCAAAAAAAAATTAACTTAGTTTTAATTTCACTTTTTTCAAATCAATTTCTTGAAAATTCAAAGATTTGATCAAAAAATCAACATTTTAGGAAAAGTCAACTAAATGGTTGACTTTTGGTCAAACCTTTGCCAAAAAAAAAAAAATGCACAAATACATTTCTTTTAATGCCAATTTAATATTTGTGTCAAAAATTTAACAAAATTTGATTAAGAACCTTGATTTTTGAATTTTTCGGTTTTAGGTTCTCAATCGACCAAAAATAAAATTATTTTTATTCTAGTCATAATTAAGTGTGGTTCCTTCTTTGACATTTAGTTTAGGGACTATCTGAATTTGTTTGAGCATTCGATTTCGCGATTTACCGAGTCAAAATACAAATTGACATTTTGAGCCCTAATTAGGGGATCAAAATAAATCATTCATAACTTGCGAACGAACGATTATTTCTCACTCATTTTCTTCAGATAAATCCAAATACGAGATCAATTTTGTGAAATTCACACAAGAACTCATCAATTTGAAAAATTTTATCCTCTCAAGCATTAGAAAGTCAACAATTAAGCTTCAATTGACAAAATTTGAATTGACCCATTCATGATAATGGTTTAATTCATAAATCTAGGTCCAATTTTAATATTAGGCTTAGATCCATTTTTGACCTAAACTCGAGCACTTCAATTTAAGGTCAATTTGAATATGGTAAGTGATCTTACCTATGGGTAGCACATTAGATAAGGCAATTGTGACACTAATTGAATTTAATTTTAGTTAATTTGCAATTTTACCCATTGAATTGTAAATTTTACCATTTTAGCCATTTAGGCCCAATTCAAAGTACCCATGGTTTCAACTCATTTTTTCCATGATAATCATTCAATTAGGTCTAAAAGACCCCTAGATCACATTCATAAGATTTGATTAGCTTAATTGTATCTTAATTGGTCAATTTCTTCATAAAAATGATAAATTTCATTTTCAATTAGGTCCTTTAAGGGTCAAATTGCATAAATTTTTGACCCACAGGGGTCTTAAGTAGACAAAACAACAGGAACCAGACCAAACCGATCAAGAACCGGTCAAAATCCAGCCGAACCGGACCGAACCGATCCAGCCGGTCTAACCGGCCGCCAGCAGGATTGGCCGGTTCAGGCCCTTGCCGGCAGGTTCTTGGCCTCCGGCCACCAATTCTAGAACCCTCTCACTCCCAATTTCACTTCTACACCTTCAATTTCCCAAAATTTAACAAATTGGTCATCGAATTTCGTTAAATTGCAAATTAACCCCTAATTAGACATTTTGATACAATTCCCCATTTTGGCTTGGTTTTTTGAAAATCAAACCCATTAGATTAATTATCCGACACCTCGAGATCATAATGGAGCCTTCGAAATGGATTTTTGATCGTTGGATCGAGATTTTGGTCATCGGGTCGAACCGATGGCCAAAATCGCTTAATGTGGGAGTATGTAAGTGAAATCTCTTCTATTTTCAGAAAGGGGGGCCCATTTGCACGAATTTTTTTCTCTCTTCTCAGCCTCTCTCTCTCTCTCTCTCTCTCTCTCTCTCTCTCTCTCTCTCTCTCATTTCTCCCTCCAAAATGCTGCACAAACATATCACTCTCTCTCTCTTTTCTCTAAGTTTCGGTTCGCCTCTTGGACCGATCTTGTTCTAGGCTCAAATTGACGGTTACCGGAGCTCCCAAGCCTTCAAGCTGCTGGTGATCTGGAATAGTAGGGATCTTTGACATTGCTGTGGAAAGAGGAGACTGGATTAGAGGCCGGATCTTCACCGGCAACCCCGATCTTCGCCGGCAAGTCAAGGCCGATCCATTTTGGACTGGTTCTTCCTTTTTTCTTTGAGCCGGTGGTTCGATTGGTCCTGATCCGAGCCATAGTGACTTGATATAGGTTCTTGGAGTCCCGATCGCGATAGAAACCGACAAAAATCGTGACAAAGGTAACGATTCGAAACTCGAATCGATGAAGCGAGATCGAGTTAGTCGATCTAGGCTAGGATTCAAGATTAGGAACTATAGGAATTCAAGTCGGCGGAAGACAACTTACCCGATTCCGATGCGCAAATAGCAATTAGCTCCGGAAAGAACGTTGAATTGCGGACGAATCACAAGCAAAATTACTCCACGTTGGTCTGGATGCGATCACGAGGAAAGCACCCGATTTCCACGGCGTAAATGCAAATTGTTTTCGAAAAGATAGAAATGGAACGTCTTCTTCTACTTTGATGAAAAGGGAGAGAATATTTGGTGTGAATGATCTGCCAATCGTTCCGACGGTTGTATTCAGGATACTCTTATACGTCTCTCTTCATACCCTTTCAAGAGTTACATTTCCATCCAGTGCGATCCAATCGCACCCCATCATGGACGTACTAACTAAAGTACAATATCTCCCACTCGAACATGATGGGCTTGATAGCGCTCTATCAAGAATAGAAGGCATTCAACATTCATTAACTTTACAAAACAATTCATAATGGCAAATAAGCCGTGCGACCAGTGAGTACACCTGCACTTGGGAGCTCAAATTATGCACCTGTTAGGGATGACATAATGGCTACAACCCTTAAAAGAAATACACAATCGATATCTCACAGTGCCCCAAACATATTTTGTTACATCAGTCCAAATATACATATTCCTTAAAGGCTATATTTGACTATTCTCACAACATCATGTATTTATAATTATATCCGCAACCACAGAGGGCGATATAATTGGTCGACCAATAAATACATGTGATAGATGTAAAATAACAATAGTCTTCCTTCGCACTCATGTCTCTCTCCATTTCAGAACAACTGCTTTCCTAGACACGTCCCATAAGCCATATCTATTCATGACCGCCCGTAACATGTTAAAGTAGCAACATTGATCTTTCACTTCAAGAACATAGTCAGAAGTAACATAGGGCACAAAATGAGGTAAATTATAAATTACATCAAGGGCTCACACGATGAGTAAATAGGGATAATTTTACTCACCTTCCCTTGTCGGTCGTACAATGCACATGTAGTATGAATACATGCTATAGTGGATTTCTCTTTCTATAAGAGTGTATGTTATTTACTAAATATATCCACTATACGGATCTTAGCCTAAACATAGTCACGTGCTCCTTACGTACTCATGTTTAGCTCGAGTGCTATATCAGCTCGCTTTCTATAGCGCACAATTAAGTACTCGCATCCGACATCTGTCAGGCATACATGATTGTGGGACTATCATATTCGGTCTTATTATTAAACAAATCACAGGCATCATCTTGACTCCAATCAAGGCAACATATTTTATGTACCAGACTTGCTTTTCAGCATTTATTTGTACATAATGTCTCATCTCAACATGCTAACTAAAGCACTTGAGGTGATTGCTCGTGTGAATGAGCCAATCATTGCCTGCTGACATACTTTTCAATAATATATGTTTGTATGTGCTAGTCTTATAGTGGATTTGTACTTATTGATAAAATATCAAATCACTAATAAACAAACAAGTACAATACGTATGTCCACTAATACATAAACCAATGATCCTTGTCGCGACCTACCCTAATATATGTTTGTATTAGCGCGGGCTGATAGTCTTATATTTTAAGAATTTTGTGCAAAAAGGAGTCGCCACTAGCCTATTGGATTTGTTTCTACTTATTGATTAAAATTGACATCAAATCTTGTTCATTTTAAAAATAATTTTTTGGCACATTAATTTTATACCTATCCACTAACATGTACATATGTCCACAATCATTAAAATAACAACCATAAAAGATCCAATTGTAGAACTTAAATCTACAATTAAAACATAACTAGATATGCAAATTAAACATGCTATAAAATTAATATGCAAGTAAATAAAGGCCTAATTACACTAAAAAGACAAAACATGGCAATTCCTAAACAAAACTTGCATTTTTGGATTTTTCGATTTTTTTAACTAATTAATTTAAAAAAATTAATTTTTTTATTTTTATTTTTTTAATTTTTTTTATTTTTAATTAATTAATTTACTTTAATTATGTGAGTACACAATCATTTAAATTAATAATCATAATTATCAAGATCCTAATCACAAGAAAACTAACACATGCCACTAAGCAACCGCAAACATAATTAAACAGGTAAATTTAACAATACAACATAATCAAAATATGAGCAATTAAGGGCCTAAATATACTATAAAGGTAATACATGGCCATCCCTAATCAAAACCTACATTTTTTGGATTTTCGAATTTTTTTTTAAAAAATAATAACTTTTAAAATTTTTTTAAAATTTTATAATTAATTTTAATAATTTTATTTTTCAGAAAAGAAGTCGAATTTTTAATGTATTCTGAGTTTTTGAATTTTCGGAAATTTTTTATGAATTTTATTATTTTTCGAAATTTTTGATTTTTTTAATTGAATTTTTAATATTTAATATATTTAATATTTAATATTATTATATTCAAGGAAAACGGATTCGGACCGGATAAACCCGACCCGACTCGATGACCCGACCCAAATCCGGATCCGACCCACTCGGATTTAAAAAGCAACTTTTATATTTATTTATTTTAATTAATTTTTTTTAAAATTTTAAATTTTAAATTTTAATTAATTTTTTTTTTATCTTTTCCCTATTTTGTCCTATTCCCTGTACCTTCTCCTCTACGACTCCCCTTCCCGAAGCCTGCTTTTGTCTTCCTCTTTCCTTATTTTTTTAAACTTTTTCTGCACTTTCTCTTTTCTTTTTCTTTTTTTTTTCTCATTGCGTCCTTTTACTGCAGCATCTGCTCAATGGTCATTCCCGAAGACAACTTTTTCCATTTTATGGTTTTCTATTTTTTTTTGTTTTCCTTTTTTATTCTTTATTCTTTCTTTTCATTTTTTTTTTTTTTACCTCACCCCTTCCCTGCACCTATCTTCTTCCTCGACGACCCCCTCCGAAATGGGTTCCTTGCCGAACCCTAACCAAAATAAAACCACGCCCGACAAGCCTCCTCCTTCTGCACCATACATCAACGCCGGCCGGAACAACCGACGTCGGCTGCCGCGCCACCGCCGCCCACCGGTCATCCCCCTCAATCGGCGTCGGCCATCGCCGGCTACTTATTCCGACGACCACTAACCCATATCCGACGCAACGAGAGGTTTCGTCGATTCAAATACATGCAAATATATCGCGCAAACCGCTCGAAAATGCAATGAATACATGTTGGCAACAAGGATTCAGCAAGCACGGGGCAAAATGAGTTGGTCCGGCGTTGAAACGAAGGCTACTCTTCGGTTTTCTTTAAGGCATTTTGTCGAACACATGGTCTATACTAATGAAACGAGAAGGTTTTCCCTCGATCGAAACTCAAATCGATCTTAGGCTTCTACATGAGCATGCTAGCACGCACGTAAACATCAATGGAGGCTCGTGGGACCGAAGCTCGCTTGAACTGGTCACCGCGGGTTCCGATCCGACGCCTTACAAAAATGGAGCATACATGAGCAGAGAAGACTTACCCGGTTCAATGAGAAGAGCTGCAACGGACAGCAACTCACGAACGGACGACCGATGGCAGCCAAAACGCTCCTTCGACTTCACTCTCTCGAATATCTCTCGCTTCAATCTCCCTCTCGATTCTCTTTGTGTTCCTCTTTGTCGGTGTCCTCTCCCGCTTTATGCTTCTTCTTTTTTTTTGTGCTTTCCTGCAGGTCGTCGCGCGAAGACTTCGCCGCCACGCCGCCCGGTCAACCGTCGCTTCCCCGACCCGCGGATCGTGGCGAAAGCCCCGCCATGCCAATCCTCCGCCTCGCCTCCTCTTCATCTTCCCATTTCTTTCTTTCTTTCTTTCTTTCTTTCTTTTTTTGCGGAACTTGCGCGAAGACTACGGCCGAGCCAATTGCCGGCCGCTCCCGACCCGCGGATCATGCCGCACGCCCGCCACACCGATCCTCTCGCCATTCTCGCCGATGTGCCGCGCCCGCATTTCCAGCCGCATTCTGCAGTCGTGCAAAGACCGAAGGGAGGGGGGAAGACCGATGCGAGCCGGGCCGAAGGAGAAGAGAGGTCTGGCCTGCCGCGCAAAGGAAAAGAAAAGGAGAGGCGGGTCGGGCATTCCGACCCGACCCGACCATATTCTTTTTTTTTTTTAAATAATAATAATTTTTTAATTTAATTTTTTTTATGATTTTTATTTTGATTTTTTTGTAAAAATAGGTGTCAACAATCCTCTACAATAACACATATCACATTTTATGTAATCATGACATCATGTGGGTCAAGAATACGTCTCTAGGAATAACCTTCGTAAATGGATCAGCAACCATTCTATTGGTTGAAATGTATTGTACGATCACTTCTTTCTACGCTATAATATCTCTGATTAATGTCTGTCCTTCCATGATACTTGGGATCCTTGACATAGGCAATGGCTGCTTGACTATCACAATAAACTATCACCGGTCTTGGAACCTCGAAGGATGTGGCTAAATTTTCTAAGAAACGTTTTAGCCATACGCTCTTGCACCGCGGCGAACATGCAATAAATTCTGCCTCCATCGTAGATAAGGCCGTGCATGTCTGTTTCTTGCTATTCCAAGAAATTGTACCTCCATTGAGTAAGAACGCATATCCAGAAGTCGATTTACGCTCATCCAGGTCTCCACCCCAATCGGCATCTGAATAACCCAATAGGCGTAAATCATTCCCTTGGTAACAAAGTCGATAGTCCATGGTGCCCTTCAAGTACCTCAGGATCCTCTTCACTACTTTTCAGTGTGCTTGACCGGGATTTGATTGATATTGGCTCACCAATCCCACGGCATAACATATGTTGGGTCTAGTACACATCATAGCATACATCAAACTTCCGACCGCACTAGCGTAAGGAACAGCTTTCCATTACTTTAATTTCTTCGGAGTCTTAGGACACATCTTAGTACTTAGGCCTTCACCTTGCATGACAGGGGTATCAATGGGATTACAGTGCTGCATATTGAAACGTTCAAGAATCTTCATAATATAAAACTCTTGTGATAAAGTAAGGCATTTCCTTGATCGATCTCTTTCGATCTTAACTCCTATTATATAAGCAGCTTCTCCCATGTCATTCATTTCAAAATTGGAGGACAACCATTCTTTTATGGTGATAACCAAAATCTTGTCATTTCTAGCCAACAGAATATCGTCCATATAAAGTGATAAAATCACAAATTTATCTTCGGACCGCTTGACATATACACAGTGATCTTCTTTGATCATCGTGAAACCAAAAGTTGTTATGGCTCGATGAAAACGAAGATACCACTGTCTAGATGATTGCTTAAAGCCATATATTGAGCGACGAAGTTTACAAACTTTATCCTCTTGACCTTTAGCTATGAAACCTATTGGTTGTTTCATATAGATTTCATCATCTAGTTCTCCATTGAAAAATGCCGTCTTTACATTCATTTGATGTAATTCAAGGTCCAAATGTGCAACGATGGCTAGAATAAGGTATATTGAGGCAAACCTTACAATTGGTGAAAAGTTTTCCTCATAGTCTATACCCTCTTGTTGAGTATAACCTTTCGCTACAAGATGAGCCTTATACTTTTCAATGGATCCATCCGCCCTTCGCTTAATCTTAAAGACCTATTTGTTTCCAATGGCCTTTCGATTAGGTGGTAGATCAATCAAGTCCCAAACATGATTTACCCTCATTGACTCCATCTCATCTTCCAAAGCATTTCTCCATTGTTCCTTATCAGAGGATGAGAGAGCCTCTTGAACAGTCTTAGGCTCAGCATCGTCTTTTTGAGCAATCATAAATGCTTCCCCTTCAATCTTAAAACGACGACAAGGAATGCTTTTACGATTACTTTTACGCAACTGAATTTCTCTTGAATTCAATTCGTCAGGCGATGCTACACTCCCACTAGATCTTGTGTGTTGAGGTAAATTTTCATTTCCCTCTACAACATTAATGGGTGTGTTATCAGGATCTTCCCCCTCATATAATTGGAAATCCTTATCAATCTCACCTCTACTAGGAAAATCGTTTTCTAAGAATGTGACATCTCGTGACTCCATTTCAGTTACACTTCCATCAGCTTGTTCACCTATGAACACGTACCCTTTTGAGTGCTCAGAATATCTTATAAAGATACATTTCTTCCCTCTTAGGCCCAATTTGCCATATTTATGGGAAGAATAATAAACATAAACTGCACATCCCCATGGACGTAGACTACTTAAGTCTGGTTTCCTACCAGTCCATAATTCATAAGGGGTGAAAGTGACCGATTTTGAGGGCACTCAATTAAGTACATAGACAGCAGTCAATAATGCATATCCCTAATAGGAGATAGTTAAATTTGTTTGCGCTATCATAGACCTAGCCATTTCTATTAAGGTTCTATTCCTTCTCTCAGCTACCCCATTTTGTTGTGGAATACCAAGAATAGTTAATTGTTGTACAATTCCCTTTTCATTACAAAAAGCCTTGAATTGATCCGATAGATACTCACGTCCGCGATCCGTTCTCAATGCCTTTATTATTTTGTTCAACTGATTCTCTACCATCGTTATATATCGTCTAAAGCAGTCCAATGCTTCGACTAATGGGAGATCGAAAGACATAACTAAAACGTAAGACTAATGGGAGATCATAAAAACGTCATCTATAAAAGTGATGAAATATGAGGCTCCATGCCTCGCCCTCACATTCAAAGGTCCACAAATGTCAGAATGAATGAGTTGCAATGAAAATTCGGCTCTAGTTCCTTTATCGAATGGTTTTCTAATTGTTTTTCCCGCTAGATAATGTTCACATCCAGGTAAATTAACATTAGTGAGTGACCCTAAAAGGCTTTCTCTAGCTAATCTTTGCATTCTTTGCAACCCAATTTGACCTAATCTAGCATGCCAAGTATTTGCATCAATCTCAACATTACTAGAAGATGCAATTAAAGAAAAACAAATATCGACATTAATATTGCATTGATCATAGTCAATGTCTAACACCATAAAACCATTCGATACATGACCTGAACCATAATAAATTGTTCCGTACAAAATGTCAACACAATCACCATAAAAATTCAATACACCTAAGCTAAGAAGAACAACTACGGAGACCAAGTTTCGTCGAATATCCAGAGCATAGAGGACATCATATAGGAATAGGCTTCGACCACCACGTAAAATTAATTTACATGTGCCGATACCCTTCACTTCAACTCTTGAGTTATTCCCGACATATATCCATCTTCTTCCAGATTGTATCTGACGATACTCCACAAATGCTTCTCGGTTTCTAGCTACATGGTCTGTTGCTCCTGAGTCTACGATTCACATAGGATGTGATTCAGCAAGCATTACAGTACTAGAAACAAAAACATTACTTAAAGTAATGGAGTAATAGGGTACATCTTTCGGCTTAGTGCATTCACGAGCAAAGTGACCCATCTTGCCACAATTGTAGCACTTTATCTTGGCCTTGTCCTTCTTCCCACCACGCTTCTTGCATTGGAAGATCTTAGCCCTCTTAGATGCCTGATCAGTCTTCTTTCCTTTGTTGTTGAATTGAGAATTCCTTTTGTGCTTAAAGCCCGAAACTTTGCGCGAACTCGATTCAGCAACATAAGCATGGGTAGAGGATCTCGCGGCCTCTAGGCGCTCATCCTCTAGTTCCAAATGACGCGCAATATCATCAAAAGTGACAATATTCTCATTATGGTCATATTGATCTTCATATGCTCCCAATTGTCAAGAAGAGACCTTATAACAGCCTGAACTTGCTGTTCATCAGTAAGGGAGTGACCTGCCAACTTCAGCTCACGAATCATGTTTGACATCTCCCGAAGATGCTACCTCATCGTTACATTTGGGCGCTTTCGGTATGTGTCAAACTTAATGGTGAGTCTCCTCAGCTTAGTGGCAGATGTACTCCCAAACTTATCTTTTAAGGCAACCCACATAGCTTGAGCTAAGTCATAACTTTCAAACTCACACATGAGATCATTTTGCATACAGCTCAACAACGTGATGCGAGCAATGCCATTTTTCTTTTTCCAAGCCTGATAAGCTTCTAGATCTCTCCTGTGTTGAGCTGAAGTTCCATGCTCAGGTTCATCCATGGTATGATTGAGGGTTTTCAAAATCTCTTGCTCCTCAAGAATGTACTGAACCTTTCGGTGCCAAATATCATAATTGTCACCGTTCAACTTCTCACCCTTATTGAGGTCAGCCACAATGGTCTTGGATGCCAATGCCATTATCAATTGTTATAACACATTGACATAATAGACGCAGAATCAATACTAGCACATTTTTCAGAGTAACACACATATTTAATTTGCAGCAAAGACAAACTAAATTAATGATAATTCAACAAAAGACATAAAAGCAAAAGTTCACTATATTCCCAATCAACTTCTATGTACAATTATTCTATTATCATTAATTAGTTTAATTTGCACAAATTTTAAGTTCTAGGTGAGACCTCCTTCGAATTCTACCAACCTACGAACTCCCACTAGGAAAAATAACTACATGACCTCATGTAATTTCTACATTTTTCCATTAACACAAAAACATAGCATGATATGAACCAACATACAAACAACAATCATGCTTCAACTATTAATCAAAATCGCAATTCAACATGTAATGGATTTCCTACCATTGTTCAAATTTTCTAACAATTAGAAAATTGCAAGTATATTAGACTATATATATAATATCATCGAACCAAGCTCTACACAGCATATATGACATCATTTGCACACAAGCTAGCTACTGTATTTCCTAAAGCATAAGAAAATACAAGCCAAAAAAATGAATGAATAGTGCATTTAAACCTCCAAAATACGCGTACTTAGGGTTCCTTACACATTTTCATACATTTATAAAATTCAAAAATGAAAAATAATTATTCCACAGTGTAGAGGACAGCCATACGAACCAAACGCCACCGACCACGCTCCAATCGAACCTTGCACGCTCCCCCATGCGTCGCCTAAGTGTGCGGCCCGTGTGGCGCATGCACCAACGAGCCAAACGGCTCCTGGCCAGTCTGACCGGTCCGACCGTTGGCGACTGGTCCGGCCGTTGCTCGGGGTCGGGTCCGTCAACGGGTTGAGTCAGATCACCGGTCAGGTCGGGTGGCTAGTCGAGTCGGGTCGCCGGCCGGCCAACTACCGCTGGCGATGACGTCATCGATGACGTCATCCCAGCGGTTACCGACCGTTGGATGACGTCATCAAGCGTCGCGTTGGTTCACAGACCGGCGCGTGTTGCACATGCGCGGGCTTTCCCAACGCTTCGGGGCGTGACGCCCACGCTCAGCGGCTTCTAGCCGCGCGTGTGGGCGCATCCGGTGTCCTCCGGCGACGCTCAACCCATTGCCGGACTTGCCTCGACGAGTACTTACACCATGTATTTTTAAAAATTGATTTTGGCCAAAAAAATATTTCGAAAAATTGCCAAAACCGCACGGATGCACGCGACCCCGAACCCATTCTTTGCTTTAGTTCGATTTTGAGTTTTCAGATTATAATTCCGACCAATAACTTATCAATACATTGTAGAATACAATCTCTTGATTTCGATATGAAATGGTAAACGAGAAAATTCATTGAAAAACAAGACAGAAATCACGACCGAGCTCTGATACCAATGTTGGAATTCAAGTCGGCGGAAGACGACTTACCCGATTCCGATGCGTAAACAGCAATTAGCCCCGGAACGAACGTTGAATTGCGGACGAATCATGAGCGAAATTACTCCACGTTGGTCTGGATGCGATCACGAGGAAAGCACCCGATTTCCACGGCGTAAATGCAAACTGTTTTCGAAAAGATAGAAATGGAACGCCTTCTTCTACTTTGATGGAAAGGGAGAGAATATTTGGTGCGAATGATTTGCCAACCGTTCCGACGGTTGTGTTCAGGAGACTCCTATACGTATCTCTTCGTACCCTTTCAAGAGTTACATTTCCATCCAATGCGATCCAATCGCACCCCATCATAGACATACTAGCTAAAGTACAATAGGAACTTTTACATGCTTTAGATTGATGAGTATGAATGTTGCAATGATTTGTTGATGATTTGAATGATAATTGTGATTTTAAGCCTAATATGTAATTTTCGTAGGCCTGTACATAGGTTACTGTTTTGGCCAAAACGAGATTTGAAACAATCTCGTTTCAGCTCGAGTCCTCCTAGGATTAGATAATAGACATCCTGAGCTTCAAAACGATGGGTTGCACGCCCAAAATTAACATCGTTTGGCCCTCCAAAAACAACTCCGAAGATTAACGATTCTGTATTAGTTTAGGTTTTTTTCAGTTCTGATCCTATTCCCGCCTTTTGACTTTGTTATTTTTGTACCGACTTTCATGATCATTTTTTGATAAAATTTTCTTCATGAGTTTTGTTTCAAATCATCTCATGCATCTTTTATAATTTTTTCATGATTTTTGGATGTGTTCAACTAGGTCATATCTACTTAGATCTAGGCTTAGGTCAATCTGTTCCGTATCAATCTCTAATTTTGCTATTTTTGTGCTGATTTTTGTGTTGAGTTCTAGAATAACTTCCCTGCATGAAAGTTTTTTTACATGTGTTGTGCATGTTCTTTATTTTTTTCAAAATTTTTAGACATATTTAAGTAGATCAAAATTGCTTAGATCTGAACATAGGTCAGTCTATCCTACATTAGTCCGAGATTTGTTTTGATGAAATTGAGTCCATTAATACACTTATTTGGTCTCAAATCCTTCATGAAAGTTGAAATACATGATATATATATATATATATATATATATATATATTGATGCATGCTTTGCAAGGTTTTTACATTGGCAATGTAAATCAATTGTATGTATTAGAGTAAAAGGTACTGTAGCAACATGTGTTGGATATATAATTTGTCTGTTTTGTCATTTTTACCATGACTCAAATGATCTTAATTGAGTTTCGATCTTTTTACGAGAAATCTTCATCATCGTATGTTCTGTATGTGAGATTTTTGGTAGGATTTATGCATGTCTTGAATATGGCTGAAATCATGCTTGTTCTGTAAACTTAATGCTGAAATGAAACCTTGTCATATGTGCACATTTCCATGCTTGTTTGAGTTATTTAAAGATCAAATCTTACAATCATGCATTCTTGATGATTGAACCGCATGTTACAATGTTTGCATACATGTTTAGGTCATGTTCTTTAAGTATCATCTTGCACATTAAATTGTCTCACAAAAAATGTTCGTCACACTTAGAATGCCCAAGCATATTAGTAGGAATCATAAATCATCTCATACTGTCATTTAAATTATATGACATTTTGCATGCCAACTTAGGATTTGATGACTATCCAAACTTTCGATCGCATCCAATCCTAAGTCCCATGTGATTTCTTCATGCCATTTGGGCATTCTTTGACTGATTTTAAGGTTTTCTAATGAATGTTTATGTTATGTTTTCTTAATTACCATACGTACTTTTTTAAAGTTCTCGATCTTAAGATACCATATTAACCTAGTTTGGACTCGAGCTCTTCTAGGAAGACACGCTTAAAAGTTTATAATGCCGCTAATTCCATGCCAATTGCTCATCGTTTGGACCAATTTTCCATTTTTTTCCAAAGTCAGACTACAATCTGGATAAGGGATCAAATTCGGACCCATGTTCTAACCCCTGTTTGGACAAACCTTTGATATTTTTGTTCCATTTTTTCTTTTTAGAATAGAACTTGGCCTCTTAATAAAAATTGTTTGTCATCACGTTGGCTATGTTGTGTATAAATTTGATGATTTTTAGACATGTTTTGATAGGACAAATTCTCGTGATATTAGCTGAATATCTTGTTGTTTTGACAAATTTCTGATGTGGTTTTGCTTGTTTGATTTTTGTAAAATCATGTGTACGTTGTTTGAAGAAACTCTCTTCACAAAAATTGTTCATCATCATGTCATGCATGTTAGGGATTTTTTTTTTCATTGTCAAATTATCATTAGATATTGCCCAATTTTGTTGTCCTTACATGTTCGTTCTGAAATTTCCTGTTATAAATATGATTATGATTGTTTACTAATACCTTTTATGTTAGTTTGTGCATGAAATTAGGGCATGCCATCTTCATGAAAATTGTTCTAAATGCTTTTATCTTTGTTGTTAAACAACCGGCCTTTTCAAATTGCATCTTTTAGAAAATATTTTGGTACATGTGATGTTTCTCAAAAAGATTCCTAAAACGGTTATTCTCCAAAGCTCAATTTGGCTTAAGGAAAAATCATGGTTTGGACCATATTGAAAATGCATGTGACGCTTGTGAGTTCTAATACGAGCTCTGGGCTAGCCTTGGCAATTGAATGTATTCCATAGCCTAGATATTCCTTAATCCTAAATATTTTCAAACCTTTAAAAAAAAAATCCTGATTTGACATCGTGAAAGTCACTATTTAAATTGTATTCAAAATGCCTGCAATACTTGTGAGTTCATTTATGAGAGCCCCGGGCTAGCCTTGGCAATTGAATGACTTTCATAGCTGAGACGCCACTTTGTCTCAAAACTTTTCATGTATGATTTCGAAATATTTTTTGAAATATCACATGTACCCTTCATACATATAATCCCATCATGCTCTAGAAATTGCTTATGTTTGTGATTGACGCATGCCCTTGATAATAAGTGACCCACCGACGGTTCACTTTCTTGCTTAATTGGTTGAGAAACAAGGTTGAAAAGACCTGCATGCATGTTTACATTTTTGCAATGCATGTGATTTTAGATGAATGATAAGGTCAATATATGATAACGAGGGAAAATTCTAGGATCACATAGATCGCTTGATTAGGAGACTTATAAGTGTTATTGGCCATGCAAGAATACAATTAGTCAACAATTGATATAAGTCATAAAAAATGGATTGGGTAGGTGTCTTAGTGGAACCTTCGCATGAAAGACAAAAACCGACCCCGAGCCCCCAAAACTTGACTTTTGTATTGCATTTCTTTTAAATGATGGATCTCGACATGATGTCTTGTTTTGATTGTTTTGATGTGTATGTTTGTTTCTTTCCATTGTATACACCTAGTTATAAGTTTCTTATATTAGGTTTAGATTAGAACCCCGAAGATGGAGAAAGCGCGAAGACGGTGGAGGTCGATGTCCATTTTGACCATTATCATGTACTATTCATTTTCCCAACATATGTCTCGGGTTTCATTTGTTGTATAAAACCCGACGAGTTGCAGGTTTTCTCTCTTTCTCTCATCTTTTTCAATTGTGTTTCTTTTTTATATGTTTTAGGATTGCGTGATAGATTTATTGTTTTCCTTGATTGTTTACTTACTGTCTTGCAATTTTAATTTCATGGATTGCTTTCTTTTCTTGTTTTTCTAGAAATAGAATAAAATGAAAGTGACCAACCACGCATGATCGCTTAGTTTAGGACTAATGATCCCGAAAATGTAAAAAGAAATACATGGACATGTTAGGAAAACACAACATATTGTTTAGGTATCGAAATGGCGCCAATAGAAATATTAGCGTAACCCTAGTTCTCGAATCCAGATATTTGGTTACGTAAGAATCGAGAAAACACTCCCGACCCTAGATTGGGTTTTCTAGCCGATCCCCAAAAAGAGGCTAGTAGCGGCTCTCGTCTTATTTTTAGGTTGTCATAAACAACTAGATCGTATAAATAAACCCGTCATGCGGGGTATATGAGTTTCAATGAAACTCACTATGGTTTAGCATACTCAATATGAAAGTAACCCAAAGGATGAAGTGATGACATCCTTATGGGCAAGGCATATTGTCGAGAGAGCTACCGTGGTAAAGGTACCCTTAAATCTGATATCCACACCCGACCCCTTCTTCTAAAGTGTGCCGCTCGTGTGGGTATGAATTGCAACACTTCGTTGTCACGCAGGGTACGAGCTTGGAAAAACTCGCAATCTCATGGAGGGAACTCATGAGAGGCTTAATCCAAAAAGCGAGGTGATGATGTCTTTTGGAACGCGAGCCATGAGGGAACTCTCCTGATCAAGTACCCCTAAACCCAACATTTCCCTCTTTTCTCTCCTCGTGATGATGAGGGATTCGAGGGTGGCGAGATCAGGCCGCGACATTTTTTCAATTATTTTAATCCTTTGTTTGATGAATACCCTAAGTGGCTTGGATATAATGCCTATCTGATAATTGCTTGCCTTGGAAAATACCCCAAAAAATCAAATTGTGTATCGGGTAGGGGTTTCATAAATTAAGATTGATTTCCTTTATTAGATTATATGTCAAGGTATATAGAGGACTTCATGATAGCATTGTCTAGTTTGAATAGGATTGCGTGTTTAGATAATTTTAAAGTAGATTAGAATAGGATCTAAATAACATTTTCTTTCATAGATAGGGTCTTAGTTAATGTTTGCATACTTTAATAATCTCATTTAAAAAAAATAGTTTTCTAAGATAGGATAGGGTTTAAGTCAAATTAATCCCTAAAATAGATTAGAAAATTATTCATTTTTAGATAGTTTAATTAGGTTTTTTTATTACGAAATGTAATAAAAAATACAAAAAACAAATATTATGTGCATGTCAAATAGTCTACATGTTAGGTTCATTTAATTGGACATTTCTTATCAATAGAGTTAACTCATGTAGTTAAAGTGCATGTTATATAGGTAAGTTCTAATTCCAAGATAAGAGAAAAACCCAAAAAAATAAGTGTTTGCTCTGTGTGTTTAATTCTTTCAGTGCAATTTATTTGATTGTTGAGTATCCGTGTGATCATCATATTTGCATGATAGTGATTTAATTTAGAATAAATCCAAACTGCTTGCAAAGATATTTTTGAAATAAAATGAATGGTACCAAAAGGGTATTAGAAAAATCTAGTATAATCAAGTCCCCATACCTAAAGTCTATTGTTCGTAGGAGTAAAATAATTCTCCCATTATTTTACTTAGGTATCTAATCGACCTACCATAAACTGATTAGTAGCGATTCCTAGTTAATAATCTTTTGCATGCTAAAACTTGAATCTAAGTCGCGAATTGGTACAGGCTTGGGAGAGCCCGAGCTAAGTTTAAGACTTAGCAGTCCATTAACCAAACCCTAGGTGATGCTGGTCGCGACAAACATTACATCAGTTAAGAGATTCTCAATATATCTCTTGCTTATATCTCCCTTGATTTGATTCACAATCAAGGGAGACACAGAGAATCTCCTAATTGTTGTTGTTGCTGTTATTCCTCCCTCAAAATGAATTTATATGTTACGTGAACTTCTTGTTCATCCTTTTGTGGGTAGATATCAATTTGATAATTTAAAAAGTGTGACCAAATAAATGTTTTTACTTCAATTGCTACCCCGTTATTGGTAACTTCTTTGAGGGAATAATACAGAACAGTGAATCAAAATTGTCAAACTATAATTAGACCTGTCAAAATGAATCATACAACCATTTCTTAAGTTATGTTTAATGGGCTAAGTCATTATATGGGTTAGTTATGTTTGGTAAATGGATTATAAATGAGTTTTAAATGGCAAAGCTCAAAAATATATGGTTGTTAAATGGATTCGCAATTTATCCAAACCTAACCTATTTTTGTGACTCTCTATCCAACCGCTATGAGAAAATAATGGACTCATCAGATTGTTCAAAGTACATAAAACTCTTGGTGGGCTCGAAAGATGGGCCCACCAAGACTTTTCTTTATTATAAAATATCTTTCCTTAGTTGCGTTTGGCATTCTTATTTTCATGTAAGATTATAATCTTAATTCTTGTTGTTGCAATTCATGGTCAACATAAAACATCTTTTTCAATATCTTACATTTCATTTAATTAGATCTTCAAAACTTCACAGTTATTTCTTACTGTAATTTTATAAATTCACTACCAAGAACTAACTTTCTTATTTTTCGTTATGAATCAATATAAAATTTGAAAATTCCATGCAATGTTAAAAGCCAATTCTTTAGCATTATATAGTCAAAATAGCGATTTTATCCAAATAACATATACGTGAAGACCTTAAAGTGGGTTAACTAGGTGGATATGGATTTTCATTGGTTGGATTAAATATTGAAGTATTCTAGTAGATGGTCGGGTTGGGTATAGTTCATTAAATTTATAGTACATATAAATGGTCAAAATGGGAGAAATTGATCAATTTAGGTCGAACCATTTTCGACCTAACTCGACTCACCAATTTGATGGCTCTAGCTATGATATGTAATTTACATCATTTATTGACAGTTCAAATCTCTTGTTTCTATCTATTCTTTGTTTCTTTTATTGGTCAACAAGTGGATACGAGATATTATTCTTTATCACTTTATAGGAATATTCTTATTTCTTATTGACTATTTGTCCACACATTTTAATCTCTTGTTTCTATCTATTCTTTGTTTCTTTTATTGGTCAACAAGTGGATACGAGATATTATTCTTTATCACTTTATAGGAATATTCTTATTTCTTATTGACTATTTGTCCACACATTTTTAGGATTTTCTATCAAAAGCAGAAATTACATGTATATAGAGAGCACATAAACCCGACAATCATGCAACATTGGACAATTCATCACCCACCCTCATGTGCAAACCCCTTTATGAGTGACACATGAAATTTGACAAACTGGAAAATCTAGAGGCTCTAATATCTTGTGAGAAAAGAATTTAAATTAATAAGTGAAGAAAGACTGCATGTTTACAAAGAGCAAGATGATCAATTAGGATCAATCAACCATATATAAAAGGTATAGATGGAGAATTTCCTACATATAAGAGATATACGAAAAATAAAGGAAATATCTTAATTCCTGTGGATAACATGAAACCCATCTCCACACAGCTGCATATGCATTCACCAAATCGGTCCCACTCTCCCACTCCCTCACCTTGGTCACATTTTTAGTACATGTCTCCTCAAAAAGTAATGTGCTGATTAACCATAAAAAGCATGACGAATCGTCACGTTAAAAGCCCAATAGTATCTACTAAACCACCTCAGCAATTCCGGTCTCCTTTTTGTCATTCTTTTCGGCCACCCGATAACGGGTTTTTTTTTCTCGTAAAAATTTAAGTTATTAGAAGAAGGGAAAGAGGGGGGAGGAGGAAGGGGGACGGCAGATTGCTCATCACTCTCCATTGCATGTAAGCCGTTCCTTGGCGCGCGCAAAACATGATACAGACGAAATCAAATTAACGGAATAGACGGGGGAACAAAAAAATTGATAGAATACGGTGTGTCACAGCATTTGAACTCTTGTTTTCCGGATACTCTATACGAACAGTTTTTTCTTAAAATTTAAATTATTACGAAAGGAGCCAATAATACATCAACACCAAACGGTCCACACACATGTCGGGATGGATTGGATAGAGCTTGAAAATGGTCAATTCCATGGAACCTCGTGCTCTTCTTGTTAGGCCCATTCAAGATTTTCAGTTGAATTTCACGTGGGACAGAGCATAGAGACAAAGGAGCTGAGGAAGTCATGCTTCTGCAACGCGTGATCAACTTGGAAGACTTTGGGCCCATGAAAGAGCACTCCATCATTGACTGAAACACTGACAAGAAACAGGTCTTTTGCCTCGAGGAGAGGACACGTCGTGCGATCATGGGAAGATAATGTGTTTGCCCTGCCACTGAATACGGCCCGCTTCCTAATTATTCACTTATAATATAGTATTGAATTCATATAATAATCTTATAAAACAATGTCATTTCATTTAGCCTTTCTCTTGTCTTTTGCTTATGCAAATTCCCATATCCTAGGTCGGTCTTTTGTCAAGGAGAAAATGGAAAAAGATTGAAGATACCTCATTGAACCCTCACGAAATACATTAGATGTGCTGAGAAGGTAGTTCAACAATCAATCATAACAGCCACTACCAGCTACTTGGAGACTTATGGAACAGCTCACACGTTCCATGAGTCAGTTATTTAGGCCCTTGACCTATGTAGCTAAAGCTAACTTGGAGCAATGTGCACTTAGTTAATGAGATTTCAAACGGAAAACATCTAATTCCTAAATTGAAATTCCTCCCAAAACCCTAATCAATTCCTCAACTTTGATTGTAACGACTCACATCCTATTGTCCTTTTCTAAAATTTGTCTTTCCATAACAACATTAGGTACATAAATTTCTCGTCCACGAAATATGTTCGTAACAGTACAGATCAAGTAAAGCACGAGCAAAGCATTATGAGTCACGAATTAGGTGTTCTCACTTTGCTAATTCCTTTTACATGCCCGTCGGTTCATGTGCAACTTAAACCTCAAAAACATAAACGTTCTCGTCTTTGATGGCTCCCCGGGTCGGACGTTTGATGGTCCATAACGCACCTTATCACCGCAAGGTAAATAAAATGAGATAAGGTTGATTGTCTTCTCAGCCCTGTCCGGTTCCACTCAAAGCATCTTACGACTTTTGTACCATGACAGGGACCCGCCATTCTGGATTCCCGTTCAGGAGGGGCCCGCATTTATTGTTCTGGATTACTCACCCAAAGGAGGAAGGAAAATCATAGTTTAAGATTTCCTTCTTGTTTTGTGTAAAGACAGAGAATGATCAGATGATGTAGAGAGGCTAACTTTCAAGATTTCTTTCGTCATCCTTGCTCTATAAATAAACAGTCGCTCTCCTTCACAAGGCAAAGCTAAACTGCCTCTCTCTCTCCCTCTTGAGAGTGTTGAAGTGTTAGGATGAGAATTCGAGTGCCGTTGATGCTGTTGTTGTGGTCATTGTCGGGCCTCGTGGCGAGGTCGACAATGGCCGAAGAGACGGTGATCCCCGAGACAACGCGTTTCGACACCGGTGGGCTGAGCCGATCAGCCTTCCCGAAGGGCTTCGTCTGGGGGACGGCGACCTCGGCTTATCAAGTCGAAGGCATGGCCGACAAAGAAGGACGCGGGCCTAGCATCTGGGACGTCTTCGTCAAGATTCCAGGTACTTCTTCCGTCATTCGCATCCATCAATGCTTCTCAAATTCAAATCTTCTTTTATCAAGCGATGACGACGGTTGAAGTAATGTAGTTTCACCCCAAATGCCATTGAACCTTGAGGTAATAAATGAGATACTACACTCCACTGGGTAGCGGCCTAATGATACGGGCTATTCTTTTCCAGTGCGAGGTCACGAGTTCGAACCTGCGCACGGTAGCAGAGAACATGATGCACATCACAGTTTCCTGGGTTTCTCTTTTCGCTGTTGATGCTTGTCGTTGATAATGGTGTTAAAAGTGTCCTAATCATGTGATGTGTACAGGAATTGTGGCCGGTAATGCAACTGGGGAGGTCTCGGTGGACCAGTATCATCGGTACAAAGTGGGTGTTTTTTTCCTTGTCGCCATCTGTTTGTAAAGTTCTTATCGGTCCGTTACTAAAAGATCTCTCGATGCATTCATAGATGGGACAAAAAGATCCCTTTTCATAGATAGTGTGGTCTGTGAAAGAAAGACAGAAGGAATCTATTATTTACATTGGATCTCTTGAGGGCTAAAACAAAAGATTTTGGTTCAGACACACATGGTGTCCTAATATTTCTAAGCTTTGTTTAATTAATATCATATTTGACAATTTATTATAGTTCTTATGTATGGTCCATTCATATATTCGCTTTATGGTCCTGCTTCTTGACAATTTTCTGAGAGAAACGGTTTCTCAAATGTGATATCTTAATAATCAAAGCTCTTTCCTAGTGTAGTTCAACCTGCTTGATATTGTGCATAAAGAAACATGGACCCGCCATAATTATGTCTTGGTTCCACTTAGCGGTGTATCCAATATGTTTCCGGGCACTAATCAATCCTGTCGTGCTGTTACAGGAAGATGTGGATCTAATGGCGAAGCTGAATTTCGATGCCTACCGCTTCTCGATTTCATGGTCAAGGATTTTCCCTGGTAATAACAAAATCTTTTGTTCTCATTGCTTTGGAGCTGACCCTGCCAAACAAGTAGTTAATGTAACACTTGACTTTTGATATAATGCAGATGGAACCGGGAAGGTGAATTGGAAGGGAGTTGCTTACTACAACAGGTTGATCAACTACTTGCTTAGGAAAGGTAGATGGATAAATGAATCCGAAAAAGAGTTCCAAAACATGTCTCGATTTCACAATATCTTTTACTAAGACAATCGTGTTATGTTATGCAATATCTCTTTGCAGGCATCACACCCTATGCAAATCTGTATCATTATGATCTTCCAGAGGCTTTAGAGAAGAAGTACAAGGGACTGTTGAGTCCCAATGTAGTGTAAGTATCATCAGGTTTGCCTTATTTAACTTGATCAACAAATGATGTTTGGCTACATTGGAATTTGATTGGGGCTACAATGACCATGCAGGAAAGATTTTGCCGATTATGCAGATTTTTGCTTCAAGACATTTGGCGATAGAGTTAAGAACTGGATGACTTTCAATGAGCCGAGAGTGGTGGCTGCTCTTGGATACGATAACGGGTTCTTCGCCCCCGGGAGGTGCTCGAAAGCCTATGGGAACTGCACAGCAGGAAACTCAGGAACCGAGCCTTACAATGTGGCCCATCATTTGATCCTGTCTCATGCTGCAGCGGTTCAGAGATACCGAGAAAAGTATCAAGTATGAATGCGATTTTTTATATGTTCTTTCTGGTATGCAACTATTATTGCTCAAGGAGCAGCGTTCATCTGTTTCTATTTGAGCTCTACTTTGTCCATGAATGGTGAATGTGTGTACATTTTCAGGAGAAGCAAAAGGGAAGGATTGGTATTCTTTTGGATTTTGTTTGGTATGAGCCTCTTACTAGATCGAAGGCCGACAATTATGCAGCTCAAAGAGCAAGAGACTTTCACGTTGGATGGTAATAATGCTACTTACATCTTACAAGATCTAGCCGAAGTACTGCCAATCAATGTTGCTTAAACTTGATTACCAATTCGGTCTCTGCACATTTCAATTTGCATTGAGAACTTGAGCTTTACATGATTTTGGAAGCATTCCCAATCAAGGCGACCTGTGTAAGTCATAGATTGAAAACTTAAAGTCACATCGTCCTAATGTAGGTTTATTCATCCAATTGTGTATGGAGAGTACCCGAGGACGATGCAAGAAATTGTTGGGGACAGGCTGCCAAAATTCACCAAAGAAGAGGTTAAGATGGTGAAGGGCTCAATGGATTTTGTCGGCATTAACCAATACACAGCTTTCTACATATATGACCCACATCAGCCGAAAGCTAAAGTCCCAGGGTATCAGCAGGACTGGAATGCTGGATTTGCCTGTAAGATACTTCATTCTTTCATTATAGTCAGATAGAGTGTACACTATACTGTACTGTGCTTGATCATGTATTGAGAGAATATCTTCTTGAGATTTTTGCAGATGCAAAACTTGGAGTGCCTATTGGTCCAAGGGTAAGAAGTACATTCACTCAGTTTAGACTACAGTCCTGATCTTTGTTTTAATCATTAATCTATGTGAATTACATGTGACCGACGTCATGTTGAAATCGCTGCAGGCACATTCTTACTGGCTTTATAATGTACCCTGGGGATTGTACAAAGCTGTGATGTACATCAAGGAGCGTTATGGGAACCCGCCCGTGATTCTGTCCGAAAACGGTACATCAAGTCCTGAATCGTCTTCTACCAAGTAATTGAAATGTTTCTAACGATTCAGCTATTTATGTTACAACTTTAGGCATGGATGATCCGGGCAACGTCACGCTTTCTCAAGGACTGCATGATACCACGAGGATCAACTTCTACAAGGGCTACTTAACCCAACTGAAGAAGGCTTCTGATGATGGAGCCAATGTAGTGGGCTACTTCGCATGGTCTTTGCTCGACAACTTCGAGTGGAGGTTGGGATACACATCACGGTTCGGAATTGTCTATGTCGACTATACCAACCTGAAGAGATACCCGAAAATGTCGGCCTATTGGTTTAAGCAGCTGCTCACCAGGAAAAAGAACTGAGGTGACCCAAAGATGAAGTTTTGTCTTGGTTTAGAATTCAGAAAAGAATAATTGATGTCAGTCATGAAGTGCTTGTCATCATGAATGGTAAGGTTCTGCTGTTTTCTTCGTTCTCAGGTTCCATGTTTTGCCTTCTTTTGGTAAAAAGAGGGTGCTGACGAATTTGACCTTAAGGCGGGTCAATGTGATAAAAGAAATGGTGTAGCATGACAATGCTGTAATTTGCAAGGTTATGAGTCGAGAACGCTTGTAGAGTCACTCTAGTTACTCTGCTGATAAACATAAATTTGGAAAAGTAGGATCACTACAAATGTCCTATAGAATTCCTAACCCAGGAAAGACCAAATACAAAATTCGGTCGAAGGATCCTGCTATTGCACTGCACAAGAACAGTCGATTTCCTTATGCTATAGCTCAAGGAAATGCAGAGGCAAATCTTCTGTGTGGCTATCGTAAACAGCTCAAATTTGTTGCACGCATGCCAAATGCCATGTTCAGTTTTTTTTTTTTTTTTTTTGGTGAAAGGTAATAAATATATAGAGCAATGAGCAACTGTATAAAAGATCAAGGCATCAAAACTTACACTCAAGATGATAGAACGTTATGAGTGGAAGGATACCGGGATGTAAAAGCCACAAGCGGCAACCAAAAAACGGCAAACACAAAGGTACACGAAAAGCACGGCATGAAAAACCGGCCCCAAAAACCCTCAACTAGGGAAGAGAACAACCACAAAAGACAGCAAGCCACTGCTCACAAGACCTGAAACAAACACGCACCAGCTGAAAAGGAAGCAACTAAGGATCCCCAGAGAAGATGACCGGGTCAATGCCCCAGCTCCTCTGCAACCTTCTATTCCCGAAGTTATCTTGGACATTCCTAAAAGTGATCGCCTTATCTCTGACCACTTTAAAAAGATGGTTCTTCATAGCCAAAATAACAAGAGGCTGTTCTCTGAAAAGGATGTTCCTGTTTTTCCAAATAATATAATAAAGCGCTCCAAAGGAAAAACGAGATATGCACTTATAAAAATCCTTTCTCATCAGCAAGGTAGTGGGTCAGCAGAGATTTTCCTCCCATGACCTATTACGCCAAGGTAGATTGCATATGGCCGCTCAAAAAAAAGCAATCCTGGCTGTAACACGACAACCAAAAAACAAGTGGTCAAAAGAATCAGGCACCTCATTGCAGAAGGCACAAACACCACTATCTATCCTGCCATGAGACAATAATAGCGCATGTGTGGGAAGCCTACGCATGGCCATAAGCCACAGGTTTAGTTGATACTGCGATGCCATTGCATTGTTCCAGACAAATGTATGCCATTAGACCCGAGTCCTCTTCCGCCTAAAGGTCTCCCAAGCCGTAGCAACAGTGAACCTACCTGACGAACTCTCCCTCCAACAAAAGCAATCCAAGTTCTGAGTGAGGCTCGGGAAAAGGGTGAACCCACGACTCAAGCACCAACCTAAGAGGTTGGCCGGCATCAGAGAAAAGATCCGCCACTGTCGCCTACCTAGATAGTCTAGAACTATAGATGATTAAGTCCAAAAAGATTAAGTTCAGGGGACCCCTAGAGTGCCAGTTGTCAAACCAAAGAGAGGTAGAAAGGCCGTCCCCAATCCTCCAAAAGAAAGAATTTCAGACCTCACTTCTAAAAGATAAGATTTTCTTCTAAGCTCAAGAACAAAAAGTGGGTTTTTTAGCAACCCAAAAGTTCCTTGATTTTAAAAACGTGGAATGAATCCACCTGCATCATAAAGCCTCTTTGTCTGAAAACATGAGTGGAATGAAATGGCGTTGCATGACAATGCTGTAATTTGCAAGGTTACGAGTCGAGAATCGCTTGTAGAGTCACTCTAGTTACTATGCTGATAAACATAAATTTGGAAAAGTAGGAACACTACAAATGTCCTATAGAATTCTTAACCCAGGAAAGACCAAATACAAAATTCGTTTGAAGGATCGTGCTATTGCACTGCACAAGAACAGTCGATTTCCTTGAACATTATGCTATAGCTCAAGGAAATGCAGAGGCAAATCTTCTCTGTGGCTATCGTAAACAGCTCAAATTTGTTGCACGCATGCCAAATGCCATGTTCAGTTTTCATTCATGCTGTCTAGTAAAAGCTAATTGCGAGAGGCCTTGGAATCTTTAACATTGTGCTCACAGAAACATCTGCCTTCTCTAGATTCTCAAAATGGCAAAAAGTACCTGAAAACCATATCAGAAGAAAAGAGATGAACAGCCAACTCTTGATGTAAATGTGCACCAGTTCAAGAGTTGACTCTACTTTTCAACGCACAGGTTACCAAGTAATCAGGATAAGCAAATGACTTGCATTTACTTATCAGTCCATCACCAAGTTAACACTCACCGAGTGATGCCATTGGGCAGAGAACTTGTGGGATAGTTTCAAACTCATGAATGCTACTCGTGATTCTGATGATCCGCTTGGACATACTTACAGTTGAAAAGGAATCAAGAAGAGTATACTTTTAACATGATCAAAATTATGAAGTTAACTGAAAATCAGCAGCAATTTCATTCCTTTATCCAGACAATTCTGGCTTCTAGAGTAATTTTGATCTATCGGTAATGGCTCTGATCTATTCTGCTTAAGGATTCATGAGTATATAAGTGAGACAAAAAATTTACTTAAAAGCCTCATATCAAAATAGCTCAATTGGGGAAAAAAAGATTTTAATGTATCATACACGAGAAAAATAATTCAAAATAGTTGTCCTGTTTTCTGATCCCTTGCAGTTACTTCTTTTCACTTTCTTTGTCTGTCTATCTTGCTCATTCTCACTAGTGTTGAAGTTAGGAGTAGAAGTTACGCTCTCCTGAGACACTAATGCACTGCAGAAGATGCCTGAATTTCCCACCTCAGTCAATACAGAACAATGTCCAGTATCACCGTCTTTGAGATCATTGCTAATTTGATCCCATTTTCTTTTCATGTAATGGTTGTTTTCAGACATGTCTAATGAAACGTCATTGGAACTTGGACTTAGCCAATCCAATTCTTCGACGTCTATCAGAAGGGAAACTTCATCGCTGCTTTTCTTCACTGGACTCGAGTGAATTTTACCAACTTTTCTTATCTTGAAAGGATTGTTGTTGGGGATCTTTATAGACATGCTTTCAGAGACTACCACACTCCCCACAGCTCCCGAGGTTTCCGGCGGCGACATTAGTCTCGAAAGCACAGCTGCTTCATTGCTGAACTTCCTTTCCTGTAAATTGAGCTCCTCCTTCATTGCTGTACATGCCACAAACCAAGTATACGGTCATCAAAGGTGAAAGTTGCATCACAATTGTGAGCCAACAAGACAAGTTTGAGTGACAAACATGTGTTTCACGCATAATTTAAAAAACTAAAGATGCTCAATCCTATATGGTAAATAATTGATTGAATTAGGAAAGCAAATGAAAAACCATTTCAATAATATATAAACGGATGCACATTATGCAAGTACACCTGTAAAGTCTGCTTTCATATATTCATTTGAGATGTTGACGAAGAAGCAGTCTTTCTCTGCAGATAAAGCAGTGGCCTCATCTTGCCAAAGTTGACGTGAAGCTGGTATGATGTCGATAGGTACATGGCATCCAGAAGTTTGATGAGTATCAAATGCTTCCATGTTTGATGGGTCCACTCTTCCCTCTGCAATTGCAATAGCTATTGAGGGAGGGACGTCTCTATTTTATGACTGACTGTTAAGGAGTAAACTGTTTTTCTTTCCTTTTGTTTGTAAGTAAGAAAATTACATTTATTGGCACACTTTAACAGGGTCCATAGGTCTCACTGAACTTCCACCAAGTTTTTAAGTAGGCTGTTCTTATATTTGTATGAAACTGGAATGATCCAACAGCATATGCTAAAAGAGGATACGGTCCAAGGAAATCTAGCTCTCCATCTAGAGCCCGCAGGAGCTTTTCCGAAAGAGGTCTCATGTGTCTGAGTTTCTTCGTGAAGATGTCATATCTGTATTGAGAGCAAACTAAGTTAACTTATGTGCATTAAAAGGACTGTGATTAAATACAGATAAATGAAACTTAAGTTGGGAGCTTCGCCTACATTCGAGCATGCTGGAATACTGCTACTGCCTCATGGAAAAATTTGCTATAATATTCAGGCATCTGATTTCCCTTTTCAAGCTTCAGAACTGATAACGCCTGCAACAAAACCACCCATGTGGAGTTTAATCATAACCTTTTCTGGAAGTTTTAGCATTTTATCAGGGCTAGTAGTTGCAAATACATGCTTCAAAATTGATAATATTGCACTCTTATGCTTACAATCATGAAAAGGACAAGTTTTGCCTATTAGAACTACTTTTCATGTAATTTCAACAATATGGACATTGGGAATTATAAGTGAGCTATTTTGCCATTTGAGAAGCAAAGAGAGAACTTACACGGTCAATGTTTCGATACTTGGAAACCAGAGAGTGAGCTTTCTTTATCCCTATTCCAGGAACAGATGGAAGGAAATCGCAGCCAGCTAAGACACACATACCTGCAAAGGGACATGAAGCATTTCCTTTTTCAGATTGATCCTCTTTCTTGGGAATAAATCTCATCCACAGAGAAGCATTGAGACTTAAAACTCTTGCTCTTTTACACTTTCTGGAAATTAAGGACTTCATTGGTTTTCAGAGAAAGTTATAACAGGCGCAAAAATGCCCAACAAAAATGGAAACACAATCATGTCATTATGGTGCTAAATTTTAACTTCAAACTTGTGTCTTACTTCTAACGATATCAACACAATCTAATATCCAAAACTTGCCTGTAAATGGTAGTAACTCACCAGTAAATAGTGCCATGTCAAAAATTTTAAAGGAAGGTGTACTAGTTGTGGAATCAAAAACCTTCTGCAGCAACATTTCCTCACCGTTGCCGTATCTATCCATTTTAAATACAATCTGTTTGCAGGTGGTGCAGACGAAAGGAAAACAAGACCCATTGTCAAAAGATGAAGCCGTAACGAGAATGATGGATATTTTTTCACATTGTATGACTTTTCTGTAGAGTTTCTTACAGCTTGACAGCCATATGCTACCAGATCGCTGTCTTCTGTGATAACAGCTGCAACTCCACCTTTCTCTGCCTCAAGACTTGAGAGATATGCTAATTGTGCATCAGCCTCGTAAGGAGCTACTATGAATTCAATGTTTTCCGACTTCAATATCTAGAAACCCACCAATGAAGAGACTTGCAAGATTAGTACTAGAGGATTCAGATCACTCATCTCTATAAGGTCTCTCCCAGATTCTGAACTTCGACAGATGATTAAAATGCATCTATAGTGCAGCAATCATGTACCTGAATCAATTGATGTGCCATGGATGGGGTAATACTCACTCCTCTCTGCAAAAGATAAGAGTGTTTTTTTATGAGATCAAGCACCATCCAATGAGCAAAAGGTTAAATATTGACTGTGCAGGCAACAGACTGCTTTCCTGCCTTTTAGCTGGATAAAGCATAAAAAATTTTCAGAAGCCCCTTCAAATCTATATGAAAGTTTAAGCTAGTAGATGAAGTTACGGTTTAATACACAATACTTTAACACAAAGAACTTGCACCTTCTTAGACAAAATAATTGCATTTCACAGCATCGCATTCCATACAATGTTTGGCATTGGCCTTTCTGTGCCACTCACTTGCCAAAATGTACAATCCCCAAGTTATGGCGGTTTCTTGTATAACAAAAGCTTCATTCAGATTGCCTACTTTAAATGCACTCCAAGTGTCTTGGCCTTGAGAATTGTATATCGATGATTGACAGAAGCATGACGAAGCCAACTGTACTTCTGTTGGCCCATCAAATAGCTGAAACGCCCAAACGACCTACTCATTTCGAGCTATAGCACACACGACTAATTTGAGTGGGAAAGAGAGGAGAGGGCCAACTCACGAAGAACTGCACTAATTGCACTTGACGATTCATCATCACCAAATGCATTGTCGATAAAAGTAATCGCATGGACAGCTAAGCAAAACATTGGGTCAATTCCTGATAAACCACCCTGATCAAACCTAGCACCAGATCATCAATGAATGGATGGTCGGTCGGTACCTGGAAGAGCTCCGAGGCAGCCTTGACATCTCCCTCTTTAAGCTTCTGCAGGGCTAGGTCGCGATTAGCTTTCCTCCTCCTGAAGCACAACAGCCAACCCATCAACACATTTCACAATCTAAATGTCACGCAAAAATCATATCAATCGTCGCCGTCGAACCGGAAACTCATAACAAAATGTGGGTAATCAATGACCCGACCTCTGCCTCTCATCCTCAGTGGCAGCTTTACACGGGATGCTCCCCCCATCAAACACGACCACGGGGGTCACTTCGTAGTGACGAAGCAGATTGATCCGGTGCATGAAATATCTCAGGTACTGCAACTTCTTGGCCCCGTCCGTGTTGAGGCAGAGCTCCATGCTGCACGAGTAAGCTGGCAACAAAGTTTTGATCTTTCAATCGACCCACGAATCCAAAAACAAGAAAAACCAAATGGGTATCGGCAAAATGAAAAAACAAAAAACAAGACCGTACCTCCCTTGTGAAGCCATGAATAGGCATCGATACCCACCTGCCAAAAGAGACATGAATCATCAAGAACGATAGAAAAATGCGAAATTGAGGATGGAACTGGAATCGGGTTTCGGATGGTTTACGCGTTTGCCGGCGAATTTCTTGATGTGGACCGGCTCGATGTAAGGCTTCAAGAACCTGAGGAGGTCCTTGATCCCCATCGTTCTTCCTCCAGATTTCGTTCTTCTTCTTCTTCTTCTTCTTTTTACCCTCTTTTTCACGAGCTGGTTTTGATCCGTTGACTCTTGCCTTTTTTTTTTTTTTTTTTTTTTTTGGTTGGGGGGTGTTTTCCTAGGTTTCGTGTTTTAGCCGGGACGACGGCGGAGAAAATGGCGGGAATGATAACAAATGGTAACAGGGGCAAAAAAAAAGGGCTCGAGATTGAACAAACGCGGCTGTCACGATCCTCATCTAAACCGACCAATGGATAAGCGCCAGGTGTTGTGGGGCGAGGATGGGGAAGGAAGGCGGGAGCTCTTATTGGTCCGTGACGTAACCGGGAGATGAGTGAACGAACAGGAGGAAAAATGATTTTCGGGTACGGAAACCTCCCGACGCCGTTTTACCGCGGTTTGCGTTTAAATTTTTAGCGGTGGTTCGCGCCTTCTATTTCCGCCATTATTTCAGAGTTTTCTCTTTTACCCATTATCGTGAAAATATAGGCTGTGTTTAATATGCCAAGTAGGCATATGCAAAAAACCACCCATGAATCGACACGTGGCAATCAGGCCCACCTATAAAAATAATTGGATACCTTTCTTTCCACTCTGATGAGAGAATATTAGATGAATAGAATATTTTATATAGGCCACGTGAAAAATCATTTAGTAATGGACATGTGTCATACAATTCCATATGGAAAATATTCAAAATTTATTGCTCTCTCTCTCTATCAAAAACCCTAGCCCACCAAGTTCAAAATTTATTAAATGTAGCTGCAATTCAAAATTTATTAAATGACCCTCTCTCTCCTCTCGTCTCCCCATTAGAAATTGCTTCATCCCGTTACAAAGGAAAAAAAATCACTCTCATGTTGGTAAAAATCACATCTTTCACTCTTGTTTTTCCTTACTCTTCATGCCCTCCGCTCTGCTCTCTCTCCCCACCCTCTGCGAAGCACCTCTGCTCGTGAATCATGACATCAACACCGCTACCTCCGCTTCCGCCATCGATATTTCCCTCGCTCTTCGTGACCTTCGCTCTGCTCTCTCTCTCGTGAACCATAATGCCACCACCTCCGTCGGTTGCCTTCACCGTCATGTTTTTCCCTCACTCTTGCAACCTCCGCTCTGCCCTCTCTCTTTCCTCCACAACGGTTGAATTTTTTGGAGAAAGTGATTTGATGTCTTTGTTACATTCAATGGACTTAACCAATTTTTCCTGAGACGATTTGCTTGTTGTTGACATTGAAATCGTGCATTGCATTTATGAGTCTTTACTTTGGCAGATTTCGGCATGGCAGAGAAGGAGATGGAATACCGAGTGGAACATTTTAACAAATAGGACCTCTTATCTATAACTCCAATTGCTAATTTCATCAAAGTAATAATCTTTTCTTCATCCATATGGGGCAATTTATGGATCATTGATATGGAACCAGATTATTTGTGTATCTAGTGTCCTTTCTTATAGTTTATTTTATATATGCGCACATGTTTTTCATCTCGGGCTTAAAAAGTGTCTTCAATTCTTGTACCAATGCATTGTCACTAGTACTTTCCTTTATGGGGAAGATGAGTCAAGGATGAATGTGCTTGTAGTTTATGGACTATCAATAATAGGTTGTTTCTAACTTGCAGTTCTATGTCACTCGTGCTCATATCATATTGCTCATGATTCAGGTGGTGAGGTCAAGAGCGGAGCAAATTGACCTTTAAAAACAAAGTGTGTAACTGTGGTAAACGTGTTGTCTTGAGAATTTCAAAATCCAAGAAAAACAAACACATACTCCACTATAATTTGTGAGAACAAGATGTGTGACTTCTTTTTTTGGTGTTCGCCTGCAAGCGATGTGGCTTGTTCTTTCTTGAAGGGTTCGCCTGCAATGCTTGAAGATGATATGAGAAACATTAAGTATTTGCTTAAGCATTTAAAGGATGAACTCAAGAAGATTGATGAGAAGGTGCAAAAGACTGACGAGAAGATGTAGGAATTAAGTCATAATGTGCACCATTTAAGTGTCTTACAAATTAGGTGTATTTTTTTTTTTTTTTTTTTTTGTCTATCCTTGTTATATTAGGACTACTTTTCTAGAAAAAGTAAATGGTTCGAACTTGTACTTTTGCTAACTTGAATCAAACATTATGTTGTGTTGGCTCTAATAGACACAATCACATTGTTTAGGTTCGTATTCACCTTTTTCCATCTCAACCCTATTCTAATTGAATGGGTGGTGGAACAAAGGCCGTATATCTCACATGACATAGTTATCTTGATTTAGTGTATTTGCTATACTGGTTGTTTGGGCTCACGTACACAGGCGAAAATTTCATTGTGAAATCCGAAGCTCAACGTGCCACTTCGAAGAAAGGCATTGCCCTGATTGTGCCTGATACGTCTCCAAGTCGGTGATTAGTGTCCTTATTTACTTGCCAGCCAACGTGCTTTTAGTTTAGCCTGGTTTATCATTTTGCCTTTGGTGCGTCCATTTGTGTTGGACTTTCAATTGTTCTAGATTTTGGACTCGTTGGATGAACTTTAAGCTCGTGGACATATCGGCATGTGTGTTTGAGCTCATGGACATATTATGCGGCTTTGTAGTATAGAGAAATAAAGGAGTAAGATTAGGAACCAAGACATTGGACCTAGTGAAAATCAATCAACTTCTTTGTACTTGATGATCCAAATGCATTGGGTCCATGTGCATTGAATTCATGTAAGAATTGTTTTGAACCCCATGGCAAGTTCATAGTGGTAAGACCCGAGATGTCCAGCCTAATTTATATGAGCAAGTAAAGATACTTGCAAATCTAGCTGCTGAAAACAAAAGGAGAATTTTAAAATTCCTCACTAGTGGCTATAGTATTGTGCCTCAGCAATTCATAAAGTTGTACTCTATATTTCAAGCTTAAGCATATTAAGATTCACATTCAAGGGAGACTACAGTTTCCTTTAAGTAGATCAATGAATTGAATTGCAATACCAACGTTTTCACACCTAAATCAACAGCAAATATACCGAACCACAAAGGCAAAATAACCAGCATTTGCTTATTATTCAATGTAAGTTGGTAGGAAGAAGTTAATGTCCATGCCCCCATCCACGGCCTCACCCACGTCCCACAGCCCTCCCTGACATAGCAAGTAGCATAATTATTCATGACATAGCAGAACTGAAAAGGAAATGAGGATCAAGGCAGGTAAAGTTAAAAATGATTTCAACAAAGTAAAAATGAAGTTCACATACTTGCACTTGGCTTCTTGGGCTTGACCCTTAGTGTCTCTTCTACCAACAAGGTCTCTAATTCAAACCGTCATGAAGGATGTAGTCGCGAATGTTGTTACCCTTCACACTCAAGTGAGCAATAGTCACAGTATTTTACACTTCAGAGTTAGTTTCACGGTCTTCAGATACATGCTTATGCTAATTACAACACCTATAATGAGGCAAAAGAACCTTTCAAGTGTCATAACTTGGCACAAAGGGACACTTAAGTGCCATAACTTACGAAAGGTACACTTAAGTGCCACATTTAAAGAAAAACGGATCACTTAAGTGCCACTCCGGCCAAAACACCGATGTAGCATTTTTCCGGTGAAGTGAGTGCAAAACGACGCCGTTTTGCACGCCGACGTGGCCAAATAATGCAAAAACGGCGTCGTAAAAAAAAATAATATAAAAATTAATTAAATTTAGTTAAAATATTAAAAATAATAATTTTAAAATAAAAGGGGGGTGGCCGAGGGCTTAGCCCTCAACCGTCGCCGCCCCCCGCCGTCGCCGGAAGGGCTAGCGAAGGAGGGGGAGGAGAGGGTCGGCCGGGGTCGCCGGACCCTAGCCGGGGCCGGTGTCACCGGCCGACTAGCGGCGAGGGCTCGCGAGCCCTCGCCTAGATCCGACGAGGGACGGCGGCCCTCACTTAGCCGGGCCAAGGGCCGCCGACCCTCGCTGGATCTAGGCGAGGGCCGCGACCCCTTGCCACTCGCCACGATCCGGGCAAGGGTCGGCGGTCCTCGCCGGCCGGGCCAAGGGCCTCCGCCCACCGGGGGTCGCCCCGGCGGGCGGCGGCTCTTGACCCGGCCGGGTGAGGACCGCCGACCCTCGCCGAATCCGGGTGAGGGCCGCAACCCTCGCCCGATTCGGGGGCGAGGGCTCACGAGCCCTTGCCATCGGTCGACTAGGGGTCGTCGGCCCCGGCCGGGGCCCGGCGACTACAAACCCTCCCCTCCGTCGTCGCCCTTCCCCGACGACGGCGGGAGGCGGGCGGCGGTGGCCGAGAGCCGAGCCCTCAACCACCGCCACCCCCCCATTTTCTTTTTTTTTTTTTTTAATTTTTTAAATTTTTAAATTATTATTTTTTAATATTTTAACTAAATTTAATTTTAAATTTAATTTAATTAATTTTTATATTATTTTTTTACCACGTCAACTCAAAACGGCGTTGTTTTGCACTCGCTTCGCTGGAAAAATGCCACATATGCAATTTAACCGAATTTTGGTCGGATTGGCACTTAAGTGATTTATTTTGCTCCAATTTTGGCACTTAAGTGTACCTTTCGTAAGTTATGGCACTTAATTGTCCCTTTCTGCCAAGTTATGGCACTTTAAGGGTCTGTGTGCCCCTATAATGATCCAACACCATATTCTAATCATATCAATCATGCATCCCATAACTTTAAAAGCTGGTGCTTTTTATGAGTTATATCCACAAATAGGACGTTATCAGAGACAAATATTTCTACTTCTAGATAACCATAAGTACACAGAGTGTGTTTGGTTCAGCATTTTAAAGGCCCATTGGGAAAATGCAAAACATTTTAGCCTAAAGAATTTTAGAAAAATGCAAAGACCGTTTAGTAAACTATGTTTTGAAAAGCAACTTTGAGAGAAATACCATTTGGTAGAAAACACATTTGAAAAGCTCTTTAGGTGATTAATATTAATTTTTTAAATTCTTTTTTAAATTGAAAAAAAAATATATGAAACTTTTTAAATATAAATTTTGACAATAATACTAAAAAAATCGAATACATACATACATACATACATACATATATATATATGATATATATATATATGTATGTATGTATGTATGTATATATATATCTATTATATTTTAAAAAGACCAAACCCTTCATTGAAATTTTTAAATTTTTATTTGCTTAAAATTGAAAAAAAAAATTATGTATGCAACTTTTCAAATATAAATTTTCACACCAATGCTAAAAAAATCAAATACATATATATATATTTTTTTTTTAAAAAAAAAGACCAAATCCTTTGTTGATTTTTTTTTAAATTTTTATTTGTTATAAAATTGAAAGAAATAATGTATGCAAATTTTTAAATATAAATTTGAAAATAATGCTAAAAAATCAAATACATATATATAATTTTTTTTAAAAGACCAAACCCTTCATTAGAATTTTTAAATTTTTAATTGTTTAAAATTGAAAAAAATAATATATGAAAATTTTTAAATATAAATTTTGACAATAATATTAAAACAATCAAATACATATATACATATATATATTTTAAAAAAGACCAAATCCTTTGTTGAAATTTTTTATTTTTTATTTTTTAAAATTTGAAAAAATAATGTATGCGACTTTTTAAATATAAATTTGAAAATAATGCTAAGAAATCAAATACATATATAATTTTTTTTATATTTTAAAAAAAGACCAAACCCTTTCGTCGAAATTTTTAAATTTTTAGTTGTTTAAAATTGAAAAAAAAATAATGTATGCAGCTTTTTAAATATAAATTTTGACAATAATGCTAAAAAAATCAAATATATAAATAATTTTCTTTTATAAAGACCAAAATATATTTAATTTTTTTAGCATTTATATATATTTGATTTTTTTAGCATTATTTTGGCATTTAAAAAAATAATATTGAGGGAAAAATTAGAAATTTGAAGAATGAGTAAGAATAGTTTACGAAGAAAAAGTCGGTTTAAGCATTTGGGCTTTCAAATTTCTCACGCTGACTTTCACTTGAAAGTTATTTCAAAATGGTTGTCAAACAATCCAACATTTCTCCGAGGGGCTTTGGAGGCTGAAAGTCCATTGAGAATGCTGAACCAAACACACCCACAGAAGTTGCATCTTTCTTATGATAGATAGTGTTAACTACAATAAATTAAGACAATTAGGGGGTGTTTGTTTGTGTTCTTTTTTTCTGTTTATGAACAAAAATTCTGTTTTTTTGTTCACGGGAACAAAAAAAGAACAAACGCGTTTGTTTGCGTTTTTGTTCCAAATCTGTTTTTTTGTTCCCCTGAACAAGAAAAGAACGTAAAAAAAAAAAATTGTTTCTTGTTTCTAGAACAACTTTTGGGAACAAATTTTCTTTCTCCACTCTTTTTTCTTTTCTTCTTCTTCTTCTTCTTCTTCTTCTTCTTCTTCTTCTTTTTTCTTTTTTTTTCTTTTTTGGCCGGTCCTCCGGCCATCGCCATGGCCGGTGACCGGCCGTCGAGGGCCGGCGACCCGCGGCCGAGCGTCGCCGGTCCCTAGCGAGGCCGAGCTCGCCCAGCCACCGGCGAGCCGGGCCACCGCTGTGTCGACGTCGCCGGCGGTGGCCCGACGAGGCCGAGCCTCGCCGATGGCCGGGCGAGCTCGGCCACCGGATCCGGGTGAGCCCGAGCTCACCCGCCAAGGCGAGGCCGCCAGCCCTCGTCGGCCGCTCGCGCCGCCGCCATGGCCATGGCCAAGGCGGCGACCGGCCAAAAGAAGAGAAAAAGAAAAAAAAAGAAAGAAAAAAATGAAAAATAAAATAAAAATATTAAAAAATTAAAAGAAATAAAAAAAAAAAAAAAAAAAAAAGAACACAAATTTACCAAACATGTTTCTGTTCTTTTTTTATTCTAGGAACAAGTTTACCAAACATGTTCTTTTGTTCAAAAACTGTTCCCCGGAAAAGAAATAGTTTTTTTCTATTTCTGCTGTTCCCTAGAACAAAAAAAGAACATAAACACAAACAAACGCACCCTTAGTCTTAGCTACAAGAAATTGAATCAAAATATCATTTAATAATGGGTGAAAGGTTAAAACATAACAAAGCACCATTATTACAAAACTTCATCAACTTCTTCAATCTAGAGGAGTGGAAATAGCAGTACATCAAACAAACGCTAGAACTTCAGTATACTTAAGTGATCTAAACCATACCACTTAGCATAACTCCTCCTTATAAAAGAAAAATATGAAACAAAGACTTTACTTGCAAAGGTATTTAAGCATGTGCAACCAAAATAACAATCCATTTTATTTGGACATGTGCATCCTTACTTGTAGGATTCCCACAAAAATATGGACATTTTTTCGTATACTCGCAATTATAGCCATGTTTATCGTGCTTCTAAAAGCTCCATGGCTTCATGAAGACATACTGCCATTCTAAAAAATACACATATTATATGAGGGTTCCTCTCGACTATTGATGTTGCGATCATGCATTGTCTATGCTTTTAGAATGGGCTCCAGATTCATTCATCCCAGGATGCCGAAAAGAGTTTGATGAACCTTGTACAAGGAAATAACAAATATATTTATATTTTACTAAATAATATGCTTAGATAAATATATTTTAAGTACTCATTTATCAGTAAAAGATAAGTTGTACTTAACTCAAAATGGTTCCATGAGATCTATTGTGATACTCCAACATCTATTAAAAAAAATCATTAACAATAAATATTACAATAATGACAAAAAGTTGAAATAACACTAGGATCTAAAATTCTACTCATTTCATAATAAGTACATGACCAGTGAATGGGGAAAATCCATTTATTATCCTTAACGGCATGATATATGATCATCAATTAAGCTCTTCTTATATACCAAACTATTTAATACCTAACTAGGAAATTGGCAAAATGTATTCATAATTCCCGATAGCATTGATGTATGGTAGTTGTTGCATCTATTAAAAAAAAATTCTACTCATTTCATAATAAGTACATGACCAAGGAATGGGGAAAATTGACTAAATTAGTAAAAATGTAATAATTCCCAATAGCATTGATGTATGGAGGACTAAAAAAAAATTGAGAAAATGACATACTTGATCATGAAAATTTAAATTTACTGTAAGATCACTAATGTTACTAGGACAATAAGTACTTCGAAAGTGATTGAATTACTCAAATAATCTGAAAAATAATTTCATTATGTTTGGCTTGAATAGCCAACTCCACATTAGAAAGTAATAAATATGTAACTTATCATCATGTAACATAAGAGAAAAATTTAACCAATTATATTAACTTACATAATATGTCACTCATCTTGATTTTTTACTTTGCATTGGGGGTGTTTCTTTCTTACATTTTTTTTTTTCCTTTTTTTAACTTGAGTTTTGAAGCCTTCCATAACTTGTTCATTTTGCTTATCTTTAAAGGTGGTCCAATGTCGAGATATCACGCAAAGAAGCATCATCATCATTATTATCATTAGAATCATTAGTCACAACCATACTTGATTTGTATAATGAAATTTCACCCTTCATTTTATCCATATTCTTCCTTAATATTCTCATAGTATCTACATATTTGGCACCAAAACTCATCAATTCAAAAGATTTTTGCAGTAACGTGAAAAATCAATTAAATTTAGATGGATCAAGTGACATTTGATAAGATTCATTATTCACGATCCTTCTTTGGCACCCTTAGTCTATCTTTTCAAAATAAAGAAAAACGGAATGCTCAAACCATCGATAGGTTCCCATTCAACATGTGCAATGCATGGCAACATAAAAATCATTTTGATTCAAATAATTTGCATTCATAAGAAATTGATAAGTCTACGAGGTTAAAAATGATAATATGTTCACGTTGAATCCTCATATACTTGAGAGTAAATAAATAAACAAATCCATAGAATTTGGTACTTAAAATATGTTCAAAGAGACTTTTCAAAAATTATTCATTAAACCTTTAAAAAATGGTATGGGTATATACTAAAGCAGTACACATCAAGATCTCATTATGAGAAACTTGCAATTTGGGCTTTCCATGAGAATTATAATCATCTCGGTTTTCAATTTCTTTTATGTGCTTCGATTACTCTTCATAGTAGTGAACAAATTTTACAAAGGTTGGTGTCTTTATTGACATATGCTGGAAAACATTATTGGTTCTCTCACTTTTTTGACTTGATATTATACCACATGAAAAAAAAAAGAAAATATCACAAACAAAAGCTGAACTCCATTTATGTCTAAAGCTGTATAATCTTTTCAGCCAATTATTATCCTCGGTACCTCACTCCTCTTCCATTACCCTCCAAGTATATTCAAATTCGTCCTCCAATTTACATCTATACATAGAGATATGCAATGAGAATTGCCTAAACCGAGAGCCGTCTAAATTGGAAATCACATGGACGAATTGAATCAGCCAGTTTGGTCCAGTTCTCGAGGGTTCCGATCCGATTCCCGATTCCTAAAAGTGGAACCGAGGTCTGGGCAGTCTGGTTCCTAGTTTTAAGGGAGGAACTGGACCGAATCGAACCGATTACTTTTTTTTTTTTTATAATTTCTTAAAAGTAAACCTAACCTAACCTAAGCCAAGCCAGAAGTAAGCTCATTGCCTAAAATTATCAAAGAAAAGTAGCAATATTGTCCTTAAAAGTCATCCTTCAGTCACTTCACCTATCAACTATTCTCTTATTTGATTTTACCCCTCATCATCTAAAGATTTGAATCATTCCCTTCCCTACCCCCGAAATCTCTCCTCCCCTCTATTTGTGCACCATTGTTGCAGACCATAACAATGGTGAACTATGAGAGCAGCCACCACCACTAGTAAGCGAAGGAGACGGCTGTGAACACGATAATCTAGTTCCATTTCAATAAAACCCTTAAGAAGAAACGCGCCATCAACAAGCAAAAGAATGAGCTTCACCGCCTCTTCCTCCTTTTCTTCATGTTCCTCGCCTTCCTCTTCAAGCCTTCTCCCAACCGTCATCCCGACTCCAGTGTCACCTCCCTGGGCCTCGATCTCCTTATCCCACTTGTCTTTCATGTCTCTGTCGCCCATACCCTCTACACCATCAATGGCTTCAATGACAGTGTCACAAGATCGATTCCATAGGACCGCCTAAAAACTGGACCAGTTGATATGGTCTAGTCTAATTTTAGGCACCTTAGGTCCAGTCTCCGGTACCTCCGATCTGATTCCCATTTTCTATATGGAACCGGACCCAATCGAGAACCGATCATCCCTATCCATACATTAAGTACTAAGAAATATTTATCATTAAAACTTTGCTTATAGTAAAGATATGGAATATTTTGATTGACATTTTTCCCAATGTGCCAAGTGTATAAATAGTATTGTGTATTCGAAAGCACCCTTCTAATGCATTTTTTCCATGACTTGGTCTTGATTAGTAAACATGGTTTTTAAAGCCTTATTTCCCATAAACTCCAAAAATATATCAAATAACTAATTAAATGATTTTGTAATCTTGTCCAACAAAAATGTACAAACGAATAAAGTATTCTTCCAATGGTGATTAACCCCAACAAAAGGTGCACAGATCATATTATATTTGTTGGTTCGATACGTGGTATCAAACATTAGCATATCACCAAAACAGTCGTAATGAAAGTTGGACAAGTTATTTCTCCAAAATAAATGTGTTAATCTACCATCTTAATCTACTTGTACATAGTAAGAAATTATTGGGTTTTACATTTGCATACAATGAAAATGATCCAAACGATTTTAACAATCTCCCCCACTTAAATCTTTATTCCTTTACGTCTACAAAAAATTTTGACAAATTCGCGCAGCATGAAACCCAAGTTTTTCTTTTTCTTACTTCGGTTGCTAAGAACTTATATGTCGTAGTCCTTTCAATGTATACTTTAATTATGTCAACTAAAACACCCTTACAAGTATCAGATATCATTCTTCCACATCTAATTAAATGCTTTTGATTTTCTGATATAAGTGTAACATCCTGAATTTTCCTACCCTATAAGTATAAACGGATTATTATAGGCTTGGATTATCTAAAGCAAGCTAGATGACAAGCCCGATGGGCCATGAGAATAGTATGGGCTTAAGAAGTTAACGGGTTGCACGAAGATTTCAAGCATGGGCTCGATGGGTCATGAGCTACAAACTTAGGCTTGGCTTAGAACGGGCTAAGAGTCAGGTTTGTTGAAGTTGTGAATTAAGTCTAGTGAGCTTTGAAATGACGTGGGATGAGCCCAGTGTGCTAGAGACAGGTATTTAAGCCTGAGCACTTTAATTTTTCAATTAAGATTATAGGTTAACCTTATGAGAGATTTAATTATGATTTTATTAAAATTTATAAGTGATTGTAATTTTGTTATTGAGCACTAGCTTTAGTATTTTCCTCATGATTATTCTTTGTTTGTGATTATAGATTAGCGCCAAGACGTTAGCGCGTTAATTCGATTTCGTGCAAACTCATAGACTTGCATAGTTACAAGAAGACCGAATATTTTGTGGATTTGAAAAGAGACTAAGTTAAAGACGTTAGAAACTAATAGACTAATTAACGACACGGATTAGAACTTGATCTTAACCATTCTCGAGCGCCAAGTGTCGACCATGAAGAAGAATGTATGCATGAAGCCACAACCTTCATCTCTTTCCTCTCGGTTTCTCTCAACCCAAAACCTTCAGAGGAGACATCATAATTTCTTCCAAAAAATATCTCTTCTTGGGATCTAAAAAAAATCTACATACTTAGGCTTCCTCAAAATCCACGCTATTTCTTCTCCCCAAAACTGACCCAAATTCTCTCCCTATTTCCTCCCTCTTTTCTCTCTTTCGCTGCTTGCACAGAAGCAAGCTCAACGACCTCAACTTCCTTTTCTTTTCTTGCACACGTTTGAGGGTAGAATTTCGAAGAGCAGCGAGCCATCAGCAAAGCCAAACCATAAGTAAGCAAATGATGAGGTCCTAAACTAGAAGTTATCTGCTATTTGTCGAGGAAACGTGTGGAGCATGCTGGATAATGGGTAATCGAGCCTTGATGCTTATGTTTTGGGCTGGAATAGGCTAGATGAGTGCTCGAATGGAGTCTTTGACCTTTGCTTGCGATGGTTGGGGCTCGAATGAGCGAAGAACCGTGCATGTGGGAGCTGTGTTGGTCGGAATGGTAAAGTGGATGACTACTGAGTGATGAATGAGTGTTGCATGCTCGTTTTGAGTGGTCAAGAGGCGAATGTTAGGTTCGGTGGAATTGTAGGTTGCTTGTGTAGTCTATGAGCTATTGAGATCATTTTTGGGTTATGTGATGTGGGGTCCAGGTTTAAAAATGGGCCATAGACCAACTAAACAACCTTATGTATCCGTTTATGGAGGCAAGGGTACTGGATGTTCTATTCGGGAGAAACAGCAATGGTAGTCACCGGTTTATACGTTACTTTTGGGTTTAGACATGTTATCGAAGGAAAGAACTAATTTTCTTAAGAGCACACCAACGATTTTTAAGCTTCGACGTGCTAGTTATTAGAGTTTTCTTGCAGGAATTAACAGGTGTAAACAACCTTTTTCCTTAGAACATCAAACTGACTTATAGAAACCAACAGAACCTTAGGTTGTTCTATGAATTTTCTGTATTGTTCTAGATAAAGTTGGACCTTCAACCCTTCATAAAAGTTGTACGACACATTTTTAGGTACAACATATCAAAATTTGAGAACAAATGATTAAGGTTCAAATAGCAAAATGAATTTTCTTTAGAAGGTGCATCAACTGAAAGTTGCTACAAAATTTAGGTGTCTATATAGCAAAATACTGCTCTTCATATAGCAAAAAATAGGATTAGGTTTTTTCACAAAAAATGTTGGTTTACATCTCTTCTATAACATATTAAAATTTCATAACGTTTCGACGAGATTTGATGCACTTTCTACTTCTATGATTAAAAATGCTCATGTCAGCTCATATTCTATCTTGATTCAAGACTAAGCAATAGATATTGTGCCCCTTGTACTTGATTTTCATGGAATATAGCGAGTCCAATGGTCTTGTAATAGCATTAGTTTGTGCAAGAGCGTGTTCTTCCATAATTCGAAGTGTGGTTATTATATTGTTACTAATTGTGGTATACGTGTGCAATGAGTGCGACCTAAATGAAATGTTGCGTGAGCCTTGAGTGCTGCTTGAAGTGATCGTATACTTTTGAGGTTATATGCATGCTGTGATATGATATAATAAAATTCAGAGATGTGATGTGTGGAATGTGTGAATTAAATAAGTAAGAGATTTCCATCGGTACTGAGATTTCGGTGATGCCCCAAGAAGTGGGATGCTCATGTTGTGTGATCTTAGATGTCTCGATTGAGTGAGATACCGAAATGCCTCGAAGTTGAGATGCCCTTGTGTGTGATTAGGGATGCCTCGGTTGTGGGATACCGAGATGCCTAGTGAAATGCCCCATGCTATGTGATCTTGGAATGCCTTAGTTGTGTGATATTGAGATGCCCAAGAGTGAGATGCCCATGATTGCAATATGGTGGAAGTTGAAATGTGGGATTCTGAAAGTGACTTGATCAGGCTGGCTTGAGTTCCGATGGGTAAACTGATCGAGAATGAACTGTGTGTATAATATAAATTTCACTTTGTGTTTGAGTTCGCTTGTTGTTGTTGCATCTCATCTTAGCTCTGGTCAGAAATATGAGGCATACATGCATATTTAGTGTGTTTGATAGAAAAAGATCATTCTAGTGACATCTTAGTATTCATTTAGTTAAACTCGGATGATTCAATCTTAGTAAGTATAAACTATTTAGTTATGTTCTCTTCTTTTTTTGGCGACTGTGGATTGTTTAGTTTAGGATCTTATTATTTCTTTACTAAGCATTGCTTATTCCTTTCTATTTTTCCAATTGTTGGTATGGATGTACCACCGATCGCTCATTATGGGGTGATAGCATACATTGATGTTTCTTTTCGTGACGTATATGACCTTGATATCGAGCTGACTTATACGAGCTACGAGGCTACGCTTTGGATGGACGATGGCGGGATAGACTAGATCCTAATTGGGTTCATTGCATGGTTCATAAATCATGAAGGGGAGTTGTTTGGCCCCTTCAATTCGACGCTGGAGGACCTAGATTTGGTGCAGGAGGTGTTTCGACGCTAGTTTGTGATGTAGTCGGAGGAGACATCTTTAGTTTTTTTATGGACGTGGGCTAGTATAGGGGGTAGTGAAGTTAGGATCCCCTCTCGTTCTTTCCCTAGTTGAGAACTTACATTTTTGTTCATGAACTTGTTAATATATGTTGTACATAGGTGAATGACTTATAAGTAATCCATGTCAACGTATGTAAACCCAAATGAATTCTGCAGAAAAGCTAACGAAGCCCTTCATGATCTTTATATATGTTCTTAATTAGATTGTCTAATGCTAATTGACGGGATCATTATAGGATGATTATATGTTAGAAAAGTTTCAGATCATATAATATCCATATTATACATGCTAATCAATTAGATCAGAATACTACAATGCGATAAATGAATCAAACAAGTCATATTATGACAATATTTTGTATAGTTTCCGCTTGCGCTTATAATGTGACGCTACGGGGATGTCACAACAAGTGCATGATTATACTCGAAAGCATACTCTATAACTTCATAGATATCATTATCAACCCAACTTCAAACCTCTCATATTTTTTGGTTGATCAGATGAGCCGACAAAATGCCCCTCACAATTACATGAAAAAGTTCGTTTAAGTTATTTCTTACAAAAAAAAAAGTTTTGTTAAGTTATTTCTCATTTTCTATTTTTAACCGTATTATCCTTTCTCACTTCAAATTCTTTGCCGATTACATAGGCCACATAGTTATAATATGTTTCAAGTTCATTAGAAAAATACCATCCCTATGGCAAACTCAAAATCATTTTCCATATCATGCATTATATGTGCAAGATGGGAAGCTTCATGCTGCAACCAAATGAACAACAAATAATTAATGTAATGCTTTTACAAGAAAAATAGCATCACGTCCATTACTAAAGAAAACAAATTATGTTTCACATAGCATGAGTGAAGAAGTACCTCTTATTCAGCCATTCGATAACTTTACACGTGCAAATTAACTGAGATGATGACTTTAAAACAAAAATAATTCTTTGAAATTCCCTCCTAATGAAATACAAAACAAACATTTTTAGAATATAACTCTAGCTTATGCTTAAACCTTGAACACAAATACTATATCAACAAATTTCAATATCCGTGATCAAAGATTTTTCTTAGACGCTCACTTATGCAATTCTTCATCAATCTTTAAAGCATGACAAAAAAAATTATATTTATTTGAAAGCATCATATTGTAGTCTCATTCAGCAATACTCTACATGATCAGACTGCTCAGCAAAGAAAAGTATCACAAAATCTTCCTAACAAATTATGATAAATAAAAGAGCTAAGCTAAGAAGAAGCCAGGCACAAGCATTGCCTCAAACGCTCCATTCTTTGTTCTCACTCTGAAAAGAAGTCCCAATGATTAGATATTAAGGTTGTCCCATATATTAATTACTTTATGTTAAAAAAAATCCCCTAAGACCGATGGGAATAAACAAGAGAAAAATTCAAAATACCTATATCTATAAATTGGCTTTTAGATAAGAGGTTTTATGAAAATTCATTCCACCAGGTTTTTAAATCTTTAAAAAGTTCCCCCGCCGAACATTTTCAATGCCACTAACATCAAGGATGCTTGAGTCAAAACCATGTCCCATGCCACTCTTGACCTCACCACTAGAATTGTGAGCAATCTAATATGAGTAAGAGTGATACGGAACTACAAGTTAGAAACAGCCTATTATTGATGGTCCATAAACTACAAAAGCACATTCATCCTTGACTCATCTTCCCCATAAAGGAAGTAACTGGTGACAATGCATTGGTACAATAATTTAAGACATACTCTTTAAGCCCAAGATGAAAAACATGTGTGCATATATAACATAAACTATAAGAAAGGACATTGGATACACCAATAATGTAGTTTCATATCAATAATCCATAAACCGCTTCAGATGGACAAAGAAAAGATTATTGCTTTGGTGAAATTAGTAATTAGAGTTATAAATAAGAGGACATACTTTTTAAAATGTTTTACCTAGTATTCTGTCTCCTTCTCTACCATACCAAAAATATATCAGAGTAAAGACTCATAAGTGCAATACATGATTTCAATGACGACAAGTAAATCGTCTCGAGAAAAATTACTTAAGTCCATTGAATATAACAAAGACATTAAATCACTTTCCCTAAAAAATTCAACCATCGTGGAGAGGAGAGAGAGAGAGAGAGAGAGAAGTGGAGGTAGCAAGAGTGAGGGCAAAACGTGACGGCAAGGCTCGAGGAGGCGATGATGGAGGTAATCGGTGGAGGCAATGGTGTCGTGGTTCATTAGTAGAGAGCTCTGAAAGAGACAGAGAGCATAGCAAAGGTCGTGAAGAGCGAGGGAAATACGCAACAGCGAGGCTTAGGGAGGCACTAGTGAAGGTAGAGACAGCGGCAACAGCGTCATGGTTCACACGCAGAGAGTTGCTTCATGGAGGAGAGAGAGAGAGAGAGAGAGAGAGAGAGAGAGCAAAGCAAAGGACGGGAAGAGTGAGGAAAAACAAGAGTGAAAGGTGCAAATTTTTTTTCCTAAGTAACGGAATGGAGGGATTTCTAATGGGGAGAGAGAGGAGAGGAGAGACGCCTTGCGGAGAAGAGAAAGGGTTTGCCGTAGTTGTAGTAAATAAATTTCAAACGTAGCAGGTCAGGGTTTTCGACAGAGAGGGATGGAGGAGAGTAGTAAATTTTGAATATTTTCCACGTGGGGCCCAAACAACATGTGTCCATTGCTAAATGGCTTTTCATATGGCCTACATGGAGTATTCCACTCACCTAGTATTTTCTCCTCTCTCATGTGCTTTGTTGTATATCTTGAAGAAAATACTCTCATCTCTCCATCTTTGCAACCCCATGCCTAATTGTCTCACCATCTCTCACTCTAAAACCTTCACTCATGTTCTAACACGCCTTCGACTCATGTCCTTCAAGTCCAACTCTGCCATCTCCGCCTGCGCCCTATCCATGCTTCACCTCCCTAACTACCACGCCTTCCCCTTCCTCCTCCGACCTCAACAAAGGAAAGGAATCACTGTTGAATCTAGTGATTAATTCAAGAGCTACTGCAGTTGATCTACAAGCTGAAGATGAGCTCAACCCCAGTGGTGCGCCAAAATCGATCGGCAATCACGCGTCATCGTCGAGGACAATGAATTCTACATTGTGTTCGACAAGTCTAGCATGCTGACCATGATTCTAGAGTCCCTGGAGGTTGAATACCTCCAGAAGTTGTCACCGGGGATGGAGGAGACAATTGTAGTGGCATGATTCGTCAAACTATAAAGAGTAGAGCTAGTTGTGAATCGGACATAAGCGAATGTTTCAAAGAGAGAGGAAGGTTGGGTGTAGCATTGCAAGATGGAGAGCAAAGCCCATGAAAGAGAAAGAAAGAGTGAAGGTTTTAGAGAGAGGGAGGGAAGTTGAGCGTGGCGGTTGCAAAGATGAAGAGTAGAGCGCATGAGAGAAACAAAATTTTTCTACCAAATGAGCCCAATTGCCATATGTCAATTCCTGAGTGGTATGTTACTATTAAACACATCCGATATTTTCTCACCCATTATCAGGATGGGCAAATTCTTAATATACAATAAATTACACATATAATAAAATACTCATTATCGGGTGCTTGATTCCATAAAATGGTAGATCCCAGACTTGAAATTTGGAATTTACCTTTTCAAGACCGGTTTTCACTTTTTGAAATCGAGAGCCACCCTGTTGGCCGTGGAATTGGTCTAGAACTAAACTAGTCAACTGATTCTAGAGGAATCGGCCAAAGCTTTTGTTTTTTCTTTTTTTGTTTATTTTTATCATATATACAATATGCACATGCATAACATGAAACAATTATCAAACTTATCCAATTTCAACAAATATTTTGTATCTTAAGAAAATAGTAAAAGAGCTTACTTAAGATCAGGAGTAAACCAATTTAAAACTAGTTTGGTTCAAAATCCTATCCTGAAACTGACCTTACAAGTTTCAAAGCTTGTACAGGGTGTAGGATGGGGAACTGAACCGGCCAGTCCCCGATTTCAAGAATTGGGAATTGTACCGATCCAGTTAAGAACCAGCCCGATTGCTCATCACTAATATTTTGACCCGCTGGCCCTATTCTATTTATCCTAATGTAAATAAAACACTGAAATAGGATTTCATTTTAGGCGGACAGAGAAACCCTACCCATCTTCCGGCCTCTTCCCGTGATTGGGCCCAACCCATACGCAACAATGTTGGGCCGAATGCGATTGGGCCCAAACCACGATCAGGAGAAGGGCCCATCTCTCGGCCTCCTTTCTTGAGTCGGTTCCGAAACCCTCCTCCTCCTCTTCGTCTTCTTCGTCAGCGACCACCACCGTCGCACCGATCTCCGTTCACGTTCAAAATCAAAAAGCCTGAATTCCAAACCCTCGCCCGCTCCCAACTCCTTTCCCCGCATCGATCGGCGCCTCCGCGCGACGGCGGCGGCGGCGGCGGCGCTCCGTGTTCCTCCCGTAAGCACCGCCGCTTCCGCCTAGGAATGTCTCACGGCCTCGGCCGCGGCCGCGGCGGCGACGACGACGACGACGACGACGAGGTGTCGAGCGGCAGCGAGGACGGCGGCGCTTCGTTCGACGAGGACATGGAGGCTCTGAGGCGCGCCTGCATGCTCACCGGCGCCGACGTCGTCCCGGCGGGCGGCCTCGACTTTGCGGCGCCGGATCCCGACAGCGACGAAGACGACGACGACGACGATGATCTCCAGCTGGTGAGGAGGTTGCAGGAGCGGTTCTCCGCGGACTTGGCGAATCCCCTGACGCTGAAGCCCCTGGCGTCGCTCCATCCGCCGCGGCCGACGGCTGCCGCGGCGGCGGCGGCGGCGACGTCCGACGAGGACGAGGACGACTTCGAGACGCTCCGCGCGATTCAGAACCGGTTCTGCGCTTATGATCACAGTAGGTGCCCCCGTCGTCGTGCGATGAATATTTGTGCATGCTTTGATATTTGAATGAATAACGTCCTTTCAAGATGACGAATTGGTACGAACTGTCGAGATTATCTTCCGTAAAACCTATGCGCTTGGCGATTCCAGGAACTTATCAGCGCAAAAAAAGCTCTCAAAAGAAGCAATGTCGTACGTTGCTTTACACATGACGAATATCAGCAATTTTAAATGAACTTCGTAAATTAACGTAGTTGCGACTCTTCGACATTATTATATGATTTGGCAATCGGAATATGTTTCTTTGCTCTCCCTACTGAAAGGGTCAACTAGAATTGCATATTCTGTAAAACCTTAAGAGTTTTGTTGTTTTTGCATTCTGTAGTTGTTTTCTTTTTCCCTGCGTTTCCTGGGTTAAGAGTAGCTTTAAATCCTGTTTCACTGTTTTTGATGGTTTCAAGTTCATTCTGATGAATGATTTGAGTCAGTGGATTACTCTTTTTTTCATTGAGCTAGTAGCATCTGGAGAGCAATCTTTCACTACCCAGATATCACCTTCTAGCTCACCGATAGTGAATGTTCTGATCAATTTGTATTGTTGGGAAGAAAGTGCTGAGCTGTATGGGAAATACAAGAGCGGAACTCTTTGCCTTGTTTTGTTGGGAATTGAGAACATGACTAGCAATTCTAGTGTTTGTAAAGTGAAGAGAATTCAAACTAATCTGCTGTTCTCTGCTGTTACGCTGACTTTTCCAGTTATGTTAAGATGCAAGTAAGTACATGGAATGGACTGTCCTCATTAGATTGCGGAACATCCTGAATATCCGAACAACGAGGTTTCTCTGGCTGTTGCAGACAGGGTACTGACCTGATTCCTCTAGCTGAGCTTCAAGTCTCTAATAAAGTCAAAAGGTCTACAATTTAGTTTAGATAGTGTGGACCTTAGATCTTTCTCATCTCTATAATCATGCTTTAGGAAGATTTTTTTATGCTTGTGCTCCTTTCCTCACAGTTAAAACTATGAAACTGAACTTGAAGTACAATGATTCTCCTAATCTCATACTTTTAGAAGGTCTATTAAGTTGCTTGCTGTAGTTAGGTAATGAGCTCAATGAGTTCTTTGTTGAGTAGGCCACTTTGATTAGAAAAGGTATTGGCCACACAACTTACAACTGTTGGCCAAGGGAAGTAAAAGTACGATGGGCATGCTTATTTGCCTTTTGCTTTACGATCATATTGTGGAGATAATAAGCTCTCTTTTTTATACAAAGACTCCTGATCACCCTTTACTAGGAGAATGTGGGCTTGAATTCCTTAGAAAGTGGAAGAGTTGCTAGGAAATGGAGATATCTAGATTGTTGGTATATGTGTTTGTGCACATGCACATTTGCTTATACATTGTTGGTTTTATTCATCATCAAACCCTCTTAGAATTTCTGATCAGATCAAAAACTTCTTCTGTTTCGCATTTTTTTCTGTGTTTTTGTTGCTTATATCCATTTGATATGCAGGTAACACGGAGAACAGCAAGAATGGCTTATCTAGCACTCGTAGCATGTCCAATGCTATGAATGTAAATATTTTTGGCGGTTGTAAAGTCTTTCCAGATGATGAGGATGCTCATGACAGCAATCAGACATTGAATAAAGATGACTGCCAGCCTTCTGCTATTATTGAGTGGCACCAGCCAGCTCAGAAGCAGCAAGGGCTGGCCAAATATTCTTCCTTTCCAAAATCTGGCCAGATATTTATTGACGCCCTTAAGAAGAACAGGTCTTGTCAGAAACTTATTAGAAGTAAGTTAATTCAGATTGAAGCAAGAATCGAGGAGATCAAAAAGCTGAAGGAACGTGTCAAAATCCTTAAAGATTTTCAGATTTCTTGCAGACAAAGAACTGGGAAGGCATTATCCCAGAAGAAGGACCCCCGTGTTCAACTTATATCAGCACGGAAGACTATTAAAGATTCAAAGGTATTGAGTGTCATAATCTTGCTTTTTGACTGATGAAGTGTTGTGAACTTGTGCGTAAATAGGATGTTCCTAATTATTGATCTCCAGCATTTGTCAACCTTAAGTAATGCAGATGTAGTACTTTCAGTTTAGGTAGCTGGTGATACTGGTGGCATCGATGTCCTTAATTGTTTTGATATTTGTAGCTTTCTGCTCATTTCACTACACACTGATTCTGCAGGTCAACGATAGAAAGGTTTCTGCCATGCATTATGGGCCAGCTGAGAATTCCCATGTCTCTAGTTATAGAATGGCGCTGACAAGATTTCCCCTTTCGCTTCAGCGAAGCAAATGGTCAGAGGTGGAGAAGGAAAATCTTGGAAAAGGAATAAAACAACAATTTCAAGAAACATTGCTTCAAATTAGCCTGGAACGATTCAGGTAAGATTGTCATAAATTGCTGAGATGCTTATGTTTATGCCTTGAGTTATATGGCTGCACTTGTTTTTTAATTTTTTCACAGCCGTTTGTTTTCATTTGATGTTATAGATGAGTTCATTTTGTCATCAGCTGAACTATTTTGTTTATGGAAAGACCCTACACTTGGTTCCATTTTTGGATAGGTCTTTACATACATCTTTACCTAATGCATGGAATATTTGTTGTTAGAGTTCATTTATATTGTGTCCAACAGTTATGCAATCAATGGAAACGTTCTAATCTCCCCAAAAGAAAAATTATATAATTTTTTTGGCAGTATCTTTCTTTTGAACTATGGGAATAATGTTAGAATTACATAGGCTGAATCTTGATGGCCGACGATACTATTAAGATCTTATGTTGTAGCGTTGACTTGTAGAGTTCTCTAACTGTAGATAGGATTGAGTACTATCTGGAAGTCCCATGAAGGACTTCTTTGGGTTTTTCTTCTCTCAGGTACATCTACCAATAACACTGCTTGTGTGATAGAATTCATTCAGAAAAAGGATGTTGGCAATATGGTAGGTGAAAGGCAACCAATGGTTCAAACTGAGCTATTTCACCCAAATTTGTATCAGGGAAGGAAATGCCCAAAAGGAAAATCATGCCTCAGGTGGTGTGGACAACGCCACAAGATGACATGTGGAAAAAAATCTTTTTGATGGTGGATGAAATTTTAAATGGCTTCCATATTTAGATATTAGTAATAAAGCTACCCTCGAACTGAAGAGATCTATGTTAGGTGCATGTGGAAATACATTCTCCAACCTGTCAAAAAAAGTATGGTCTTTTTTCCATCATAGATATAACTACTTCTTCTCCACTGTTATAACTTCTCTTATTTTTTCAGAGTCTTTTTGAAGTTAATAGTTTTTTTTTTTCTTTTTCTTTTTCTGATTCCATTTGCTGACAGTGCTTCAGATGGAGACCAATATTGCTTCGAAGATATACTTTCATCAATTAGAGATCTTGATATCACACCTGAAAGTATCAGAGAATTTTTGCCAAAGGTTAATTGGGATCAGTTGGCCTCCCTATACATTCCGGGTAGATCTGGTGCTGAATGTGAGGCCAGGTAAGCAATTCATACCATTAAAACTTTTTGTCATGCAGTTTTATTTCAATTTCTAGTGTTGTTATTTTTTATTTGTCTATTTGTTAGTCAGTAATACTCTGAATTCAGTAAAAGGTAGTTGGCAGGTTTTGTTGAATTCAGCCTTTGAAAAAAATTTGGATCTGAGCCTGATTGAGATTGGGATTTGAAAGGAGTGTCCATATGCATGGTAATGAAGTCAGGAAGACATTACACTAGAGCATCAAGTTAAAAACCTTTTAAACATCACACCTGAATTTCTTTTTGCTTTTATTTGGCCAACTCACACCTGGATTTTATAGGCATTACTTTTAGGAACACAATTGCTTCAGAAAAGTTTTTTTCAATTAATTATTTTATCATTAAGGAAGAATTACTACTATATAGACCACTCTGAAATTCTACACGAGTAGAAATAGGAAATGTAGATAACTTCTCTATCTAGAAAAGGAACTTATGAAAAAGTTTTAATTGGCAAGTGATGCTAATAGATGGGAGACAAAATAATCTTTGCAAGAGCACAATTTTTAGCTTTACAAAAATTTAAACAGATGTTATGCCAATGCTGTTAGGGTTTGACTTAAGAATTATTGCAAGAATCCATCTTTACCAAACTTGGCCAATGTAACTTAAACTTGTTTTGTCTTGATGACTCTGTTCGATCTCTATTGGTGATACAGCTGATGATAGGGTACATGTGGAAAACCTAGGAAACCAATCTGAATAACTCCTGCCATATGGGAGCAAAAAAAAAAAAAAAAAAAAAAAAAAAAAAAAAAAAAAAAAAAAAAAACGATGCCCTGCTATAGAATAAAGTATACTGAGCTGGTCCTTTTCTGCGCTAGGTCCTTGAAATGATGTGGAGTTTGATTTATCTAATTCCATTTGAATTCCTTTGCTAATTGTCTGCTGAGAACCTGTTCTGCGCCATATGGCTAGCCATGTAGATCCACAATGATTAAATCAGTGTATAACACCTGTTAGAGCTATATAACTTCAGAAACTGTTTGCCATTTAGCACTTGTATTTTGGTCTTGGATTATTGATCTGTTTTGATGTCTTTTTGAGGGAATATGAATAGGGAAGAGAGGATAGGCTCATTTCATTCAAAAAAAAAAAAAACCAGCATATCGTAATCTTTTAGAGATGTGAAGCAATTTGAGAATCATGATGACTGTTGATTAGTGACTTTTATGTGGGACACTATAATGTTCTTTCCCTTGAGCCATGATGACTGTTGATAATTGGACTGTTTCTTATGCTCATTTGTTCATATGAACTGCAGATGGTTGAATTGGGAAGACCCCTTGATCAATCACGGCGAATGGACAGTTGAAGAAGATAAACGTCTTTTGTTTTCCATCCAAGAAAGAGGGATAAATAATTGGTTTGAGGTAGCAGTATCTTTAGGGACAAAAAGAACGCCATTTCAATGCTTGGCCCGCTATCAAAGGAGCTTAAATCCTTGCATACTGAAAAGTGAGTGGACTCCTGATGAGGATGCTCAGCTTCGTGCTGCAGTGGAGATTTTGGGTGAGGGTGATTGGCAAGCTGTAGCTTCGGCTTTGGAAGGACGAACTGGAACTCAATGCTCCAATCGGTCAGTATCTCATCTGCCTGATTTCTGAATTAATTTCTGGTAAAGAATTTTCTGTAGCATAAAAGAATGGGTTGCATATCGAGGATATAAATAACTCTCTAAATAATTGTCAAATTTTCCTTACTGTCTTAGCCACTTGGGTTGACCCTTGTCACTTTTATTTAATATTGGATTCTTAAATGAAGAGAGGAAAATATGACTAAGCCGCAGTGAAACTTAGGTGATAAAGAAGGATTGTTTCAAAACTAAAACCTGACATTCAGCTGAAATGATGGAAAAAAGGTGTTCTCACTCATGGTTATGAACATGAGGGGGGTGTTAATCCAAAAAAGACTCCCATTCAGAAACTGTCTTATGATTGAGAGTTTTAGGTTTGTTTACCAGTTGTCTACAGCATCACCACATTGTATGAATTTTCTCTACTTAAAGCCTTGAAGCATATCACACGCCTTCCTTTCATTTGAGAGCAATAGAGGCTGTTGGGTGGTTAGACCTGGCAATAGTCCTAGATCATTACGTATGAGACCTCAAACTCATGTGGAATTGCTGTTGCTGGTATGTTGTCGCTTGCAGTTTATAGATATTGCTGTAGCGACTTTCTCTGGGCCGATACATTGATGCATCTTCTCAACACCTTTGGACTATAGAATATCTCTCATTTACATGTGCTGCTTTTATGGTCTGAAACGTTGCACTCTTTTCCAACAACTAACCCAAAGAACCAACTTCTCTGTTTTATCTTCACTTAGCACGTTTCATTAGCATTAAATGTCAGTGCCAGCAGTTATGTCACTCTATGTCCATCATGATTAACAGGCTAGGAAATTGACTGGAAAAGTATCAACTATGTCAAGGAGATGATGCAAATTTTAATTATCAAGCTCATTGAACTTGCTTGAATAGATTTAGCTTGCTTTCAGCATTTGTAAGTGTATTATATTGGTTGTTTATATATGAATATGAAACTTGCAGATGGAAGAAAACTCTTCATCCTGCTAGGCAAAGGGTTGGTAGGTGGACAGCAGATGAAGATAAACGTTTGAGAGTAGCTGTGAAGCTCTTTGGCCCTAAAAATTGGATGAAGATAGCTGATTTTGTACCAGGTCGAACTCAAGTACAGTGCAGAGAGAGGTTTGTACAGATTTGACCTAATGTCACTTTTAGATAACTTCGATATGACAGCATTTAAAAGTCTCTTTTTCTGACTGCAGATGGGTCAACTCTTTAGATCCGTCACTGAATTGGAATCCATGGACACCAGAAGAGGATACCATGTTGGAGGCAGCAATAACAGAACATGGATATTGCTGGTCTAAAATCGCTGCATGTTTGGCTCCTCGAACTGATAATCAGTGCAGAAGGTATTCATACTTATAGTTCTATGGATAATTATGTGGTTTTTCTGCAATTTATGCATATATCAGCTAAAGTTGACTTCCCTCTTGCCTTTGATGCTCCTTTCCATGAGTAGGAGATGGAAAGTCGTGTTTCCAAATGAAGTGCCTTTACTACGGGAAGCTAGGAAAGTACAAAAAGCAGCTCTGGTAAGAAACTTTGTTGATCGAGAGTCGGAGCGCCCTGCGCTTGGTCCTGGTGATTTCCTCCCATTACCAATGACAAGTTGTGTATCTGACCCAGATTCTCTAAATCCCTCAATGAAACAGAAGACAGGTTTGAGGTAATCAGATGAAGATTTTCTAAGTCGGCCCTCATTGCATCCCACAAACACTACAAGAAAAAATCTTTTTAATTTTTGAATAGTTTTTGTAGGTCTCATTCTCTTGAAAATAGAAACCAAATCCCTTTTCGAAGTCAGTATTCTTAATTTTAGTTTGTTATTTTCTCCCCCCTGCAGTGATTTAGAGAAGGTGGGCTCCAGGAGGAAAAGAAAAGCAAATCGATCAAATGCTGTGCAAGTGTCAAGAAGTAGTTACAATGAGGTTGATTATGATGAATTGGCTGAGCATGGCTCCTCAAGAGTGATGAAACCATTCTCAGGAAAGAGTAGGCATCGAAAGCAAGCTAAATATCATATATCGCAGCCCGTTTCAACAACATCAGTGCCGAATGGTGAAATCAGCGAAGTGAATGGTCTTTCTTGCATAGGAGAACAGGGGAAAATCTCTTCTCGGTAAATTTTGATTTTTTTCTCATTTCCTCAAAACAGATATTACACTTAACCACCTTATATCTATGCTAGTAATACATGTTAGCACCTCAGTGCACATTTGTCCACCTAACATCACAGACATACTTCTTTATTTAACTTTTGGTTCATGTATCCTCTCCCTGCAGTGTTCAGAAGAAGGTGGATCCCAAGAAACCCCAAATTAACTCTCGTCTTGTTGTGAAAAAGGCCAGTTGCAAAAATGATGAGACACTGGCAAAACATGGTTCACTTTTAAGAAACAAGAAGGTCACAAAACTGCAGTCAAATGAGGGTAGACCAAATGGACATGCAGTAGATCATTCATCATGTCAGCTGGATCCGACGTCGCTAATCATGGCTAACGATGAAAATTGTCAAGTGCAAGGGATGTCCGATTCTAGCCGAAAAACGAAAACTGTTACTTGGTAATTATGGATCTTTGTTCATTTACAGCACAGTTTATGGAGAAAAAAATTATACAAAATAGAGATGGCAAAAATTTCTGGAGTACCTTTTTTTCTTTAGTGGTATCTGTAGTTTTTCTCTCTTAGCTGTTGATTGACTCATCCTTCCTTCTTGCAGTGACCAGGAAGTAGGGAACAAGAGACCAAGAGTTGACAGTCAACTTGATTTAGAGCAAGCCGTGGAAATAATTAGTTGCAATGAGGAAGAAAGAGTGACTAGAGATAATACTGTTTCAAAGAAGAGAAAGTTATCAAATGCATGTGTAAACCATAATGAACGCTCAAAAGATCAGCAATCATCTCAGCCAGATCCATCACCATCGCTGACGATAAAGGGCAAAAACATGGAAGCGTTTAAGTAGGGACTAGTTCTCTGTACATATTTTCATTGGTAACTTCATTATGCATCTTAGTCTAATTTGTGGATTTGGTAATTATTGGTTCCTATAGTGCTCAGAAGAAGTTGGGACCCGAGAAGACAAGGAACGATGGCCATTCTCATGGGAGCAAAGATGAAGTAGTGGAAGATGTCTCTGCGGAATTGATTGCTTCAAAGGAACATGGAAATTATAAGACGTATAAAAGAAGAAAGAGAAATGTCGCTCCTCCTGACACATGCTACTCTAATTCCGAATGCATTCCTGCTTTGCCAGAGAAACTCAACAGGTCACAACCAGTATCAATCTATTGTGAGAAAGATGGGCCTGAACAGCTAATGACTGGGAATGAGCCTGTTTCCCAGCAAGTTCCAGATACAGATAACTGCGACGTCACACTTGCTAGCTTGCTTATCAAGAAACAGAAGAAGAAAGCTGTTCTTACATCGAGTGAAGGAAATGGCATGCCATCTGATGTAGACCAAATGCCCCCTAATGCTGTATGTAGGGGCAAGGAACCTAATCTGCTAGGTCCCTCCAACAGAAATGCTCCATCCAGGGGACCCACCAGAGAAAAGACGAGGAATGATCTGGCCTTCGACCGTGAGGATGGTGACATCACTTTGGCGTGCTTTTTGCACAATAAGTCTATGAAGAAGAGACCTTGAGTTTACAAGCTGGTGTAGGAGCTCGCACTTGTCGTCTGATGCGATTAAGCATTCTCGGTTTGCTTCAGAATGAGCAGATGGATCTGAAGCCTCTGGTATGCTGTATTATAATGATATCAGAGCCAACAAAACGCTTTCTAACTTTTGATGTGCGCGTTCCAGATGGCACTAGGCGCAAGTATGTGCCTACGAGATTCTCAATGGATCTTAAATTTCTCTTGGTCTCCTATTTTCTGTAAGAGTGCGACGGTGCAGTGATTGAGTGAGAGGATGAGGTTATGCTGTAAACCATTCTTGGCATTGGGGATCTTATTGAATCTCCACATGCAAGAATCAGCAATTTTGTGCGATAGCCTCTCGGTTTTTGGTTGGGGCAACCCCTGCTAATTGTACATATAATACATGTTTCTAGAGAAATATATACAGGCGGCACTTTTTGTTTCGTGAACAGCGTGGTTAAGTTTATGACAAAGCCGCGCTAGCAGCGTTTCTTTTTTATTTGCTTTACGTTTGATTTAATTCTTATTTCTGAGCGGTCCATGGACAATGCGAACGAACAATTGCCGAATTGAAACGTCTAATGCAGTTGATGATGAGAACCTGTGAAGCGTGAGGGAGCTTTCCTCTGACACGCACTGGTAGTGATTTTTACGGGCGGGGTGAATTGTGATTCGAAAAGGAATTTGACTGCTCATTTGCTTCATCTTTAAAGCAGCAAGACATACTTGCAACCCGACATGCTTTTAGCCTAAGCTCTAGGCATCTCCTCTTCCCCTCTCTTCCGCTCTTCTCCTCCCCTCTGCCTCGCTCTTGCTCTCCCGTCGCCACTCAACACATGTACTCTTTACCTGCTTATAATTATTTAATAAAAAGCGTTCATAGCACAAGACTTTACTACTCAAGCTGCGTTGTTCCGACTTAGGATAATAAGCTCATAGCACAAGACTTTACTACTCAAGCTGCGTTGTTCCGACCTAGGATAATAAGCTCATGAGCCAGGCAATAGCAACTCGGCTCCGAGACGACCAGTGCCATGTCCTGTGTCTCTCTCCGGATGAGCTCATGTCAACCTTTGATCTAAAATTAGGGGAGAGAGAATTATTCGCTGTGACAGAAGGGTCCAATAGCATGAGACGCTTATGTCTCGTGAATGATTATTTATATCCTTAGAAATAATTATTTAATAAAAAGTATATTCATTATGAAAAAAAAAAAGCACGTAAATTTAAAGAATTTTGTAAATAATGAAAACATTTTTCATTTTATCATTTTTAAAGTCATACAAATTAATAAATTTATACTTCATTTATTTTTCGCGAACAAAGGTATTCGAAAGTGCCTTCAGGAAATGGCTTCTTGGTAAAACTCAAAACGCTTAAGGCCACATCCCTCATCAGCTAAAAAGCCATTACAATCCATACTCCTAAAATCCGAGAAATTACTTCCCCATCACAAGGGAAAAATACCTTACGAAGCGCTAAAATTTTAGAGTTTTTATTCTACGTGTCCCTGTCATTGTTGTGATACGTGTCACCGTCATAGTGTCATATAATGTAACAATTACACTAAATATCATCTCTACCATGAGATTAGTGGTAGAGAGGGGAAGAGCTCAGCCTTCAACACCGGGCAGCCCTAAGTAAATCATTTAGAAGACAACATGAACTGGATTTGCCGTAAAAACAGGTATTATATCTCTGTTCTCAAAAAATATGACTGCCCAAAGGCTAAATCTTCTAAACATAAGAGTAGAGGCAGGCATATTGCTCCAAGCATCTTAAACAAGATCCTAAAAGGTTCTTTAAACCACTAAAAGACATACGAAAAAGGGAATCTTTGAAAAACAGTTCAGCAGTAGCGATCGTCAAAAATTTCCTAATAACGCCCGATTCCCCAGACTCTGATCACGCCATCATTGTAACCACTGAACAAGGTGCTTCCATCAGCGCTCCAGTTCAAGCTCGTGCAGTAGATGACCTGCAGTTTTTTCCATGCGGAATGTTATCCGACAATTAGCATTCCCATCGATACCAAAAAGTTCATGCCTCCTATGAAGAAATAATAGCAGGCAAGCACAATTATACAGTTCGATAATGGTGAGGTGCTAATTGTAGTCATCCAATAAGCTCATCATATGCTTTTTCCCAGTGGGTAATCAACTTGGGCAGGTATCAAAGTAAACCAGAGAAAGTAACATCAAAGAAATCCCTTATGCAGAAATGCCAATTATGCAGCAAAGTATTCTCAATCAAGGATGTATGACCATAAGGCGTCTTGAGCTGCAGAAAAACAACAGATTTACAGGAATGCATCAAACCCATGCCAGCGTACAAATTGAGTGACCAATGAATTAATTTCTAATTTGGTGGTGTAGGAAAGATGTGTACGATCGAGTATTACTGAGATGCAGTTGGTCATGCCTGGTGCACACAGTCTAGAGACCTTGCAAAATGTGATCAAGCAGGATAGAGCATACGCCACATCAATGGTACAAGAACAACTACCTCTGTATTCACATCTTTTGAATGTGCTTCCACCACATATTTCCAACATAAAGTATCAGAAGATAAAGAAACAGAAGAACCAGTCGCAATATAAGGTGAATAGGAAACATGGATGCACACTGTATCAAGCAATAATATTGCTGGAGGATCGAGAAAAGAAACTTCATAGCATAACCAGCAGAAAAATCTACCTTCTTATTTGAGCTCATAGCCCCCGTAGTTCCATCACTCATATCAGCTTCATTCTTCAAATCAACCCTCAAGTCCTCAACAATGCTCTTGCTCTCCAGATCCCAGATCTTAATGCTGTTCTCTGTGGCTGCGCAGAGCCAGTACCTATTTGGACTGAAGCAAAGTGAGTGAATAATGGCACCAGCCTCCAGTGAGTACAGCTTCTTCCCTTCTGCCAAGTCCCAAAGCAATATCACTCCATCCTTGCCACCACTAGCGCAAAGTGACCCATCAGGAGACACAGCCACGGTGTTCACATAGCCAGAATGCCCCTGCAGGGTGTTCCTCAGCTTGCAGTTGGTCAAATTCCACACTTTCACAGTGCGGTCCCACGATGCGGACACGATGGTCGGCTGAAGGGTGTTGGGACTGAACCTGACACAGCTCACCCAATCATTGTGAGCCTCACCTTCCTGAATGGTGTACTTGCACTCTCCCAGAGTGTTCCACAGCTTGATGGTGCGGTCGCGAGACGCCGACACAATCTGCCGGTTGTCGATGGAGAAGGCCACCGAGAGCACATCCTTGGTGTGGCCCACGAACCTACGACAGAATCAAATGGAACCAAGTCATGCTCTTAGTCATCCCATCAGGACAGCACTTGCAACCAAGGGATCAAAGTACCGACTCAATTTCACAGAGCTCATAACAGAATGATTACGAAATTAACGTCCAAAAATGTCTAGCACTAGCGTGAAATAGAACCAAGCTATGCTCTTAGTCATTCAATCAGGACAGTCCCTGCAACTCAGGAATAAAAAACCCACTCAATTTCACAGAGCACATAAAGGAATGCGCATCAATCAAATCAATCCCCAAGAATTTCCAAAATTAGCCAAAGAAAACTCAGTCGTGTGAAGCCGAATCTACGAACTGCTATCAAAATCTAGAAACAACAAACCCATCATGAAACTGAATAAAAAAACTAAACTTTAGATCTCGAAGAGAATCACTCGGCACTAGAATAACATAAAAACAATTCCTTTACTGATCAATCGAGGCAGTAAGACAACAACTCAACCCAAAACAGACCAGCACTCGACAGTTGCAGAACAAACGCTACGCCCTCGCTATCTCATGGGCACTTCACGAAGCCTTCGCCATTTCCGAAAGCGAAGCAACCGCAGATCCGCAGGAAACGCTAAAGACAGGATGGCGAGAGAGAGGGAGAGAGAGAACCTGCGGGCGGAGACGCCGGTGGAGAGGTCCCAGAGGCGGAGCTCGCCGTCCCAGGAGCCGGAGAGGGCGAACTGGCCGTCGGAGGAGAGGACGACGTCCTGGACGAAGTGGGAGTGGCCGGTGAGGCGGCGGCGGGGACGCCGTAGACCTTGTCCTCCTTGGTGAGGTGCCAGAGGATGATGGACTTGTCGCGGGAGGAGGTCACGATCATGTCCGCGTTGTCGATCGGGATCGCGATCGCCGTCACCATGTCCGTGTGGGCCTTCATCGTCCCCTTCAGGTGCAGCCCCTCCGCCATGTTTGTTCCTCGCTTAGGGTTTCCTCTGCTTCGAGCGGCGACGCTGCTGCTGCTGCTGCTGCGGAGAGGAAGAGAAGACTTGAGAGGAGGAGGCGCGAGGATGGGGGGCGTAGGATGAGGTTTTTATATAGCTTGCCCGGTTAGGGTTTTGAAGGTTTGCTTGTTATTTCGAATAGTATAAACTCGGGATAAGAACTCTCACTTAGGCTTATCATGAATCCCGAGTCTCGGACAGCTTAAGTACCAAAAATTAGGAAAGTGATATTTAAGTATCAAAATCGAAGTAAAATAAATCATTTAAGTGTTAATAATGAGAAAATCGAGCTAAAATGCTGACGACGATTTTCTGGTAAGGTAAATGCAAAACAACATCGTTTGCTTATGACGTGGTAAATAATTAATATAAAAATTAATTAAATTAAATTTAAAACTAATTTATTTAAAACATTTAAAATTATTTAAAAAGAAAAGGGAGGAGGCACGCGATTAAGGGTTGAGCCCTTGCCGCCTCCCCCCGTCGTCACCGGAAGGGACGATTTTTAAAAAAAATATTTATTTATTTTTTAATTATTTTTATAATTAAATTAAATTAATTTTTATATTCAAATTCAAATTCGCATCAAAACGACGTCGTTTTTACGTTTCTTTCTTTGAATCGGCTCTCAGACAAGTCACGTGGGTGAGAAAATAATAAAAAATTACAACGTAAGATTTCGAAAATTAGGAAAGAAATGACACTTAAATGTCTCACTTTTCAAAAAAAAGGATTACTTTCTTAACTTTTGAAAGTACTAAGAGCGAGAAAATCCAGCCAAAATGATGACTTTTCACTCACTTAAATATTATATCGAAGGAAAATCGATCATTTGTGTGTCACTTCCAGTAAATTGTTCTACATGAATTTTTTTCATTAATTTCCTAGTTCTAATTTTAACTTTTAAAATTTTTATTAATTATTCATGTCAGCACTGATAATGCCATGTGGGACAAATAGAATTCATATTGAATTTTCCAATGAGGCAAATTGTCAATTGTATTTAAGTGATCGATTTTTTAAATTTATGGTACTCAAATAAGCGCCGCACAAAAATTATGGTACTTCTAATATACTTATTCAAAAAATGGTCATACATGTGTCCATTGAAGGAGCGATTATTTAAATATTTGGAAAAAATATCAATTTAGTCTTATACCTATAGTATGGATGTCAATTTAACTTTAACATTCCAATTTTGTTAATATAGTTCGACAGATTTGCGCAATATTTAAATGTAATACTTCCTGCCAATTGTTGTTGTAAATTGTGACGTGGAAGTCAACAAATTGCCCCCATTAACATGTTGGCGATAATTAGACATCACATCAATGATTTTCGGTGACAATTAACGAGAAACACTACATTAGAAATTTAGCTCAAAAGCTTAGAATTACGATGACCAAGCTAAAAAGCAAGCATGATTAAGTGGAATAATTAGCCATTGACAAGGAAGATTTGACAATTGTAATTGCATTATAAGACAATCCAATCAAACCTTTGGTAAATATATATTTTTTGTCAATTCTAAATGCATCAGAATTTTCAAAAAAAGAGAAGAAAAAAAGGTAATAAATAATTTTAACATGGGACATGTAAGAGAGGTAAAAGGAGGCAATGGAAGTTAAAAATTTGATGGAAAAAGTGTGGGTCTTTATGCATTTATCATTTTCACATAATTACCCATTTGAATGTTAAATCTAATCTAGTTATTTATATTTGAGTTGATGTGAGTAAAATAAGGAGAAAGTATGATGAATTTCAAGAATCAAGGGTTGTGGTTGGGAAAAGGGAGAGGCGAAGGAGGTAATTTGTAATTAATACTACTTATGTATTAATACATAAAAATTGTTTTGATAATATTTTATTTTCGATCTTTATTAAAAATTAAATTTAAAATATTTTGGATTTTATATGCAATGGGCCTCATTAATGAAAAGTAACTAGTTATATATGTGTGTGTATGTGGGACCCTTATGGTAAAGTTTATAGGGATAGCTACATTGGCCATTCCTAATAGTTTTGTTTATTAAAAAAAATGCCGGGATAATGACAACAAGAGTGTCATAACTCTTTTATAAAGCTTACTTAAGTATCATGCATTTTTTTCGCTCACTTAAGTGTCATCAAAGTAAAATCTATCATTTGAGTGTTATTTTCGGCAAATCATCTTACATAGATTTTTTTTTATTAATTTTCCATTTCAAGGTGGATTTTTTAATATTTTATTAATTATCCATGTCAGCATCGATAATGCCGCGTAGAATAATCGATGTCCACATCGGATTTTCTAATGTGGCAATTTGCTAATAGCATTTAAGTGATCGATTTTTCAAATTTACAACACTTAAGTAAATAAAAAAAAGTTATGACACTAAAGTGAGGTCTGTACGAAAGTTGTGGCACTCTTAACGTACTTATCCTACAAAACCTTTACTTGAATTCTAGATCCACGAACCCGGTATCATGGGGCCCCATTTCATCATTCGAAATTTATGGATGGGGCTCACACGATGGACGATTACATGATTTGATGGTTAGGTCAAGCCATGTCGTCATTAGGAGGCACCGACTTGTGCTTTTGGGCTTTGGCTAAGTAGAAGCTATCCGCAATGCGTTTGCCCCGCTTTGAACTAAAGATGATTAATGGGTGTGTCCAAGATCGGATCGTGCCCTTGAATTAGGTATTACATGGGAGCTCTTAGGGTGTTTAGCTTTGCAAACAGGCTTTGAGTATAATATAAATGGTAAAAGCTAAAGCTACTTGGGAAAATGCAAATTGTATTTGATAAAAGTTCTTTGCAAATGGACTTTGAGTTCAAATTATGTTTAGTAAAAAAAACTTTTGCAATAATCTTTAAGTAATTTTTTTTATATTTCTTATATATTTTTATTTAAAAAGACCCAAATCTTTCACCAATTCAGCGAAGGTCTACAACCGCTGGTGAGTTAGATTTGGTGCCGATGGCCATCAATTGAGGTTGCTCGAGGTCGAGCAACCTCTAGTAAGGGTTGTCCAAGGTCGCACAAACTTGAGCGACCCCCGACACCTAGTTCTCGCAAAAAATATGAAAATATCCTCTGGTGTCGAGGGAATTGGGCGAAGGGTCGGCAAAGGGTCACGAACCCGGATGGCGGTCGCTTGGGTTGCACAACCCTCAAGAGACCCAAGTTAGGGCTCGCACAACCCTAAGCAATCATTGCCCGAGGTCATAAGACCCAGGCGATGATCACCTCGGTTGCGCACTACTTGGGTCAAGCGACCCTCATCGAAGGTTGCCTAAGGTCAAACAACCTCAATTGATGGCCGTTGACGCTAGATCTAGCTCATTGGCGGTCGTAGACTTTGCCGGATCGGCGAAAGGTTTGAGTCATTTTCAAATTAAAAAAAATATAACTAGGAAAAAAATCGAAATTTTGAAGGTTTGTGAGGGTAGTTTTGGAAGAAAAAACTAATTTCAGTATTATGTCAAATGTTGAAAGCCCAATGATAGTCCCTACGACTAGCATTGGGCTTTTAGCTTTCCCAAGGCTAGTATTCGGCCAAAGACCCCCCTAGGAAAACTTACTAAATACCTTGGTATTTCCTCAAGAAACTTTGGGGGTCGATAGTGTGACATCCTTAATTTTATCGACCCTATAAGTGTAATCAGACTGTTAAGGGCTTGGATTATTTTAAAGTGGGCCAAATGACAAGCCTGATAGGCCGTAAGGAAAGTATAGGCTTAAGCAACTAACGGGCCAAACGAGGATGTCGAGCATGGGCTCGATCGATCAAAGGATGGGATATGGACTTGGGCTTGGTTTGGAGCGAGCCAAGAGTCGGGTTCATTAAAATTGTGAATTAAGTCTAGTGGGTCGTGAAATATCGTGGGATGAGTCCGGTGGGCCAGAGACGGGTATTTAGGCCCAAGCGCTTTCATTTTCAATTAAGCTTATAAATTACCGTTATGAGGGATTTAACTAGAAATTTTGTTAAAAACTTATAAGCGATTGTAATTCTATTGTTGACCACTAACTTTAATAATTTCTCGCGATAAATTCTTGTTTGTAGATTAGTGCCGAGACGTTAACGCGTCAATTCGATTCGTGCAAACTCATAGATTCGTATAGTTATGACAGGATCGAAAATTTGTGGATTCAAAACGAAACTAAGTAGAAGACGTTAGAAACTAATAGACTAACTAACAACACATATTAGAAGTTAACCGTTCTCAAGCGCCAGGTGTCGACCATGAAGAATAATGCGTGCAAGGGAGCCACAACACTCATCTCTTCCCTTTCGGTTTCTCTCCAACCCGAAGCTTTAGAGGAGACATCATTATTAATACTTTCTAATGATTACTTTTCTCCTTGGGATTTAAAACAAAAATCCGCACATTCAAAGCTCTTCCTCATAACTCACGCTTCTTTCTCCCAAAAAACAGACCCAAAATTCTCTCTCTCCAATTTATTCTTCCTCCCTCTCTCTTTTGTGACTTGCACAGAAGCACAACTCAGCAACTTCAGCTTCTTCTTCTTCTTCTTTTTGCATGCATTTGAGGGCAGAATTCCGAAGAGTAGCAAGCCACAAGTGAAGCCGAGCAACCGGTAAGGAAATGATGAGGTCCTAAACTAGAACTTATCTGTTGTTTGTCGAGGGAACTTGCAAAGCATACTGAATGGTGGATGATTAAGTTTGATGCTTCTATTTTGAGTTGGGATAAGTTAGATGGGTACTCAAATGAAGCTGTTGGTCTTTGTATGTCATGATAGGGGTTTGGATGGTCAAAGAATTGAGTGCGAGGGAGCTGAGTTTGGTCGAGTTGGTGGGTAGACGATTGTTGAGTGATAGATGGGCATTGCATGTTGCTGTTGAGGGGTTGAGACGCGAATACTAGCCTCGAGTTGAGCTGTGGGTTACTGTGTGTAGTCAAAGAGCTAATGAGATCACTTTTGGGTACTGTCGTAGAGGTGTCGAGGTACTAAAAGAGGTTGTAGATGAACTAAATAATCTGGTTGAGCTGTAGATGTGGATAGTGGCTTGAGATGTTCTGTTTGGGAAAGACGAAGATGGAAAACTTACTAGTTTATGCATCACTTAGGGTTTTAAAGGTGTAGTTAAAGGAAATAACTAATTTTCTTAAGAGTGTACTAACTATTTTAGGCTTTGACTACTAGTTGTAGAGATTTTCTTGCGAAAATGTGCTGGCAGGAACATTCTCCCTTAGATTAGCAAACTGACCTGCAGAAAATAGCAGAACCTTAAGTAACTCTATGAATTTTTTATAATTTTCTAGATGGCGTTGGACCTTAAACCCTTCATGAAATTTATAGGACACAACTTTAGGAATAACATGTCAAAATTTGAGAACAAACGGTCAAGATTTGAGTAGTGAAACGATCCTTCTTCAGTAGGCATTTAATCTGGAAGTAGCTGCAGAATTTATGGGTAAAGACAGCAAATTACCGTTCTTTATACAATGAGATATAGGCTTAGGTTTCTTCATTAAAAATATTAATCTATGTCTCTTCTATAACATACTAAAGTTTTGTAGCATTTGATGAGATTTGATGCACTTTCTACTTCTGTAATTGAAACTGCTCGTGTCAGATTGTATCCTGCCTTGATCCGAGACTGTGCAATGGATGCTATGCCTCTTGTACCTAATTTTCATGGCATATAGGGTGTCTAATGGTGTTGTAATAATGGTTAGTTTGTGTATGAGCATGCTTCTTCCGTAATTCGAAGTGTGGTCATTGTATGGTTTTTAATTGTGGCATATGTGTGCAATGAGTGCGATATGAATGAAATGCCGTGTGAGCATGAGTGCTGCTTGAAGTGATTGTGTGCTCTTGAGGTCTCATGCATGCTGTGATGTGATATAATTTAGAGGTGTGATGAGTGAAATGTGTGAATTAAATGAGTAAGAAATTTACATTGGTATTGAGATGTCGGTGATGCCCCGGGGAGTGGGATGCCCATGTTGTGTGATCTTGGATGCCTTGGTTGAGTGAGATACCGGGATGCCTCGGAGTTGAGATGCCCCTGTGTGTGATCAAGGATGCCTCGGTTGTGGGATAACGAGACGTCTCGGAGTGAGATGCCCCATGCTGTGTGATCTTGAGATGCCTCTGTTGTGTGATACTGGGATGCCTCGAAATGAGATGTCCATGATAGCAATATCGAGGAAGTTCGGATGTGGGATTCTGGAAGTGACTCGATCGGGCCAAATTGCGTTCCAATGGGTAAACTGATCGAGGGTGGACTTTGATATATATACTATAATGTAAATTCCAGTTGGCATGTGAGTTTGCCTGTTGTTGTTGCATTTCATATTAGTTCAGATCAAGAGCATGATGTATACATGTGCATTTAGCATGTTTGTTATGGAGTGATCATTCGTGTGATATTTTAATATTCATTTAGTTATACTTGTGACAATCCTACCTTAGTATGTTGAGCTATTTGGTAGTGTTCTCTTGCTTTCTTTGGCAACTATGGATTGTCTAGCTTAGGGTTTTATTATTTCTTTACTGGGCATTGCTAATTCCTTTTTTATTTTTCATATCGTTAGTATGGACGTACCACCGATTGCTCGTTATGGGGTGATAGCGTACATTGATGTTTCTTTCCACAACGTATATGACCCCGATATCGAGCTGACCTACATGAGATACGAGGCTATGCTTTGGATGGACGATGGCAAGGTAGACTGGATTCCTATGAGGTTTGTTGCTTGGTTCATAAACCATGAAGGGGAGTTGTTTGGCCCTCTTCAATTCGGTGCTGGAGGACCTGGAGCCGGGGCAGGAGGTGCTTAGGCACCCAAATCATCGGAGAAGACTTTTTTTTTTTTTTTTTAATGGACGTGGGCTAGTGTAGGGGTAGTGAAGTTAGGAACCCCTCTCACCCTTTTTCCCTAGCTGATTACTTACACTTTTGTTTAGACACCCGGACCCTTAGAGTACCAAAAGTTGGCACAAAAGGACACTTAAGTGTCAAAAGTTACGAAAGTGACACTTAAGTGCCAAAATTGGAGCAAAATGGATCATTTAAGTGCCAATCCGGCCAAAATACTTACGTGCATAATTTCCGGCGAAGTAAGTGCAAAACAACGTCGTTTTGCATGCTAATGTGGCTAAACAGTGTCAAAACGACATCGTTTTGGTGGTGACGTGGTAAATAATTAATTAAATTTAATTTTAAAAATAAATAATTAAATAATTAAAAATTTAAAAAAAAGGTAGGGAGGAGGAGGAGGAGGGAGGCAGCTGGCGGCGGCGTTAAAAAAATAATTAATTAATTTTTAAAAATTTAATTAAATTAATTATTATATTAAAATTCGAATTATACCAAAACGACGTTGTTTTTGTGTGTGGTTTGCTGAGTCAGCCTTCCGGCGAGCCACATAAGTGAAAAAATTTAATAAAAAATTACCACGTAAGATTTACAGCAAGGTTCGCCGAATGTGGCACTCAAGTGTCCCATTTTTCATAAAAAGTAGCAATTAAGTTTTCATTTTAAAGTGTCTTTTTTGTGCCAACTTTTGACACTTGGGGCGTTCTTTTGCCCTTTTGTTTATGAAGGACTTGAAAGTAATCTAGGCCGACGTATGTAAGCCCGAATGATTTTTAAAAGGAAAGTTAATGAAGATTCTTATGATCCTTATATATGTTCTTAGTTGGATTGTCTAATACCAGGTGGTAAGACTATTACAGGGTGATTATGTGTTATAAAGCTTTAGGCTGCGTTTGGCAGTCGGGATAAAATTCGGGAGAGGATATGATTTATCTTATCCTATGTTTGATGCTCGCTTAGGACAGGATAAAGTCGGATATAAGGGAGATATAGACAGGATAAAATTATCCCATGGGGGAGGTGGGATAAAGGTGGATAGGATTTCTAATGTCCATAAGAGGAAAGTCATTTTTCTTGAATAACAAACTTATTAAATTAACAAAATTGAAATTATATTTCAATATAAATAACATTTGAATTCTAATTTAAATAATTAAAAAAAAAAAAATAAAAAATATTTTTAATTAATCTTATTTTAATTTATATATTCAACTTTAATTCTATCTTATAATAAAATTCAATCTATAAATTAAATATTTATATTTATTATATATTTTAGGTATTTTTGTATTTTAGGTATGTTAGTAAAGTTTACTATTTGATAAAATTTTATTAAAGAATGATGAAAGAGGAAAAAAGAAATAATAATGAAAATAATATAAAAAAAGGAAAAATAAAGTAAAAAATAAACAAAAATAAATTAAAGAATAGTGTTACGAGAGATTTTCACCATTTTTGTTTATGAACATTCATGTTCATTTATAATGATATGCCGTTTATATAGAAAAAAAGAAAGAATATACATGATATGATGTGAACATATCCAACTTTAATACTGTGATTCACCAAACAATGGATGGAATATAAAAAAATCCCAGGATTTCATATCCTATCCTATCCAGTCTTATCTCGATTAGAAATCCGGACGACCAAACGTAGCCTTAGATCATAGAATAACCATGTTATACATGCTAACCAATTAGTTTTGGATGCTATAGTGCGATAATTGAAATCAACAGGTCCTGTCATGATGATAATCCATAGAATTTCCGTTTGCGCTTAGTATGTGACGCTGCCAGGACATCACAGCTGTGGTCGTTACAGATAGCCCATTGGAAAAACTATACCAAACACACTTTTATTGGCACAGAGTACACGTCATTTTTTGCATTGCAAAAGCGTGGCTCGAGTTGGATCATGCTTTTATAGCTTAATGCCCTTATACAGATTCACTCAAATTTGTCTTAGCATGAATGGCCTAGTCAAGGCTAGGTGTTCCTAGACCTATAATTAGTTCGGGCTTAAATCTTAGGTTGTATTTCACCATATGGATTTCTAGTAAGGATAAGATTAAAGAGGATATAATATGAAATTTTGGAATTTTGTTTTATCTCATCTATTGTTTAGTGTATTGTTTTAACAAAATAGGATATTTTCATATGCTATTTATTAATTATTTGGTTTAACAGCGTATCAATGTAAATATACCTAAAATTGCACATGCATAGACAGAAATAATAAGAATTTATTTTGGTTCATTGCTTAAAAAATAATGCACAACCTCCATCAATCGATGCATGATTATTGTAAGATCCACATCTTAAACAAAAAGCAAGATCATTGTAGCATTCTAGAATCATGGGTTCAATTATGATAAGAAATATAAACGGATTATGGCAACATTGACAAGATTAATCAACCAGCTTGTGCCAAATCTAATAAAAGAGTGAAAATGTGATTATTTGACTTTGCAATTCCAAAAATATACAGTGATTTGATTTTCTCAACACTTTTGTGAAAATTTCAACATAAACCACAGGTTTATGGAAAAAGAGATTCGATTTTTTTGTTGCTTTTCACGGACCTTTGTTTTGAACTAGAGACTCACGAAAGAAAGAAAAGTAGCCACGACTATCTTGTTTAAGTGGAGCTTTGACATAAATAAAGAGCTACAAAGGAGTCGAAGCTTCAACATGAATTAGAAATGCGAAAGAGGAGATGGATAGAATTAAAAAGATCCGTTTCAAGTTTGAAATTATTTATTTAAAATTGGGGTTATTCTTCTTCATTTTTATTCTTATTTTATTTATTTTCCTCTATTTTTTATTCCCTTCCACTATAAAATTTATATTAACTAATAAATATAGAAAATAAATATATAGTATATTATAGAATATAAATAAATTCAAATATATAAAAAAAATTATTGAAAATTGTCCATCATTTTTTTGTTACTTTGAATTTTCTTTTTATATTAGAATCCAAGTACTATTTTATATTTAATTATTATATTAAAATTTTTTAAGTTTAGAAATTTATTATTCAAGAAAAATAATAAATTCTATCCACATTTATCTCGCTTCATTCGTGACTTTATTCTATCTTGAGTAGGCATTAAGCATAAGATAAATGATAAATTTTATTCTATCTAAACTTTTATCATGATTAGTCTTGACTATCTAATGTAACCTTAGATTTCGGCGGTTTTGAGTAATGTAAGTCAAACCAAATATTTTTCTTATTGGCTTTTATTTTGTCCATATCCCTAAATTATATGCATAGTGGGCGTTAGACTCTTACAACGACATCCGCAAGACAGTCACACAAATATCACCTCTCTCCATTTCTTCTGTAAAAGAGCAGTCCAAATAGGTATAGAGAGAAAAGGCAGGAAAATATTCAGCTATTGAGTATTTTTAACTCTTTATACTGCAAAACACTTCAAGACCATCCTCAAATCTCAATAATTTATGTAAGCTTTCAATAGAATTCCCGTGAGATAAAAGTCAAATTGATAATCGTGAATTTTAAATAAAACAACAAATTCAATGTACAAAAGGGTCAACATAAATGTTATCTCATTGCATAAAATTTTTCGTTCATTTTCAATTTAAATTGTTATCTTTCTTTGAAAATTTGGCTTCATCCTTAGAAGTGACCCAAACAGCATCTTTTTATTGTTTTTCATTTTCTCTTTCGTTAGTCAACTAGATTGCCAAATAAAAGGTCAAAATCGTCCGAGCCAGCAAAAAAGAGTTCCGTAATTTTGGCCAAAAGAGTAAACATTCAACAGTAACGCACATGATAGGGAGTCGAATTATCTAGAAATTTCATACGGTGTGCAAATGGAGACCGACAACCTTTTTGGAGACAGATGGAGAGATTGTTTGATTTGATCGATTACTTTTAAAATCTGCTGTGAATTGGTATCTATATGTTATATTAATACCACGAAAAATTAAAAATTAATATATTCGTAATAAATTTATTTTATCAAAAATCTCAGATTGATCATTTATGATACACTTACTATCTGTCAGTTTAATATCACAAAAAATCATAAATTGATATATTTATGACAAATGAAGAGTAAAATCCATGTTGATTTTGACACAAGGGCGTTGTTTAGGGTTCTCGATGTCACAAAAAAAGTATAGGGTAAATAAATTGCAGTAAATATAATTTGAGATTTTTTTCCAATATTTTTATATATAACTTGTGTGATAATCTAATGAATCCCCAAAAGTTATGAGAATATATAGTAAAACTAGTCCTATCTGAACTTTCGGTCAATTGTGACGTTAGATATCTTTCCGGTAACAAAGTCGAAACCAAATCTCCTTCATAAATTTTTTATCCTCATTTCATTAAAAAATGTATTCTTAGACACTTGTTAAATTATTAAATAATGTTAATTTCAATGCACTAACTTTGGGACATACATATTTATCATCTTTGACAAAAACCATTTTTTTTTTCGTTCAATCCCGTCAACGCCCTACTCACGGGAACCTTCCCAAATCATCACTGGATTTCACAGAATCTTTTTTTCCCCTCTGTAAAAAGAACATACCAGGAGAGCGACTGGAGAAAATCACAGACAAAAACCGAGATATAATTCTTGATTTTGGGTACTCTTTTTTTTTCTCGTCCAGAGATCATTCCCGTCTTCGAATCGACATTGGTAGGCACGAATTTTAATGTTTCTTGGATGGAACCCCATCTCTAGGTTTGCCCCGATTCTCTGTCTGCAGACATCTCCATCTCCATCTCCTTCTGCATCATCTCCTCGTTCTCCTCATCTTGCTCCGTGAATCTGTACTCCCTCCGGAGGGGCGTCTTGGGCAACGGAGAAGAGGGTAAGAACCCCCTTTGAAAATCCGCACCCCCCACGAATTAAAGATTCTGCGGTTGCCCAAGAGACCCTTTTCTTGAATCAGTATCGTCTCTTTCGCTCGCGCCTTGGAGCCACCGCTCGGGTGCGGTTTCGGATCTCCAGCGATGGCTTAGCATGGATTTCTGGGCTCCGTAGCACCGAGAAAGATGATGTACTTGAGGTCAGTCGGTGCGCTTCCTGTCTTTGTGAGGCTACGGTGTCGTTGTGCTGATTTCTTGCCTAAAAAATTGGTCTTTGCCATATGGGCACTTGCATTTTTTCACGTATGTTTGATATCTAGCCGAACTGTCGCTTTTGTTCGATATATATTCTTGACTGTGTTTCTGGGTTCTATCCACATCCTAGTGAGATTGTGTTGGTGTGTCCCGTTTCTGTTGCTAAGAACAAGAAAAGCACAAAGGCTGGGTTAATTTATCTTCAAGCTTGTGTGAGTACAGGGATTTTTGGAGGAGGCATCGGAGAAAGATTTTGTTTGGTGCTGGCATTTTGGGTAGTGGATACCTTCTGTATAAGCTTTATGATGCCCGTAAGAAGCAGCTTTTGGATCTTGAAAAGGTGTTGGCCGGTGAGCGTGAAAATGAGGAACTCGTCAAGGCTCAGTTAAGAGAATTTAGCTTCCCATCTGTTGTTTTTCTTCATGTAACGGCTGTGGGCTGTTACCACAGCTAACGACATGCTCTCATGCTATGGTTTGTGAATTTTGATGACAGTATGCAAACCCATTTCGAGAGTATCCAAGGAATAGCCAATGCGACAACCATGCCTCATGCAGTGCACTATTTAAGTAGCCGGATAGCGGAAGAGTTGGACTTGACGCACTTGACAGAGAGGTTAATGAGAGGAAAAGGCCAACCCAACATGTTGACGTCTGCAGAGAAACTTGAATTGTGGGATCAACTGAAAATTCTGAGTATGATTCTGCGCTCTTTATCTTGCTTTCCTATATGCCATTGGGCTGTGACATCTTATGAGTATGCTTCTTAGGTCATACTGTAATCCTATGACAAACCAGTCTACTTCATAACAGCATTTCACTTCTTCTTGTTAATTGTTTCCTCCAGGTTTTACAAGAATGTTAGTCTCACTTTGGGCAATGACATTACTCAGCTTATACATCAGAGTTCAAGTCAATATCCTGGGGAGACATCTGTATATTGACACTGCTCGGGGCCTTGGAAGCTCTCAATTACTCGTAAAAGCCTCTTCCATATTAATTTCTTTAAAAGCATATCTTCTGACGCATCTTTCTGTTCAGTAGTTGGATCTGGTGGAAATACAAGTACTTTTCTTGTCATAGTCGTCTAAGACTTGCTTTAAGTCGTTCTCATGGAGTTTCCAGTGTGTTTACTATAGTCAAGATCACAGTGGATTGTTGTTTACTCATTTTTCAGATAACAACTTGTCTTCTGTTGCATTTCTTTGCCCTCATGAAAATGCAGTTGATGCTTTTCTTGACCTAATGAGTACCAAGTGAAGGCACATTTTCAAATGCACTGGCTATTGCTACCTAAATTAATAGTTCTGTTGATCTGTTTTGTTCAGTTTTGCTGTCTCCACTTGTATAACTTTAAGCAATTATGAATCCTATCACTTGGAACATGATTTTGGAAGTGCTACAGACCATATTTATAGACAGATGTTAGACAAGATGAACTAGTATATAGTTTGAAGATTCAGGAATTGCAAACCAAGCAGAAGCTAGTTAGGGACTAAAGAGACGCTTTGGATATAATTTGGCATATGTTGTCATATCAGGATCATTTAAGCAGTTATTACTTAAGGTCAGAAGAAGCAACTTTCACCCATACTGTTGCGTTTCACGCATTACAATGTTTGACAATCTTGTTACTTTAACAATAAATCATCAAAATTGCTCCTTCAGAATCTTTTTATCATAAACTGTTGGATATGAGCTTTTGCATTTGGTGTGTAGGCCTTTCTCCCTGCGTAGATGTAGTCTTCATCATCACCTTCCGTGAACCTCTCCTCATAGCAAGAATGCTTTGGCTTTTTAGACAATTTAAAATTTTCAATTTCGTCATTCTTGTTTACACTTTATGATTGTAACTAGGAGATCAGTCTATATCCTGATACAGGTCTAATTACCTTTGGATCTTGTATGCTTTTGATTTTTTCTGGCTCCTTGTCCTCCTACTTCAAGCAGATATTCGAGTTACACATAAGCATGGTGAGATGTTAGACAAAACTATGGCACGTGCGGTATGCTATCAGTGAGGTCCCTGCAATGTTCTTAATTACTAGACGCCATTATTAGAAGGGTCCATTAGTAACTTTTTATTTGTCTTTTAGTTCCATATTACTAATGTCTGTATATGTATGATATGTGGTTCAAATGCTCTTCCATATCTCTATCTTGATATGAAGTGTGAGGTGTGTTGACAATCTCTGGATTTTACACCCTCTTAAAGAGCAGGCTTAGTATGTATCTGAAAGCAGAATCTGAACAGTTAAATGAAGATAGAGCATAAATCTCTGATATTAGTGATTTAGTATTTTGAGTTTAGTGACAATTTTACGAAAAACAAAGTGCTACAAGGTGAGAGGTTCCATGCAGCTGACCACACTTGGTGGGATGTGGCTTCTTCTTGTTGTTGTAGTTGTTTGTAGCAGATACTTCTTAAGTTATTGTGTTCAATCCGAAGTTGCTGCTTTCCGTATAGTGTACTTCTATCTCTTGCCTGACTATTCACAGGTATAATGCACCGGTCCTAAGTTCATGTCAATACTGTTTGTTAATATTGTTCTTGACAGGACGATGCTGATCTCATTGACATGGAGGACCAGCAGAAGTTCCTTGCAAGTGCTGATTTTCTCTCCAATCATGGCATGGCAGCCTTGATATATAATATGCAGGCAGCTGCCGCTGAAGTTCTCAAGGGGTAAGGCTCTTTGTCACCTGCATTGACATGTCCATCTCTGTGAGAGAGTGTGTGAGCCTCCTTTTAATTCCGTCTTTGGTTCTCGGGTCTCGCCTCAGAGCGCTTAAGGCATTTTTTGGTGCCTGGCCAATGTGGGTTCTGTGTGGATGACTGGAGGCTGTGGAGGTAAATCGTGGTGTTTTGTGAGATACAGCCACTGGGCCCTCTGCTAAGCTATCTTGACATGATTTCTCTCCGAGGCTAACTTTGTACTTATAGGGTATGCTTAGAAATTTCACAAAAAAATGCACCTCCAGCATGTTTCATCAGAGGTTTGCTTGATCTTGCTTTCTTAATGCAGTATTTGAAAGTCACTTGCAGGAAGCAATTGAGAGATTTCTTTGACAATGCGGCGCTGCATGAGACAATTATACAAATACTCGACACCTTCATGATCATGGGAAGCCCCCTTCAGTGGGTGGGCCATTTGATGCCTGAGGACGCTAGATTGTATAAGATCAGTAACACTTCCGGCAACGAGGATACAATTGTCCCTGATTTTACCAAGTTTGACCAGCTAATGGTGGAGGCTCGAACTGTGATATCAAGGTTTGTCGGTCCATACTAAGAATATGAGCAATGGGCATTACACAATTGCATCAACTTTGTGAGAAGTAATTTTGCTTAGAAAATGCTCTCTTTGAGACTGTTCTCTGTCATTAATTTGATGGGAAATGCCCTTGCTTTTAGAGTAGTTCGAGCTTGGCAAGGAATGATGGTTCGTTGTAGATATCTTTAGGGGTAGGTCATACTTTTATATTCGGTTCTTGATGAAAGGGTGCGTTACATTAGAACTATTCTGCAATGTACCTCAGTGGTCATGTAGTTGGTCGACTGTTTTTGGACTTGGAGTCTTCTATCGAGCAAAGTATATTGTGACCTCCTTTTTGGATTGATTTCCTGAATTTTCCTGCAGTGCTGAATTTGGGAATGTAGTTGATGTGTCGTTGAAAATGGTTGTGCACGCACTGGTCGAGGAATTTGGACTTCAAGCTGGAGGAAGCAGTGCTGCTTCAGGGACACCACTAGCTAAACTCGTACCTCGAGTGGCACAGATGGGGCCTCTACTTCTCGAAGAACCGAGCAAGAACCGTTTCTTCCAGATAATTAGAGACTCTCCGGATGTCGAACTCTTCTTCACTCTTCTATACACAAATATGCCGAATTCATAGGAAGCAAGTAGGCATAGTCTGTAGTTTAAATTCATCCACGAAACAGACGCTTCTATGTAAAAAGAAAAGAAAAGAAAAAACTTGAAAGGAGCTAGGTTTGGTAATTTTTTGGGTTAGGTTCCGGCACTTCCGATAGGAATAATGAGGAAAGATGGGTGTTGGCTGGGTGCATTATTCATGTGATTCTTTTTTCTCAAGCACTTATGTTGTCCAGTATCTTGAACTGGTAGATTGTGCAAGCAGATGTATTGATGTTGTAGTGCTGACTCCTCCTAAGATGAAGCTTCATGATGGAGGCAAGTACTCTCCAAAGTTGCCAATTCTGTTCATTCTGATGCATACCCAATTGTCCAGAAATGGTTCCAGACAACCTTGAGGCTTCCCGACTCTTTTTATTTTTCTTATGGAAATAGATATGTTCTAAGGGATTAACGTTTCTTGTGCTTTTACTTTTGGTAAATTATATTAAGCACTAGTATCGTTTATATTTACTAACATTTCATAAATTCTGGAGGCTCTTTTTGTGGAGTGAATTCCTTTGCAACTGGGGTGCTAAATTGTCATTTGTGTGACGTGATTCATTCTTTTTCTTGTGTGACCCCTTGTCATCTTAGAAAACGATTCATCTTGGTTTTGGAAAAATGCCAAAATAAATTCTTTTATTTGGGTTTTATTTCCTTTGAACCATACCTAATTCAAGCTATCTTCAAAATCTATATAATAGTTAATCACCAAAAACTCCAAAACAAGAGGATAACTTGTAGTGTTTATCGGATGGGTGATTCTTCAAAATTAACTAATATCTTCGGATGATACATTTTCAAAATTTTTTATGTGTTTATATACACCGATTTGATCACGAGAGAGACAGAAGGAAAGAAAAAGCACCCTTCAAAAATTGGCTAAATTAATTTTTTCGTGTGGAAAGTTCCAAATATGGGGTATGAAGTATTCTCATTTTTTCAAACAAAGACTTGAAGTAGATATTATTTCAAATAAAGGTCCAAAGGGTTCTCATTTTTTTCAAATAAGGACCTAAAGTGCCTATATTAAATTTAAAGAAGGGTTTGAATATATTGGTTGTGAAGGGCAATTTTGTCTTTTAAAATTTTAACTTTTTTCTTTTTTCTTTTTCTAAAAAAAACTTAAAAAGAAAAGGAAAATATAGGCAAAAGGGAGTGGTCGCCCCATCAATGATGGGGCAGCAGTGGTTGCCATAAGGGGTGGTCCTTGTCAACCGAAGGTGAAGACTAGTAGGCCTTCACCAAAAGTGGGGGACGGTGACGGCCCTCTTCTAGATTTGGGCAAAAGTTGTTGACCCTTGCATGGGCCTGGCTATCCTCGCCCATGCGGAGGCGAGGGTAGGCGACCCTCACTCAAATTGGGATGCTTTAGGCCCTCGTCTTTGGTTGGCGAGGGTTGGCCGGCCCTCGCCCAGGTGCTGACAACCTCACTATCCTTTATGACCGTCACCAATGGAGCAGTGGCCCCTCCCTCCTTTGTTTTTTTTGTTTTTTTTTTTTAAGATTTAAGTCTAATTTAATTTGTATTTGGATGAAAATATCCTTGATCGATTAGGATATTATGCTCATCGATGAGACTAGCTCTTATTTGAAAATGTCATAACTATTTTAGGGCCTTATTTAGGATTGATATATCTACTTCAGGTTCTTATTTGAAACAAAATCTACTTTAAGTTCTTATTTAAGAAAATAAGAACACTTTAGGTTTTTATTTGGAATTTTCTCAAGATTTGATCACGAGAGAAACAAAAGGAAATAAAAGAAAAAAAAAAGAGTGTGGGGGGGGGAATTTATCTCTTTTCTTTTCATATTGTACTTGTATGGTTTTCTTTTGTTCTTAATTGCAAAAGAAAAAGGAAAAATGACCATCGCCTGCGGTGGCCCAGCTGGATAAGAGCTCCCATAATCCTTTGCGAGAGGAGAGGAGTTCGAATCCCGCTCCTCGCACGGGATCTTAATGCGACGTTGGGGTAGTGGGTCCTCCGCTAGCGTCGCCTTAGGGTTTATCCCCCGTTACCCCGGGCCTTTGATAAATACAAATGAAAATGAAAATTGGGGTTTTCATTTAAGAATAATAAAAAGGCGGGCAAATTAAAGTTGAGAAAGGAAAATGATACACCTAATTGTTAAACTTTAACCTAATATATAAGGTGATTTTTAAAATTTTTAATTTATTTAATGTGATTCATAAGATATTCAATATTATTATTTTTTAATTTAACTTTACGAATAATATTGAACATTTTCATATAATTTAAAAATTAAATAAAATACACATTAAAATTTTAGAGATTTCATCGAGTAAATTGAAAATTTAGGAAATTATAGTTTAGACATTGGACAAATTAAAAGTTGGGAATTCACGGTATAAATATCAAGCTGAAATTTAGAGATTATTTATGTAATTTTCCTTATCCAAAGACCGCGCAATTCGTACAGAGAGGCTCGCTTTCATTCTTCCCCACCGCAACTCCCGTCGTGCGAATGGGTCGGAGCAGCGACGCCTCCGCCGCCGCCGCCGCAGCCGCCGCCGCCGGCGCCGACGCCAACGGCGACGTCCTCATGCTCGAGGCCCCGCCGGACGCTCTCGCCCGCCCGTGGACGACGCCGTCCAACGCGGAGACGATCGACGCCCTGCCCTACATCGACGAGGACTACGGCCACCCCGCCGTCAAGGGCGAGGTGGACCGGCTCGTCGAGGAGGAGATGCGGCGGAGCTCCAAGAAGCCCTCGGATTTCCTCAAGGAGCTGCCTCCGGTCCCCAAGCTCAAGTTTCAGGTGAGAATTCCGACTTCTCTCGCTCGTTAGGGTTTCTCGAAGGTGTTCAATTTCAGTGCTGTATAGCTCTCGAGTATAGAGTTTACGGCTTCCGTACGTATGGAATTAGCGGTTGTCTGCCGGGGAAACAACATCAAGAACGGAGATCTCGCTAGTTCATTTTCCTTTGTTGAATTTAAGAGGCTTGAATTGGAAAAGCTTTTGCTAATACCCTTTAGGCATAGGACTCATTGCGAGGTCCGGTGGAGCACCGGAGCCGGGTCCTGGAGAACAGCTGTGAAACAGAACTGTGACAGAAAATGATACAAATTCTCAATACCATATGGGAAGCTCTTTAGAATTGACCTTGCTAGGATCGTCCAACAGAACTGTGACAGAAAATGATACAAATTCTCAATACCATATGGGAAGCTCTTTAGAATTGACCTTGCTAGGATCGTCCCCATTACTCTTTTTGTGTTGAATTTGATTGGTAAAGATTGAAAAATCCAGAGACATGCCTGTTTTGCTGCATTAATTGAATCGCCGAAGTTGTCTTCAAAACTTAGGACTAGCAGTGGGCAAATGCCCGCACTTTGATCATTTTGTGCTCCCCTGTTCTTCCATTGACTCTCTAGCATCAGTCAACGTGTGAGGTTCATGAGCCCCAATGACATAATAGCACATTTGTTCTGGTCTTCTCATACTTGAAAGAATCGGACTGAATCCCAAAGGAGTAAAAATTTACAGAGTTGAGCTACATGCTTGCAGTGAATTGACATATGGCATGCTTCCAGCACAAGCAATGATTTCACAGAGAGAGAGAGAGAGAGAGAGAGAGAGAGAGAGAGAGAGTTTCATCTTGGAATGCAGAATTGTTTGGTTGATTACCCACCTACTCATTAAACTTGAATGCAGAATAATCCTATGCTTGCTAGAGAGTATGAGCGTGTGATGGCTGGAAGGCCCCCTGCGCCTTTTGATTCCTCGCGGTACAATATTGATATGGTGCCTCCACATAGAAGGGATGATCAAAATCTTTGGAAGCAGGCACTGCAAAGAAATCAGCGCTTGCTGCAGTATGAGGTTGTCAGGTATTACATGATTCTGTATGTTTTTTTTTTTTTTTCTGGAGAACACTCAAATTCGAGATATGGTACTCTATACATTTGGCCTTTGACATGCTCTGTTTCACTTGTTCCTTTTCCTAGTTGAATTTACCGCTTGGTTTGCAGGCTGGAAAATCTTGATTTGATGTCTAAACATGGTGCTGATGTCTGGATTAAGCATAACCGGCAGTTGGAGGGATTTTTAGCTAGGTAGGTCTGACTTACGATATTGTTGTCATTGAATTCATGTGAAATCTGATGGTTATATTTGGTAGCATGATAGTTCATCAATCTGATGGTTTATTGAATTTCCTGATTACATTATGTTTAATATATAACAAACAATGCCATCACACCATTCCTCTTTTATGGAGTGTCATCTTATACTAATTTGGTGTAAACCTTATAGCATTTATATATTGCGACGATCAATACTTTCTCTGGTAATTTTTTCACATGATTGACTGACTGGCTCATTTCAGATGATTTTTTCTTTCTTCAATTTGATAAGTTGCAATCATTTCTGCCATCTTATTTGATTCCTACTACTAAGTCCTGAGCTGGTTATTTTGTTGAACATTTTCCCTTTTTCAGGCTGCAAAAGTTAGCTAGTGAGCAAAATGAACAGATTGAGACTGTGAACCGTGAAAGAAAATATCATCAGGTATGTTGTCTTTGCAGTTTCCATATGTATCTTGATATTTTTATTTACATAATCTTGCATGTGAGTGATATGAAAATTCTTGTATTAACAGCAAAATACTGCATATGAGCTTAGTGCTCTGTCTACACAATGGAGGGAGCTCTGTCAGAAAAATATAGAAATTCAGGTTGCTTGTGTCAATATTGAAAATGAGCTAGAAGAGCTAAAGAGAGAGGCTGCAGAGAGGTAATGGCCTTTTTAACATATTTTCCGGTATAGGTTCTGGGCTATCTTCGAAATTAACTATTGATTAACTCTTCAGGGGTTGGAAGTTGGAAACGACTGTGGAGAATGGTCCTTCTCTACATTCAGATCACTAAGGTACGCCTGCTCACTTAATTTAGGATCTCCCTCAGTTTATGTGGTTAATATTACATTATTCAAGTGGGAATCTATGAGCCTTTCCAACCCCTTCATTGTTTTCTAAAGAACAAGAACTGAATGTATAGCCTACTGACTATTCTGACTATTGTGAAGCTACTGTTAATTTCTTCATGCATTTTGGGATTCCTTTTTCTTCCTCTTCTTGGCTCTTAACATATGCTATGCCACTAGGTCTCACCGATATACTATACTGATAATCCCGACCCTTTCTTGTAGGGTTAGCTAGTACATGTATTGACTTGATGGTATATCTTCAAAAGTCGCAAGTAACTCTCTTGATGCTGCTGCTGATTCTCCTTGCTGATGTATTGGCGAATGCCAGCAATGGATGGAGGAAGTAGGTTAACCCATCTGGATTGTATCAATAGATAGTTAGCCTGTATTCTTATCAGCAATCTTGTACCATTTCTTCCTCCATCTGTCTGGACAATCAAATTTTGGATGCATCTTAAGATCTTTGCTTTAAAGGCTGGACAGGATGATTTACTTTCATAGTGATCTTAACGTTTTTAAGCGTAGAAATTTGTTCCTCGTTGTCGAATGTGGAAATTCTGGCGTAGAATGCTTTTGATTTCTTTGTATTTGACTCGAATGTTGTGACCTGAGCGGCCGAACCTGTGTGGTTTTTTGACTTAATGTGCGTAGCATGATGAAGGATGTTTAATAAAAGTCTAGCAGAAATGGAGGAAGAGCTGATATTTCCATCATGGATATATCGACGACGGAATTGAAAAATCCCAAGCTTCTGGGGTATTAAAGTAATATTGGGTCACCATAAAGACAGATGAAGTAAATTCCGATGTTATGATATTATTGTAGACGACACATGATATTCATATGCAAGAATATGAAATCTAAAGCATGGACTAATCTTGCTCGGGAGTACATAAGTCCTAGTGCTATGGTGTTTGAGCAGGTAAACCCAAGGAAACACGATAATGATATGCACCAAAAAAAAAAAAAAAAAAAAATTTGACGGAAATTTTTTACAACAATCGACACGGCATAAAAGGAATATAATGAAGAATGTGAAAAAATTCTGGATATCTTAGTTTCGTTTGGGATTTACATTCATCAAGGTCGATTGTTACTGAATAAGGGAGAACTCAACAATGTAGACGGGGAATTCTGTTTCTGAGAAGTGAGCCAGAGCCGAGCCCAAGCTCTCCACCAAACTGAAGAGGAAGAAGTGAGTTGAAGACGAATTCGATTTTGGGTTCTCCTGGTGAATCGATCGATCGATTCTCACGTTGATTATGAGTTAGTCCGTGTATTTTGCTCTTTCGATTTGAAGTCTAACGTGAGAATCGTGATATGTGCAGTGATGTCGTGTTAATCAAGTTCGCTGGAGAGGAATGTCAGAAGGTCCATAAAAAGAATGAATAAATTACATCGAGGTGATTGACTGATGAGGTTGAGATTTGGAACCATCTTCTGTCGGATCACACCATTTCTTGAGCCTATACTGCATATCCTTAGCATCCTTAGCATCCTTGGCAGTTTCTTTTCCGAAGCCAATGGAACTTTAGTACTGTTCCATGTCTGTTGCCTGAGGTACCTCCTACCCAAATCATGAGAGGAAATCTTTCCTCGCTTGAGCATTTGCTGGCTATCGGCGCACGTAACCTCTCCTTGTCCCATGGCTGCTTTCATTAAGGAAACTAGCTTAAAGTCAAACGGTGCCTACCAAAATTTACTAATTTTGTTTGCATGAAACTTCTACAACTTTTTGTCAAAGTTACTACCTACATTGGAATTTACCAATGTCTATTTGATCAGTAGCTTAGCAACTTTCAATTTACTAGTGGACCGAAGTTTATCAGTATTATCAATATTGACTGGTAAAGTTGAAACGCATGTTGTTTCATTACATTAGTCGGGCAGTGCATGAAATTTTATTCTGATTAAGCTGAATAGCTCGAGTGTTGAATCTATTTACCTTCCGAACGACATTGAGTTTGCATTGCTCTATATTGACTGTACTCTTCAGATTATATCTACTGATGTTCTACATTCTTGTTCCTGTCTTACCCTTTCTAGGCTGAAGCGGATTCCACCAGTTGAATACTTGATAATAACTGCGCTGATAACACTGATGTTTATTGAATGCAGAACCCTTTGCTTCAATTTGTTTTGTCAAATATATTGATTCAAAATTTTTAGAGATGCTTCTAGGATTTAGATGATCATGTGAGAGCATGATCTGTCTTCTTTGTACCTTTCAAACAACATAAAAATACACTTGTATTGAAGTTTAAATGGCTCCACCCGCTTTCTTGCATGCTATTCTTAATCACGGCTTACTATATCTAGATAATCACGGAATATCAGTGTTCAATTTAGATAAAGTTGATCAACTAATTAAGCCGGTTCATTTTCTCTTTCAATGATGGAAACTTTATTTGCATCGATTTATTGATCTTATAGTTTCCTTGGTCATTTTGTCATGGTTTCACCATCATTTTCTTGAAATCATCAATCAACTCAGGAGCATCATTTGCGGCCAAAAAGGGAACTAAAAATGTTTATTCAATTTTTTTTTTTTTGGGTACGTAATTGTGTTGCAAATACAATGTATATAAAGGACTCTAAGAGATGAGATACAAAAGGTAACTAAATAACAAATATTCCCTAAATATTTGCCGAATATTTTCTTCCCTTAACATCCCCTCGCAAGCTAATGGTAAGGATGAACCATTAGCTTGGACCACAATTGAAGGAACCGGCGGGTAGGCAAGCCTTTAGTGAAGATACAAAAATCTGAGAAATTTTGTTCTGATTAAGCCTTTAGTGTATTCTATTTCGGTGTTGGAACGAGCCGCGGATCGTTGCTTGTGAGATGACCAATAAATGAAATTTGGTCCGTGATAGACACAGAAACCACCAACGGAGTCATGGTCCGTCCGATTGCCCGCCTAACTGGCGTCAGAGAATGCATGGAGCTGAGTGGCTACCACTCGAGTAAAAAGAAGATCGTGCAAGACCATACCAGCTAAGTAATGCAGAAGGCATTTCATGGCTTGCCAATCGGCCATAGTAGGGGTGTGAAGAAGTTGACAAGCCAAATTCACTGCGTATGCAATATCGAGCCGCATAAGAGTGAGATATTAAAATGCTCCCGCAATGCTTCAAAACTGAAATGGGTCCACAAATGGCTCATGAGAAGCAATTGTGTTTGGTTCCACAGAATTGGTGGGAGCATCAGCGGGTTGGCAGATTGCATATTAGCATTTTTCAGTATTTTTCTGACGAATTAACTCTGGTGAAGATGTAATCCATTGTTGGTATGAAGCACTTCAATCCTAGATAGCAAATTCTCACTGACAGGATTGCATGAGATCATGTAATGGAGCATTCGAGGAACCAAATAAAATAATGTACATAAAAGTAAATGGTGAAATCAGCCGTGTGTTCGACAAACAAGGTGGTGTCGACCTTGGATATGACAAATCCCAAGTTGCACAAATAGGAACTTAAGCGGGTGTACCAAGTGTGAGGTGCTTTAAGATCATATAACGAGCATTAAAGGCGACTAACATGGTTGGGCTTACTCGCATCAATGAAACCTTGCAATTGAGTCATATAAACTTCCTCCTTAAGTAATCCGTGTAGGAACACATTAGAGACATCCAATTGTCAAATGGACCAATTTTGAGGATACGCCAAAAACAAAACCATGTGTATGGTAATGGTTTTGGCCATTAGACTAAACATTTTAGTGTAATCAATATCCTCTTGTTGATGAAAACCTCTGGCGAGCAATCTTACTTTATATTGTTCAATAGTTTTGTTGGAGTGGTATTTAATCTTATACACCCATTTGCATCCGATGGGTCGAGCATAAGTAGGGAGTGGAATAAGATCCCATGTGCCATTCTCCATTATGTTATTTGGACTGCATTGGGAGCTGCCATTTCTCATCCTTTGTAGCTTTGGAAAAACAAGTGGGTTCTTCAAGAATACTAGACTGAACCTCAAAAGCCGAGGTGTGATTTCTTGTAAAAGTTCAACAAGCTATGGCCCCATCTCAAAGAGAGTCAGGAGTGAAGATGATGCTAGTACTGTAGCAGGAGTTTCTTGTGGTACCTTAATAGGTTCAGTTTCAGTTTTGGTGTGTCAACAAGTGGAACATGGGGATTTGGTGGAGAAACCTATGGAGACTCAGGTGGTCCAGCAAGTGCCGATGATGAATTGGACAAATCAGCAGGCAAAAATATTTCCACATATGTTAGTGTTAAGGCATTTTTTAGAGGAGTTTGGCATGGTAGCAAGAGGAAAGGTGGCCTCATCAAAAGTGGCATTCGTAACTACATAAAAACGCTTATCCTTGGGGCAATAGCAGCGATATCCTTTATATCCTAGAGAATAGCCCATAAAGATGCAAACCTTAGATTTTGGTGCGAGCTTTTGGGGCTAGTAAGGGTGAAAAAATTGATACACTGCACAACCAAAAACACGTAAATGCGTAATATTGGGTTTAGTTTGAAATAAAGCCTCCCAAGGTGAAATATTTTCAATGACTAGTGTTGGCACGCAGTTATTCAAGTAAACGATGGTTTCAAAATCAAACTCCCAAAACACTAGTGGAACAGAATCTTGATGAAGAAGAGTCAATTTAGTTTCAACTATATGTTGATGTTTCCGTTCTGTAGTCCCATTTTGATAGAGTGCATAAGGATAAAAAATTCGTTGGTGAATGCCATGCTCTCTAATGTATTGGACAAATTCAGTGAATGTGACAAATTCAAGTGCTCCGTCGCATTGTATAGGTTTAATTTTGTAGTTAAGTTGATTTTCAACAAGTTTGTGAAAGGCCTAAAAACTGGAAAAAAATTGATCGAGAGATGAGAATGAGTAGAATCAAGTAAAACGTGAGAAATCGTCAATAAAACAAATATAGCATTTATTGCCGTTGAATGAAATAATAAGAGAAGGACCCCAAATATCAAAATGACTTGAAAAGGATGTTTTGACCTAGACAAAGTAGGATAATGACTATGGCGGTGATTTTTATTCATAACACACTCTGCACAAACTGAAGATAAAGAACAACTAAAACTAATGTTGGATGAATTGAGAAGACGCACAAGCTGGTCAGTGGTGTCTTGTCCCAAGCGGTTATGCCACAGAGTGAGAGAAGCAACCGATGCAGAAGGTGTGAAAGAACGACCGCACGGAAGGATGACGAGGTAAAGCCCATTGTCAAGTACGTCGCGGAGGATTTCCTGACCATTTTTAATAAACGTGGCAATAAATGAGTTTGAATTGAATTGGAAAACACAATGGTTATCGAGAGCAACCGAGACATAAAGAGTAAGTTTTGAGTGATTCCAGGTATGACTAAAATTTGACAAAGTACAAAGGATGAAGAATAAAACCCGAGTGTACCTATGTGGTTGATAGGTAAGAAGACGCCGTCACCCACAACAAGCTGATTTTGACCTGAATATGGAGTGACACTTTTAAGTCTTCTAGAATTGTCCATAACGTGATGCGTGGCACATTAAACAACAAACCACGCCGAAGATGTGAGAGTAGAGAGCGGACTTGATGGTGGAAAATACTGCGGCAATGAGTCCAGACCTGTCAAGTGGGCTTGTGCGGGCGGGACTGATCCAACAAAGTAGTAACATGTATTGGCCCTATGGCCTTACTTGCCACAAAGCTGATAAAATAGGCCTCCGTTGCGGCATCTCTCGTGATTTCCAATTCCATAATGTGACCCACGGCCATGGGATATTCCAGAAAAATTCCCAAATTGATTAAAATCTGCATGGAAGTTATTAGACTCAAGACGGGTTTGCGGAGAAGGAGGCGGTCCTTGGTGGATTTGAAAAGCCACCGATGGGGGCTGATTATTTGTTACCAATGCCAGGTCTAGCCTTCCCTTGTGATTAAGAATTAAGGCATGAATCTGGTCCTTGGTCAAAGACCAATTTGAGTTAAAACAGAAATTGCGATGTCGCGACCCTAAACTTCCGCACCCAAACCACGAAACACTTGAGTATGATATTCATTAATGGATAAAGACTCATCAATAGCAGCTAACTAGTCCGTGAGTGTTAATTATGTATCGAGTTTGAGCCCATATATGATATTTGACCTGCATACTACATTTACATGCCAAAATGAGAAAGCATGTCCACAGAGCATTTAATGAGAGTCGGCGGATGGTCTGCATAAACAAAAGAATTCTTCAAGCTTGATAATTCTTTTTGTCATAGGTCAGCGTGTTGCACATGGGTTTATAGAAGTCAAAGAAAGAGGAAAGTAGCCCATGCACATATTTCTCGCGACCACTCTTCCTCCATTTCTTTAAAGGCATGCACACACACAATGTGCATCCATGCCCATAGACTTGTTTGAAGTCGATGCCGATTGTGGGCTAAGTTTGTCCTTTATTAGTAAATGAAGAAGGAGAAAATGAGGAGTTGTGCCTTAGGTCGGTGCATGATGGTCATGCGCACATACCATCATTAATTACATGTATGCGCAGGGTTTCAGAAGTAGGTGCGGCTGTTGAATTCGTGGAGTTTACTTTTGTCTTGTCTTCACACTCATTATCCTCCATAGGGAAGGCAGAGCAAGAGGAGAGAGCTCAAGAGACAAAGAAGGGCGTGAGCTCGAAGAGAATTGTGCGTAGGGTCGGGTTCATTGAGTTGAGTTGTTAAACATCATGGATATTGGGTATATATTAGGGCTGGAAACATTTGAGTGCGTGAGTTATTGTAATCTTGTAATTCTCCGATTTATAGTGGATTTATTTCCTAGCTCTTCCGTGAACGTAAGTTCCGACATTTGGACCGAACTACGTAAATTTCGAATGTCTTTTTATTATTTCTCATTTTATTTCTGTCAATTTCTATAGCTTCCGACATAATTGCAAAATTACGATCCATTTCCGTTGCGCTGCCGATTCTAATAATTGGTATTAGAGCTAAGACTTTGTAATTATGTTTGGAGCAAAAGTAGATATTGAGAAATTTAACCGGAGGAACAACTTTGGGTTATGGAGCATCAAGATGAAGGCGCTATTAACAACTCAAGGTTTAGCTAAGTCATTAGAGGGCAAGGCTAATTTGCCCGAAACAATGTGAAATGCTGAAAAGGACGAGCTAATGGAGAAAGTCATGAGCATAATCCTGTTGAACTTATTGGATGAAGTTCTAATAGAGGTGGCCAAGGAGAAGGATGTTGTGGCGTTATGGGCAAAATTTCAGGCCCTCTATGTAAAGAAGGGCGTCGCAACCTAACACCGAGTGCACCAACTAGGATTTTGCTAATAGATTACTAAATCTAAACTTATCTTGGACTCTCCCAAGCCCATATCAATTAACGACTTAAGTTAAAGTTTTTTTAAGCATGCAAATGAATTTTTATCTAAAAGTCGCTACTAATCAGTTTATGATAGATCGATTAGACACCTAAGTAAAATAACGGGAGAATTATTTTACTCCTATAAATCAAAGACCGCAGGAACAAGAACTTGATTACGCTAGATTACTCTAATATCCTTTCGGTACCTTTTCCCTTTTATTTTCAAAAATATGTTTGCAGGCAATTTGGATTGATTTTAGCCTAATTCACTAACATGCAATGGGGTGATAATGCGAGTGTGCAACCATTATTGAACAATCAATGAATCAAATAGATTGCACCAAAGGAATTAAACACACCAAAGCAAGCAATTATTATTATTTTCTTGGGTTTTCTCTTGTCTTGAAATTAAAATCTATATGACATGCACGAGCTAATTTTGCATTTTATATTAAAATTCGAAATTAATAAAGACACTAATTAAACTATCTAAAATGAATGGTTATCTAATCTAGTTTGGGGATTAATTTGACCTAAACCCTATCCTATCTCAAAAAAATATTTAAAAGATGCGGTATTATCTAAGCATGAAAGCATTATCTAGGACCCTATCTATGAAAGAAAATGCTATCTAGAATCTATTCTAGAATTATCTAAACATGCAATCCTATTCAAACTAGGCAATGTTATCTAGAAATCTTATATATTCTAAGATGCAATTTAATCCAAAAACATGCAATCCTAATTTAGGAAATTATCCTACCTAATACACAATTTGATTTTTTTTTTTTGGATGATTTCCAAAATAAGCAATCATCAAATATAAGCATCATGTCCAACCCACTCAAGATATTCGTCGAGAATTCAAATAAAGGGTCAAAATAATTGAAAAAAGATAATCCATTATCTCACGGATTAAATTAATAATTATTCTAACCCTAAGCATCACAACATGCAAGAAAAATCAAAATAATTAAAAACTTGATTATAAATCTCACAGATCAAATTAATAATTATAATGATTTTAAAGGTAAAACATCAGCAGTGCGCAAAAAAAAAATTGAAAAGTTATTTGAAATCTTATTGATCAAATTAGTAATTATAGTATTTTTTTAATCAATAATATCCTATCGGATAATGCCTAAAGCCTCAATGAAATCAATATTAGCATCCAATCATCTAATTGAGGTAGTAACATGTTGAGATGAAATTTGGTTTAAGAAAATTACCTTGTCCGGATGATTTACTTCCAAAATAGGATTGGTGCGAAGGACTTATGAATGGTGATTTGTGTTGAGACAGGCTGAGTGGTGGTGTTACTTCATTGTGATTCAAGTCCATTGGAGTGATTCACTAGAAAGCCCACGAACTCCACGAATGCTGGACGAGATGAGTGCAGCAGCAAAGGATCGAGTAACGTGTCCCAAAACAAGGAGTAGCCACCTGGAATCACTAAAAAAACAAAGAATTCTTGAACTATGAAGAGGCTCGGCAAATAAGATGCAAATCCAACGATGGCCAAAACTGTGACTTAGGAATCTCGGGTGGGCATCATCAATAAAGATCGGTCAGCAATAGAGTGGCAGTGGACTGGTCTAGGTAGCCCCTTCGTCGACCAGAAACTCGCAATGCACAAAACGGAAAGGCAACTTGTGGAGTTTGGCAACGTAATTGATCATTGTTGGGGGTGGGACACAACAACAGTAATGACGCTGTCTCAGTTAAGTGGCCTGGCGGATAGCCGCGAAGCTCCATAGTAGTAAACGTTGGGGTTCGGAGTGAGGGAAACTCACGGAGCAGTGATAGGTAGTGTTTGCCGGTGCATGATCGGCGATAATAATTCAGGGAGCAATGGCGTTGGTGCGGCAACAGAGCTTCGTAGCTAGGAAGAACATCATGGGGTTGTCGTCGAGGGCGGAGTAGCTTGGTCGTGGCCGGGAAGACGTACGATGAAGGAAGAAAATGACTCGCTCTTTCTCTATTTCTAATCTTATTTCCTTTGTGTGTTGTCAGACCAAAAAGAGAACTCACTTTTTTTTACAGTCCCCCCTTCAACGTGGCCATGTGTTCAATGTATTGTGGCCCCCCAACTTTCATGTCTTGTTGTGTCTTTTATAGCCCAAGGAAGTGTGGATATCTCCGGTAGCTAAAAAGATTTTTTAAATATTATGCACATATGCCAAATCGTAGTCAAGAATATATTGTGAGTGCCCTCTCTTTATATTCTTTCTTCAGATAACCGATTATGCACAAATATAATGACGATTGTATCGATTGCTTCTCAAATTCGCCTCAATCACCTAAGATTTGTATCGAGATAATATAAAGCTTGATTGCTCTCCAAGTTTGCCGTCTTTTAATAAACCGATATTTTCCAACTTGGCCTTTTCCAATAAAAATTTCATGTCCATGGGCTTGGCCAAGAATTTTCTTCACCACGAGTTTATTCCTATTAAGTTCAGAGCCATTCACTTAAATTCATCAGCCATCGGTCCAATGCAAATGCAATAAACTAAATAATAAATGCTCCTAAAACTACATACCATGCAAATTAATTTCAATATTTTTGTTTAGTGACTAAAGGTTAATCCATAATTTTTTATGTAATAAATAAATGACCGGGTCGTCAAAATTTAGGGGTCAACAAAGGGTTTGAACAATTGCTTATATATGCTGAAGAGGATGTTCCACTTTCGATACACTTAAAGTACGTCCATTAGATCCCACCTAGATGAGTTTAATGAACTTATGATGGACTTGAAGAATGTTGGTGAGATTTTAAATGATGAAGAATAACGCATGATGTTGTTGGCATCTCTACCGAAGTCATGGGAGCACTTTACCGACTCCTTGTTACAGGGGTATACTATGATTATCTCAGAAGAGATAAACTCCGCCATGTTCTCAAAGGAGTGGCAGAGAAAGTTGTGTGGTGACAATCTAGCGCAAGATGTAGTGCGTGGATTGGTGATTCGAGGCGGAGACCAACATCGGAGGCCCCACAGTAGAAGCAAGAGCAAGTTGAAGTTGCGACATAGAAAATCAAAAGGTTGTGTGAAGTGTTTTGAGTGTCATGAGGAGGGGCACGTACGAAGAGATTGTCCTTAGTTGAGAAATAAGGGCGGTGGGCAAAATGCCACAAGCAGTGTGGCGAATGTTGCCAAGGAGTGTATCGGTGATGTCGATGCCATCCTATGTGTGTCTACGAGTTCATTAGGAAATGAATAAGTGCTAAATTCTGGATGTTCCTATCACATGACTCCTTATAGGAACTGGTTCACTATCTACTAGACTGCAGATGGTGGTAGAGTTCTTGTGGGGAATAAGGTAGCCTGCAAGGTTGTGGGGATAGGGATGGTTTGAATCAGGATGCACGATGGCGTAGAGTGAACATTGACGGACATAAAGCATGTATCGAAACTTAAGAAGAGCCTTATTTCTCTAGGGACACTTGATGATATCGGGTGCAAGTACATCACTAAAGGTTGAATACTGAAGATCTTTCGAAGTGTCTTAACAATGATGAAAGGGAAGAAGGTGCCTTATCATTTACTGGGAATAACCGTGATCGGAGTTGCTGCAATCTCATCAGGTGAGTCAAACTCAAACTTGACTTAGTTATGGTATATACAATTGGGGCACATGAGTGAGCTAGGTATGACGATACTAAGTGAAAGCGGATTGCTGAAAGGTCATAAAACCAGGAAATATGGACCTTTGTGAGCACTGCATCTTCAGAAAGCAGCACCGTGTTAAATTTGGTACACCTATGCATTCGACCAAGCAACTAGTCGAATACATTCATTCAGACGTCTGAGCCATTTCCATTTCCATCAAAAGGAGGTGCTCAATATATGTTGACATTCATTGATGATTACTCAAGGAAGGTATGGGTGTACTTCCTGAACCACAAATCCGAGGTATTTGATCAGTTCAAGAATTTTAAAGCATTAATTGAGAAGCAGTCAGGTAAACAAATCAATTGCCTGAAAACTGATAATGACATGGAGTTATGGGATAAGGACTTTACCGAGTTCTACCAAAAGGAATGGATTGTAAGACACTGCACAATTCTCAAGGCATCATAGCAGAATGGCGTTGCAGAACGGAAGAACAAAACTCTACTTGAGCGAGCTCGGTGCATACTTTTGCATGAAGGATTGGGCAAGAAATTTTGGGCCGAAGTAGTGAATATGGCATGTTATTTGGTTAATTGATCTTTATCATCTACTATCGAGTGAAAGACTCCTAAGAAAGTATGGTCGGAGAAACCTGTTGATTACTCTGAATTATGGATATTTGGATGCCTACTCATGCGAGTGATAATAAGCTTGAGCCGAAGATGAAAAAGTGCATATTTTTGGGTTATGCACAAGGGATGAAAGGCTATCGATTATGGTGTACTGATCCAAGATCACCCAGTTTTCTAATTAGCAGAGATGTTATCTTCGACGAGACTGCAATGCTTTAAAGGAGGAGTCCTAAGACTCAACAGGCAAAGCAAACGGATCATCTTGTCAAAAGTTAGGTAGAGCTTTCGGAGACCTCAAAGGTAAGATAACAAGAGATTGCAAATGAGGCTATAGTTCTTGAAGACGGTGATATTGAACAACTAGTAGAGTCACAGCACAATATAACCACGGGTAGACAGAGAAGGCAAATTAGATTGCCAGTAGATGTTGCCTATGCATTAACTGTAGGTGATGAGGTGGAGACAGATGAGCCTTCATCCTACTCTGAGGCGATGGCTAGTGTTGAGTTATCGCAGTGGCAAAAGGCTATGAGTAAAGAAATAGAATCACTCTATCGAAATAAGACATGAGAGCTGGTTAAAGTACCCAAAAGTCAGAAGATTGTTGAATGTAAATGGGTCTACAAATGGAAAGAGGGCATTCTCGATGTAGGTAGCTAGGTTCAAGGCAAGACTTGTTACGAATGGGTATACTTAGTGAGATGACATCGATTACAATGAGATATTTTCTCCTGTGGTAAGGCATGGTATACTTAGCAAGATGGCATCGACTACAATGAGATGTTTTCTCTTGTGGTAAAACATACCTCTATTTGTGTATTACTTACCTTAGTAGTTGCACAGGACCTCCACCTGGAGCAGCTAGATGTGAAAACGACATTTCTTTATGGCAAATTGGAGGAACGAATTTGCATGAAGCAATCTGAGAGATTTGCTATTTCGGATAAGGAAGACCATGTTTGCCTATTGAAGAGATCTTTGTATGGGTTGAAACAATCTCCTAGATAGTGGTACAAGCGTTTTGATGCTTTCATGGCTAGTCAAGACTATTCGAAAAGTCAGTTCTATAGCTATATTTATTTTAGGAGATCGGAGGATGGGTCTTTGATTTACCTATTATTATATGTTGATGACATATTGATAGTAGCTAAAAATAGGTTTGATATTGATATGTTGAAGCGGCAATTGAATGCTAAGTTTGAAATGAAAGATTTGGGTGCTGCTAAGAAAATATCGGGTATGGAGATTTTGTGTGACAGGGTTGCAAGAACGTTGCGTCTGTCTTAAAAGAAATATATCGAGAAGATTGTGGCACGTTTTAACATGCAGTCGGCAATATTTATAAGTACTCCTTTAGCCGCACATTTTAAATTTTTTGACAAGTTATCATTGCAGACTGAGGAGGAGGAGGAGCATATGTCCCGTTTTTCTTATTCTAGTGTGGTGGGTAGTATTATGTACTCCATGGTATGCATTAGGCCTGACATTTCACAAGCTATAAGTGTTGTCAGCCGTTACATGAAACGCCCAAGTAAGACGTATTGCGAAGCTGTGAAATGGATCCTCAGATATTTAAAGGGGACGTTAGACGTTGGCATTGTATATCAAAGGAACATCAATGTCAGTGAGACCACAAGGTATGTGGATTTGGATCACGTTGGTACTTGGATGTTCGTAGATTGTTAGTGGGGTACGTGTTTACGCTAGCAAGTAGTGCAGTAAGATGGAAGACATCTTTACAAGACGATGTTGCCTTGTCTTTGATTGAGGCCGAGTACATAGCACTGACCTTTATAGCAAATGAGTCAATATAGTTAAGAGGTTTGCTCTTGGACCTTGGATTGGAGCAGAAAAGTGTCACTGTACACTGTGACAATCAAAGTGCGATATATTTGGCTTATAATCCAATATAATATGAGCGAACGAAGCATATCGATATTAGGTACCATTTCATTCGGGATGTCACAGTGAAGGGCAAGATTGTTGTGAAGAAAATAGCAATAGCGGAGAACCTTGTAGACATGATGACTAAGCCCATTCCATCAGCAAAGCTTGAGTTTTGTTGGAGTTTGATTGGCGTCTGCATAGAGTAAGCACCCATCGAGGCGTTAGAGAGAGCCAGGCATGGAAAATGAGCACTATAACTTGATTATAAACGTTGAGCCAAGATGGAGAATTGTTAAATTATGTCTTGAGTTTGAGCTCATATACGATACTCGACCCGCACGCATAGTTACATGCCTAAATGAGAAAGCATGTCCACGGAGTAATGAGAATCGGCGCATGGTCTGCATAAATAAAATGATTCTTTAACCTTGATAATTCTTTTTGTCATAGGCCAACGTGCAACACTAAATGAAGTTTAACAAATCCTTCTGCACATGGGTTTACAGAAGTCAAAGAAAGAGGAAAGTAGCCCATGCACAAGTTTCTCACGACCACTCTTCCTCCCTTTCTTTAAAGGCATGCACATATACTATGTGCATGCATGCCCATAGATTTGTTTGAAGTCGGTGCCGATTGTGGGCTAAGTTTGTCCTTTATTAGTAAATGATGAAGAAGAAAAGGCAGGAGCCGTGCATGATGGTCATGCACACATACCATCATTAACTACATGTATGTGCAAGGTTTCAGAAGTAGGTGCTACTGTTAAATTCGTGGAGTTCACATTTGTCTTGTCTTCACACTCATTCTCCTATAAATGGAGGATAGCAGAGGGACGTAGAGGGGCACAGAGAAGGCAAAGAGAGAGGAGAGAGCTCAAGAGACAAAGAAAGGAGTGAGCTCGGAGAGAATTGTGCATAGAGTTAGGTCCATTGAGCTAAGTTTTTAAACATCGTGAGTATTGGGTATATACTAGGACTGGGAAACACTCAAGTGTGTGAGTGATTGGAATCCTGTAATCCTCAAATTTATGGTGGATTATTTACTGGCTCTCCCTATAGACATAGGTTCTGACATTCAGACAATTGTTTCTCATTTTATTTCTATCAATTCTATAGCAGCTCTCGACATAATTGCAAAATTACGATCCGTTTACGCTATGCCGCGGATTCCAACAGTGAGGCCGGTGGCTTCTTGTAGGAATTCCGTGACGGATAAGTGACCTTTTGAGAGTGATTGAAGTTGAAGCGGTAAATTGGATGCTCGAGCAGTTGATTGAGGAACATACAAGTCCGCAAGATACTTCCAAACACTTGCCGTGGATGTGTGACTCGTTAGTTGGGCAACTATCGAAGCGGTTGACGAATTGAGGACCAAGCCAAGGCAATGGACTCTCGAAATTTCCAATTTTCAAACGTGGGATTGGTTATCTGCATAACAGCCTTTCCTGGTGCAATCTCCTCGACAGTCTCCTCTGATTGAGGTTCAGGGCCGTCCAAAATGGACAAAAACCGGTAGCTCGTACATACGGCGAGATTTGTGCTTTCTAGATTATGAAGTTCGTCCCGATTAGCTTCTCCCCAATACTTGGTGGTGACACGAGAGTGGGGTTACTCGAGACGGTTGATGACAGTGTTAATGGTGACATTGGGGCAGATGAAGAAGATGAATAAGATAGTGTTTTTTCAAACATGGATTGGTGAGGCTTTCGCCAAAGATGCTTCGATACCAAATTTAAAAAGTTTATTCCTTTTTTCTATATATAATTGTGTTGCAAAGACAATGTATATAAATGACTCCAAGAGAAAAAATACAAAACTCTAAGAGATAATATTTTCTTCCCTTAACAATAGGGATAGAGTAGAGCATTTAGGGATGATACTTTACCTAGCCGATGCTGTAGATAAAAGCTTAAGACGATCTAGCTAACGAAGATGTTGTTCGACGAATAGTTTCAACAATATCCTTGTCGCTCGACTGTGAAGAAGGTTGGGAATCGGCGATCTGAAAGTTGCAATTTCCGGCCTACATGAAACAATAAACTTCGAAGAAATTCTGGACAATGGGCGACTGAGAAAGTGTTTTTTCTCCGCTCCTCTCTCTCTCGTGCCTTTTCTCTCTTGGATTTCTTTAGAAAATCAATGAATGTTTGCTCTCTTTTCTTTGTCTCTTAGCCGAACACCCCTCTAATAGAGCGAGATTCTTTTTTGTTGCATAACAAACTCAGACAGCACAGTGGGTTCTAGAACCTTTAGGATTCGCCTCACCTCATTCCTGAGCTTGCCATGCTTCGCTCATAGACCACTCACTTTCGTCTTCATGCGGGCATGATTCTCTGCGTCACGGTCGTTCAACTCACCGTTTCTCTCTTTGCTTATCGATAGTCCAACTCACAGGCGTGTGGGCGTGAGAGAGGAATATAGTCAAGGGGCCGGGCTGCAGTTCTATTACTTTTACTCTCTTAGGCTTGATTCATGGGTTAAAGAAAAAGAAATAAAATCGGGCCGAAAAGAAGTAACAAGTTGGGTTAGAGAGGGAGAGTGGGCTGGATGCATAGCAGGCCGAGAATTTGACTGAAAAAACATGGGCTAGGTCAAATCGGTCCACTCGATTGTTTTAATTACTTTTTTTATTTTTTTTATAAAAGAATTATCTACTTTTTTTATTCCTGCGATCTTATTAGCCATACTTTTTGTATTTTACTTTTTGTATTATATATTTTTTATTTTTACCCTTTTTTATTTTTTATTAAAAAATAAAGTGTTAGTTGACCCTCTTTAAAGACTAGGCGACATCTAAATTTTTCATTACAAGTAATGAAAATGCAAGTGTAAAGAGCATGAACATAGTTTTTTTTTTTTTTTTAAGGATACTCATCGGATAGGGGAATCCCTTTTATTTGAAAAAATGATCTTAACATGTAGAAATTGGGGAATCCCTTTTATTTGAAAAAATGATCTTAACATGTAGAAATTGTTTTGATTGAGGTAATGTCTCACTATGTAACAATAGGTTTCGATAAAGGGGATCTCATCATCTAACAATAGATTTCAACTAAAAGAAGTCTCAACATGTAAAAAATGAGTTTCGAGTGAAAAAGAAAGGTCTCATTGTGTAACCGGGTCTCAACCGAAGAGAAAGTCTCATAATGTAACAAGGACTTTCGACTGAATAGGAGATATCTCACTGTGTAACAACTGATTTCGATCGAATAGGAAATGTCTCACCATGTAACAATGAGATTGCAACAAACCCATATTCAAACCATTTTAACTTTAAGTTTTAATGTTTCAAATCATTTTGATCTGTTTTTATAATTTTAAGTGAACCATATTCAATCTAGCCCACTAAAATTGGGTTAATAAATGGGTTTCTCACCCATCTTGCCATCTTTATTGGTATTGTGCAAATGGTCAGAGGTCTTATGAATGAATTAATTTGGGTATTTATAAAAAGAGAGATCCAAAGGTTAAAGAACAAGATTTCTCCATGTGGTTATTTAAGTTTAGTGAATCAATGGTATGTATGATTGCCACATGTTATGAGCATATTTACCAATGGCGATAACCAATGTCATGAAGATATGAGCGAGTTATATGATTCCACGTGTAATAAGTATAGTGATTGACAAAAAGCCCATTAGAAAGGATTGGGATTAGGCCAAATCTTTCCATCGAGGATCACATCAAGCCTACCAAATCAAGACTCTCTTATCGCTTGAGGCTTCAAAAAAACGTCACTGAACTATACCAATAAAGGTCAAAAAAAAAAAAAAACTATATCAATAAAGGGTTCATCCTTTGTTTGTTATGTTGTTTCTCATAAAACATGCGGCATAGACTTTGTAGGCAGCTAAACCTAGTAAAACTAGCATGTACCCACAAACATAACTCCCAAATCTAGCTCACTCTACTAAATTAATATCAAATCTACCCACAAACAAATTGAATAAAGATCTAGAGATATAGAAACTACAGACGTTGCATCATCTGGTTTAATATTAATTATTTGCCAGCATGAGTGTCCCACCTCTTACCTGCTTGGTAGTGTCAACATTTGATTCTGATCATGCTAGTGATAACAATGAAACCCAGGACTCCGTGACCAAGGCCCAGAGAATACTTGCATTAGTGCTCTGGCTATGATCCTTGACTCAAAAATCGCCGCCATTGCCACCCATGGTCACTAGCCATGACTCTGCCTAAGTTCTCAACTTGAGCTTTGATGCATAATACAACAACACACCAACATCCTTGGAAGCTCTGTAACCCTCTCATGTACCTAAAACTTTCACGTCTCTCTTTTTTGGGGGTTTCTTGTAATTTGAACTCCGACTTTGGTGGTGTAGCTACTTTGTGGTTGCAGAGGTCATTGTTTGACTATTAATATGGTAAATATGTGTGTCCACCTAAAATCTGAGCAAATGAATATGCTTAACATATTTTTTAAACTCATTTCGTGATAAATAGAAGCAGTCATAATTTAGTAGTCGGTAATGATTATGACCTTACTTTTTTTTCTGCTAGACATGATGATCTCCCTGTGTGTATAAGTGATTGCAACGCTTCTGAGCTCCAGGATTCTGCTGCACTGGCAATAGCCCATGTGGGCAAGAAAGGGAACAGGGCAAATCCCCACGTAATCTTCGACATTTTTCTCTGATATCGTCTTCCTTGATATGGGTCATTTTCCTTGATAGTAGAGTCTCAATACCATTTTTTTTAGATAAAAGATTTACCTCTCCTCACCCCATATTCTTCATTAAAAAAGGCTTGGCTTTTTGCCCTTAATAAAGATGTCAATGGTTCCACTTATCGAAAGAGAGGAAAAAAAAGGACTTTCGATACTCTTATTTTGCATTTTTGAAGAAGAAAGAAAAAAAAAAAAAGATGATGCGCCACCGACGTCGATAGAGTAACCTTATAAGGCTTCTAATTTGCAGAAATTGATTTGACTAGCACTAAAAGACAACAGATTTTTTGTGATGAGGCAGATGGACATATCATGACCCGTCGTGTTATACTTTTAGGTATGGATTTTGTTCAATAATGTATAGGATAAGAATAGAGGAAGAAACTAGTGACCATAGTCAGCGCGGTTTAACTCAAGACACTCTAGGTATACAAGAAGGAGATCATATTAATCAAAAGAGATTCGAATACCTCATAGTTATCAAACCAGGAACAATTTCATGGTCATTACCTAATCCGAGGCAACAATGAGATCCTGCTCTATTCCTTGTAGCTGCGAATTCCCAATTTTTTTTCGGATGTAAAACATCATTATTGGACTTTCGAATGGGCTCAATCAAGCAATCATATTAAACCATTGATAAGTGAACGTGGTGGAATAATCTAGGCTGTTTTAGTGGGTCGGCCCACTCCAGCCTTTGTCCAAACCTTTATTGATCATGTCGAAGTCTCTTGTACGCTTTCGCGCCGAGGATGCAGGCGGCTATAGAGGACAAATGACATGAAGGGTTGAAGAATGCAATGGGAAAGAGGGCTTTTGTGAATGGCTTGCCGTAGAAATTGTCGCAATCCTTTCGAGGTGAGGTTACGAAGGGCGCATTTGGTAACGCTTCTATTCTAGGGAACAATTTTTAAACATAAATTGTTTTTTTTTTTGTTCCCATGAACAATTTTTTAGTACAAGAACGCGCTTAATAACTGTATAAAATTTCTATTCCCAGGAAAGAAATGCGTTTGATAAAATTGTATAATTTTGTTGTTTCTTTTAATTTTTTAATATTTTTATTATATTTTCCTTTTTTTCTTTTCTCTCCTTCTTCCTCTTTGTGGCCGATCATTAGCGGCCGACGACGACCGACTGGGCAAGGTTCGGCAAGCTCGCCGGAGCCTCGCCTGACCATTAGTGAGGCCAAGCCTCCCGGTTAGGGGTGAGCGGTTCCCGGTTCCGGTTCGGTTCCGTCTGGAACCTGGAACCTACCCTCGGGTACAGGTTCCTCATTTTTTGGAACCTGGAACCTACCCGTCAGAACCAAGAACCTAGAACCTACCCTGTCACAGGTTCCAGGGTCGGTTCCAGGTTCCAACAGGTTTTTTTTTCCTTCTTTTTTTTTTTTTTTCATTTTCAGATTTGAACTACCCAATCTAGACATAAAGAATTACCGCATAGGTAAATGAAAAGGACAGACCAATCTATCCAACAATGAAGGAGGGCGTAACCTTGCCAAAAGGCCACACGAACATAGATTTTCAAGTTTACGGTGAAAATTTAGTTAAGAATTGCAAGACTCGGACACTCGGAGTCCTCAATTATCATAGACCCAAGGGCAAAAAAAGGCGATTCCTCCGCAGCCTCGATTGTTCTAAGCACAGCTCATGAGGTTCGGAATCAACCGGTATTCACAAAATGCGAGACTAGAGGTAGAGAGGCTGGAATCTCAAAACAGCCTTACCAAAGAAGAGAGAATGTCAAAAAACAAAAATTTGACTTCTTCATGATCATAATCTTAGGAGCTAACTTTAACGAGGTTGGTCAATTTACCATATCACCAGCAAAATGCTTCTAACCAAGGAAAGACAAAATTCTACCTGTCCTACAATCCCAAGAAACATGAAACATGGAGGCACCACAAAAAAAGACAAGCACCATATCCAGTTAAGAAAGATGCATATATTCCATGACTTCCTTTTCTTCCAATGTTATGTAATCTCAACATATGGGAAAAGTAAAAGTTACTGTAAAAGAGATAATTTGGTGTCATTCAATATTATCGATTGTTGTGAGGCAATGACAAATGAAATTTACAAATTCATCATTGGGCAAGTTAGCTAATTAAAGTTGGATAACATCTTGGGACGGACCTTGTTGAGATAATTCATTTGGGTAACTACACATGTAGCCACCACCAACATAAAGAACCAAGTCTCTGGATAGATCAACTGATTTTTCCCCTCAAAAGTCAACTTCAAAGAAGTCCCACGGGCTTTCACACTCATCACCTGCAGATAGATCATATGACTTATGAGAACTGAGAAAGAAAAAATACCCATATGCAAAAGTAATTTAGACATGTCCCCAAGACAATTATTGTAACTCATTAACTTTGTTTTGACAGGACAAAAAGAATAAAAAAAGAATACAATTTGTCCTTGGTGATGAGCCTCCCTGCACCCCGAATCAATGATCTACCTAAAGCTAACGATGCAAGGTCAACTCTTGCGTTTAAGTGGGGCTTCCAACAATCTGGTTTGGCGTAAATACAATAAAGTAGGTTGGAAGGAAAAAAAATTCCAAAAGATGCAGAAGCAGTTGATTTACCGAGAGAGAGCCCATTAATGAGCAGATGCCAGTGTAAACTAGCACATCCGTGTGCCCACATCTAGGTGAAAAATGGAAAACCAGGATGAACACCAAAGATGATTACCGAGCCGACGTAAAGCGAAAAGCTGAAAAAGATATGTAAATGCAATCGGTTATCGCAAATCGCTTACCAAGCCCGAAGACCGACTGGTTGAGTCGCCATAATCCATATTTCTTGAACAGTGATGGGACTTTCTTGCGGTGCGTGGATGACAATTATGACAAAACCGACAATGCACATCATACAGCCCAACATCCCCAAACTTGTGTAGTTTCTCCTTCAAGATGAAGTGCACCAAAGACGGTACTAACCAATTGATCCAAAGTACAATAACGACTCGGTTAAGGGATGCCTAGAAACTGAAGCATGAAGTTAATGGGTCAATTTCTTGGCTTCTTCTATATTATGATTATCACTTTGTTTCCTATAAAAAAGAACGCAACATGAAGCAAAATAAGCAATTTTTAACTATCGAAGCCGAAAAAGCAATGCACATGCTTTGAGTTCATTAGATAACCTCGGCTTCAAAGGTTAGAATCGATTTATCGAGCTCTTCAAACCGCAACATTACCGGCATTGTTCTCCTCGATAAAGCTAATAGTGGAGTTTATAAACGAAGAGTGAGATGCCTATGAAATCTTGCCAATCTGAGGCTTGCCCCGCAAAGGAAAAATCAGAAACAAATGGATACCATTTTCACAAGAACTCAAATTTTACCCTAAAACAGAAAGAGAGACAGAACAATAGAGGAAAAATTCACCAACCCCTCCATTTGTAAGTGCAATGGCCATGATAGCAGCAAGCTCCATGACCCGGACGGGGATTCCACATGAACCCCAAGAACTTCGAGGGTGTCGAGGAGGTCCGGCGATCGCGAGCACGCGGCGACGGCGGCGCGCGACGGCGAAGAAGACACGAGTCTCACGGCACCAATGGCGGCACGGACGGCGCGGCGAAGATGGCGGCGGTCGCGGCTCAACCCACGGCCAAGGGGGAAGAGCTCGGTCCGCGGAGGCGGTGGCGGTTCGAGCAACGACGGCCCGGACGGCCGAGCGAGCGGCGGCAAGAGGTGGTGACGTGGCTTGGGTATGGCGGCGGTGGCTCACGACGGCGAGGGATGGTGCGGACGGTGCGACAGCTCGTCGGGCTCAACGGCGAGACGGCTTGTCGGACGAGTGTGGGGCGGCGAGGTGGTGGTGGTTCGGTGGCCAAGAGGTGGTGGTGAGTAGAGCGTGGGGCGGCGGTGTGGTGGTGGGTGAAGCAGGCAGCCAGCAAGAGGAAAGGAAGAAGAAGAAGAAGAAGAAGAAGAAGAAGAGAAGAGAAGGGGGTTTCGATCGAGAGAGGGGAAAGAGGAGAGAGAAAGAAAAAAAGAAAAAAATTGGGGGGGGCAGGAAGTGACGTTAGGAGGAAAAAGGGGGAAAAGAAGGAGAGAGAAAGGGGAAGAGGGGAAATCACGTGGGGGAAAAGAGAAATAATGTGTTATAGGATTTTTTTTTTTTTTATTCTAATTGGTTCGGAGTTCCGCCGGTTCCGGTTCCCCGTCGGTTCCGGTTCCTATGGGAACCGAACCGGAACCGAATCGCCGGTTCCCGAAAAGGGAACCGGGAACCGGAACCGGTTTCTTTGGAACCGGAACCGAACCGGACCCCGCGGTTCGGTTCTCCGGTTCCCGGTTCTACCCGGGAACCGCGCTCACCCCTACTCCCGGTGGCCTGGCGAGCACCGTGAGGCTAGGCGTCTTCGGGGGCCGGCGATGCTCTAGCGAAGTCGCTGGCCAAAAGGGAGAAGAAGAAGAAGAAGAAAAGAAAAAGAATTAAAAAAGAGGAGAGAGAAAAATTGTTGTTTCTCGGAACAAGAAGTTACTTTTTTCTACTTCTTGTTTCTATTTCAAATCTGTTCCGATGAACGAAAGTTTTATCAAACATGTTTCTGTTTTTTTTTTTTGTTCCCTAGAACAAAAGAACATAAATTTTTGTTTCGGAGAACGAAACACTTTTTAACAAGCGGGCCCTAAATGTGTTACTAAGGACGCGTTTGGTAATGCTTCTGTTTCCGGGAACAATTTTTTTATCAGAAATGATTCTTTTTTATTCTGTTCCCAAGAACAATTTCTAAGCATTTTAAGCGGTTTGGTAACTGTCCAAAATTTCAATTTCCGGAATAGAATTGCATTTGGTACTTGTGCTCAAAATTTCTACTCCAAATTATTTTCTTTTAATTTTTAAATAATTTTATTACTTTTTTCCTTTTTTCCTTTTTTCTTCTTTCCTTTTTTTTCCTTTCTTTCTCCTCTTATTCTTCTTCAAGTCGCCGGTCGCCGGCCTTGGGATGACCGGTGACCTCACCGGAGCGTTGCCGGCCCTCGCCGAGGCTGTACCTCGTCAGCTGAGCCTTGCCGGCAGCTGTTTGAGGCTCGTAGGAGCCATGGTTGGGCGAGCTCGATCGAGCCTTGGCGGGGCTAGCCGAGCCTTGCCGAGGCTGGGCGAGCCTCGCCGTTGGTCGGGCTAGCCGAGCCTCGCCAGATCTGGGCTCGCCTCCGGCGAGCTCATCGGACCGGGTGCTGTCGACTGGCGGTAATGGGTGGCGGACGGCGACGGCAGCAATGATAGCAGATGAAGAAGAAGAAAGAGGGAAGAAGAACAAGAAAAAAAGAAAAGAAAAGAGAGAAAATAATGACCTTGATTTTAAAATTGTTCCAAGAAACAAAGAATCAACTATTTTTTACTTTTCGATTATGTTTCAAATCTACTTCCGAGAATAAAAAAATATGAATTTGTTCTCGGGAAAAAAATTTGACCAAACGGATTTTTATTTCAAATTTACTCTTAGGAACAGAAGAACAGAAAGTATCACCGTTTGGCAAGTTGCCAAACAACCCTTAAATGTGAGCAAATAATCATCTTGTGAGGTGACATTTGTTCTTCACATAGGCTCTCCTAAATTTTATCAATTGCGACTTGATTTCTCCTCATTCGATTTTATTTTTTGTTGTTGCTTAGGAGCTGTCACTAGCCAATTATGGGCTGGTTAAGGGATTGAGTAAGATGCTTGAGATGGCTTTTACTTTATTAGAGCGATCTAGATTAAAATAATGCAAGTCATAGTAACGATCCAAAGTTTACCAACGATGAATAATCAATCGAAGTCAAACACGAAGTATTCTAACTTGAACTAGAGTGCTCAAACCACTCACGTTTGACAACAAATGTTTTTAGGGACGATTGTCAAAAAAGTTATAAATTTATTGTACTTTTACTAATTCGGTCATAAATCTTTCAATTTTACCAATTGAGTTTTAAACATTTTCATATTTTTGCCAATTGAGTCTATCTAACCTATCTTGGTTGGAAATTACTAACGTGAAACTGGCTTTCCTAGCACGGCCGACGCTAACCTAGACATATTTAAATAATAGGTTTAATATTCTATGATTTTTTCTTCCCTTTTCTTTACTCTTTTTTTTTTTCTCATCTTTTGGATCAAGGGTCATTGGCCACATCGAGGGCATCGTGATCCTTGCCTAGACCTAGTGAGGGTCATGACACCCTTGCTGGCCAAATTGAGGGCGTTTGAGCTCCTGCTCAAATCTAGTGAGGGTCGCAACACCCTTAGCTAGTGTTGGCAAGGGTGACAGCCCTTAATCCAGAAAAAAAAAGTAAAGAAAAAGAAAAAACAAAAAATAATTTAATTTTTTTTTTAAAAATGTCAACATCAGCAATTTCCAATCAATATTGACTGGATGGACTCAATTATGTTGGAAATATATCTTGAAGATTCCGATTCTTTAGATTATATTCTAGTCAATTGTGAATTAGTCTTGGTAAATAGGAAAATAGGAAAATAGTGATTCCTTTATTATTTTCTTTCTTGTTTTATTCTTTTGTCTCTTACACTATAAATGTATCAATGTAAATGCATACAAATATATAGAAAAAAGCATCTTGCAAATCTCCATTACACTTTCTGTCATGGTATCAGAGCAACCTTTTCTTGGGCAAGCTTCCGCATCTTTAAGAATTGCCATCGTTTTTTTTCTCTTCTCTGAGTTGTTGACGCAGTTTTCCTGCAAAGACAATCAGCCAAGCCAAACGATTATGAATTCATCTTCTTGATACCATGGAGAAAAACAAGAGCATTGAGAGTACCCTAGTAGAGGATTCTTCGTCCCAAAACCAAACACCTACACCTTCTGCTCCTGAAGATGCTCCTGTTATTTCTGCTCCTGCTCCAGCACAGATCTCTGGCCCAATTTAGTGGCCCATAATTCCATGGTATTCTGTCCCGGGTCAATGGGCCACCGGGCTGGGACAGACATGGAGTGGACCACAATTTGCGTACAGCCCGTCTATAGAGGAAGCTCCTGCAGCTTTTCGGCCCGGGGTGGTGGGCCGTTTCCCCAATCAATTGGTGGTGGGTCGTTTCCCCAATCGACTCAGCCTCCAGAAATCGACTCAATGAGTGGGTCGGGCCGGGAAACCCGAATCAAGGATTCGGATCCATACCGGGTCAGGGGACGATCCCTACCCGGTTCCTCAACCCGGGTATGTGCCCTACGTGCTTCCCGTCGCCGGCGGCGGCCGTCTTGAACCAGGGGATCCCCTCTACACGTCACCGGCCGACGGACCCGAGTTGAAGCTCATCGGAATGTAGCTCACAGGACCGGATAACTATACGGCCTGGGCTCGGGATCTTCGACGCGCCTTTGTCACCAAAGACAAGGACGGCTTCCTCGACGGAGCTGTTCCTTATCCAGTTGACGAACGGCTTCAACGGCAGTGGTGCAAGTGCAACCAATTGGTTCGCACATGGCTCGGCAACTGCCTTGCACCAGAAATAGCCGCTGGACTCCCACCTACAGAAGACTCCAAAATTTTTTGGGAGAGCATACGCGAGATGTATGGACGCCTTGACCGAGCAAAGCTGTTCACCATCACCCAAGCTTTGTCGGAGTTGAAGCAAGAGAACCTTTCGGTTACCTCTTGCTTCAACCGACTCTCAGCTCTATGGAATGAGCTTGAGGCCGCCGAGGAATGAATCAAAGGACCCGAGAGCACACTCAAGCAGTATCGTGAAATAAGGGAACGAGAAAAAGCGACCAGGTTCTTACTGATTCTCAACGAGTCATTTTCGGCCTTCCGGTCACAAATCCTCGCGATGGATCCTCCACCGCCGCTCGGACGCATATACCAGTTGGCTGTGCAGGAAGAACATCGCCGGATGGCCGTTGTCGAGCATGCTCGAGTGGGTGAGGGCATGAGCCTCGCCGTCCTTCCCTCCGGCGAGATGACCTCCGGCGGAACTGTCGGAACTGCCACAGATCTGGAGAAACAAAGGATCGTTGCTGCGGCAAGAAGGAACGGAGGAAACCGAGGAAACCCTAAGACATTACGAACGGACAGCTTGGATCAAAGATCTGGAGTGGACGGCTGGGATCGCAGATCTAAAATGGACGGCTTAGATAGACACGTGCGATCCGACGACTGGGATCCCAGCGCTAGAATGGATGGCCGAGATCAACACGCTGGATCGGACGGCCAATTTTTGTCCGCGGGCTCGACTGAATCGGACGGATGGGATCGCGCCACGTCAGCTCCTTCGTACAACAGATCCTATGGGCTGCGGAGTGCCACGTCGGCAAGAAGGGTTAGTGCGCAAAATTCCCAATTTAAAAATAAATATTGCGACTACTGTAAACGTCCGCACCATACTATTGAAACGTGTTGGAAGCTGCATGGAAAACCCAATGACAAAGACAAAGGGAAAGAATCCATAATTTCTCAGGTTTCTAGCACAAAGGGCTGATGGACCACCCCATCAAATGATCACCCAAGAACAATATCAAAATATTGTGCAAATGCTAGATCAATTCAAGATCAATGACAAGGGTGCAGGATTCTCAAGTACCTTCCTCTACAACAAGAATTCGTTTTCAGTTGATGTATGGATTATCGATTCAGGTGCTAGTGACCGCATAGTATGCAACAAAAATCCTTTTTCCCATATATATAAAATGCCAGATTCCCTTGTCACGGTACGACTACCAAATGGGAATATCACAAATGTTACCACAATTGGCACCGTAAATCTTGGTCAAAACTTTATCCTAAAAAATGTCCTACATATTCCAGAATTCGAATTCAATCTTCTATTTGTCTCAAGAGTATGTGAAGATAACTCTTGCCATGCCATATTCAATTCAGATAATTGTCTCTTTTAGGACCATTCGACTGGCAGAGTGATGGGCTTGGGTAGTATGGCACAGGGACTCTATCTCTGGAACAATTCTCCAGGAGATTTAGAATCATTGAATAAGCATGTTTTTTGTAATGCCATCAGTAAAAATAAACTTCTTCTTTATCATCAACGATTGGGTCACAGTGCAATTTTTCCTCATCCAAAATGTCCAATATGTCCTTTAGCTAAGCAATCTCGAATATCTTTTCCAAAAAGCACATCTCGTGCCACAAATCCTTTTTCATTGCTTCATATGGACATCTGGGGACCTTATCATACCCCTCACCGTGACGGATCTCGTTTCTTTCTTACAATTGTTGATGATTACATTTGTGCCACCTGGGTATATCTTATGCAATCGAAAAGCCAAACTTTTGGTAATTTGTCAAATTTCCTTTCCATTATTAGGAACCAGTTTTGTAAATCTGTACAACAAATTTGTACAGATAATGGGCATGAATTCTTCACTTCTGATTGCAATTCATTATTATCCTCTAATGGCATACTTCATGAAAGCTCCTGCACTTACACTCCACAACAAAATGGAGTTGTTGAGCGCAAACATAGGCACTTATTAGAGGTAGCCCGTGCTTTAAAGTACCAAGCTTCTATTCCAGAAGATTTTTGGGGAGATTGTGTGATCACAGCAGCTTACTTGATTCATCGCATGCCAACTCGGATTCTTAATGGTAGGTTCCCCTTTGAGATGCTTTATAATAGGCAGTCTGATAATAATCACCTCAAAGTCTTTGGTTGTTTATGCTATGCAACAAAAGTGGGTCATCGAGATAAAATGGGCCCTCGGGCCACTAAGTGTGTTTTCATGGGATATCCTCCTCTTCAGAAAGGATATCGAGTTATGGAGATTTCTATAGGGACTTTCTCTATTAGCAGGGATGTTGAATTCCAGGAAGATGTTTTTCCTTTTGAAGAAATGGAATCTTCATCACAGTCCTCCTTACCATCAGGGCATGGCGGATATTTTTTGTCTGATGAATCTCTATCTCCGGCAGCGGGGTTCTTTATCGCACCAGGACCACCTATCTCATCAGAACCATCTCTGCCTATACAGATGGAATCTACATCTCCAGGAACAATATCACCAAGTATACCTGAAGATAATTCCCAATCTCCTTCGACAACAGCTACTTCATCAGTCCTTTCCGATTCATCGGATCCTCCAGTGCATATAATCGAGCTTCCTCGACGTTCCGGACGACACACTCGTCCATCCACATGGACCCAAGATTATATATGTTCTGCGACGACTTCTTCAGGTACACAATATCCCATTACCTCATATGTGTCGTTTAATCAGTTATCGCCAGGACACATGTGTTGTATTAATCGAATATCAGAAGAACAAGAACCATCATCATTTGCTAATGCAGCACGAGATCCTAGATGGCGACATGCGATGGAATCTGAACTTACTGCTTTAATGGAGAATCACACTTGGGACATTGTTCCCTTGCCTCCAAGACGGAAACCGATTGGCTGCAAATGGATTTATAAGATCAAGTTTAAAGCAGATGGTTCTATTGAGCGCTACAAAGCTCGATTAGTCGCCAAGGGATTCACTCAAAAAGAAGGTTTTGACTACCATGAAACCTTTTCTCCAGTAGCTAAAGAGGTCACTATACAATCTTTCTTGTCAGTTGCAGCCATTTGGAATTGGTCTCTCCATCAGATGGATGTGCATAATGCCTTTCTCCATGATGATCTGGATGAAGAAATCTACATGGATATTCCTCAAGGATTACGCAGACAGGGGGAGTCTCGGGTATGTCGTCTTCGCAAATCCTTGTATGGATTAAAACATGCATCTAGACAATGGTATGCCAAATTTACTGCTGCACTAACCAATGTAGGTTTTGAGCATTCTAAGTATGATTATGCCTTGTTTACACGAATTACAAATGATTCATCAATTTACTTATTGATATATGTTGATGACATACTCGTCATGGGGAATAATGATTCTGATGTTGCCAAGTTCAAAAAGTATTTGCACTCCACCTTTCATATCAAAGATTTGGGACCACCAAAATATTTTCTCGGTATCAAGATTGCCCGATCCGATAAAGAAATTTGCCTCAGTCAAAGAAAGTTCATTCTGGAGATTGTTTCTGAAGCAGGATTATCAGGATGTAAACCAACAGCCATTCTAGTTTAGCCGAATATCAAATTGACAATGCATGAGTATGATCTTAATTCCCCTTCAACCATCAAGGATTCAGTGCTCAAAGATCCTTCTGAATATCAGCGACTTGTCGGGAAATTGATATATCTTACCATGACAAGACCTGACATAGCTTATGCAGTACAAATACTCAGTCAGTTCATGCATATGCCAAAGCAATCACATATGAATGCGGCATTGAAGGTTGTGAAGTATTTGAAGGGATGTCCAGGCCTTGGTATACTCCTATCTCGTGACTGCAAAATGAAAATGACAACTTTTTGTGACACGGATTATGCCACTTGTCCAATGACCAGAAGATCCATTACTGGTTTTTGCATAAAGTTGGGAAAGTCATTGATCTCTTGGAAGACGAAGAAGCAGTCAACCGTATCACTATCATCTACAGAATCAGAGTATCGGGCCATGGCAAAGGCTACCTATGAAATAGTTTGGATACGAGGACTTCTCTTACATCTTGGAGTACAGGTCAGTGGACCAAGTGAATTGTTTTGTGATAATGATGCTGCACTAAAATTAGCAGCAAATCCAGTTTTTCATGAGAGAACAAAACACATAGAAGTGGATTGTCACTTCACTCGGGATAAAATCAAAGATGGAGTCATTGTGACAAAAGGAATTGGAACAACAGAGCAACCTGCGGACATCTTCAATAAAGCATTATGTCAGAAACAGCATAGGTATTTGTTGAGCAAGCTTGGTATCCTTGACATCTACAGGCCACCAGCTTGAGGGGGAGTGTTGGAAATATATCTTGAAGATTCCGATTCTTTAGATTATATTCTAGTCAATTGTGAATTAGTCTTGGTAAATAGGAAAATAGGAAAATAGTGATTCCTTTATTATTTTCTTTCCTGTTTTATTCTTTTGTCTCTTACACTATAAATGTATCAATGTAAATGCATACAAATATATAGAAAAAAGCATCTTGCAAATCTCCATTACACTTTCTGTCAAATTAACATGATTGAAAAGTTCAAGAATGAATTGGCAAAAATACAATAAAATAAATAATTTTTGGGCAATTTTCTCGTTCTTTCCATGTTCACAACTTAGGTTAAATTAAATTGCTTTCTAGGTTGTACATATACGTAGTTTTTTTTTTTTTGGGAGTAAATGTTGTATAGATCAAAAGTCGAAGCGGCCTCTAAAATCCTCATTTTAGCTAAGCTCACTAGGTTTGGTTATCAATTTTAGAACGAGACTCTACGATCTGCCCTAATACCACACATGTCTAAAAAAGATCTTCAAAATGAAGTGTACTTAATGAGTCATATTCGGAGGCGCTATATTAAAAAAAAAAAAAAACCACACTCCTGTTGAAGTTGAAATTGTTGCAGCAACATGGAAGACGATTTTCTGAAAATAAAAAAGGAAGAAAAAGATTTTCTCGTAGCTTAGTTTTTTTTTTTGGAAGAAGTGCATTAAAAGTCCTATGAATATGCAATTGAATATTAAAATTATTAAAAAGCACATATGAGTTCATGTGCGACCTTTGCCATATCAGACAATCTAAAGATTATTAAATATCAACTCAAGTTCGAAAGAGATTTTTGAAATGAAATTTGCCAAACGAGCCATAACATTTCAAAATTTGCAAAAAAAAAAAGAAAAAGAAAAAACACAGATCCAAGGTGAAACCATTGCGGCGAAATCGGCATTTGGAAGAATGATTTTCTCAAAAAATAAAAGAAAAATATCTTTTTAGAGCCCAAATTTTCTCTCTCTGTCTTTTTTTTTAATGGTCTTTGACAGCTCAACTTACTTGGGGTCAAAGAAAACCGAAACCCGGAGCAGAACGCGATGCCACCCCCAGAACGGGACTCATATAAATACGAATCAAACAAGGAACCTCTGCGCTTTACACCTCCCCTTCTTTCCAACGCTTCTCTCTGCCCTAACATCACCCTCCCTCTCTTCTTTCTCTCTCTCTCTCTTCTTTCTCTCTCTAGCCAGCTTCAGTGAATCTCTTCTCGACATGGGTAAGCCTCTCGACGCTTCTCCCTTCTGTCCCCTCGAGCATTTCGATCGTTTCACGGGTCTTTTTCCGGATCTCCTCTGGTTCTGTGTCCGTTTCTGTCGGATTGATCACGCGCTGGTTCGAATCCGAAACCTTGTCGTTGTTGTTCTCGTTTGATCGGAACTCGGGTTGTGGGATTAGTGGGAATTCAGTTCTTGGTTGATTTGGCGCGTTTCGCCTTGTTGGGTAGGGGCTTTCTTGAAAGTTGAACTTGCTTGGTGTGGTGCTAAAGCCCCCGGAGTGGGAATTGCCTCCTGGGTCGATTTGGCTGGTGGGTTTACCGGGTTGGATTGCAAAAGCATTTCCGGTAAGCCGTAGTTTAAGCGGGGAGTTGTTATGAGCAATGGGTCGCAGCTACTTCTGGTCTAAGGTGCGAAGGTGCATGCGGAGCAATGATGCGTCCTTGGGGTCTTAAATAACCTATGTTCCACAATGGTTTGCTGTGCTCGTGTGGGGGCATTGGTGATGCCGAATCTGAAACTTTGTTATTGTCCTCGTTTGATCAGAACTCGGGTTGTGGATTAGTGGAAATTTAGTTCTTGGTTGATTTAGCGCGTTTTGCCTTGTTGGGTAGGGGCTTTCTTGAAAGTTGAACTTGCTTGGTGTGGTACTATTGCCCCCCGGAGTGGGAATTGCCTCTCTGGGTCGATTTGGCTTGTTGGTTTACCGGGTCAGATTGTGAAAGCATTTCCAGTGAGCCGTAGTTTAAGCGGGGGGTTGTTATGAGCAATTGGTTGCGGTTACTTCTGGTCTAAGTTGCGAAGGTGCATGTGGGGAGAAAAGCAATGGTGCATCAATGGTTTGCTGTGCTCTTGTGGTGCATTGGTGATGCCTAAGCATAAGAAACCGAGTGAATGTCTCTGTGACTATGTGACTGTTAGTTGTCTGCTGAATTCTGTGAGTTATATGAGCTTGACATTCTTTTTTTCTTTTTTCTTTTCAATATGATAGATCTTGAGGAAGACATTCGGTCGCTGCAGCTCGAATCAGCAGGTACTGTAAGAAGACCGACTACATATGTCCTCTGCATCATTTTCTTTTACCAATCTTTTCTGGTGGCGAATCATTGGTTGAAAATCGGTTTTGTTATTGCCTCTGGATGTCTTTTGAGAACTTGTTGCTTCAATTTTAGCAGAAGATGATAATGGGGCTATCAATCCTGAAGATGCCAAGCCAGAAGAAGTGGAGAAGATGGATGGAGTTGATGAAGGTCGGTGAGAAATTGGCAAAATGTGTTTCTTCTATGTGTATCTACCGAGGATTTGACATGCATAAGTTGCTTGAGTTTGAGAACTTTCGTGTTGGTTGCTCTTCCCATTTGTGTTGAGTGAGTTTCGCGATGTGTTTAATTCCTGTATATTGTAGCAAATAATGCATGTTTTGGGTCTATGAATGGAATTCATGATGTTGATTGGCACACTAGTCCATCAAAACACCTGAAATGCTCACTTCAACATATTTACGCACCTAATATTCGTACCTGTGATGGATTACTTGTACATTTTAGGGACAGCATTATCAGTTAACCATGACTCTGGTTCTGCAAATATTTGTTGTTGTATTTTGTTGTTTTCATTGTTATTTTGAGTTCTTTTGGGCGAAAACTAGGATGCACTGTGTGCCTTATAGATGACCATCAATTAGGACTGCTATTTGAATAAACTGCTCAGTAGATTCAGATGCTTGGTAGGTTCTAGCTATGGCCACAAGATTCTGGATATGTCTTGACGTTTTTCTTAGCTATCTCTGGAGCTGTTTCTTGCTTTGCTTTGTTGTCAATATGTTTCTTGATGTCACACCCACCCTTCTCACTCAAAAGTGGAAAAAATTAAAAATAACATTATGGAACAAGAAAAGATGAATCATTCTTTAAGCAATATACTTGCCTATTTACTGCTTTCCGTATTCTCATGGTAAGTCAGGATGGTCTTTCGCAGGTTGGAAGCGGGAGGTGGCTACAAACCCTCATCCGGTCCAGGTTGAGCCGAAAGGTGCTGTTATGAGGTTCTTTTGTCTTATGTGTGTGATGCATTTAAACTCTTTGCGGCCAATGTGATGCATCCATAACATGACAGCCTATTTTTTTGTTCTGCATTATTATATGTTTAAGTAATTTATATTGTTGATCTTGCTGTTTGGATTAGGTAAGGAAATAGCTGTTCCGGATGAAGATGAGACAATGGATGCGATGGAAGAAGACAAGAAACGACATTTGAATGTTGTTTTCATTGGTCATGTTGGTAGGTTGATTCTCATTGCCTCTATTTCTCTTTGATTAAGTTTCTACCTCATTTGAGTTTGACATTGAATGTTGTTTTCAATTGCTGGTTGTAATGCTGCAAAAATTTACATCTATCCTCTTTCTGATTAGTTCTGTTTCTATGAGTCTTTCATTGATTCTGTTGACTCATTAATGGTTGAAAATCTTATTGGCTGCAGATGCTGGGAAATCAACAATTGGAGGACAGATACTGTTTCTCAGTGATCAGGTTGATGATCGTACCATACAGAAGTATGAAAAGGAAGCCAAGGATAAAAGCAGGGAAAGTTGGTGAGACTTCTGTTGGATTTTAGAATCTGATAATCATCATTCATGCAGTTTCTTTTTGCTTTTATGCAATGAATGTAATTGATTTTTCGATTATATTGCACCTAGCTCTTTCAATAGCTAGTGGTACATTTTACATGAATAGATGGTTGACTCTCCTTAGCTATGATATAGTGAATGACAGTCTCTTGCGGGAGCTGTTTTCTATGGCAAGGCTTTCTTATGCATTGCACATTGGGGGTTTAGACCATGCTTTATTGATCATTTGGTTTGAATCAGGTACATGGCATATATTATGGATACCAATGAAGAGGAGAGAGTTAAGGTAACATGATAGTGGTCTGAGTTTCATGAAGCTCCTCTTTTTTTCTTAAGAGTTATAGATGTGCTTAGGACTGAGGTTCAGCCAGGTTGGGTTTTGAATTCTGTAAATATACTGCTCCTGCAGGGTATAACTGTTGAGGTTGGAAGAGCACATTTTGAAACGGAGACCACTAGATTTACTATTCTTGATGCACCGGTAAGTCCTTTGTTTCCTGTGCAATGGTTCTTTGGGTGTGTTTGGCTTAGCATTTCGGACTTTCAGCCTCCAAAGCCCCTTGGGAAAATGCTGGACCATTTGGCAACTATTTTGAATGAACTTTCGGCCAAAAGCTGCCTTGGGAAAGCTAAAAGCCAATGCTGGTGGGATTAGCATTGGCTTTCAGCATTTGGCCTAATGTTGAAACTAATTTTTTACTTCCAAAACTATTTTCACAAATTCTTCAAATTTCTGGTTTTGTCTTTGGTTAAATTTTTTTTATTAGAAAAAAGGAGACAGCCCTTCGCCGGACTGGTGAAGGGCTATGGCAGCTGGTGAGCCAGATTTGGTGTTGGTTCGGTTGAGGTCGCTTGAGTTCGGGCGACCTCCGGTGAGGGTCGCGCAACCTAGCTGAGGGTTGCTGGAGGTCACATGACTTCGAGTGACCCTTGGCGAGACCCACTCGACCCAGGCAGCCTGCGACTCAAGTGATCGCCGTGTGGGTCGCGTGGCCTTAGGTGGCCCTCGCTTGGGTTGAGCAATCCTTGACGGAAGTCGCCTGACCTTGGGCAACCTCAACTAACGGCGGCCAATGGCTGTAGCCCTTCGTCGGTCCGTCGGAGGTTATATATATATATAATACCTAAAGCCCACTGCAAAAGTTTTTTGGCAAACACACATTTAGCTCCAAGTCCATTTGCATTTCCCCAAATAGCTTTCACTTTCAGCATTTGCATTATGCTAAAACCTCGTTTGCAAAACTAAACAAAATGCACCCTTTGTTATGACTTTATTATCTGGACTTTGTGTGCTAATTACACATTAAGGAGTTAATCAAATGCTTGTGCCAAATTTCCTGTTCTTGTGAAGAATGTGCAGAGAAGGACCAATTGCGTTATTGTGTTAGGCTTATGCTATGCATGGAGAGAATGTTTGTCATTCTCATTGGCATTTACTTGTACATGGTCATTTTCCCTTCATTTCTATCTCTCATACTGATTTATCGTGCTTCTCCGTGCTTTAGGGCCATAAAAGTTATGTCCCCAACATGATCAGTGGGGCATCCCAGGCTGATATAGGCGTGCTGGTAAGATAGTGTTATCACTTTCACATTGTCATTCGTTTTGTTGATTATTTATAAAGCTTTCTCTGTCTCGTTCACAGGTAATTTCTGCTCGGAAGGGTGAGTTTGAAACTGGTTATGAGAAAGGTGGTCAGACCCGTGAGCATGTTCAGCTTGCAAAAACCTTGGGTGTTTCGAAGCTACTTGTAGTTGTAAATAAAATGGATGATCCCACTGTTAATTGGTCCAAAGAAAGGTGATTCATGACTTAACACAATTCCCCCACCAAACAAGAAGAAAGGCTAATATGGTGATGCAGGCGCATGCTTGTTGATCCTATATTTTAACAATATTAAGTTTTCCCATTGGTCTGTTCTCCAGGTATGATGAAATTGAATCCAAGATGATTCCTTTCTTGAAATCCTCAGGATACAATGTTAAGAAAGGTAAGCCACTATCTTTCTCCGGCTTCTTGTTCTCTTTAAATGCTTATGTGCTAGAAGATTAACTGTTTAATTAAGAAATTAGCTTGAGAAATTTCTTCCATCCCCTGTGGAGGTGGCTGGCATAAATTCCGTATGCATTCCTGACTTGACTTTGTGGTTGTTTCTTCTATGCATGTCATTAAAGAATTGAACAAAGCTATCACTCTACTTCTACATTCACACGAAAATGTTCAGGAGCAAAATGAGAATACGGAACTCAGGACAGTTTTGGTTTTTGTCTTGTCATTTCATCATGCTGAAGTGGAGTGTTGTGAACAAGTAGAGTTGGCAGTTGGTATGATTAGCATTCAAGAGATTTGAATTGTCAGGTAGTTAATTTAATTGAATGCATGGATTTAAACTAGAATTAACAAATATATTGCTCTTTATTACAATGCTGCAAGCCATGTATATGTGCAGTCCCTCTTGCCCCATCCTCTTCTCTTTCCTCACCTAGCTCGGTTTATACTAAGACAATCTTATTTCTGTGAGTATATTTTGTTGAACTTTAATATCTTCATACTTATGGAAAGTCCTAATTGATGGGAGGCAGGAATTTTCTCTATGTATGTCAGGTTTTTAGTGTTGTCTACCTTAGCAAAGATGGTCAGACATTATGACTGGTCTCGTCTGATTTGGTTATAAATAGCAAATTCTGTCATTTCTATGTGGTTCTGTAATGCAATGCTCTAGTATGAGATTCTCTTTTGACAACTTTATTGTTTGCATAAGTTTAAATGTGAAATTTTGAACCCTGTTTTCGTGTTGATGGTAATTACCAATGCTGATTTCATTGCAGATGTGCAGTTCTTACCTATTTCTGGCCTGCTTGGAGTGAACATGAAAACCAAGTTGGACAGAAATATTTGCCCGTGGTGGAATGGTCCCTGCCTCTTTGAAGCTCTAGATGCTATTGAGGGTCCTCCACGTGATCCCAAAGGCCCTTTTAGGTACAATGAATCGTCAAAGGCCTCTATGACTGCTTCCTTACCATTACATGATTTTGCTTTAACGGTTAATCAGTGAAACCGAGCTCTCTTAATGCTTGAAATTTGTAATTCCTGCTACAGTATTATGACTGTGACTTTCTGTTTGACAGATGTGTTGTAAGGATGCTTTCTCTAGTGTTCTGCTGATAATTTATCTATAATTGCCTATTGAGTTATTATCTCTGCAGTTGAATGGGGAGCTGAGACTGAGATAGGCTCCTTGTTTTTCTTCAAGGACTATGTTCTGGGATTGATATCTTCACTCTGCTGAATTTAAAGTCTCTCATTTGAATTTATTGGTGTGGTGCATATCATATCTTGAAATTATTGCGAGCCATAATTTCTTTCTTTGATAATTTTATTGCTGATTTCTTGAGGAGAGGAAGTAAAAATTAATTGAATAATTTTTTATGTGTATTTTGTGAGAAATGACGCGACTTTGGGCTGATGCGAATTGTTTGATTAGTAAAAATTTGAACTCTCTCTCTCTCTCTCTCTCTCTCTCTCTCTCTCTCTCTCATATGCACATACACATGCACATGTCCACACACACTTTCAGCCTGTGTTCTTTATTGATTGGGACGATGCTTAGATTTTGCTTGTGCAGTTGATCATTTGAATCAACTTGCAGGATGCCTATAATTGACAAATTCAAGGACATGGGAACGGTTGTTATGGGTAAAGTAGAATCTGGCAGTATACATGAAGGCGAATCCTTGATTGTCATGCCAAATAAGGTCACATTACCCAGCTTTATTTTGATATCATTAAAGTTAGATATATATCAGGCTTGATTTTGACACTTCTTCCCTCTGCCCCTTTCTTGCAGGCATCAGTGAAAGTGCTCGCAATATTCATTGATGAGAACAGGGTTAAATGTGCAGGACCTGGCGAAAATCTCCGGGTTAGATTATCTGGGATTGAGGAAGAGGACATATTATCAGGATTTGTCTTGGCTAGCATTGGTGCATCTCTCACCCTCTGTCCCTCCTAATCTCCTTTTCTGTATGTGAGTTAGGCAATATAAGTACTTAAATATGGCCTTAACTTCTTTGATCCATGTGCAGCCAAACCAATAGTTGCAGTTACTGAGTTTATTGCTCAACTGGTATTCCTTGAGTCGCTAGACAATGTATGTATTTGGAACTTTGTGCTTTAGCTAGTCATTTTGAAGGAGCATCATGCCTTCTGTCATTCATGTATTTGATACCTTGACCTGCATCACCATCATAGGCAATCTTTACGGCTGGTTATAAGGCAGTGCTACATATTCATTCGGTGGTGGAGGAATGTGAGATTGTTGAGTTGCTACAACAAATTGATCCCAAGACGAAGAAGCCAATGAAAAAGAAAGTTCTGTTTGTGAAGAATGGTGCTGTTGTTCTATGCCGGATTCAGGTTGAGCTATGCTGGAATAACATGTAGTATTTAGAATTATGTCTCATGCCTTTTACTAATGTTGACTTCATCTTGTGAACATGTATTTCAGGTGAATAACCTAATATGCATTGAGAAATTCTCTGATTTTGCACAGCTTGGAAGATTTACCCTTCGAACTGAAGGTGAAGAAAAATCATATTTCCCGTCTACATATTAAATTGATGATTTTTTCTTTACACTTTGAAGTATGGACTCACTGGGTAGATCTCTTTTACAGGAAAAACAGTTGCTGTGGGGAAGGTGACTGATTTGCCATCAATTGCTAGAGCTTAAACAGTTTTGGTGTTAGGTAGGTTTTTCTAATGGCTGTCCTTTTTCACTTGCCAAAGTTTAAGGAGCTTTTTTTTCTATTTTCTTTTTGGCCGAAGTTTAAGGTGCTTGTGAATTGTAATATCCTAACCCCACTGTTTATTTATCACGGGTTAAATGGTACATAATACATTTTTGAAAATGCTTTTCATCATGGTAGACAGATTTAGCTGAGTTATCGCCCACAGCTTCATGAAACTCAACAATAGTTTGTAAAAAGGAGATTTCAAACCAGATACTGAAGGGTTGTGCTCTTACAGGAGGCAGAGATGCCATAAATCTCAAGTCTACCACATTGGAAGGGCTACAGCTGTCTTGAATTGTTGAGGCAGCACCTTTTACTTGGTCATATATGTTTAGTCCTTAATAGTCTGTACTGGAGCCTGGGGCGTGATGGAGAGCAGGGTCAATGGTGGTTCAATGCACATTTAAGGGTGTTCTTACATCATCGTGCCCTGTGTGTTTGGAAGGGGTAATTATAAAGTTATCAGCTACATTTTTATACAGCTAAAAAAGAGTTTTGGTATGATTTTGTCGAGATGAGTTGGATGGGTTTTGTGCCGTGTGATTTCATGGGGAGCAGAATGACATGAGCTATCTGATTTTACCCTTACGAACCTATAGGTTTATTGTCCTCTCCACTGTTATCATCCTTTGAGTTGGAAATGTTTTTCATACACTTGAAAAAGTTATTTGAGGATTTCTCTATTGCAATGAGACAATAGTCCAATCGGCACTTTTTATACTTATCCGGAGATGCGCAAGGTGTTCTTGAGCATTGGAATGTTACTGTGTCTTCCATTCATGTTCTTTTTAGATTTTGGACCTCTGCTGCAACTTCTCTGTTGATGGACAATGACTTCAGAGTTAGTTTCTCCATTTATGTTGGCAATCAAGTTTCATTTTTTCCGGCTTCGCGTTTTCCACTCCACTGTAGGCGAATGATGTGCACGCATTTTTCACTCACATTCACTCATATATATGGAATTAAATAGCAAAGTGAAAATTTCTTCTTCCGCGGGCCATTGACTTCAGACGAATGGCTTGCCCTTGTTTTTCTTTTGGATTTTTGGGGCCATGGACGACAAAGGCCTGCGGCCATGGATGGCAGCGTCACTAGCCATGGATGAGCTAGGCTTGTGATTGACGTCATAGCACGTCGAGGGCTGTTGTCAGGGCTTGCGGTTGTGGACGAGCAGATCATGGACGGTGGTTTAACCAACCATCCATGGACAATACCGTCATCGACCAACCATGGATGAGCTGGGTTTGTGAGCGATGCTGAGCGATGCTGAGTCGCTTGATGCTTGTTCGATCAGATCTGGTTGGCTCCATCTTCCCTGACCTTGGATGAGTCATCAAGGTGAGTCGTCACCACGGTTGTATATTTGGACCGATGGCGATTTCCTTCGCTCTACCTTAGTTGGGAAGATGGAGCCTAGCAGCGAGTTCCTCCTCCATGGCAGTGGAGCTCTTTATCGACCCTAGTCCTTAAACTATGACGACACCATCCCATCGAGCAATCTCCTTCACTTCCGACGTTGCTCGCGGCCAGACCGAGACACCCCCGGTCGTTGCTTGTAGTTTACTCAATTGTTGCTCATACAGATGTGAATTTGCAGCACCCCAGATCTTTTCTTGCTCATTTCAGTCCTCAAAGCCATCAGAAGACCCCGTCCTTGCTCGTCCAGATGGAGGGCATGAACGCGGCTCGGCCTGGCTGACAAGTCGATGTTGTTGGTCCGTAACTGGTGACATAGGCAAGCGTGGATGGCCGGACGGGCAGCTCTTTATGGATGAAGAAGGAAGAGAGAGAAATCAATTTTTTAATTTTATTATTCCAACAATGCCCACGTGTCAATCGACAGTCGGATTTTAGTACCACATCAGCAACTGATGTGACGCTATGAAAACACTAAATATTTTCTCTAATGATGGACAATAGTCCTCGCGATCCTTTCTTTGAAAGGGAAATGTAATTGATATTCGAGCGAATTGATTGAACTTAAACGTTTTGAATTTGTGGATGAGATTCTCAAGAACTAAACAAAGGCAAAACAAGAGGTAGACACCATCTCAAATTCTACTAGACAGATAATCAAAAGTTTACTTTTGATCCTCAAATTCTACTTAGCCTAAAAGGCCTTCCCATTGAGGTATTGTTCTGTGATGATAATGAGGCTAGGACAGCATCAACGTAACTAGATTTGTGAAATCAAGCTACTTAATAACTTCTCAATATTTGACTTGCCCAATTTCCACCACACCCCCCACCCCTTTCTGCCAAGGATGAGGAGCTGCATGATGCAAACATTGATTCAAACGTCATCAAGTAATTAGTCTAGTGGTAAAGTCACATCTAGACCTGTCAAAATGGGTCAAAAACTCATTTCTCATGATATGGATGTTAGATGAGTTATGAATAGGTTATTTATATTGAGTAATTGGGTCATAAATGAGATTACAATGTTAAATGTGTTACATATGGATTTACAACTTATTTAGACCTAATCTTTTTTATGACTCTCTTCAATACTAATCCTTTTTATGATTCTCTTTAGTCCTTCTCACTTTCACTAATTTGAAAGCCTAGGGTTAACTATATTGAGTAATTGAGTCGTATATGGGATAACAATGTTCAATGTATTATATATGGATTTACAACTTATTTAGACCTAACCCTTTTTATGACTCTCTTGAGTCTTTCTCGTTTTCACTCAGTCCTCAATCTAAAAGCCTAGGGTTAGTTATATTAAGTAATTGAGTATAAATGGATTTATAATGTTAAATGTGTTATATATGGATTTACAACTTATTTAGACCTAACTCTTTTGTTGATTCTCTTCGGTCTTTCTCACTTTCACTCAATCTGCAATTTGAAAACTTAGGCTGTTAGATTAAGGCATTACTCCCCTCATGCTTAATCTAGTCTTTTTGCCTAGTACTAATTGTGAAAATATTTAATTGGGGAGACAAATGGGGTTTAGAAATATTTGAACTCAAGATCTCTAGTTTTGATACTATTTGAGATTATGTGAGACTATTGCTAATTGTTTTAAAAGTTTAAGTTGTTAGATGAAGCTGTGATTTATTATTTAAATATTGTAATACACTCTTATCTTAGTTTGGCTGTGAGTTTTCCTAGATTGAGTTAGATATGGAAGTGTTTCAGCAATATAGGTTGAGTATAGGTCATTAGATTTGCATTACGTGGAAATTGGTTAAAATGGGTTAAGTTTATTTGGGTTGGATTATATGATTTGACCCAAACCGAACTCAATCCGATCCGTCCTGACTCATCTTTTTGATGGTCCTATTCATATTTCTTTCATGAGATCATGTTAGAATCATATCTAGAGTAAACCTCTAAATTTTTCATACCGCGTTGCCTAGTGATGATTAGCAATGACCACGAACCATACCTGTAATGGGTCAAGCATGGCACAATCCCTGTGCAAGGCTCGAGCACGTTATTCTTTAGCTTGTTTTTTATTTATTTATTTTCTATTCTTTAAAGTAGGAACTTAATAAAAAATTAATTAAAATAAACACTTGTTCAATTAAATGGTTGAGTTATCCAGAGCCTGGACACTGACTTAGACGAGAAGGGGTCGTGCCCTTCTCTGGGCCTGCTTGGCACAATCTCTCAAACATAGAGACAGTCTAATTGCAATATTTCTCCTATTATTAATATCCTGATAGGACTATAGTAGCGATTTCCTTAATCTTGAACCTTTGGGTTTGGGGCCCCTCCCATCTTTTTACCAATAAAAGTAAACATTGAGAGAGAGAGAGAGAGAGAGAGAGAGAGAGGTGTCATGGTCGTGTTGTGCGTTTCACAGCTGAGCTAAACAACGCCCATGAATGTTTGGTATATTTTCAGTGCCACAAACTTTCCCGCAAGAAATGCAACGAGAAAATAACGCCGGGCAAATCCTGTCCACTCAATCGCAATAAAAGAGTCTGGAGAAAATGTAGAAAAAATGGAAACTCTCGCAAGACCCCAGAAGAATTATCAGCTTTGGTTATTACAACAATGAGTTCACAGGCCTCTGTTTCTTCCTGTTTGTTCTCAAGAAGTTGGTCCCAAGCATCCTCAATCAAGCACTCCAATTCCCCCCTCCGACAGTTCCCTCGTACCAGATTCGCCGGTTTTCCTTCCTCCAGAGGTGCGAGCCCTCCTCTCGTGAGAAGATGCCCCAGGACAGGAATCAGAGCAACTCTGGATGAAAGGGACCAGATTGCGAACACCCCACTTCTTGTTCAAGAAGAGCAGCCCAACAGAGTAAGCGTCCGCTGCTATCTTTCGTCGAGTTTGCATATCTAACTGTCTGCTGATCTGGGTCCTTCGAAGATGCTGTAGAGATCAAAATTTTGAAAGTTATTGCCTGCACATTGTCTGTTGGGTCAGAGGTTAGAGCTTATTGTATCATGCAACTTCTGTAAGGAAAAGAATTTGGACTGTGTCAAGAACATTGTAGATAAAAAGCACTCAATTGCAGTATAGGTGTTTAGTCATGGGAGCTTTTCTTGGTTTAAGGAAATTGCAGAGAGTATAAAAGTTCTGAAGGATGCTGCGAAGACTAGAAAGGTTCCGGCAGAGGAGGTTCTTTCTGCTCTCTCTGTGATTGAGAAATCGAAGCTCGATCCGTCCGGGTTTCTCAGTACGTTGGGCGGTTCAGAATCACCAGGGAGGACATGGATGCTCATCTTCACAGCGGAGGTTGGTGGTCCACCTCTCGTCTGCATCATGAATTTGATTCGTTTACCATCAAGAAAAGCTAGTATTGCTTTCTAATTTTCCGCTTGTAACTTGAATTGGCAGAATAAATTGATGAAAGGACGGTATTTCCCATTGACGGCCGTTCAGAGGTTTGATGCAGCTGTAAGTCTTATCACTCCTATTTTCATGGCGATTTCTTTCCCAATTTGATGCTTACTGAAATGAAGGCACTCTGAATAAGGTTGCCAAAATTTAGAGGAGATAAAAAAGAGTAAGAGGTACTTCACGATTTCTATGATGCTAATGACTAGTGGCTATGCTTCATGCTTCATTAGGTCAATGGGGTAGTGATGTCTACGTAATTCTTCTATAGAAAGTTGTCATGTGTAATTCAGTGATCTGGAGGAGAGCAAGCACAGAGAACTATATCTTGCTTTCCTTGAAGTAGTTCTATACACTTCAATAGCATTGTCTTCTTGCCTCATTTTGGGCCAAACCTAGCAGTGAGATTAGTCTTACTGATATGATGGATATTCTTGCTTGAAGTGATTACGGATCTATTTTATGTATGTAGGCAGCGTTCATAGTTAATTATAATGTTATGCTATTCATCTTTGTTGACCATTTTCTGCATCTGTCAATGACATTATTGTTCAGCCAAATTTTTTAGGTTATTCTGTACTTGATTGTTTTAAAATTCTCTTTCTCTCTCTCTCTCTTGATTTTGAAGCATAACCACATTGCTGATTCATCTTATATTTTTATTGTATTTAGCTAGAGCATAGAAATAATGGTGAAAGGTTGGTGGTTGTAAACATACTGCCGGATTTCTTCCTCATTTAGGCTTTGCTTGTCATGCGGTCTTTTCTTTTTCCCCTCGTGCATTATAAAGCTTCACAATGCACTGTTAGAAATCAAATCACCTACATTACTATCCCATAAATCCCTCATGGTTCTTGGTGTGTCTATTTTTTCTTAACTTCCTCGACTTTGAAAGATCCTTGCTTGGATTGCCAGGGACAGAGGATCGAGAATGGGGTGTACCTTGGTGGGCTTGGCTATTTGACATTTGAGGGTAGATTGTCGTGGAAGAAGAGAATACTGGCCTTTATTTTTGAGTGTGTAAGGATTAAAATCGGCCCTTTCAATCCGTTAGAAATTGGCCTTGGCCAACAGGGGGACAGAGAGCCAAGCACCAAGGATCCTTTCTTTATCTGGTATTACGTTGACGAGGAAATAGCAGTTGCTCGAGGGAGAAGCGGAGGAACTGCTTTCTGGTGCCGATGTCGCCGCGTGACCAATTTTTGATAGTCTGATGATTGCTATTCCATCGAGTTGATAGGTATTCTTGTATCTTAAAACCAGTTCTATCTACACTCAGTTATCCACGACAGAGATGAGAAAATGTTCGGAATGCACACAGTTGTACATAATCAAGAATGTTAGGTTAGGTTTGCTGTTACTCTGTTTAGTGAAGTGTTTTCCCCAAGATTTGTTTTAAGTATGAATTATTACTATAAAAAAAGGTGTCCCGTTTCTTTCTTTCTCCAAATCTTCGCATAATAAAGACTGCTTATTCCAAGTTGTAATGGTCTGGGAGAGGAAGAAATATGTTGTTGGACTCACTGAAGACAACTTTAGCAATCCAACTTGGTTCTTTGTACTGCAGCTTCTGAGAACTTCTCTTAGCAATATTGTTTACAGAATCTTTTGAACAAGCTAGACTTATTCGAGACGTGCGCGCGCATTCCTGATTCTAATGCCAGTAAAATCTGCTTAATAACCGTTTTCCTTGAAATCACTTGCTGAGGAGCGAGCAATACGCATGCGAGACAGTATAGGGTTTGCCGCCTCCTGAAAATTTCGCGAATTGACTACTTTTAGTCGTGCTCCACATACTTGCAACAGGATTTTTCGGGATACTTATGAAAAATTTAGATTATGTTCGGTTAAGCTTTCCCAAGAGGCTTTTGAGAAAAAAAAATGAGGCATTTGGTTTGGTTTTTGGTGACCTTGGCAAAGCTGAAAGTCTAAAGTAAGTGGGACTTGCCTTAGAGCTGATCACGGTTATGGCAGCGCCAGACAGCTTTTAAAGTTAGATGCCAGTTCGGAAAATGGCCTTACATGAAAAGTTTGCTCCGCCGGCCCAATCTAGATTCAAAATTTTGTTCCTACATATTTTGGTTTCTTTTTTGTTTTGAAACCTTAGACCATAGTATTGTTGATGATAAAGCATAGATTATTTGACACGCATAACATTGGAACATATGTGTATATTGATTATGGGAAAATGATCTAAAAGTCATAAATTTATTATAATTTTGTCAATTTAGTCCTAACCTTTTAATTAGGTCAATTGAGCGAATATTTTCATATTTTACCAATTGAGTTTATTTAAGTCAATTTTGGCCGTAAATCATTGATGTGAACACTAAGTCATCCTACATGGCACATTCAACGCTAATGTTGTTAATTTTTAATAATATTTTATTTTTAAAGGATTTTCATTTATTTTTATTTTTCTTTCTCTCTCTTTCTTTTCTTCCCTTCTTCCTCTAGCTGATGAAGTCGACCTCACTTGGCTCTGGTGAAACTCAACCTCGCCAACCACTAGTGAGGCTACCTCACCAGCTCTGCGATGGCGAGCCTTGACCTCGCCTCTCACTAGGCGACGCAAGGTTGAGGATCTCCAATGGTTGGGCGAGGCTCGAACTTGCTTGATGACGATGAGGTTGGGTGAGGCTAACCTTGTTAGCCCTTGCTTTTGGCCAGTCATCGACCATCATTGAGGCCCAGTGACCAGCTAGAGAAAGAAGGAAAAGAAAAGAAAGAAAAGAAAAAGAAAAAAATGAACATGAGAAGAAATGAATTCAAAATAAATTACAAAATTCGAAAAAAGTATAAAACAGTATTAAAAATTATCACGTTGACATTAGGTATGTCACATAGGACGATAAGCATTCACTTTAGCGATTTTCGGTTAAAATTAGTTGAATAGACTCAATTGGCAAAAAATGAAAAATTTAGGGTTCAATTGGCACAATGAAAAAAATATAGAATTGAATTGATAAAAGTGTAATAATTTTAGCACATTTTTGAACAGTTTTCTCTAATAGGCTTTGAATGCAGATGGAGTTCTAAGTCCGTGGTCTCCTGTTTGGTGAAGATTATTAGATGCAGTGGGTGCGCGTTTAGCCACTGACATTATAATAACGATTTTTGAGTACAACCGGCGATCAATCCGACGTTGCCTCACCAACGAAAGTGTTAGCTTCAATGATATTAGATTTAGGTAGACAATGTCATCTAACATAAGTTTCTCTCCAAGGAGAGGATGAGTGAAAGCATTGGAAAAGCCTGAACATTGCCTTGCGGGACGAGCCACGAAGGATTTTGAACGGCCATTTTGAACAGAATCATGATGAAATGTATTTTGAGTCACCGGCACAAAAAATATTCAAGATATGTGTTCCACATGAAAAAAAGGCTAGGATTTTTGGTGGGATTTTTCTATATAAAAATGAAAAACTGATTCACTTCTATTAAAAGGGTTTGAAAATTTATAGGAGATAATACAATCTTGTTCAAAGGAAAGAAGTTAGATTTGTGTGAAATGCACAAACTTTCAGGCATCCCGAGACACCTTGTGGACATTGATTTACTAATAAAAGATTCTTTAATAAATCTCAACGTGCAAAATTTCTATTAAGTATCTTTATCCCATCATTTATATTTGCTGCTTTAGAGAAAAAGAAAATGCAAGACCAATCGGTTTTATTGTATTGAGATTTATTCCCAAAATATTTGAATATGCAAAGGTAATGTTATTTCCACATCAACCACCCCTTTTTAGATGCCATCCTTTAGATATTGGGAAAAGATCACTAAAAACCTCAAATTTTGCCCAAAGTGATAAATTTATCAAAAACTTTTTTTTTTTTACATGAAAAACCCCAAACTTTTTTTCGTGACACAAAAAACCCCGAACTTCTATCCGTGTGATACATTTACCAAAAACTATAGGGCATTTTGATCTTTTTACTTTTTAATTTTTTTTTCTTTTTTTCTTCTTCTTCTCTCTTCCCTCCGCCGGCCATGGCGGAGGGAAGTCCGCATTAGGCGAGGGCTGCCCTCGCTAGTGTCGGGCGAGGTTCACCCTCACTTGGGCTAGCTAAGGCCACCCTTGTTGGCGTTGGGTGAGGGCGGCCCTCGGCTAGGTTGGGCAAGGGTGCGGCGAGAGGTGCCCTCACCGGCGTCGGGCGAGGGGTGCCCTTGCCAGATCTGGCGAGGGAGGCCCTTGCCCAACCTAGCTGAGGGCCGCCCTCGCCCGATGCCGGACGCCGGGTTCCTTCCGCAGGCTTCGCCACTTAGAACCAAGGAGGATGGAGTCAGTTTCCTGCAGGTATGCCTTCCCACGTTGGGCGAACAACTCCCGTTCAAGCCCCTCAGGGACAACCTTTTAGCAGAAAACCACTCTGGCCTTTAGTTCAAGTCTAGAGACACCCAAATAGAACCAGGATGGTAACATTTCTAACTATCCGAGCTGCATTTCTCAGAGGATCCTACTAGGCTGGAGAAGAAGAGAAGTTTAGAAAGCCATGAGAGAGAGTTTTCACAAAACACTCACTTTACTTCAAGGGATTCTGCCCAACACATTACATCCTCCTCACCTTATATAGGCAATAAGAGGTCACACACAAACAAGGACCAAGCTCACGGGTCCTGAAACAAACAGAGGCACCGAAAGCATTCGGTAGGGAATTATTCGCACGGTATAAACAGTGACAGTGAACAGTGATTTTCCTAGCCTACTGCTACAGTAAAAGTAAATAGTAACTTGCTACAGTGAAAATGTATGAACACTGGTTGTTTAGCGGTCTTGTCCGTCACGAGCATTATAGTCATAGTCTGAGTCATTTGAGCTGTATGCTGTTGCTAGAAGATGTTCATCATACTTTTGCTCAAGTGCTTCAAGATCTTCTGGTGAGAGAATTTGGTTGAGCCGGTATGATGCGGATGCGTCTTCTTGGGGACATGATGTGGATGCCTCTTCTTGCTCCCAATCTGTAGTATCATCTGTAGTGTTGGCAGGAATGCTTGGTTCAGGCCATTTGGATGGTTGTGCATAAAAGGATGTGCCCATGCTTTGTTCTTGATCATAGGGGTCTTGGGAAAGAGGACCACCCCATTTAGCATAGGGGTCTTGAAAGGACTATGCAGTGTCATTTGTGTCTGCCATTTCATGCTCCTGAGATGATGCAGCTTGTCTGAATTCTTCGAGGGTTGTCTTGGCTTCTGGTGCTAGGTCATAATGATCCCATGCAGTGGGTACATTATAATTCCATGCATCTTCAGGAATGGTCTTGTTTTCCTGACACAAGACTCTCTAGAGTTCTCGGTATTGATGTTCACAACATCCAACAAGTCCTAGATACGATTTATAAATCCAAGCTTGTTTGTTGTCCATTTGAGGTTTATAGGATGTGGTCCCTACAATATGTGGTGCATTGATGATGTTACCATTGTTTGTGAAAAAATGCCATGGACGTCGAAAGAACATAATAGTGTGCACTTCAGGGTCTAGTTGTGTAGTTGTCAGTTCCTTTTGCAAGAGATATTTCCAGTGGGTGGGAGGATAAAACCAGTTGAGGAAATCTAAGAGATTTTTATCCTTTTCTTTTTCAATGTTTCCTTTATCGAGTCTAAATATCCTGGTGAGGTTTGCAATAAACCTTCTGGTTGGAATTTCAATAGCTATTAAGTACTTATTGGTTAAGTACTATAATAACCATCTGAGTTGATCAGGAAAATCATATTCCTTCCAGATTAAGGGGTGGCTGAATGAATAATCTACATTTAATCCAAAAGGGTGAAGAATCGAACCTCCAATGAACCTGAATAGGTTTGTGTGGCATTGCCACATAAGATTATCCAGATTTTCAATAAGACTGTCATTCTAGATATGTTGAATGATCTCCTGAGGATATCGCCAACTTGGCCAATCTTTGATCTTCTCAATCTTGTACTTCTCATTGTGATGGGCAGTATGGAAAACATATCTCATGATGTACATGTTGATTTCTGCTGGTGCTTTAGGTCTTGACAAGAAATCAGCAGGCACATTTTTCTTCCCGGCAATATGTCTGGTCTCGAAAGAGTATTTTGAAAACCATTCAGCCCATCGAAACATTTGAGAATTTGAAACCTGCTTCTGTTTGAATTTGGTCATCTAAGGGAAAGATACCATATCCAATTCTACCAGGAAGTAATGGCCGATGAGATGGAATTCGAACTTTTTTATTCTATTTTTCACCGCCAAGATTTCTTTGAAAATGGAATGATAATGCATTTCAGCTTGAGAAAACTTTCCACTTTTGTAGGCACACAGGTGCCTCTTACCATCAATTTCTTCAATCAAGATGGCTGCCTAGTATTCATCACTGGCATCAGTTTGGAGAGTTCTCTTCACCGTTGATAGGATTTGTAATGGAGAAAGAGTCTGCATAATTTCCTTAAGTTCAGCAACTGCTTTAGTCTGAACTTTTCCCCAGGGTGGGGGATTTTTCTTCAGCATTGTTTGTAATGGAATCAGCAATTTTGCAATACTTGGAACAAAATCTCTGAGATAATTAATTATTCCGAGAAATTGCTAAACTTGCTTTGTGGTGAAGTTTTCTTCAGGAAATTTCAGCAATTCCTGAGCAATATGCGACCTTGGATAGTATGTGCCTTTGTTAAGGTGCATACCAAGAAATTCAATTTCTGTCTGGGCGATGTTCATCTTTCTTTGAGAAGGCATGATTCCATGCTTTTTCACAATTTCTGCAAATTGTTTAAGAAGTTGGCAGTGTGACTGCTCATCAGGACTGTAAAGCAGGATGTTGTCGATATATACTGCTGCACTTGACAGGATTGGCTGGAAAATTCGACACATTGCCTTTTGGAATAGGGATGGTGCAACCTTTAAGCCAAAAGGAAGGACTTTCCATTGGAAATGTTGGTTTGGAATGCCGAACCCTATCTTGGGTCTATCTTCAGGATGAATGTCCAATTGCCAAAATCCGGCTTTAAGATCAAATTTGGAATAAATTTGGGCTTTGGACAATCAGCAAAAAGAGAGTTTCTGGAAGGTAAAGGGAATTTGTCATCCTGGAGAAAAATTTTAAGAGGCTGGTAATTAATTACCAATCTCATCTTTCCTCGGTTTTGCTCAGCACACTTGTTGACATAGAAGGCTTCACAAGCCCATTGAGAATGTGAGATCTCAATTAGGCCTCGTTGCAGTAATTCTGAGCATTCCCTTTGAGCAAAAACCAGATGTTCTGGATTCATTCCTATATGATTCGCCTCGATTGGATTGATATCTTCATTCTTTTTGAAAGGAAAGCGAACAAAGAAGTCTGGGTTTTTCCACAAAGAATGAGAACATTTTTGAACAAACTTAGAATGGGATTCTGAACATGATATTAACAGCTTTTGCATGATTGGGTCTAACAAACTCATCTGAATGGAAAAGAGTCTTTGAATATTGACAAATTCAGATAATTGATCTTTATACTTAAGATCTTTTCTAGGAATGACACGAAGTTGAGAAATTTGAGTCATGATGTCCCAACCAATGATGAGATCTTTGTTGGGAAGACTGGATTCGAAAATTTTTGTGGTTATGGAACACTGAGGAAAAAACTAGATAGTTATCGAAGTGGTTCTTACATTTGTAGAGAAAGTATCTCCTGAAGTAGAGTTGAAATACCGGACACAGGAAGTCCAATATTCTTCAGGAAGAACTTTAGTGTCTAAGATTGAAGAAGCTGCTCCAGTGTCTATAAGAGCAATGACAGTGATTGGCTTGGCAAACTTTGAAGTGAATAATTTTTACAGGAAAGTGAGGACAGTGAGTTTGGCTTGAAAATATATCAATGTTTTCTTCTGAAGGAGTCAAAGATTTGTGAAAAATATCTTCAAGATCTGAGTTTGAATAAGTTTTACTGGGACAGGTAACAAGGGATGACCCAAAGAGTTTGTTCACATGGTTCTTCGTCCGCAGAGAATAAAGATTCGATATCATCATTTTCAAGAGAAATACCAGTTGTTAGGGAAATCCCTTATTATGTTTTGAAGATGACAAAATAAATCAAAGGCTACTAACATGTTTAATGGTTAAGTAATAGACCATGCGGATGATAGAACATGTAAAGAATATTGTCAAAGTCTGAAGACTGCTAGACTTTAGTGTCAAAGTCTGTTCTACATCAGAAGTCTGCCTACTCTGACAAATTCCAGACTGAACGTGCTTGGAAGAACCAGAAGACAGACTCTATGCTGAAGCTGAACTAGGTACAGACCTTAAAGCTAAATCTGTTCAAAAGCATAATATGTTCAGACTTAGATTGTAAAGTCTATCAGACTCAAGACTCTACTTCAGACGGAAGACACTCTCAAACTTTACATTAGACTCGATAGAACGTAACTCAAGCCCTGAAGATATAACGGCTAGTGATCTGGTTTGGATTCTACATTAAGATTGATTTGATTGACTCAGTCTAATTGATTGACAATTAGATCTTGAAGACAAGGACTTTCTATATGAAGAAGCTTTACTTATGGAAACCAAGATTCTGTTTGTATGGGCGATCGGAATCAATTTGGGATTCTACTTTTGTCACTCAACGTCTACCAAATCTTCTAAATACAGAGCTGTCCAATGGGTAGATTGGAAGAAGATTCTCGAGATGCTGTCCAACAACTAGTTTGGAAGTAGAGGAGTATTTAAGGAGATCAAGGACCGATGAGCAAGTAAGAGACGGAGCGTAGAATTTATAATTCCAAAGTCTGACCGACCTTCGATCGTACACTTGTCTCTTGTGAGCTTAAACACTTGTGATCTTGAGAGAAATACCAAAAGAGTGATTTAGTGAGATAGTGTGATCTACTACTAAGTGTTTGCACTCAAAGTTGTAATCTCTTGTTGATTGCATAGTGGAATCCAGCCAAGAAGGCTGTTAGCATGGGAGAGTGGATGTAGGCTTGGATTAAGCCGAACCACTATAAACATTGTGTTCTTATTCTCTTCCCTGAATCTTTTTATTTTGTTCGTAGTTCTATTTAATTGCTAAAGTCTGATCTCGCTCAAAGTCTGCTGCTCTTCAGACTCAGTTTCAAAAGTCTGTTGTTATTCAGACTCAGGCTAAAAGTAAAGGTTTTCACTGCATTTTGCTGAATCTGTTTTTACACCTATTCACCCCCTCTAGGTGTTCATACTAGCACTTTCACCAGTTTCATTCTCTATATGATGTATCAAATGGTTATGACTTTTTTTTTTTTGCCTGGGGACAGTTTTTGGCAAAATGTTCCTTTTGGTTGCAGATGAAGCATCGATTTGACTTTTTGTGGCCTGAGCGATCTTTCCTTTTGCGCAAGTATCGCCATTTCTTCTTTCTTCGGAAGTGCTTAGAGCCATGCCTGGATTTGTTAATCCATAGCTTCTTGAAGTGTTTCTTTTTTCTGGAAGATTTTCCACAAGAACCATCGCAATCTTTCTTGGAGCATTTGATCTTCAGGTTCTAGCGAGAACATGCTTTATCAAGTTCTTTGTTGTCATGGACATAAGTCTGGATCATTTGTCGCTTTATACACAATTCTTCGAGGCACAAATGTATTTATTGTTGGAGTTCTCCCAATGGAACATCCTGGATCCTCTTTTCTCTGGAGAGAAAGGCTCTCTCCACTGTTTGAGATAATTCTTTAGGAATGGAGGTAAGAAAAACATGCTTCAAATTTGCATCAGCTCCAATTTGATAAAAAAGCTTGAGCATTTCACGGTAATGCCTATCTAGATGTTTTTTCTGAAGAGAACAACATCTTCTTTCAAAAAAATTCTCTTCTTTTGAGTTCTATGAGGTCAACAGGTTTCCCCACAAAAAAATGATATAGAAGGGTAATGGCATGCTGAAAGTTTGGTGAGAGGAAAAAATGAAGTTGATCTTGTTCTCCCACAGATTGCCACCAAAGTTTAAGGCTGCCTGTAAACCTTGTGACAAAATTGAATAGAACATCATACTTGTCTTGGTTGGTAATGGCTTGGGTATTTAACCAAGTATGAAATTTTTCAAGTCTTTCTGGCCATTTGTGATAAGGAATGTCATCAATAGTGAAGAATTGTTTTGATGAAGTGGACATGCTCTGGAAAGTATTGTTTGTCTGGATGACCTTTGGTTCAGAAGGGTTTGATTCCATGTCATGGTCTGGGGGATCGGCCATGAATATCGATGAAGTTACCGGTGCTATAGGTAAGGAATCAATGGAAGGGAGTGAGAAAGATGATGAAGATTAGAGGGATACTGAATCTGATTCAGTATCAAAGATGTTTGGAAAGTTTGATTCTGTTGGGAACATAATCTAGTCTATCTGAATGACAGGTTCAATCTGTGCTGGAAGTTGTGGAATAACATGATCAGGCAGTGGTTCCTAATTACCCAAATCTCTGAGAAAAGATTCTAATGGGTTTGACAGCATCATTTGATCTGGTTCTCTTATGACAAGAGAGGATTCTTTGGGCATCTTCTCTTTTCCCTTTTCCTTCCTTATTCGGTCCAGTTCTCTAAGGCGGTTTCGCATTTTAGCTACATCTATCTTGTCTTGTCTGACAGGAATATCTATGATGGAAGCAAAGATAGATGTCTGAGGTGGTGGAGGAGGGAGCGCCTCTGTCTGCATAGTAGTTGAAAATTGATTAAGTCTTTCTTATTCAAGGATATGGATTTGCCTTTTGAGCTTGTCTATTTCCGCCTTGGGACTTTCAAAATAATGATACCCCAAATGTTGTCCAGATTCCAAGGCATGAAGCCTCTTCTGAAAATCTGAAAGCATCTTTTTAGTGGTTTCATCATATCTTCGCAAATCTTGTTGCACATTCCCAATCTTTGAATCAATTGCTTTGAAGGCATTGTTATGTGCTAAAAGAGTCTCTGATTGCCAATTTAGGATAGCTTCAGCAACAGGAGTTCTTTTTTGTCTTCCATGCTCTTTCACGTCAGTGGGGGCATGTATCTTAGGAACATGCCTATATCTGCCTTGTGGATCAATAAACTCTTCCGAAGCGGGAAACGAGAGTTTAGAATTTTCTCGAACAAGAGGAGGAAAGTCTGTTTCTTGAAACATAGAGATGGAAGAGCTGGGTGGTGTTTCCGCTGGAACTTCAAGTGGGTAGGAATGTTTCTTTGCCCACTTTAGAATTGGCTTGTAAAATTGGGAAATGGCTGGTTTTTTTTTTTTAGGAGGAGATGGAGGAGGTGATGGAGGTGGAGCTAGTGAAACTGAGGGAGAGGTTGTGAACTCTGGTGGTGGAGTTGGGGCATATGAAACCATAAACTGAAATTTGTCACACTCACCAAGGGTATCAATAGTGGGATCTCCGTTTAGGTACCTTTGGTACACAGGGTCCTTTGGCTTTTTGTGCCTCCGTCGGGGTCTGGCAGTTGGATCTACTTCATTGGGAGAGTTTGTGCAATAGGAACATTGACAAAAATGATCCCAAAAACAGTGACCATACTTGTCCTTATAGTAATGAACAGGGTGTCCATCACTGTTGAAGTGTCGAACAAGCTTTTTGGGATCTGGTTCGGAAATTGACTCTGGAACACATGGTTTAATCATAAAGAGAGTCTAAAAGATGGAAGGGCTTTCTTCCTTTTCTTTGCCAAATTTGATGGAAACAGTTCCATCTTTCTTTCGCACGAACTCAAAATCTGATGACTGGAAGGGCTTGTTATTCCGGTGCAACTTTTCATAGTTGGTAATCCAAGTTTCTGGAAGAAGTTTGGCCAACTTTTCTTTCGGGATCTGTCGAGGGACATGAATGTAGGATGCTTGGTCATTCTGCATGGAGATGAACAAAGCATCTTCATTCCCATTGTGGAAATTCAAGTCAAGAGCATGGTTTTGTACACGGTAAACCATCTGGTAGTGCAATGTTGCAGCAACGGAATCAGCAGTCTGAGGCACTTCAGTGAGCTGGATCTGAACTTTTAGAAAATATAGTAGTTGTGGATCTGATAGAGCAATATTGAAGTTTGGATACAATGTCACAAAGACTATTCCAACATTCAAGGTGGTTTGGACAGTACCAATGCAAGCATGCTAGTTTTTAAGGAACCGAGTATCCAAGAGAGCTATTCTTGCCACGACTGGCAAACCCTTACGACCATGGAAGGTAAGAGCAAGACAAACAACGCCATAATGAACATGAGAATATCCTTGCTGAATCCACTATTTGGGAAACTCTAGAGGAATTTGCAGAGTAACAAAGTATTCATTTTCAGTAGCAGGAATGGGATGTTGGTCGAACTTAGAGGACTGAACATACTCCTTTACTTCCTTCGGAGTTTGACGAATAAGTTGGCGAATAGAACGGATGGGGGAAAATGATGAAGTGGGTTTAGCAAAAGCGGAATATGGGTTCATGAGAGAAAGTTGAGTTTCAGAGATCTTGGTTTTGTCACTAAGAGAGACTTCATAGAGATAGTCTATCTTAGAAGCATTGGAAACACAAAAATCTGAAAGGGTTGAAGATGGAGATTGAGCGAGAGAAATGGGTGCTTCAAGTATCTCGGGATGGCAGTAAAGAGAGAAGAAGAAGAAAAGAAAAGGAAAAGGAAAAGGAAAAGAAAAAGGAAAAACAAAAAAAAAAAGATGAAAATGCCCTTAGTGGGGTAAATGTGTCACAATTTGCAAAATTTGGAGTTTTTCATGTCACAAAAAAAAAAGTTTGGGATAAATTTGTCACTTTGGACAAAGTTTAGGGTTTTTGGTGGTCTTTTCCCTTTGATATTAGAAAGAATTGTGGGTCACCATAAAATATGGGAAGGGGAAAAAGAAATTGGTCTAAAAATAACATTATTTGAAAAGTCTGTCGAATAATTGCAATCCTACTACTAGATTGCCATTTTTCTTGTGATGCTGACCTTTTAACTCTTTCTTACTTGGCAAGTAGACATGGGTTCCTTAGAAACTAAAAGGGATTGGGTTTGGGAAATTTGCAGGTAAAAGAACATCCCAAGTGTCAAAACTTGGCACAAGGAGATACTTAAGTGCAAAAAGTTAAGAAAGTGATACTTAAACATAATTTAAAAAAATAAAAAATGAGACACTTGAGTGCCATATCCGGCGAATTTCGCTAGAAATCTTACATGTCAATTTTTTTATTAATTTTGCTCTCTTACGTAACTCGCCGGAAGGCTGACTCAGCAAGGAAATACAAAAATGACATCAATTTGACATAATTCGAATTTTAATATAAAAATTAATTAAATCAAATTTAAAACCAAATTAAAAAAAGGAAGATGAAAGCAACCGGCGGTTGAGGACTCAATCATCGCCGTCGCCGAAAGGTGGGGAAAGGGTTGGTCGGGGTTGCTTGAGCCTTGGCTAGGGGGCCGGCGGCGAGGGCTCACAAAGCGGGCGGCGACCCTTGGCTTGGTCTGGTGAGGGCTGGCGACCCTTGCCGGATCTGGGGGAGGATCGCGACCCTTGCCCTAAATATGGGCGAGGGCTCGTAGGCCCTCGCTGTCTGTCGGTTGAGGTTGCTAGCCCTTGGCCGAGCTCGGTGACCCCGGCCAACCCTTGTCCCACCTTTCCAGTGATGGCGGGGAGGCGGCGGCGGCGATGGCTGAGCCCTCACTTGCTGGCTGCCTTCATCTTCCCCAATTGTTTTTTTTTTCTAAATTTGGTTTTAAATTTAATTTAATTAATTTTTATTTTAATTATTTACCCACGTCAGCATGCAAAACGACATTGTTTTGCACTTGGCTTGCCACGTCAACGTGCAAAATGACATCGTTTTGCACTTGCTCGCCACGTTAGCGTGCAAAACAATGTCGTCTTGCACTTGGCTCGCCAGAAAATCGCCACGTCAGCGTTTTGCCTAGATTTTCTCTCCGTTAGCACTTAACTGATCTGTTTTACTTCGATTTTGGCACTTAAGTGTCATTTTCCTAACTTTTGACACTTAAGTGTCGCATTGTGCCAAGTTTTAGCACTTTAGGTGTCCCAGACTCGAAATTTGCATTACCAAAAATTTAGAAAAAATTATCCAATTAATCATAAACTTATTATATAAATTCAATCTTAAGCTTTTCAATTTTACTAATTTGGTTCTAAATTTTTGCGAAAAATTTCATTTTAATCATTTCGATCAATTTTTGTTGAAAATCACAGACGTTGCAGTTTAGTTATCGACAACCATCGTACATGACTAGGGGTGAGCATGATTCGGGTTGAGCTAGTTCAACACCTAATCTAGGGACTAACCCGCACGATATTAGTTCTCAATTTTTGGGACCAAAAACCGATCCTATTGAGCCTAGGACTAAGGACCAAACCAACACTATCGGTCTAGTCCAGTTTCGGGGTCAACTTGGGACTAACTAATAATTTTTTTGTTTCATTTTCTGTATTTCGTAAAAAGACAAATTTACTATTTGAAATTATATATCCGTCAACAATGCAGCATTGATAAACCAAATTATAAACACCAGTGCATATCCAACATAAATTTAAGATAATATAACAATAGAAATTTCATAATTGCTAAAAGTAACAAAGCTTAAAAACAGTCAAGACTGCTCATGGAGATAAAGTTTTTGCTGAAGCATGCTATAATTCTGCTTGGGAAATGGAATGAGATGGGATGTTTAAGAGAAGAGAATTCTAGGCTATAGTGTAAGTGAAACTTACCTGTGGAATATAATTAAGCCATATGAAGTTCAAAATACTTATTATAAATCATGAATATACAATTTCACATTTTGTTAATTAGGATTAAGTATGGTCAGGGTTGGACCGTCCCCTTGCGAGGTGAAAGACAAGCTGCGAGGCAAGGGGTGAGGGGGGAGTGGCATTGCTAGGGGTGAGTGGCAAGTTGCATAGTGAGCGACAAGTTGCGAGCGAGTAGCGAGCAAGGAGCGGGGCGAGCAAGGAGCAGGATGAGCGTCAAGCGTTGCTCACAAATGGGGTTTCTAAATTTCTAATTATGGCTTTGTTCTTTATGATTTATTTGGCAAATATTAAAAAAGAAAAGAAAAGAAAAGAAAAGAAAGAAGAGGATAGAAAAAAATGCTGGAGGACGACGACTTGTTAACAATGTTTACATTAAGTTAGGGTTATAAATTTTAGAACAGGTAAAAGAATATTATATATGATATATTAAACATTTAATATATCTAATATATATTATATATAAAATTTTTTATATAGAATATATAATATTTACAGGGTTGATTCGGATTGGATTAACTTTAAACTCCCAGTATTGATGACCAATCTGCCAAGGGTCTTAGGACCAATGACTAATCCAGTCCCGTTAAGAATCGGATTAGGACTAACAGGGTTGGGCTAATCCAGAGTCAAACTGATGCTCACCTCTATACATAACACATTCCCGCGTCAGAGATTTCCAACAAAAGTTGACGGAAATGACTACATTGGTATTTCATCCAAAATTTTATGATTTTATGTTAAATTGACATCTATACAATAAATTTATGATTGATCGAATCGTTTCACTCAAAAAATTATGGCTCAAGTGGGGCACTGTGGCGACAAAACCATAAAATTACCACGCACATTTTTGTTGTTTTTAATGACCGGGCATCAAAGTCAGGCCCGACTATAGGCTCGGCTCGACCTGTCCATTCGAGCTAGTTTAAGGGGAAAACATTTTCCCAATCGATACCCAAGCAAGGCAAGGTTTAAGCAAAACGAAGTTGGGGTGGGGGACTTTCAAATTAGCATAAGATCCTCTCCTTTTATTTTCATTGGACCAGAGAAGAAATCATGCGCATGCGTAGGACGACAGCAAAGGGCGATGCCGTTAGTCTGATGCACTGTCCTTCGCTTTGAAAAAGAAGATGGACAGTGGCCTGAGTTTGTGCAGCGTTCTTCTCCATCCACAGAATTTGTGCCCCAATGCCGACAACACGTTCTTCTTCTTGACCAGTGATTTCAGAGGCAATAAATGATCCATTTCTTGGATCCCTGTTAGTGACTACAGTGGCAATAAATGGTCTCACTCCAAGATCGACAGTTCCTATTTGATTTGACATTCTTTAGATGGATCTAACAACCTACCAGGAGAAGTATTGTCGTGACCTGAATTTTTTCGAACAATTAAAACTCGCAAATCAAAGTGAAAGCAAACCCACTAAACTCGACAATTGTTTCTCTGTCGGCAACCCTCTCTCTCCCAAAAATAGACCATCTCGAAGAAATTTCCCCCGCAGGCTCTCAAATTCAATGCTTTGCTCTGCTTTTCTTTTCTAAGCCTTGAATTCTCTGTCTTTTTTCACCCGTAGGCTCTCAACTGCAATGCTTTCTCTGCTTTCTTTTTTAGGCCTTGAATTCCTGTTTTTTTTCTTTTTTTCTCCCTATCTAATTTGATAGTTTTTTTGCATTGTTTAGCGTCTTCTTTTACTCGTTATTGTTACTTTTCTTCGTTGTCGTAGTGAATAAATTTACTTGTAGCTGAAAATTTTGTAATAACATCATCACCAATTCAGCCAATAGGATGCCCAATACACGGTTTTATGATTTCTTCGAGATTTAGTAGAAACTCTTGTATCTTAATTTAGGTGTAGATCTAAATTTGAGAGATTTTCTCTCTCGATCTAAATATAAATATGGGAGTTTCTTGAAAGTGTTTGATTTGTGGTGGTTCCATATGTTGATGTTGTCTTTGTATGGCAATAGTATTGAAGATGCCGAATCTAGACATGCATTGCAAGCCATAGTTCCTAGAGGGGAAAATCGTAGCGTGTGCCCATCACTGATGTTTCCAGTGATCGATTGTCGATTATTTTCAATATTATGATGACTCTGGTCTTTTGAGATGAAAGCGTGCTTATAACTATAGACACTCTTTTGGTTTCCAGGTTTTATTTTGTTTTGTAGATCTTTTGCGATTTGCTTTGCTTGCAATTTTTCTATGTTTCTCTTGATTTTGACAAATGAATGAAATTTTCTTTCGAAAAAAAAATCGAAAGAATAAATAATTGGGCCCTAAATGATTTACACAATTTTTTTTTTCACTATACATAATAAAAACTGTATGTACAAAAGACGCACCAAAAAGATTTTCGGAAGCACTAATCTAAACACCCCTGAATTCTGAACTCGGCCAATTTGGAAAGTATCTTGCAGTAATCCTAAACTCAATAAATCTAAGCTCTACATCTAAAGTAGGAGATCTACTCAATACTTGACCGGAGAGCATAATAATATAATAGCAATCAACCAGTAATATTATATATCATTTCGAGGAATCATTATAATTAAAACAAAATACCAACCACTCATTTGTTAAATATATAATATATACTAAACTTATTCTATTTTTATTTACATGCTCATAATAGAATAATTTGATCGCACGAGGAAAGTACATGTATTCTATAGGATTTAAGAGTTTGTAACCATCCCAATCTAACATTGTAATCATTTCGTCTTTTGTGAGCACGTATCATAACATGGATTCAGAAACATGTCAAAGTTCCACATGTTCCACCGAACATATTCATAAAAGCCATTACAAGTACTAACCAATCATCTTTCCCTAGCACTTGCCCACCATAGTAATAATGAGGTCAACCTACTCTATACAGCAAATATTCACCTAAATTTTCAAAACATATTACTTAACTTCCTTATTGACATAAAACATCTGATATCCAGTTTAACACTCAAATGCATATAGATGAATGTACAAATCTCATGATGGGCATATACTATATAGTAGCTCACCGATATACATAAGTAAGTATCTTTTTCTTACTTATCATTGGTCAAGTTTCATCTCGACTAACGAGGCATTGTTATTGATGAGACGATAACATCTCAACTAATGATACATTGCCATTATCAACTCTTGAGGGACAAAATCATCAACACATTTTTTGCCACCCCACTCAACCTATGATTCATAGGTGTCTTCTATATTAGTGAGGATAAATAAACCACCATATAACCCCATCATGACAACTATTCCATAATATGACTTCACAAGCTACACAAGCCATATATCATCTCATGTATGAATCATAGGACTTTATTTCCTTTAACCTTGTGGAAAACCGTCTTAGATGGTATAATATTTGTCTTTTTCACAAATTTTTATATGCAAACTTATACAAGGGAGTTTACTTTTTGACGAATAGGTCATGATAAATGTCTTTATCATATGGTATCATTGACATGTAAATCATTATAACATAATGCTTGTCACGTGAAATTATGTCATGGTAGTGCAAATAATATCACACGAATCTCTTAGCATTTTCAATATTAACAATGAAAACCAAATATCCATTTACTACCATTGCAAACCCACAAACTATTAATCATAAAACAATCATAATTCAATCCAAGTGTTCACTACTATCTCATCTCATATAAGTTTTTAATTATTCCCAATTTGCCATTAAAAACCTAAACGAATCCAGCCACAATGGATACTTAGGGTATGTAATACCGGATTCTATTCTTTTTTTCTCGGGAACAAAAAAAGAATAAAAGTTCGTTTAGTAATTTTTTTGCTCTTGGGAATAGATTTGGAATAAAATTAATGAGTAAACAAAAGTTGCCTCTTTATTTCCGGAAACAATTCCGAAATCAAGGCAACCCAAATTTCTTTTTTCTCTTTTCTCTTTTCCCTTCTTCTTTTCTTCCTTTTCTTCTTCCTTTTCTCTTCTTCTTCTTCCACTATCGTTGCCGTTGTCCACTGCCGTCGGCTACCAGTGACTGGTTGGGTGAGGTTTGACGAGCTCACCAGAGGCTCGCCCAGCCACTGGAGAGGCTCGGCCTCGCCAAATCTGGGCAAGGCTAAGCCTCGCTCGGTCGGCCAAGCCTACCCTGGCCATTGGCGAGCCTTGGCTGGGCAAGGTTGACCTTGTCCAGATCTAGCGAGGTCGAGCTTGCCTAGCTATTGACGGGGCTTGACCTTGCTGGGCCACCATGAGTTCAGCGTTGCGCTACCAAGGTGAGTGATCGAGCCTCGGCTAGCCAAGGCTCGGCCAAGCCTCGCCTAGTTGCCAACGAGTCTTGGTAATCGAGGTGCAACCTCGCCGAAGGCCGGGGACGCTCCAACGAGGTCACCAACCCTCGTTGGGCTGGTCATCGGTCATCTCGAGGCTGGCGACCGTCCAAAGCTTGAAGAAGAAGAGAAAGAAAAGAAAAAAAGAAGAAGAAAAAAGTAATAAAATTATTTTAAAAATTAAAAGAAAATAGTTTAGATTTAATTTTAAGGGTGGTGCCAATTGCAATTTTATTTCGGGAATAAATTTTTTTGAACTATTACCAAATGCCTATAAATGCTTAGAAATTTGTTCGAGAAGTAGAATAAAAAAGAATCATTTTTATTAGAAATTGTTTTGGAAAATAAAATGGATGGTTACCAATCATGCTCTTACCTTTCTCATTTCAGCTCATACATGGCACGAATCACGTGCAAATGTAACACCAATAATATAACCATTCACATGTCTCAAAGAACATTGTTATAGAATTTCCTTCACAACAGTGCATCAATTTATAATACAATAATCTTAATGATTTCCATTTAATAAAATGAGCTTTTAAAAATCTTATGCTCCGTAATATCTCCACGCTACATGCTACATAATTCATTGATGCAAATCTCATAGCATTAATTCTAATGTGGTTCAAATCTTAAAATTTCTCTTAATCTAGCTTTAATAATCAACTTAATTAGCTAAGGCCATTTATTTGCTATTTGACTCATATGAACATCTTACTGAAATTATGTGCATGTCATATATTTTGCACAATTACCAAAACAACCCACATCTCACATTACTTTTGCAATCTAATCCAAATTTGGACTAGTTTAATAAATTGACTAGATTAGGTGATTGATTGTAAAACTAACTAAGAACCTAACTTTCATAACCATCATTAACATATAAACAGTCCCCAAAATTTTCAGTTTTAGAATATGAAGCCCCTAAGATTTGAAAGTTACAAAATTGCCCCTATTCTACAATAGTTAGATATTTTACTCAATTTTATTTCCTTTAATTAATTTAACTTAATCACTAACTAATAATCATGTACTTAATTTCATTGTTCACAAAAGAATTTAGAGAAATATAACTGTCCTTAATATACAATGAGAATAATAACTTGTTTTGTACTAAAAAAAACAAATAATTAGAAATTGTTGGGGCATTCACTCCTTCAAGAAAATATGACTCCCAACATGCTGTTACTCTTATAGTAGCTCAAAGACCATTATACTAGCAAAGCGCAAGAATTTATATGTTGTGAATTTATGTTTTTGCTTTTTTATTACACAAAATTACTATTTTATCTCTTCACATGCATAGTTTCCATCTTTCTATTATTTTTTCTCATCAAATTCATTCAAAATCCTCTTGAAATTACTCAATCATGTTTTTATTCATGAAATATAGCCATGATCTATAGGATGACTTATAGCATCTTCTAATTGCATTATGAACTTGGGGGCTCGTGGGCTCATTTGGTTTGGCTTTGGGGAAATGTCTTTGAGAAAATGCAAATACCTTTGGGCTAAAAGAGTTTTCTAAAATGCAAATAGTGTTTGGTAATATTGTAATTTTAAAGTGCAGTGGGAAACAACTTTGGCTTAAATGCCATTTGGTAAAAACTACATTTTGGAAAGGACTCTTGCTAATTCTTTTTTTTTGTTCAAAAAAATTTCAAACGATTTTCATTTTTGGGGCTCCACCACCAAATAGCCTCGCTTGAGGTTCTCGCAACCTCAGGTGGCATCGCCTAGGTTGTGCGACTCAGGCCAATGGTCACATGACCCCTTGCGGCAATTGCGACCCCCAAGCGGTAGTTGCCTAGGTCACACGACTCAAGCCAACGGTTGCCTGGGTCATGCGACCCCAGGTGGTGGTCGTCGAGATCGCGCGAATCCTCGGGCGGTAGTCGTCGGCCTCCGTTCGGCTCTTTAGTGCAAACCGTAGAGAAGATGAACTATGAATGAATAGTCAACGAGGGTAAGACTTGCATTCCAAGAATACTACTTCCCAAAGGACCTTTGGATCTACCTTGGGCTAAAGGCCCTTGGAGCCCTTTGGAAATGCAATTGTATTTCCCCAAAGTTGAGCAAAAAATGAACCAAACACTATTCGCATTTGTCCAAGGCACTTTAGAGTCTCAAAATCTATTAAAATGCTGAACCAAACGGGCATAAGTGGATCGACCACTTTAGTCCCTAGAGATTCATTTACCTTAGATGACAGATTTGATTGAACATAGAGATTAATCCACCTTAAAATCAAGTGATGCAATATTGAATTAACATTAGTTAAGCAAATGACACACCTAATCTAATGATACTTTGAGGGAGAAAATCTTACCTGAAAGAACGTTGATTAAATGGAGCATGCTAAGTTGAACTTCTTGATCTTAGCTTGTAAATTTTTAAAATTCAAGGGATTTGGAGTACCTTTCAGTGACAGACCTTTTAGTTTTGATAAGGGAGAACAAGAACGAGGAATGAGTTAAGTGAGAAAGATGGTGGTTGGAAAGAAAATGAGACATAAGTCTGGCATTTCGTCCATTCAATGCATTAACCAACCAAGATTAAAGTGATGTCGTGTATGATGCCTTCTCTTGATTAAAGATACGGTTGAGAATTAAGGAGATGTGGTAAGTTAAATCAGTGATAAGTGGCTATCTTTAGCTGGCAGAGCTTGCGGTTGTAGAGGAGAGAGAGCTTGATTGGCCAAGTAGGTGCATGAATGAGGAGCCTTGGTAAGTTGATATGCAAGCTTATCCGGAACATTAATGGCCTGAAAGTTGATATTGTTGCGGAAAACAAGTGATCAGAATCGAAAAATAAATTGGATGCTAGATTTATGTAGCTCAGTCATAGTGACCTATGTCCACGGATAGAGCAGCGATGAATTTCACTATAGATCAAGTGATATAAGAAGATTACACACTTGAGTCACTCAAACACTCTCGGTATTTCCCAAGCTCCAATTACACCAAAAACGCACGCGGTGTTTAACTCTGAAATTCCTTACGAAATAATCTCTTAATCTCGCAAAGGAATTATAAACAAATTCTTGCCGCAAGAATTTAATCTGGCTTCAACACTAAAATTATTGATGTAATTTCACGGAGAAATAGTCCACGCCGAGCACTCGGTCGCCATGGCGCTTCAAGACTTTTCGCTCTCTCTCCGGACATTGACTGCACAAAGACTAGCTGCTCTCTTCATCAACAACGGTGTAACCACACGGTTTCGAAGACAAAAAGAACAGCCCATATATTCGATAAGAATCTTGACCGAATCCTAGTAGAATTCAATATCTCTAGTTTCTTTTGCTTTTCATGTACTGACTGGAAGAAGGAATTAGGTTCCTTTTCCTAATTGCTGACCACGTGAAAATTCAAACTCCAATATTTGGCAACATTCAAATCTAATGTAAGCTTTCCAAATTAAGAAATCTACATCCACGATCAAGAAATATTTTATTTGTGCCGGGTTTTGTCTAACAAGCTCAAACTTGAGACATATTTTAACAGATACCATACATGTTGTAATTTGATAGTAAGAAACAAGGTTAAAAGCTAAGGATGTGGCATACTAAATTAGTGACAATGGTTGGTCGTGTAGGTTTAAGAGCAACATTATTGCTTTTCAGAAGATACTTTAGATTTTCATAAATAATCAAAGAACTCAGTGTCCATTCTAAATGCCGCTTGGTAAAGAAACGTTTCGAAACCACTAAAATTAATAGCAAGGCTTGTAGAATGCCCGAGTAATATTAATACGATAATTTCACTTCGATAATTACCATATATGCTTTACAAGGTGTATCGATCTTGTCCAATAAATACTATGTCGACCCATTTTGCAGCGTTAGTATTAGATAACGACTTGTGTGCTAACTTACTATTCATTTATGCATATGGAAGTTAGAAGAATTATTCTAGCAACTGATTTTTTTCTCAATTACGACGTGTTCAAATACTGCGAAAACCAATGAATTTTATGTTCTTATAAAGTTTGTATGTTCACGAACCTTCAAAGCATTTGCATCAATTCTGACTCTGCGTTGACCCTTCAACAGATTTAGTAGGCCCGTACAAATTCACATACTTAAACATCATGGTATTGAAAATTAATTTTTCTATAAATTGTCCTAACTTAATAAATTCAATGTTAAAGTCGTAATTTGTCAAAGTTGTCAAATAATTCAGTTAACTCATATATTATCTTAATATCCTAAATAACATAGGAAATGGAGAAATTTCAAGATGTCACAAGTGTGGTCATGAATGATGAATCAGATGGATCCATTTTCACGATGTTCAATATTTCTTGGATGTACTTGTGAATCACTACACCGTGTAAGGAATATGTTAGAATTTTTTATATATATTAGATCACATATTCATTTAATAGTTTAAGTTTTTAAAATAGTTAGTGGTGGTTCCACAAAATCTTCTATGGTATCAAAGCAAGTTCTATCCCTTTTGCATGTGAATCCACTCCCGTTACTCAAATTCCATGTGCAACTCCTAATTCAATTTAAGTTATTTGTAAAATATCATAAATCGCTTGCCAATGAGATTTATATGTTTTTTTTTTTGTTATATATATAGTCTCCATCCACCTATTAATTTAAATTTTGCAAGTAGTTGGTAGTGGTCCGATCAAATCTCACATCGCATAAGAATATGATATTTTAAGTTCAAATTTTTCCAAACTCCTTATTTGTGGCCGCATTATGTGTATTTTCAAGTTTAAAGGGGTGCTCAAATATTTATATAGTGAATCATGTTTTCATATAATAGTTTAAATTTTCAGAATATTGGACACAATAATTTCATAAAATCTCACGGAATCAATGGAAAGGGAGCTTGTGAATCACATGGCCAATCGACTAGAATGGAATCTTGGGAAAACAAAATTTGAGTGATGGAGTATTGTGACAAATGATATCATGGACAAAATTGATCAGAACAAATTAAAAGCAAAAGGACAAAAGGGTAGATGATATATATATATATATATATATATATATATATATATATATATATAGAGAGAGAGAGAGAGAGAGAGAGAGAGAGAGAGAGAGAGAGAGAGAGAGAGAGGAATCACATCCGACAACATCAGCTGTCCATAGGTCCCTTTCTCTTCCTCCTCCACAATCCATGCTAAGTCTTTGTCTGTTAGATCATGGATCACTTCTGATCATCCTTCTCACTTTGGAGCCTCTCAAATTATCAGAATGAGTCCACAAGGTAAAAGAAGCTTCAAAACGACCACAACATAACGTCTATGACCCTAGATGTTTCTAACCATTATCAATCATCTCTTCCTCTTCTTATCCACTCAAGAACATATGAAGTTGTCAACTAATCGCGTGATTGGCGCAAAAAAAACTTTATGGCGAACTCAAATAGCACCATGATCATAATTGTGAGGAGCACACTGATGCCTTCGTACAATGACCATGCTAGCTTCTTCCTTTGTTGACGTTTTTCAATCGAATCAACTCTTTCTCATTTCATGTTATGTTGTTCTTTTCATACTTTCACATTAATTCTTTCCTCATCAAACTATATATTTGGCTTTAAGGTTAACAACTTGAACTTATAATACATAAATGTAAGGATAAGGCATTCGATTAGCCACTGATTTGGTTCTTCTACTTTTCAATAAGAATGATAGCAATCACCTCGGGAACAATCAAATACACCCAAAAAAGACTACAGAAATCATGAATTATTCAAACCAAAATCTCTCTGCTCTTGCTCATCCATGGTATCGGAGAGCGTCGTCCCTCTAGTCTCGGGCAAGAAAAGAACCATGAACCCACAAAAAATTATCACAATTCCGAACACTGTGTAGGTCAAATGTGGTACGTCCCTGCCGGCCGAGATCAACGTTGGATCAAATAGAACACCAAGTGTGATGGCTTGTCTCATCATTGATGTCGCCGAATTTCTCACGCTTGTTGGAAACAATTCGATGGTGAAGATAACGAGCACATTGTAAGCCATGCACGCGCAGAAGAAAGAGGCAAGCTCCAGCCCTATTTCCACACTCTCACTCCCCACCAAAGCACATGCCACACTCAGCACTCCACTCACCATTGTGAAGCCAAGCAATGTGCTCTTCCTATTCCATCGATTTAGCAAGAAATAGGACACAAAGTAGGATGGTATGATTAGCAAGGCATTGAAGGTGACGCTTAGGTAGATGTTGAACCCTAGGTTTCCGACCCCCAACAGCATTCCGTAGTACATCATCCCGATGCCAAATCCGAGCGCCAGGACCTTTGCCAACCGGGTCAGCGCCCACCGCCTCCGGAATAGGTCCTTGATCGAGGAGTAGAGGTCGAATTTTGTGGTTTCTTGCTTGCGGGGCAAGCTTGAAAGGTACGACTTCAGCCTGCCATGCTTTGTCGGCGGTGCGATTTTCCTCAGTATGGCCATGGCCTCATCATCGCGGCCCTGCATGGAGAGCCATTTTGGAGACTCGCGGATGAAGAAGAATATGAGGAGGCAGTATAAGATGGCGGGTGCAGAGGTCGAGAAGTAGAGGTATCTCCACGAAGCATCCCTGAGGAGGTAGGCTATGGCGGGCAAAGATAATAACCCTAATGTTCCGAAGAACAAGCCAATCATCCCAATGAGTCCTCTCGACTTTTTCCCGACTATCTCAGTCGACAGGACCAGCGCACACGTGCCGATGGACGCTCGTCCGAACCCACTGACAAGCCGCAACGCCGAGTAGACCCAGACGTTGGGGGAGAATGAGGTGGCCAAGCCGGCCAACGACATTATCGAGCACGAGAGGACGAGCAGGTTCTTTCGACCGAGGGAGGAGTCGGCGAGGGTGGCGAATGCGAAGCCGCCAATCAGGCAGCCCAAGTAGAAGCACGAGGTAGGGAGGCCCGTGACGAAGGAGCTTGCGCACTCGAGGCCCCACTCCGTTATGATGGAATTGTAGGCGGTCCCGTTCGAGGCCGAGTCGCATGCGGTTACGGCATCGCTGTAGTCGCTAATGCATGCCTGTTGTCCATCGAAGAACCAGGCCAACGAGACGATCAGGGCTTGGGCAAACTGCCGCCAGCCGAACCCCTCGACGCACGACTCGATCGTCTCGTCCAGGGTTTGGAGGCTGACCTCGTCGCTGTTTAGAACTCCTGACTCCGGCGACTCAGTTTGTGAGAGGAGGGGCGTTGAATTCGCCATTGCTTGATCTCGATCCTGGCTCTATGTTAAAAATGTGGGCATGTATTATTGTGGGGTGGAAGGTCTTGTATATATAGGAAGGAAATTCAGTCGGCCACAATCTGCCATGGCTGGTCACCACATGAATTTAAAGCCAAGCTGGGTCCCTAAAGATTCACAACAACCTTGGGTACTGACTAGATGACTCTATGCCCCACTTACCCCCATTTTCATCTATCTCTTTGACAATTGACATGCCAACCAACATGCCATTAAATTGCTCCTTTAAATTTGGGATTGACTTTACTCCTCTAACATGGCAAATCTAAAAGCGGGTTCTGCGAAGGTTCCCTCTTTTCTTTTATACGTGTTCCGATTATTGGCCACATGATTTGCCTTTCATAGTTTTGTCTTTATGAGGGGATCTCATGACTATAACTCGAGTTGTGACACCTCAAGATTAATTCACCATTGTCATTTTTCTTTTCGTTATTATAACTGAAAACCTCAACTTGATACACTTATGATAAATTTACCTATACTAATTTTTTTACCGTAAAAACCCTCAAATTGGTACACTTGCAATAAATTTACTTTAAACTAATTTTTTTACTATCAAAAGTCTTAAACCGGTATATTTATAATAAATTTACTCTTTATTAATTTATGTTAAATTAGATTAATACACATTTGTGACAAATAGAGGGTAAAACCTTAAATTGTTACACTCGTCAACTACTAAGTTTCATTCAATAAAATTTAATGAAAACTAAAGGAGAGTAAATATGTCACGGATTTTTTACTACATAATTTATTACAGATTTACCAGTTTGAGATTTTTTGTGGTAAAAAAATTAGTTTGAGATAAGTTTGTCATATATATACTAGTTTGAGATTTTTCAAGGTAATAACCTTTTACTTTTCGATCTGTGATGTCCTTGCAATGCTAATTTCGAATCTTTTGTAAATTTCACTTAGAATTTCTCCTATTTCCTTAGTTATCTCTAATATTTAATATGAAAAGCAAGTTTTTTTTTTCTTTCTTTTACTTGTCCTCTTTGACAAATTTACGAAAAGATATTTAAGTAAAAGTAAGACTAGTGATGGGCGAAGTAGCCATTTTTTCTGTATCTTATTTATCATTTACTTTGAATTCAGGGCAAACAAAGGCATTTCTTACTAAAAACAAACGTGAAATTGCGATTTGTTACATGAAAATTCATGTGTAGGGCGGGCGCTAAAGAGGGTTAATAACCGTAAGGAAATACAAATTTTGCATGAGGTAGGTACAGTAACTCTTTTTTTTCTAAAGTTGGAGATTTAACATTTACGATCCAAAAAGTCTAGTACAAACGAACATTTTCTTTTACTTTGCTCGGGAAAACAATGTGACAATGTTAATGCGGAGGAGGATGCAATGGAGCCTAAGCCCTTACCTTGAACGTGGCATAAGTCGGTCAATATCCGCTGTTGATATACTTCATATGATTTCCTATCTAATTTCACGTTGAGTCTGTCTTTCGGAGTCATTCCGATTGCACCTGTCAATTTCCTATTTTAAAGCTATCTCATTCTTGTAATCAAGTGTTTCTATCACTATAGAGACGGGTCAATATTTGATATTGAGGGGTCCCAGCGGCGAGCGCGCGTCGTATTAGGAGGTAGACCCTCAATCGATAGGGGGAAGGGTGGCCAGACCTGAAACTTACCTTTTTCAATAGTTTACATCAATCTTAGCCCCCACCTAAGACATCGATGCATCGATACAAGCTATCACGCTTAGAGAACAAAGGATGAAGTCAGCTGGCTTCTCTATCACGCCGAAATAATTATGCTTCGGTCCGTCTGTTGAATTGGCATCCATCTCGGAAGCAAATGTCAAGCTCTTGTTAACTGTACATCGTTGAATGCACACGTACCTCTCTACTAGAGATAAGACATTTTTATGAAAGATTTCCGAAATACATTCATATCTTACTTTTTTCTGGCCAAAACAACACATTCGGCCATTGGTGATGCAAATTTGGCAGCCATGATAATTTGGGTTTCACATTAATTCTACCGAGTGTACAAGTCCATCATTTGGAATTACTTCCAAAATTCTGTGTGCTTTCCTAACCATGTTTACTGATTTAGTCATGTCATCCTCCTCTTCTTTGGAAATACAAATAAAATCGGCAGATTTTTCAGTCTCCAATACTAATTTCTGAAGTAATGTGACTTTTTTATAGTCTATTAGCCAATTAATTACTATTGCTACATATTTCGGCCTCCATCTTTCCATCAACAATTTCCCCTTCATCAATGGCCCGCATCTTATTGGGAGTCCATTCATTCATTCATATTTTAGACTCTATTTATTTTACGGAAAATGAATAATTTATAAATATTTTCCTAAAAAATGATTACTTGTATTACTTGAAATAATTAATCAATGTAAGAGATTGAAATGATTATTTTTAGTAAAATGATGAAAATATATTTTGTTCATTCACTTGTAAGAGATATAAATGATTATTTTTAGTAAAATAATTTTTACATTATTCATTATTCGCTAAAGTAATGCAACTATAATAAAGGAATGCAACTATTATCTCCGGTAACATAGGTGATGCTAAATATTTAGATATAAAATCCTATCATCATCTAATAGTTTAAAGTTTTAGAGCAATTGACAAGGTCTTGCAAAATCTAATGTGATATTGGAGTCAGGTTCTACCTCTTTTCTTGCGTGCATCCACCTTTATCAATTAAATCCTGCGCACTGCTCCTAATTTGACTTTTATATGAGAGTTTATATGCTTTATATGTGTGTGTGTGTGTGTGATCTTCCTCTATCTATTAGCTTAAGATTTTCGGTTAGGCTTTCTAACAGGTGGCGTGTACACTAAGTACTCTATGCTTTTTCACCCCGTCTAGTAAGTGATCTGCATTTATTTCTCCTATTGATATTACAAATTGAATACTCCTCATGTCTTCTTTCTATGCCCCCTGAATGATCCATGGACTTACCAATGACCTGTCGCTCTGGTTTTGCGGCCCATTTAAGTTGACACTTGATAAACACAATGAGATTAACCCCTACTTAGGCCCTTTCTTAGGATGTCTCATTTACAAAAACCCACAATCATAACCCTAATTTCCACATCCCTATGCTCTCAGCTTTTCATTTTGTTCCCAGAATCACCTTCCATGTCCATTTAAACTAGTTTACATCAAGACAGTATTTCAAGAAATAGTTGATAAAGACAAATTTCTTTTTGCCACATGAGAAAAATTTACATTTCTTCGTGTGTTGAGCAATGTTTGAGTGAGACCGATGGCCAAATTCAAAGTGAAATAGGTGAAGGAAAAATTTGCGCCCTTTGAAGTTTTTAAGCTAATTCTAGGTAACAAACATTAGTCTACCAAATGAGCATAAGACGTGCTCTGACCGACTCCAAGTGGATTCATATCTAAGACTCGATAATCCTCTTTTCTTTTGATGATTTTATAAATCATCATATGTAGAATAATTATCAAAAAAATTCGTAATCTTATTATACAGATGTCAATTCAATATTAAATATTTTAATTTGACCAATTGAATCAAAATCCTTTCGATAATTTCTTAATATAGTCACTGTCGCGACCTCTTTTTTTTTTTTCGATGCCCGATCGGGTCGGGCGCCTTCGGAGGCTAATGGTTCAGCTAGCTCTATTTTAGCCCGGACTCTCCCAAGTCCACCAATTCACGACTTTAATAGTCCAAGTTTTTAACCCGTAAGTCAATTTTAAAACGGAGTCGCCATTAATCGGTTTGGGGTGGGTCGATTAGAAACCCAAGTGAAGTATCGGGAGAAATACTTGCTCCTGCGCAACCAGAGAAATTAGGATCGGGGACTTGATTACACTAGTTAATCACTAATGCCCTTTCGGTACCTAATCTTGTTTAAACCCTAAGGCTTTTTGGATTTTTGAGGGATTTTCCATGCTTTTGTGGAGGAAAAACATTTTTTTTGATCTTTTTCTCATAAAAGGGATTTTTTATTTTTTTGGTTTTTTTGGAAAATGTAAATATTTTTTTTGGCTTTTTCTGACTTTTTTTGGAAAATATGGGATATTTTTGATATTTTTGATTTTCTGGAAAATAATTTTTTTTTTTTTTTTGATTTTTTAAAATATTATTTTATATTATAATAATATAAAAACGAACCGGGTCGGATCCCCCGGTTGGGTCCGACCCGGGCCGTTCTCCCAGGCCCGACTCATTTTTTTTTTAATTGCGGCCCAGCAGCCCGCTGCTTGAAAATGACCCGGCCCAACCTGACGACCCGGTCCTGGCAAAACCCTACCCGACCCGAGGACCCGGCTTCGCGGGAACCTAGAACTCGACGATTCGCGGCGCCGAGAGGGGGAAGCTGTGATGTCGTCCGGCGGTGACTCGGCGGCCGTGGAATGGACGGACGATGGCTAGGGTTTCGACTGTGACGGCGCGAGCGAGACCCATCGTTACCTATCTGCAGAGGAGGCACGGTGCGGCGGCGAACGGTGGTGTTGTGTGTTGGGATGGCGGCAGCTCTGCTCAAGACGACGGCTCTCTCTCCTCCGACTGACCTCGTTCAACCCCCTCATGCTCAGATCTGCCCCCTTTACTCCGGTTTCCCTCTCACTCAGCCTCCACCCACTCGGATCTCTCCCCCTCGGGCTCGCTTGCCACCGGCCTCCCTCGAAGTCTCTCGGAGGGAGGTCGTTCGAGCTTCGCGACCCGATCTCTCTTGTGCTTGCTCTTTGATTCTCCCCTGAAGTCTCTCAAGGGAAGATCTCCGAGTTCGCCGTGGTTGTCGACGGAGCTTTTGGCCACCTATTTATAGGCGAGGGGGGCCCGGTCGACGGAGAGCTTCGGCCGCCGGCCTTTGGCTTGCCGACCAGTCTTCCTCGGTTGAACCGGCGTCCCATCCAAGCTTTTCCAGCGAAGCGTGCTCGGCATTGAAAGCAGCCATTAATGGCGCCTGAGATCTGTCATCTCCGGCCGACATCGGCCTACCCTCCTCGGCCGTAGGTTGTCCTTCGCGCGTCGCTAGCTGCCGCACGTGATGCACAGAGGTGCAGAGAAGAAGGAGAAGGAAGAAGGAGGGGGGAGGGTTAGGTCGCGTGGGCCGGGCCGTGGGGGCCTGCGCGAGGGAGAAAAAGGGGGCTAGGCACAAAAGGCCCAGCCCCAATGGCTGATGTTTCTATTTGTTTTTCTTTCGTTTTTTTGTTTGTTTTGTTGTTTTTTTATTGTTATTATATATTTATCCGAAAAAGAGGAAAAACAAAGATTAAGAGAGACTAAGGCCTAATTAAAAAAACCTAATCAAAATTTAGGCGTCAACAGCTGCCCCTCTTTGAAGGTGAGCTCGCAGAGGTTGCATTCAAAGACAAACTGATGCCTAAATTTTATTCATGCATGTGCAGCAGATTATACTTTATTTGGGACTGATTGTCCAATGCGGAAAATGAGCAATATCACATTACACATACTAAGACAGATAAGAAGATACCTGTAGTTACTTACCGAGAGTGAGTGAGATAGTGTGTGAACTCCGAGTTTGGCAAGTATCAAGGCGTCATCTTACCTGGTGACATGAGGAGGTTGCTTCTCCAGGACCTGAACCATTCTTCAGTTGCCTGTTAGAGCAATAAGTGGTTTGTCGAGGACCTGGATCTTTCTTCGGTCGCCTTGACGGGAAATTGCTTTCTCAGGACCCAAACCATTCTTCGGTCGCCTGTTAGAGCAATAAGTGGTTTGTCGAGGACCCGAACCTTTCTTCGGTCGCCTTGACAGGAGATGCGCCGACCTTTCCCAGGGCATCTGTTTGTGGGTGCCTGATCTTTATCAATGACACCAGTTGGTACCCGACCTTTCTCGGGAGATGCGCCGACCTTTCTCAGGGCATCGATGTGTGGGGTGCCTGATCTTTGTCATGGACACCGGTTGGTACCCGACCTTTCTCAGGAGATCCGCCGACCTTTCTCAGGGCATCGATTTTTGGGGGTGTCTGACCTCAATCAAGGACATCGGTTGGTACCCGACCTTTCTGGGGAGATGCGCCGACCTTTCTCAGGGCATCGATTTGTAGGGGTGTCTGACCTCAGTCAAGGACACCGGTTGGTACCCGACCTTTCTCGAGAGATGCGCTGACCTTTCTCAGGGCATCTATTCTGGAAGATACCTTGACATTCACAGGCATTGAAAGAGTACCTGGATATTCACAAGTACTAACCTGGAGGATATTTGGGCTTTTGCAGGCGTCGAAGGGGTACTTGGATGATCACAAGTACAAACTCTTGGAGGATACCTGGACGTTCACAGGTATCGAAGGGGTACTTGGATGATCACAAGTACAAAGTCTTGGAGGATACCTGGATGTTCACAAGTATTGAAGGGTACCTGGATGATCACAAGTACAAACTCTTGGAGGATACCTGGAAAGGAAGAATCAAGGGCGCACCTGAGATATTCGTGAAGGTCTCTCACCTCCTGGTATGTGGAAATATCGAGGATGGGTCTCGCATATTTGTGAAGGTCTCTCACCTCCTGGTAGTTGGAATATCGAGGACGTACCTTGGATATTCATGAAGGTCTCTCACCTCCTGGTAATTGGGAATATCAAGGGCGTGCCTCGCCTATTCGTGAAGGTCTCTCACCTCCTGGTAGTTGGGAATATCGAGGATGTATCTTGGATATTCGTGAAGGTCTCTCACCTCTTGGTAAATGGGAATATTGAGGACGTACCTGGGATATTCGTGAAGGTCTCTCACCTCCTGGTAGTTGGGAATATCGAGGACGTACCTTGGATATTCGTGAATGTCTCTTACCTTCTGGTAAATGGGAATATTGAGAATGTACCTAGGATATTCGTGAAGGTCTCTAACCTCCTAGTAATTGAGAATATCGAAGACGTACCTTGGATATTCATGAAGGTCTCTCACCTCCTGGTATGTGGAATATCGAGGATGGGCCTCGTATATTCATGAAGGTCTCTCACCTCCTGGTAATTGGGAATATCGCGGACATGCGTCGCATATTCATGAAGGTCTCTCACCTCCTGGTAAAGGGGAATATCGAGGACATACCTTGGATATTCATGAAGGTCTCCCACCTCCTGGTAATTGGGAATATCAAGGACGTGCCCCGCATATTCATGAAGGTTTCCCACCTCCTAGTAATGGGAATATCGAGGATGTACCTTGGATATTCATGAAGTGTCCCACCTCCTGGTAATTGGGAATATCGAGGACGCACCTTGGATATTCATGAAGGTTTCTCACCTCCTGATAATTGGGAATATCGAGGACGTGCCTCGTATATTCACGAAGGTTTCCCACCTCCTGGTAATGGGAATATCGAGGACGCACCTTGGATATTCATGAAGGTCTCCCACCTCTTGGTAATTGGGAATATCGAGGACGCACCTTGGATATTCATGAAGGTTTCTCACCTCCTGGTAATTGGGAATATCGAGGACGTGCCCCGCATATTCACGAAGGTTTCCCACCTCCTGGTAATTGAGAATTTGAATATAGTACAAGGCTTACCTGGATGGCCATAGGCACATATGCGTACAAAGAGTGGAATATTTGGATAAACACAAATATTTAATGATTCGATCAGGGACCACTCAGCTGGTCCGAGTGTAAGAAAGCATACCTGGGTAATCGCAGGCGCACAATGTGGTGGAATACTTGAATGGCTGCTAGTATTCAATGGTATAATTTTGAGGACAACTCGAACAGGTCGAGTGTCACGGAAAGGGAGTACCTAGACAATGAAAGGCACTCAAAGGTAGTGGGATACTTGGTCACGCTGCGGGCATCCTAGCTATGAAGACAACTCGAACAAGTCGAGTGTCAAGAAAAGGGAGTATCCGAACAGTGGCCAGTACTCAAAGACAAGGGGACACTTGGATAGTCACAAGCATCCAAACTTTAAAGACAAGTCTAACAGGTCGAGTATCAACAAAGGGAGCACCTGAGTAGCGGCAGGCACTAAAAAACAGGGGGATACCTGGACAGTCGCAAATATCAATACTCTGGGGACGACTTGAATAGGTCGAGTGTCGATAAGAGGGAGTACCTGGCAAATGGTAGGTACTCAAAGACAATGGGATACTTGGACAGTCACAAATATCACTACTCTAGAGACAACTCGAATGGGTCGAGTGTCGATAAGAGGGAGTACCTGGCGAATGGTGGGTACTCAAAGGCAATGGGATACTTGGACAGTTGCAAGCACCCAAACTCAAGGGACGACTCGAATAGGTCGAGTGTCAATGAGAGAGTACCTGGACAATGGTAGGTACTTTAAGACAAATGGGGATAGGGATATGCTTACCTGGCAATATCTTTGATTTCAGGAAGTATGTCTGCTATTTGCACAGTATGCACACATGGTTATATATGCTATAAATTCATGAATTTAAATGTGATTCGTGCATGACAATTTTGTCAATTTTGCATCATCTGAATTCCACTGGGGGAAAATTTTGAAAGACAATCTTCATTCCAAATGTAGATGTCTTGAGCATGCCAGATGAGGGACTTTCAGTCTGAAAGGACTTTCCACTCACTCTCATGGAAGAGGCTACTGAAAGGACTTTCCACTCACTCTCATGGAAGAGGCTATCCTGACCATTGATGCAGGATTTATAAGGACCACACATCTCACTGTCATCATGTCAGCAGGGGTCCGAGTATTCTCGCAAGTGGTACGATTTTACCAGTGTGAGAGGCCTTCTTCGAGACCGTAATGTAGGCTTGATCAGTGGCTTATCAAAAGGGGCCATCAAGGTCACGGCTTTGTGAAAAAGATGCCGCACAATCATCTCCGGGTTTGCAAGTCAAGAATCCTGTGAAAAGAGATAGAATAATATTGCTCGTATTTCTTCGAGCGATGTTTATAAACATATGAAATCCTACGTTAATTGAAGTGCCATAGTCTGAAGAGACTTTTATAATGGGACGCAATGTAGGCTTGACTCATGTGCAAAAGGATGAGAGCTGGTGATTGCCTTGGCATTTGTCGCCGATCTTTCTTCTTACTGTCAGATGGAGGCTCTATCAATTGAACCACAACAACAACTTTTCTTGAGAATACAATTGACTGCATTCTTTAGTTGGGGGGCATTGGCTTTACTTTTACCAGGCACACTGTTTTTTCATGCCCTTAGTTTTTATTCTAATTTTTCATTCATGGGCATTGACCTTGCTTTTACCAGGTACACTGCTTTTTTATGCCCCTAGTTTTTTGTTCTTTGTTGCTTGAGGAACTAATCTAGACAAGTTCAAGCAAACGCCGTTGTTAGACTGTTGAGTCTTCATCTTTTGCCGGCGCTCCTGATTATATTGCTCGAATGGCAGTAACTTCTGTTTTGCCTCCATGTGAGGGTGAAATTACAGACTCAATTGGGTTGTACAATGAATACAAGTGCATAAAAAAGGAATTGCTCTTCGTCATTCTAGGACACTTAAATTAACGCGAGTGTTCATATGCAATAAAGACACCCGAAGATTGATGCAAGTGCAAGCAAGAAACTTTCTATCCCTTTTCTCACCTTGTGATGTTGATTTGCCTTGTCTTCGACATGCTCCAGTGTGGGGATGATTCTTGATGAGAGGAGCTTCACCAGTGTATGGGGCTCAAAAAAGGAGGTGAGCGATGGAATGCCTCACTGTTTTGGTTATCGTACCATTCGCGAGAGAACTCTTTACCATGCAGTCATGGAATCTTCTGCACTCATCTCACAAGTGTATAGATGGGGGACTGTGTGTAGGATATGGCTTGCCTGTCATCATTCTAACGCGCCTCATCCAACATGCTCAATCAATCTTGTCCTTCATTTAGTTGTCTATTTTGGTAATCCATAGTGGAATCAATGATTTAGACAAGCAAAATCATCATGCAAAAATCCATTTGAAGAAGGCATGCGACATTTTTAAGTATGGGAGAGTTTGTACTCTCAAAACAAATGAATGGTTTTTACTCAAGAAACCCTATTGACAACTTTAGGGGTGTTTACTTGGTGGAATTGTATTTACAAATGTGTCGAATTTTGAACATCAAAAGAGTTATTCACAAATGGGTGTCGATGGTTGTCCCTATTGATTAGGGATATGACACATGAACGATCAGCCAGGGATTGGGAATCTAGTTTATTGATTCAACGGGCCTTGATGCTTTTGCCCCTGTAGAAGAGAAGATGTACAAGTAGATCAATTAGTCTGGCCAAAGTCAAATGTGAGTTGAGGCCTGAAGATTTTCTGTCATTTGCTTTGGTGATTATTCAAGACGCCATTTCGCTTAGGAGAGTTTGTCATGCCTCTCATTGATTTGTTATCCTTGTTTTTTACAGTTAGGTGATCCTGCAAAAGATAGGAAAGAACATGTCAATCACGATTTCTCTCAAGAATTTAAACAACCGGGAGCGATACAATTGGTTTTCAATTGATTGGATAGACCTAAGGCATCAGGAGGATATGAAGTCCTGCACTTTTCACTCCATTAGGTCACCACTAGGCTAAAGCGTCGGTGGTGTCTGTAGGGCGCTCTTTTTTCATTTAACCGAACCGGCTTCTGGACGACATGCTCTTTTATACCAAGTTAGGTAAATCAATATGGGTCACTTGATTTGCCCAAATTAACCATTAAGCTTGTTTCTTGAATTCTATGCTTCCTGTCAATAGGAGAAAATATGTCAAAAGTGAGTTCAGATACTGGGAGTATTGGAAACGATACAAAATTACTCTTCCCCAGAGTTTATATTTGCTGACTCTTAGGGATACTTGAATGTTGATGATGGCCTCTTTGTCTCGACACAGTTCAACGTTTCTTTCGATTGGCCTTTCTCATTTGTGGCCACGTATGCATGATTGCTGGTCGTTAATTCATCTTCAACGCCTTCCTTCTGTGGAATTTCTCCTTCTGTCTCTTACTATAGCAGCATTGGGCAAAGTCATGTACTTCAAGCTTCCATGGAACCTGAGATGGACAATCAAAAACTCCAGTCTTCTGATGGCAATTATTTCTTGGAAGAATATGCGTTTGGAACACGGAGTGAAGCTTCCGGATTCTAAAGTCGTTGTCGGGAGTGGGGGGCTATAGATCGCCAAGACTGTCTGGATTTTCTCCCTGTTGACAGTAATCAATTCAAAGGAAGAGAAGAAATTTCTTCCTTGTGCTTCTTGGCTCGTTGAAGAAAGGGTGAAGGCTGAAGGCAGCATGGAGGAGGCTATCTTGCCTTGAGCTACCATGGTGTGCATGCGTCGAATTTAACCGTATGCCTATGCCTATTACATCCTATCGTTTGTTTCCTGTAAATAGAAGATAGGGGACATTATTTCCGAAATTATGTTCAGGGAATAAGACCTACCCTTTTTGAAACAGGATGATCCTTTTTTGTTTGCTCCTACTTTCTTGAAAGAGTGTATTTGAACTCGACGAGTTCACATGATGTGCCAGCTTTAAATGCCCCTTATCATGCTAAGTCGAAGGGATGATATTCCGAGACACGAAGTGAGTGAGTCAGAAAGATAACAAGATTAAATTTAACATTTTGTTTTGACAAAAACTTTTGGTAATGAAGTATTTTTTATTTTCAAAAGTATATATCTTTGGGGGGAAGAAAGCATGAGGAAGCCCAGCCCTCAGTATTCTCCTTTGGATGATATTTTCTTTTCATGGTTGGATAGCATCACTGGGCTGGTTTGGAATACCGCCTCATGCTCTCAAAACAAAATATTAGAACTTTACATTAGATTACTAGAATGGAAAATGTAACAGTAGCACACTAGACAGGATAAGAAACATGAAATTATAAAAACATGTAAAACCCACAAAAACTCTTATGAAAAGGAGCGCTTTGATAGTGCTGATTCTGAAATCAAGCGCCTTTGCGCTCCTCGCCTCCAGTAGACTCGAAGTATTCTCACGCGAGGACCACTTCATTGAAGTTACGGAAGTGCAACCCATGCAACCAACAACGATGCTTGCGAGGTAAAGCTCCTATGAACAGCTTTATCATTTCTTCTTCGGCCAGTTGAGGGTAGGTTTGCATCATGAAAGTCTCCCACCTCCTTGTAAATGCTCGGAAATCCTCCATTGGTCTTCTTCTAAAGTGAACCAAGTTCTCGCAAGACAGTTCAGTTCCAATCTGACTTTGATACTGAAGCAGGAATGCAGAAGACAGCTCATTCTAATCTCTTATGAGGTAGATATCTGCTATGATGACCATTGCAATGCAGACCCTGTAAGACTTTCTTGGAAGGCCCGAGTTGCGAATGACATCGGGCTATAGTACCGACTCATTTCGGCGTGGAGGTATTGCAAATGAGCCACGGGACAAGTCGTGCCGTTGTACTTGCGGAGATTAGGTATCCACATTTCTCTGGGGGGTCATGATTCTATGAGGGCAAGACGGGCCTGATATGTCTTGGTTAGGTCACTAGTTTTCCCATTGCATATTCATCGTAGTGGTGAATTTTTCTGTTTTAGGGAAGCTGGACTCTAACGAGATTATCCCATTGCTTTCTTTTGGGTCAAAATCACCAAATGAGGATGAGGCATCTAAGCTATCCTCATGGTCAGGTGACAAGCTTAGTAGTTTATTGGGATCATAGCGAATAAGGACGAATGTTCCCTCTTCTGACAGGCTTTCGACCCTGTGTGTGGGTAGGAGACAGTTATACTATGAATGGCCGATTTCATCTATATAACACTGGTAGCCCTCAGGATTGTATCCTAGGGATTGGTAGCCTTCAGGGTTGTACCATAGGGGATGCACAAAGTTTTGGCATGGTGACCCATTGGCTATCAGATTTTGCCTACACTTAGTGGCAAACATTGACTCAAGCTGCTCAGGCTTTCTTTTATTGACTCCTGGTCCAGACCTTTTGAGTAAGGCTCTTCGTTTTGCTAGTTGGATTTTGTCAAGAGGAGTGGGAGATGGTGGAGCTTCACTCCCTAGATTGATGGGGGTCGGCGTTCTTTGGACCCTAGCTCTTGCGATAAGCTTGAGAAGCCGTCCCATCATGCTTCGGCTCTGAGTAGTGTTGACTTTGTCTGTGGGCTCCTTGCCTTTCCTAGAGGGAAGCTTCTCAATAATAGGATGCTGCTCGGTCGTCCATTTATCATGCAAGGCTTCATTAACATCTTCTTCTCCGGTCTCTGCAACTAACGGCTCCTCGTGCTCCACTACCATCGATTTTTCGTAGGGCAAGGCGATGTCAGGGCTGATGTCAATATTATATTCTTGGTGGTAAACATGAATTAGTTCCCCCCAGGTCTTAAGGGGACTAATCTTCCTGACAAAGTACCATCGCAAGGTGGGCCAGTCAAGCTTGATTGGTACAATTGAATCATCCTTCGGACCAAGTAGGCCTGCAAGTAGGTCTCTAAGCGGGAGGTATCAGCATACCTTTCGCATTTAGGTGCTTTGAGTTCTTCAGGGATCTCAATGCCGGCGTAATTGGACAGGTCCATGGGATCCTGCCCCTGTAGCTAACTTAACTTTTTCATGATCTTTTCAAACTGTCTATGGTGTTGGTTATTCTCTGGTAAATTCGCGAGTGTCATGACGGTGCTTAAAGCAGCTACAGAGTTGGGCTCGGCTTGAGTGGATTCCATTTGCCTCGAAAGTTGTCGAATGACAATGGACATCTGTTCTACGCCGTCTTCAATGTTGGCGAGGTGATTTTGTACATCATTCTAATCGGGCCCTATCACGTGGGACCATTCGCAGGTGGATGATAGCTGGCGATTCATAATTACCTGGCGTCGCGAAAATAATGAATGAACGCGAAAGTAAATAAAGATTAACCCATGGCAATGATCTAACTGCTTTCACTTATCTTTAGAAGATGTATAGACCGCCAATTTCTGACATCTAAAACTTGAAACTGAAATGATAGAATGAAATACTATATATTAAACAAAAGTCCCTAAACAATGGGACAAAACTTTCACAATATTAACACTAAGGGGCACATAATTGCCATTTTATATGCGACGGGGAGCCTTGTTCTTGCGAGGATGCCTGCTTCCTTGGACTGGCTCTGAGATATGTATCCAGTCTATTCCCAAATCCCTTTGCATAAGCTCTGCTTGCTCATGCTAGCTGCTCTCGCTGATTGAGTGAGGGACCAATGGCTTTCATTTTGTCGGGATACGATGGTTGTGGATGTAGGACGCAGAGGCATGGTGGGCCTTTTCCTGTCCCTCAAGCCCTTCAGGTACCACGATCCTTTTGCGATGGCACTTGTTCCATGTTTCCTCGATAATGTTAATCTCGAACGTGTATTCACGGCTTTGATGGGTGAAAAGGAGTGGAGGGGCCTTCCTCTTGAAAGGCGGTGGGATCTCCTGAAGGGCTCCATATTATCGTGCCACCCGATATGGGAAATAGGAAACGGCGCCGGTGAGGCCGAGCAATGGAATTGGATGGCAGCGTTTGTAAGCAAAGCGAGCTCTCTTTTCATGGAACCAACCAGCACACTATTGGAATACCTCAAGAGTCGGGTCTCTTAGGAAGTTTATCCAATTTAAACAACTTTGGTTAGGAATGTATGGTTCTAAAACCATAAATTTCTGTAATGGATTTTCAAAATTATTTGTTTCAAACGATTGCATGAAGCATCAATATTCACTTAGGTGAGAAAAGAACCAGACTTGTAAAATTTCCGGGGAGACCCGCATGACTTTTTCCGTGTTTTCTTTAAAACGATTGAGGGACAAGAATGTTTCGATTAAAATCATGTTGACATAATTTTGCCCCCTTGAGATTTGATCAACTATCCATGCCATCTTTGGACTTATGACGTTTCTTTGATGGGGAAAAATGATGAACCCGAAAAAGGCCAGGAGAAAAATCTCACTTTTTTGGGTCATGGGTTGATTTTCAAAACAGGCAGTCAAAAATGCTAGTAGGCAGGTATTATGGTTGTTTTCAAGAATTTGCCTCATAACATGGACTTCAGTTCTTAAAAGTCATGCTAACCCACGCAACGAGATAATGCCTGTTGATGGCCTAACCAGCTTTTTCTCGAGAGGCATTCTAGTGATGATGTTGTATTCTTCTAGAGTTGGGGTTAGCTCAAACTTACCAAACATAAAAGTAGTCATCTTCGGGCACCAGAAATGTGCCATGGCCTGTATGACTTCAGGATGAACAGTGATTCGGATCAACGATAGAAGATGACCGACTTTGGCTTTCACACGCTCTTAGGCATACTGGTCCAATTGACCCCACCATCTGAAGAGCTCTGCTTTGGGAGTGGGAATAAACTGGATATCATCTTCTCCCATTGCATATAAGCCGGGACTCGAAAAACCTACCCTAAATTGCCATGGGCCAATAAAAAAAGACTGAGTAAAAGTAAATAAATTACTTTGCTTTTAAAGAAAATGGCAAGCACAGAGACATGCACATGGAACGTGCGGCTCGATTTCTAACTATGAAGGCTTGTTGAAATTAAAAGGGTATCCGCCGATCGCAATCTCGCATTGGCAGCGTATCCTCTTAACCTCGGCTAAAGAAATTCGGGGAAAAGAAAGGCAACCTCTACAACGCAGTCTCGCGTTCGAGACCGTACCTTTCTTAACACCATCCTAATATCCTATGGCGGCCCAGGTCTGGCGGCCGGATTGTGTGTGCCATGTGTAGTGTTAAAACAGTAAAACATGCACAACAGTTTATAATCACAAAATATTTTATTTTAACATAAAAACTACTAACCTGCATAGAAAGAAAACCACATTAGCAAAGCATTTAAACAAGATAAAAAAGGCCTAAGTCTTCAAGTCCTCAGCGGAGTCACCAAGCTGTCGCGACCTCTTTTTTTTTTTTTTTTTTTTTTTTTTTCGACGCCCGACCGGGTCGGGCACCTTCGGAGGTTAATGGTTCGGCTAGCTCTATTTTAACCCGGACTCTCCCAAGTCCACCAATTCACGAATTTAATAGTCCAAGTTTTTAACTTGTAAGTCAATTTTAAAACGGAGTCGCCACTAATCGGTTTGGGGTGGGTCGATTAGAAACCCAAGCGAAGTATCGAGAGAAATACTTGCTCCTGCGCAACTAGAGAAATTAAGATCGGGGACTTGATTACACTAGTTAATCACTAATACCCTTTCGGTACCTAATCTTGTTTAAACCCTAAGGCTTTTTGGATTTTTGAGGGATTTTCCATGCTTTTGTGGAGGAAAAACATTTTTTTTTTATCTTTTTCTCATAAAAAGGATTTTTTATTTTTTTGGTATTTTTGGAAAATGTAAATCTTTTTTTTGGCTTTTTCTGACTTTTTTTGGAAAATATGAGATATTTTTATTTTTTTGATTTTCTAGAAAATAAATTTTTTTTTGATTTTTTTATTTTTTAAAATATTATTTTATATTATAATAACATAAAAACGAACCGGGTCGGATCCCCGAGTTGGGTCCGACCTGGGCCGTTCTCCCAGAACGCGGAAGGGCTTGCAATGCAGGCCCGACTCATTTTTTTTTTTTTAATTGCGGCCCAGCAGCCCGCTGCTTGAAAATGACCCGGCTCGACCTGACAACCCGGTCCTGGCAAAACCCTACCCGACCCGACGACCCGGCTTCGCGGGAACCTAGAACTCGACGATTCGCGGCGCCGAGAGGGGGAAGCTGTGACGTCGTCCGGCGGTGACTTGGCGGCCGTGGAATGGACGGACGGTGGCTAGGGTTTCGACCGTGACGGCGTGAGCGAGACCCATCGTTACCTATCTGCAGAGGAGGCGCGGCGCGGTGGCGAACGGTGGTGGTGTGTGTCGGGATGGCAACGGCTCTGCTCAAGACGACGGTTTCTCTCCTTCGACTGACCTCGTTCAACCCCCTCACGCTCAGATCTGCCCCCTTTACTTCGGTTTCCCTCTCGCTCAGCCTCCACCCACTCGGATCTCTCCCCCTCGGGCTCGCTTGGCGCCGGCCTCCCCCGAAGTCTCTCGAAGGGAGGTCGTTCGAGCTTCGCGACCCGATCTCTCGCGTGCTTGCTCTTTGATTCTCCCCTGAAGTCTCTCAAGGGAAGATCTCCGAGTTCGCCGTGGTTGTTGACGGAGCTTGCGGTCGCCTATATATAGGCGAGGGGGGCCCGGTCGACGGAGAGCTTCGACTGCCGGCCTTCGGCTTGCCGACCGGTCTTCCTCGGCTAAACCGGCGTCCCATCCGAGCTTTTCCAGCGAAGCGTGCTCGGCATTGAAAGTAGCCATTAATGGCGCCTAAGATCTGTCATCTCCGGCCGACATCGGCCTACCCTCCTCGGCCGTAAGTTGTCCTTCGCGCGTCGCCAGCTGCCGCGCGTGATGCACAAAGGCGCAGAGAAGAAGGAGAAGGAAGAAGGAGGGGGGAGGGTTAGGTCGCGCGGGCCGAGTCGTGGGGGCATGCACGAGGGAGAAAAAGGGGGTTAGGTGCAAAAGGCCCAGCCCCAATGGCTGATGTTTCTATTTTTTTTTCTTTTGTTTTTTTGTTTGTTTTTGTTGTTTTTTTATTGTTATTATCTGTTTATCCGAAAAAGAGGAAAAATAAAGATTAAGAGAGACTAAGGCCTAATTAAAAAAACCTAATCAAAATTTAGGCGTCAATAGTCACTATGGCCAATTTCGGTTGGCAATTGCTACATGAAAGTTGACCATTTTACTAGTATAGCCAACATTGACCTAAACAATTTTTACAATTTCTTATAAATTTTCTATATTTTTTTTTCTAAATTTTTTCTTTCATTTTTCTTATTTGTGTCCATCGACCAGCAGCCTCAGCATTGGCTAGCGAAGGTCACCAGTCACAAGTCAAGACTGGGAGACCCTCACTAGACTTGAGTGAGGGCCACGACACCCTCACTCTTGCTCAAATCTAGTGAGGGCTGCGACTCGAGATCCTCTTGTTAGGGGATTTTTGTGACCTGCAAAAGAAAGTAAAGGAGATAAGAATGTCCTTGCAGATCTCCTCTCTAGACCCACCGAAACCTTCATGCATGGTTCCAAAGTTGTGCCAATTATCTGAAGGATTTGTTATTTTAGCAACTTGTTTATACCTTTGAAGTAGTAAATAATTTGCCACTTATGTCAAAGGAAGAAACTAGATGACTTGTCTGGATTTTCCCATTGTATGAACCCATTTACAAGTGGATTAAGAAAAATTACTCTTGACTTCCAATAAGCCCACTAACAAATTCAGATAGAATATCCCATTTGGATAGTTCTGGGTCTCTTAAGGATGGTTCTACTATTCAGGGGAGCATATTGCCAAAGGTCCTTCAGCCTCTTCCTTTGACACAAGTGGTAATCCTATTTACTACTTCAAAGACCTGGTTACAAGACACTGATGTTGGGATGAGCCATATCAAGTTGAAGAAAGTTCCAGTGATGATTCGAATACTTTATCCGAAACATCCATGACATTACCTTCACAAGATACTCCCGTCCTTTTGATTTTGGATTGTCATCAAGTCTACGGAGTCCCTCAATTGATGAACATGGACAACTAGCCCCATCTAGTAATGCCTAAAACGAATCTATCTCTTCCAGTTAGCTTAACTCTATGAAGCCCTTTCCAAAGATCTAAATCCTCCAAGATCGACTGGCTTTATGAGGTATCCTACAACTCAACCCACCATATTTACTGAAGATTTTATACTGATATTCCCACATGAGATTTGTGAAATTATCAGGGAGCCCACAGACATATCACTTGAAACCACCCCAGTAACCCAAACCCTAAGACCCTTGAAAACTTTGAGAATTTTGAGAACTTTAATCGCAGTGGTTTGTGATTTTCCCTAGGAAGGAACACCTTTTAGCAAAATGTCCATTTTGTCCATAAATAAAGCATAGGTTTCCTTTCTTCTTAGAAACTTTGATTTTCAGAGAAATTTATATCTCTTCTTCTTAGAAAGCATCTTAAGATGATCCAAAAGCTTGAGAAAACAATAGGTATTTCTCTTTGACGACGATGATCTTGAATTGGTCTTCTCTCTTGAAGATGAACCATTAGAGTTTATTGTTGAAATCTTACACATGGAGAGATAGAATCGTTCCATGCAATACTGGCTAGGGGCAGTTGTCCGCATTCATCAATGATGAGGGACTCCCTAGACTTGATGATTGTTTGTTGATATCAAAAGCATGTATTCCTTGCAAGTAGGCCTAATAATAGAATCGATTTTACAGTAAAAAAAAAAAAAAAAAAAGTAAAAAGGGAAGTAATGAGGAAATTTTTTTAGAAAAATAATTAAAAATTTATAAAAATTGTCAATGTTAGCACTAGTCGTCCTATATGATACTATTGGCGTTTAGGTCAGCAATTTTCAAACAAAATTAGCCAGAATCCCTACATTGGAAAATCGTAAAAAGATCTAGAACTAAATTAGTGTTCCTATAATAGGTTTAAGATTTTTTAAGTAATCCTTCATTTCCTTAGCCTTTCTCAATTTATTTTTTCCTTTTTCGTAACTTAGGTTTGACTATAATCAGTCTCTCTAATAAGCTCAACTGAGTTCTTTCCTTCTCGGTGTGGATATTCACTAATAAATATAGCAAAAGACTACTGTTCCAAATATAAAGACCAATTAATAATATACGTAAAATAGTTTTGGGACGCGTAGCATCCCTCTCTCTATGACCAAAATACGTGGTGGAGCATGTACAACGGTCAAGCACATTTCTTGCTCCGCCACATATTCATGCCAAGTCCTTGTCAATTGTATTAGATTTTTACCAGAAAATTGTCTCAAAAATCCTAAATCCACTCTACAATGGTCAATTCAATCCTAAATTTTGTAATTTAGTCAATTTAGTCCAAACTTTATGATAGTTTGCCAACCGAGAGCTAATTATTGAGACTTTAGGCTTTCTGGATACATACTTCAGGAAATGGTTCATGCATGTTTATTGCCAAGGGCAACAAGATCAAGTTGGTAAGTATTAATATTTTCCTTCACTTTTCTAGTCAATTCCTATGGTCATTTGGGTCCTTCTACCATTATGTATAAACGGTTTATTCTATCTAGACAAATATGGGAGAGGGGCACATTCAAGTGTTTTTCTTGTTTGTAATTGATCGGAAATCATTGACTTGGTAGTTTTGTTAGCGCCGGTCATCATATGTAGTACAGTTGGTACTGACATAGACAAATTTTTTTTTATAATTTTTTTTTAAATTCTCTCTTTTCTTTTTTTTCCCCTTTCTTTTTTCCCTTTTTCCCTCTGCTAGCCACTAGGCCTCAACGGTGGTTGATTGAGGTTGCCTAGATTTGATGAGGGCTATGGCTAATAGGGCGATCCTTGCCTATGGCCCAGAATCGGTGGAAGGAAATAAGAAGGCTACCGTAGTGTAGATGAGTGCGGGTACGGAGGTCGCAACGTAAAGATATCTCCATGAAGCATCTCTAAGGAGGTATGCTATGGCCGGCAAGGACAGTAGTCCCAGCGTGTTCATGAACAAGCCTATCATCCCAATCAGACCTCTTGAATTTTTCCCCACCAAAACGACCGCGCATGTGCCGATCGATGCACGTCCGAACCCGCTCGCGAACCGTAAGGCCGAGTAGACCCAAACGTCGGGGGAAAATGAGGTCGCCAGCGCGGCCGATGACATTATAAAACACGAGAGGACGAGCAAATTCTTACGGCCGAGCGAGCCGTCGGTGAGGGTGGCGAATACAAAACCGCCTACGAGGCAGCCCAAGTAGAACATGAAGTGGGTAGGCCCGTGATGAAGTAGCTCGCACACTCAAGGGCCCATTCTGACACGAGGGACTTGGAAGGGGGCCCATCCCAAGCCCACGAGCCGTCGGGGAGGTCGCAGACGCCGGAGCTCGAGCTACACGTTGTATTAGCCCCGCCGGTGCAGTGCCACGACGGCTCGGCATCGGTGAAGTCGCTGATGCACGCCTGTTGTCCATCGAAGAACCAAGCCAGCGCTACAAGCATGGCTTGGAGGAACTGCCTCGAGTTGAGCCCTTCGATGCACCATTCGGTCAGCTCGTCTAGCGAATCAGATTGGGTTTCGTCGGTGTCTGGAATTTCCAGCTCCGACGAGCCAGATCTTGAGAGAAGAGGCAATGCCGAATTGGCCATTGAATGTTGCGCTAAGGTTTTGTTGCTTTGTGTGTTGTTCATATGTGCATTTTAGTGGTGGGAGACCTTAGATATACTTGACGTGGACTTGAGGAAAGAAATTGGCCACAATTATTATATGCACGGTGTACAATTGTGCGCTCAATTATTAACAAAATTATTAAGCCTTTGATGACCCCTTTGTCCTCTCAATTACATGATAAACCCCACTCGAGGTAATTGATTACATGGTGAGTGGTTCAATCCAAGTGTCCACTGGATTTTAGTGGAGCACTTAGTGGTGTCTCTCTCTCAATGCGTACCAAGGAAAAATCACAGTAAATGGATGGGTTGTAGCTTTCAAGTTTCATGCATTGCAAATTGGTGGACTCATGGAGATTTAAGGCTCACAAGAAAGCCCAAACTTGATGGAATGACCAAAGGTTTTCTAGGCCCTATTGGATTGGGGCTGCTGCTTAGCTCTTTCCACGATGAAAGCCCTAACAATTGGGAGTGGAGTAATGTGGGATCTCATCGAGTCAATAAGACTACAATCATATTTACCTAAATTGATGTTCGTCTTATGAAAATCCCAATTTTGCACTCATGAGACATTTTCCCCATATTAATATTTATCTCAAAAAGAATTTCAAATGGGAAAATTACCAAAAATGTTCTAAATTTATTGCAATTGTGTCAATTTCAATTCTAAATCCTTTTTTTTGCTAATTAAGTCAAAAACCATTTGTATTTGTGCCATTTTAGTTCATTAAGCTAATTTTGGTCAAATGGCACTAACATGGACATCGGCCATCCTATATAACGTGACTAACCCTAACATTGATAATTTTTAATAATATTTTAATATATTGTATTTTTTATTTTCTTTTTTTCCCTTCCCTTCCTTCTTCAATCACCGCTGACGACTGGCCAAAGATGAGGGCCAGTGAGGTTGACCTTGCCTAGCTACTGGCGAGGCTCAAGCCCGGTTAACCCTAGTGTGAGGCATGACCTTGTTGAATCTGGCGAGGGCAAGGCTCGCCAATGGCTGACAACCGGTTGAAAGAAGAAGCAAGGAAAGGAGCAAAAAAAAAAAAAAAAGAGAGAGAGAGAGAGAAAAGAAAAAAAAGGAACAATTAAATAAAATTTTCAAAAAAATATAAATATATTATTAAAAATTCAAGTCAGTGTTAATCGACCAAAATTGGCTAGATGGATTGAATTTGCATTAATATAAAATATTTAGGACTGAATTAACAAAATTGTAATAAGTTTAGGATTTTTTAGTAATTTTTCTAATCTCAATCCGATATCACTAAAAAAAAAAAAAAAAAAAAAAAAAAAAAAAAAAAAAAAAAAAAAAAAAAAAACCCATATCACTAACCCATATCTACCAATACATGTGGATTTTCCATGTTAGTCTACATTTCTTCACATTAGATATATTTTGCAATCTTTTACTACGTGTATGCATTTTAATAAGATATTAGATGAAATACTAACAAATGATAGGGTAAGGGGTACTAGTTTGGCATTTTTAGATTAAAAATTAGTTTATGATAAATGTACCATCTAGGTATCAATTTCGAATTTTTTTTGTTAAATGAGCATTAGTTTTGTGGTAAAAGTGTTATAGGGTACTAGTTTGGGATTTTTTTATAAGATGAAAATTAATTTTAATATTAACCCTTTTCATGAAAGTGTCTTTTTGTTTTTTGGTTCGGTGAAATAGTGTCTTTGACTGAGACAATTTTAGTAATGCCTTTCGAATGTACAAAGACAACCTCAACCTTTTACCAACCTCCTTATCAAAAGAATTTTTTTTTTTTTTTGTGATGCTATGCTAACGCATGAAAATGATTGAGATAAGAAAAAAAAAATTGATGCTATGCTAACGCATGGAAATGATTGAGATAAGTACACGTGATCCTTGAAAAAGAAATGCTATTTTTCTTCAATTAGTCATGAATGATTTGAAAGTGCAGCATCACTCAGTAAAGAGATTCAATTCGTTGACAATGATACACGCCTCACATATTTTGGAAAATTCCCATCAACTAGCTTATGTATCTATCTAAATAGCTATTGCTAACGCAATCAACTAAGCATATATCATAGTATATGCCATCTTTTATTTTTTATAAACCTATTATATACTTCGTCTTGGTAACAAACATTTTTACTAATTCTCTCTCTCTCTCTCTCTCTCTCTCTTTGAACAACACAGTAGTTAGACTGATCAAATGTTGTAGGCTGCATCCGTCTCTCTTCAAAGTCAACGTAGTTAGTACAACAAACCAAGAAAGTAATACAAATTGTAATTTCAACATTAGAACATTCTAAAAAAAGGGATTGGGAGTCAGTGCTTTCCCTCTCCTTTGCATGCTATTAAAAAAACCTTTTTATTTTGGATCTACTTATTTATGTACAAATGCTGGAAATAAGCTGTCGAATCATGATGAATTTGACCCCATCAAAACCATATAATAACAAATAATAAAGCAGCTATACTGACCGAGGAAGGCCATACATCGCCACGACTCAAGGACATCCATAAACTAAGCACTTGTTGACATCCAGGGATTAGTTCTAAGGCACCATTTAGTTTCCACTTCCGCGCAACCGTGTTGTCGGCGGGATTAGTTTAAGACATAATCACCGAATTATAGTCTTCATCAGCATATTAGATCTGCATCGGTAGGTTCTCTTCATGGAGTGTTCATAAGCTTCAAAGTCATATTTTATGTCACGATAGAGGAGAGAAACCTGCTACGCAGAAAGATGGATGTTCAGCATGTGGGGAAGAGATCGCCTGGAAAATGCATTATCGTTTGAAAACTTCCCTTCAACAACCACCATTTTTATAGACGAATGAAGCCAAAAGGGACCCATGATCGTTCTTTTCTCTAAGCTCACACGCATCGCTTTTGAAAGAATCCTGCAAACAGGTGAAAATATTATAATGGTTGCCTAACACAATGATTACTTGCAAATCAGAACCTAAAGAAAAAACTGTTCAGACGTCCAAATCGATTCAACCACCTAATCTAGGCTTTATGCGCCTTGTGACTCGTTCCAGTTTTTTTAATCTGCACTGTTTATTACACATGTTAATAGTAAGAATAATGACCTCGAGTGGACTTAACAAACCACCGCTCAATTGGCTGCTCAAACTCTGTCCGACTCGGTCGGTGTCTATGTCCTGCGTTTGACTGCGTACTAATGGAGACTTCCCCATTTGAGCCATGCCGAATGCTTTTTCTATGGTTCGGTAAGCGACTAGGTTAAACTTGTTGAATTAACATTAAGTGGTTCGACCGTTAGTTCTGGAAACTTGAACCGTTAGAGAGGACGCGCAGATTATATGTTGAAACCCGCAAAACCAACTTATTTACCTTTGTGTTTTGGAAATTGTTAATCCTCCAATATTGAATTAGAAACCCAAAAGAAGATGCTTGTAACGAAAGAAGAGCGTTGAAAATATTTCACCAACTTTGTAGGAGTAAACACACGAGGAAGCAGGATCCCGTGGATTCTTGATTCATGTAGACACGTCCACCCAACCAATCATTGATGGAGCTGTTCTTTGTCTCAGCAGTCAGCTTCTGAGTCCCTTTCAAAACCCATTTGATAAATCTCGAAGAAACCGGGTAAAGCCTAAAGAAATATTGTCACTCAAGGTAGTACCTCGGGGAGCAATAATACAAGGACTAAATGAACTTTATAAGAGTTGAAACTCTTGCCTCATCCTCCAATGTGGAAGCCATTCTATATAAGCGAGTCCCCTGAGGTTGCAGATCTTCTTCGATCAGCAGATACAAAAGGCACTTCCCTCAGACAAAACACGTCATTCATTCTCTGTCTTGCACTCTTACTTGAGGGTGCTCAGGAGGGCAACAGAGTGAAGATGATGTATGAAACGATACTCTCCAGGAGCTTTAGCAGAAGTGACCAGAAAAAGTTGGGTTATGGAGCAATCTTTTTTTGCTTACTCATTTTGTCCAGCATTTTCGCTGCTCTCAAGTCTCACCTGGGGGCTTTACCAGCTCGTAAGTCGGTCTGATAACTCACACATTTATTTGTGCTTTAGATGGTGAATTAGTGATCGATGATCATGCATTCGAGTCCTCCATGTTCTGCATATTCTCTGACAATTCTCTGCGTCTGTTGTGTTCGCAGTGACTTTGAGGTTGACAACTGTTGATGATCATAAGATGCTTTTGATTGAAGAGAAAAGTGCATCTCAGGAGCAAGAAGTTATTACAGGTAAGCTGTGATGACAATCAAATTAATGTCAGCATCTTGGTGATTTGGATGGAAATTATATAGTAGACAACACCTTCTTGTTCTACCTGATTGTATTGATTCCGTCATGTACTGTACAGTCCAGAATAATTTCACGAGGGAGATGGAGCCTCTTTGCAACGTCATGGATCCGAGGTCAGATTACTGTTCGATCACCGGGGATGTTAGAGTTCAAGGAAGCTCCTCCACTGTTTTCGTTGCGCCCTCTGAAATGCTCACCGGCAATGACTCGTGGACCATAAGGCCTTATGCACGAAAAGGCGACGAAACGGCAATGGGTCCAATTAGGAAATGGTCGATCTTACCGTCGGCCGTGGCCCATCAACCCATCCCCATTTGCACCGAACACCACAGCGTTCCGGGAGTCATTTTCTCAACGGGAGGATATGCAGGAAACAATTTTCATGCATTCACCGACATCATCATTCCGCTCTTTATGACTACTCGGCATTTTGGAGGACAAGTCAAGTTCCTAGTAACAAATAGAAATCCTCGGTGGCTTCAGAAGTTCTGCGCCATACTAGAAAATCTGTCGAAGTATGAAATTATCGACATTGACAGTGCAGGGGAGAACATCCATTGCTTCCCAAGAGTGATTGTGGGGCTAAAGCATCACAAGGAGATGACAATTGATCCTTCGAGATCTCCCTACTCTATAAGCGACTTCAGGGCCTTCCTCAGGAGCGCCTACTCGCTAAAGAAGGAGAACGCGATCAAATTACAGGACGGCGAGCTCAAAAGACGGCCTCGCCTCTTGATCGTGTCGAGAAAGCGGTCGCGCTCCTTCACCAACCTTGCCGAAATCACGAACATGGCCGAGACGTTGGGGTACGAAGTGGTTGCTTCCGAGTTGGACTCCAACATGTCGAGAACCCCGGTGATCGTGAACTCCTGCGACGTGATGATGGGAGTTCACGGAGCTGGCCTAACGAATCTGGTTTTCCTCCCAGAAAACGCGGTCCTCATTCAGATACTCCCTATCGGGAAATTCGAATGGCATGCCAAGGTTTGCTTTGGTGATCCTGCAAGGCATATGAACATCGAGTATTTGGAGTACAACATAAAGGAGAAGGAGAGCAGTCTCATACAGGAGTTCCCACTTGACCATGTGGTTTTCAAGGACCCAGTTGCATATCATAAGCATAATTGGAATTTGTTCAAGTCAATGTACTTGGAAAAGCAGAATGTAGAGCTTGATGTGAATAGGTTCAGACAGACACTGGTGAAAGCCATGGAGCTTTTGCATTGAGTGAACATATTTTTTATTGTCCATTCATAGGAAGAGGTTGCTTCTTTATCTTGTTGGGCGCAAGAAGAAGACGTTAGTGTTCATAATTTTAATGATGTTTCTCAATTTTTCATGCTCATTGCAGAGGTTGGTCCACTAGGCCCTAAACTCTGTCTAGGGGATTGAATTCATGCTTTGCACCTTTGTTACTCATAAGATCTTTCCATCCTGGCATTACGAAATTTTCCTTTGTCGCAAGTAATTGAAAAGTGCCTTACAGGAATAGACACCACGACGAAAGTGGCTCTCTTACACGAGTCTCCGAAACAATTCGTGCATGAGGACTAAAGCAACGGTGTTCTTGCTGGCGCCCAGCCCCCTTCGGAATCATCTAGTGACTATCTTTCGGCACAGACTGAGCATCACGGAAGGATAAAAATAGTGCGGAACCGCCGACAGATTTAAATTGAAATGGAGTTAGATGATAATTTCACACTTCGAGAGACGGGATACTTACAAGCCCCTTATGCAATCGCATCCGCCTAGTACTTACTGAAGTTTACCTTGAATATATATTCTGCCAATCTGGCCAAGAGCAATTTGAAATAAAAAGCGATATTATACACAACTGTCCAGGGTTTCGAATTTTTGGAAGGCGAGTTGCCGTTCAATCCATCATTTCCATATGCACAGCACTGCCGATCTAAATTCGACAAATGGTTTGATGCGAGGAGGCAATTCTTCCATCCACCAGACTTTCAACTGTGCTATTACTCATATACAAGATAATCAACTGCAGGAAGAAAAAAAAAAAAAACAACTAACTATCAGGAGAAGAATATTCCCTCCATGCCAAGAATACATCAGGGGTTCAGGTATGCCGTGTTGTTGGAGTCTCGGATGTGATATCGTTGACAGACTTGCTTAGCAATTCTTGCCTCAGACAGGAGGCATAGATACCACTTACAGTAGTTAGGACCAGCTGATGAGCTTTGCGATATCTGAAGAGAATTGATCCTCCAGCCTCTAGCACCAAAAGAAATTTGACCTGTAAAACCATTTTCCAGCGAACGAAGTTCAGCATCTGTCATGGAGTGCTCAAGACACTCTCTCTGATATGACTTCATCAACTGAAGCGATAAAGCTTTCAGAGCCAGAATTTGTTCTCAAACCTTTGATACCATTAGAAACTCTGCTCTTCGTGGCTGACAGTGTTAATGTGTACAGATATAGCAGCCACTATGGTCAAGTCAACCCCACCTACTGCTGCGTGCTGTCCTCTGATTCTTGACTTTCTTCTTCTTTAGAAGTGTAGACACAGCATCCATATCGGAAGAGGATACATGAGTCTCACCCCTTAACCAGAGCAATGCCTGGGCAGCCGCATCCTTCTCCGCGAGCTTCTTATTGCTGCAAGGCCGTCCTGTGAAATCCAATCCATTGAAGATCACAGTGGAACGGAACTGATTGTTTTTCACTTGCTTTGTCTTGTAGGTTGGTGCTTCATGTCCTGCCCTAACAAGTAGAGTTTGCAATTGGGTCTTCGAATTATCACCAGCAGCTCCATTTGCACCTTTCGATGATGCGGCCTGTAATGTTACTTTCGCGACTTTCTTAGGCAACTGGCGACCAAAGACAAATCTACCTTCAGATTGGTCTTCTGAGACCAGCAACCTTACTGCCATTAGAAGATCATGGGAGGATCGTATATCTAATTTGGAACTCAGAAGCTGCAATCAAACATGCACCTTGAGGTAACGAATACGGGAAACACAAAAAGGAATTGTAACCTGGAAAAGAAAAAAGCTTGCTGGAATGGACTCAAATTCATGATGACAAGTTAAACCCTCACCTTATTCTGGATGAGTTCCCCTAGCTCTCTTTTTAGGCTTAAATATGTCTTGGCCAACGAAGGTTCCATGAAGAACTCCAAATATCCTCCCAACATCTTTAGGTGACCATCCTATCAGATGCAAGTAGTTTAGACAATGCATCGTGTGATGAGAACATACAGTGGGAAGTGAATTTCCATCTAAGAATCCAATGAAACTAGCCAAAGACAAAAAATAAAATAAAATATCCAACGGATGAAAAAACTGAGATGAGAGAACTCACAAGTCCACCCCTTGAAATGTTTCCTCCAAATAAGAGAAGCACAGAGTCAGAGATACCCGTTGAATCCCGAAGGAAAACTGAATTAACCTTCACCTTCTCATTGAAAACCAACCATGGGTATGGAATCTTTGGGACCCCCGCATTCACAGAATTCTATTCCACACGTCAACAAATATAATCCACAAATATATTCCACGTTAGAAACTAAAAGAAATACTTTGATGTATCAATTCCAAGATGTTCTACAGAAAAAGATTTGCTGTCCCAAAGTGACAGAGACTTACAGAGTACAGGAGCACCTGACCATCCTCCATTGTCTTCAAGGAAATCGACCTTTCTTTGTTCTGCAAGTAAACAAATCGAGAAGTTCAATAGATCTAGAAAGGGGCAATCCAACTTTACATGTTTATTGATTGGTGACATCTCTTGCTAACTAAAAGAGGATCCCGAGTTGCATTGGTTTGCATTGGTTTCCACCTAATTAGAGACTTGACTTACATAATGTGGACAAATAGATAATATTCATCTCATCAAACAAAAAGGCATAGTTTTACATACCCTGCATGAGAAAGTGCAGTCGCTTTAAATAAAGTGGTGTCAACTATTCCTTTGTCAAAGTTTGGTCAATCAATGACCCTAGATTTATAGAATAGAATTACTAAAGGAAACTTAAATAGAGTGCCGGGGTGGGGGACAAGCAGAACAAATCATTTCAATGTGGACTTAAAAACAATGTTAAAACAATCTCACCCACCACAACAGAACATATTCCTGGGAACAAACCCGCACAAATGATTGCCCGAATAAGATGCTCATCATGGCTCCATGAATTGGAAAACTCTGTATTTTGATCAACAATGCCACTATCCTTGAGCAAAGAAAGGAATTGCCTCCTCAGAGAGCCTATTGCTTTCATAGTTTGCACAGATAAAAAATTTCGCCAACAGTACTCATAGCCAGCCTGTTGTCTTTCAGCATCTCTCCAACCATCATAGGCTCGAGCAAGTGCAAGATGGTCACTGTAGTCACGGCCAGAAAATTGGGCTTTTGCAGACTCTGCAAGCTACAGTAAGTTGAAACTACAATGAGAATATCATCAACAATTCTATAGCACAGTCGAAAGGAGATATGAACCCAAATAAAATTAGAATACAGAAGGTTGAAATTTTCTCAGCCAATCATATGACCCTGGGGTTGCATGAACTGTAAGCTACCACAGGCCACTGCACTTCTGCTCAATACGACTCTCAAACCACTCATCTCAGCACAGGAATTAACATGTTTCCTTATGATGAACTGCCAATTCCTCTCGAGTAAGTTTCTAGTTACTGATCCTCGCCTTCCACAAGCAGCCAGAAAATGGCTGAAAAGCTTCATATTGGGCTTTTCCAGCACAATTATTCCATGAAAACAGGGTTTTTAAAGCAGACTTGTCTTCCCACCTAATTGAAAATGGACAGTGTTTTTAACCCACGCTGATTAAAGACCAGGTCCCACTGGGTCAGCCAGTTGAGCTGGTTGCACACTTAACCATTAAAATATTCAAATCATATGTTGAGGTACTCATGGCACAAGATCAGGCACTGAGCACCTATGAAAGAGGTCAGGCAATCGATTACCCTCACCTCCTCATTCTTTAAGTAAATTGTTTTGTGCATCTAACACTAAAAGCATACTAGAAGTCAAAAGGCAAAGTGCAACATCTCTTGCCGGATATCATGGCTTATGGGTTCAAACCATCTCCAGAGCAAGTCCAAAATTTAGGATGGTTAAAGATCTGGTCAAGCACATTGACCATTTGAACCAGTCGGTTTGGTCTGGATTTAAAATCACTGAAAACAAGGGAGGATGTTAAGCATATTCCCAAAACAGTCGACATGATTAAGTGATGGGGAACTAAACGTGAAAGTAAAATGGCCAGAGGAAGCATCCAATACTAATATGGCTAGAAAAGAGAACAAACTTACATCCTTCTTGTCAAATGGCATCAAGAATGGATCTCTAACACTGAGACCAGCAACAATTGACATTACTGGGTCTAGACAGTTGAAAATGGCCCCCAGTATAAGCATCTTTCCCAGTTTGGGCTCAACTGGAAGCATTGAAAGCTGGCGACCTATTAAGAAACAAGCATGATCAGGTCCTTCCAAAAGTTCAGTTGCAAACAGGGAAGAGTAGCATACACAGTAAACAATTAACATAAGGAGGAAATATATAATTTCGGCACCTAGCACTGTCAAATTCTCATTTTCATCTAAAGCTCCAATCACCTTCAGATATTCTACAGCATTTTGGACCTACAAGAGAGACAATTTTAAAGCAACACAGAAATTATCAATATAAATCTACTAGAAGACAGAAGCCATATGCATATCACATGAATTGAAAACTGTTAGCAACCACAAGAAATTGTAGAAACAAACAAATAAGAACAGGGAAGTGAAACTGATACCGAAAGTGATTCCGGCGGTTGCAATGCCCTAGACAGGAATTCCGTGATGCTTCCAAGTTGCAGACTTTTTATTTGCAAACATAAGGACTGCAATGGTGTCCTCAGAAGTTCTGGCAACTGGTAGTCAGCAAAAGCATCATAAACGCATCTAGGATAGAGGTGGTAACACTCTCCAGATTGAACACGACCAGCTCTTCCTCTTCTCTACAAACAAAAGATCAAACTTGAAATGAATGTGAAAATTCTAAAATAAATAAATAAATAAATAAATATTAAAGAAGGCCACATGCTGCAAAAGAATTGGAGGACTAACTCAAACCTATGACCACTACATTAAAAGAAGCGCCAGACTGATTACACTTCCCTGCTCAAACCCTTAGAATGTCAAATGCCTTTTTATCAAATTCTCTATGGAGAAACATCAGAATTGTGCCAGCAACAGTCACTTCATAGTTTAGACAAGTTAGCTAAGCTCAAAGTAATGGCAACTGCAGAATACATAGGTCCAGGCCAGGAACAAATGGCTCAGATCAACTGCACATACTCTAGTCAGACTCAGGAATTGAATTTCAGATATGAATATGTATCCTGGTGTCTGACTCTCGAAGCGGTGGCGACAGCAGAATCCATAGGTAGAGTCCAGAAACAAATGGCTCGGACCAATTGCACATATGCTAACTGAATGTCAGGTAAGAAAATGTTCCTGGTGTCTGCCATGTCCATGACTTTGCATGTGTATTTATCGTAATTGAACACTAGAAGTCTTCAAAAAAGAACAACATAGAGGGCATTATGTTTTCCTCCATCCCTGGTAGGAGGAACCATGCCTATAATTGGTTGATTATGAGCATGGATCTCACCCACATTCAATGTTAATAAGTTTACATGTGGGTGATGCTCATACGATGGTGATAGGAAATATTATCCATGTAGGAACTATAAGGTTCACCATCAAAGTGCACATATGGGGGAATTTCAATAATATCTAGGATGTTCAGTAATAAAACTTTCCAATTTTTATCCATTTTCACACTTTTTATTTTGATGGTTGAGTGGCAAGAGTAGTACTGCAATAACAAGAAGTGAAAGTTAGCCAGTTTGAAGTAGAGATTAGAGATGAATATCCATACGCTAACCCATACCAATTACCACGTCCTAGTCCTCAATAGAAGTGTCGCAGTAATAAGGATAGACTGCCAAACGATGCATATTTCAGTCAATCTCTTGGATAAAATGCAAGCAAAATGTAATATCCCTATCATATGCAAGATTAGTATCGAGGACCATGGGCGAAAAGAGAGGACACATAGCAGGCTGACAAGACAACTGATAATTGTGAGAACATCAGCTGACAAGATAAATGATAATGGCGAGAACATCCCCAATAACTTTACGTTGCAGATGCATAGTGAGATCAAGGGCCCCAATCAGAACTTGCAATTATAAGCAAGAGATTCATGCCAATAAGGTATGAGCAATATATTAAGCATAAAGAACCACTTCTCCAAAAGCCTAAAAGTAGATAAATAGGAATCATCTTACTTGTCGAGCAGCAGCCTTTGAGATCCAAGATGGAAGCAGACAAGGAGTGTTATTGAGCGCATCGTAGGAAGTCTCTTTTGCCTTTCCACAGTCGACCACAAAGACTACATCATTGATGGTGATACTAGTCTCAGCCATATTGGTAGCTAGGACTATTTTCCTAACTCCATCTGGAGGCTTATCAAATATCAATCTCTGTGAAGAAAAAGGAGAAGAGTAATCACCAATTTAATTATTTAAAGGACATAAAAATAGTTCAAAAGTGTCACAAAAGATGAAAATAGGATACCAATGTTACAAAAAGACTGAAAGATGCACGGAGGATGGAGTATCACCTGCTCGGAGCTGGCCATAGATCCATGACAGGCAAGCAACAGAACTCTGCTTGGATCACCCAAGAGAGGATGGGCTTGCAGCTGGTCCTTCAAGGAGTTTATGTCATCCCAACCAGTCATAAAAAGCAATACAGCTCCAGGCCTTTCCTTTTGAACTATGTGGCAAAGTACATGCTCGATGAGATTAAAGCCAATGGAATCGGGGTTCCAACAAGACAGAGATTCACGCGTCCACCGACTGTACCCTCTGAAGTCCACGGATTCAAGTGCATCCTTTTGCAAAAGCAGACAGATTGGATCGTCTGAGAATTTAACAGTGATGAAATAACTAAACTAGCTCAACTAATTTACGTACCTCGACAGCAGTAGCGATTTGGCTCTTCCTCTTCTTAACAGCTTGTCTCTGCATTTTCCAACTTTTGTCTTGACCATAATCGTCAATCTGATTATGTGGAGTCAATCTATATCCAGTCATCTCCAAAATATTCTCCAAAAAATGAGCTCGGACAGGGTAGGTGAAACCCTGAAGAAAATTACATTAGCACACAGAACAAACAAGAACACAATTCTAATTGAGTGGATCAGCCAGAAAAAAGTAAGGGAGACAATGAAAATATTAAGCCATTAGGAGAATATCACAAACATAATTGTGACCACAAAATTCATGGCTACCCACAAAATCACAGATTAAGACCATTTTTTTTTAAATGCGCAACAGTAAAGAGAACGAACCATCACATTTTGAGACTTTTTTCCAAAGCCCACCGAATTACTGTAAATTCTTCTCAAGTTGCATCTTGAAACAGAGTTTTATGTTTGCCATTTAATAACATAATAGAGCAATTTAATTTTCAGGCAGTATCAAGTTATAACCTCCCTGATGACAAAAATGGGTACCTGTATCATGTCATAAAACGTAGGAATAATCCTCAAAAAGCAACCTACAGGCTAATATAGGTGCCCAAACACCTCTAGCTCACAATAAGACAAAGTAAAAACTGCATCCAATGGAAAAAAAGGGATACGGTATTTGATATCTAATTTCTCAAACTCACAGGTATGTGGATCATTGGAGCACCACCAAAGTAATTAGAAAAAAGCTCAGCATTGAGGGTTGCACTCATCAAAATCAGCCTCAATTCAGGTCGGCGACGAAGAAGATCCTTGAGCACAATGAGAAGGAAATCTGAAACATGCAGAATTCAGCTGAGAACAGCAATAAAGGAATATCCAAATAGCCCCCCCCCCCCAAAAAAAAAATAAAGTTCCATACTTACCTTCATTCATACCACGTTCATGAATCTCATCAACAATAACATGAGTTACACCAGTCAAGTTTCTGTCAACAAGTAATCTCCTCAACAATATGCCAGTGGTGCAAAAAAGTAAGCGAGTATCCCTCCCTCTCATCCCCTCCAACCGAACCTTGTACCCAACCTTATGTTAGGAAAAAACAATTCAGCAACAGGACAGTAAATACTCCATCTTGCATAACTAGTTAAAAGCAAGATTCACATAGCCAGATGAAAAAACTAACAGATTCTCCCAGTTGCTCTCCTCGCTCTGAAGCAACCCTTTCAGAAACAGCCATAGCAGATATTCTTCTTGGCTGAGTGCAAATTATACTACATGCAGCCCCTTGAGCAGCTTCAATCTCAGATTCAAGTATGTATTGAGGAAGTTGAGTTGTTTTACCACATCCAGTTTCACCAGAGACAACCACCACCTAAAAGATACACATATTTTTTTCCATCAACAATTATCCATGAAAATAGTGTAAAAAGGAAATCACGTAATACCTTCATACCTAACAAATTCTAACCACTGTACACCTGGTTGTAAATTTCTTGATACTATTCAAGCAAGCCTCTGTACCAGTTGAACTCATCAAAATACGGTTTTTTGAAAAAGAAAATTTGGATTTTTCCAGGGACATGGGAGACCATTACACCACCAAGAAGTTCAAAAGTTTTCAATGAAAAGATAAAAGGAGAGGTATGATGCCAAAACTGATTTTTCTGCTCATTGTTTTGGTGTTCTGCCCAACTGTTGTTCGCAATACACACCTCAGTGACAAAGGCATACCAAACAAATTTGTCAAAATAAGATGCATGGGTAGGCACGTTCCTCAAGCTCATGGCCACTTCATTGATTAGATAAGCGAGGTTTCAAAAAAGGGCCCAATTCATGTCGCATGAAGGGAGATCAGAACAACATGCAACCAAAATGCTGAAGAGGAATCCTAATTTTTCGTCATATAAAGCAGGTAATGACATTTTCCTCTAAGGCTTTACAAACAGACTCTGCAACAATTGGAAATCCTTCAAGCCATCCTTTTGTATCTAGTCTGTAATTTATGAAACATTTAATTGTTACCATTGGCTTTAGTTTGCACTAAGAAATTATCAAAAGAGGAACTTGAAGGAGCATCTTAGGAGAGCAAGTACCATGTGGTAAATAACTACAGCTTCAACCTGTGTGATGAAAACTTTATTTGTTTATCATAGTTATTGTCACTGTCTTCCTCCGAGGCACACAATCAAGCAAAAGGTCCATTAACCTCAAACATTTTAGAGAGCCAACGTAGACTTACTAGATATAACCAATCAAATTATTATTTTGTGCTACAAATGAAAATTTAGTAGGCGGCCCCAGCAAACAATGTAACTTCCACTTCAGGCGAACAAATAAAAATTTAGCGAAACCAGAAACCAGCTTATAGATCCTACCAACCTGATTTTCTGAAATGGCTTTCAGCAAGGCATCCTTCTCTTTGTATGCAGGGAGACTTCGACGAAATTCAAGCATCTTTTGGCCTTCAGGAGATTCCTAGGACGTTAATGGTACTTGTCAGTTATAAGAATAGTTGCAAATTATCAAGACCCAACTTACTATGCAAACAGATGTGGCAATCTATAAAATATTCCACAAAATGCATTGCTAAATTCACCTGCCAATCTTGCTGTTTATTACGCAACTGTAAACTTCTCCGGCGTTGAATTTTCTCTACAACTACACTGTTTGGTGTAATACGCTCCTGCTCGCCATAAAGATCATCAACAGCAATACTTCCATCAACGCCAGATGATTTTGAAGAATACAATAACTTATCCCTACTTTTGGGCTTTCGGGAAAGGTATGCTTGGAGGTGTGTATCCACTTCCATTTGCAATCTATAAGGTAATACCACCTGGATGCACACAAAAGCATTAGTCTATATTTTCACTGCACAAGAAAATTCACCATGCGGAAGCACCAAGTTTTAAAACCATGACTACATTATTAATACAACTTTAGCCAGGCACTTCATCCATATATCTCTCTTCCTATAAGCATGTGGAAATAAAGTTATAAAGAGAGGAACAAATTACATATATCAGGAATGTACCTCTCTCTGTGGGCGCCTGTCATCAAGATCAGATCTGTAATTTGGCAGAGGGACTTTGCTAAAGACAACTACTTTTGAATATTGATGGCTGCAAATGGAAATTGCTTATCAGAAATAGCAGAACTGATGAAACAAGGGAGGACTGGCCTTAAGTAGTTGTAATACAATCCGCAATAAGCTTAAGTACCTATACAATCCCATCCTGGTTGCCAGGGCTGAAAGTTGATCAAAGTCACGTCTGTCTTTCCTCTCCCTAGATACCATCTCCTGCTCCTCTTTATTACGAAGAAGCATGGTCAACTTCCACTTCCACTCTTCCACATTGTCAAGGGTTGATGCGTGCTAGAACACGACAGAACACCAAAATAGTATAAATCAAGATTAAACAAGAAATCTACTCCACAAACTAAGCAAAAATAGGAAAAGTCCCAAAAAGAGAAGGCATAAAAGCCAGCAAGAACCATCTGCTATCCAGGTGTATACATGGATGAGGCTATGTGCTACAAATATTTCATGAGATGCTTCGAATTTTTGTTAATTATGAAATGTAATCATTGTTCGACACTTAAGACAAGGGCCATGTTGCTTGGCACAAAGGATCCATAGCCTTCTTTTTTTACTGGCAACAGAAAGACCAGTAGGCTACTACTCCAACATACCAAATAAATTCCCTAAAATTGCTAAGCTTATCTATTAACCTAATAAGTTTAAAGAGTTAAAAGGCATGGTGACATCAGAATTAGGACTGTTGATTCAACTTACCAGAAAAATTACATTCATCAGCAAATTAGCTGAAATGATACCATAGTGAAAGTCCACAAGTAACACGTTATTGCCATGTTCTAGACTTCTTATACTGATTTCTTAATATAAAATCAACGTAAAATCTTTGCATATTAGACTCCTCTGATTAAATTGTTCAATATGGATTTAAAGGAACAATACTAGCCTTTTTCAAACCTCCTAAAGACAGCAGTGAATGCATACAAGCAAATGTAATGTCACAGGTAAACAAGAGATTGACACAAGCATACTATGGATATCTGACAAAACCATCTAATTTTACATGGGATTTTGTTAATGAGTGCTCCTAGGAATAACACCTATCTAAGGAAACAATCTAACTCCCAAGGCACTTTTCATCTTGTGTTAGGGTAGCAATGCATTGAAAATCAAAACATTTCCTTGTTAAGTGTCCTTAATCAGTGTCCTGGAGATCCTCATTGACAAAGCCCTTTTACATTTAAACAGACAAATACTTAAAACTACCTGCATAGTCCTTGCAGCTTTGATCATATCATATATCATTCTATCATATAAACTCTTCAAAACATAACTGATCGAGGCATATAATCTCTTTAAAATGTGACTGATTGAGTCATAAATGGCACCACCATGCCAGATAGAATGTGCTTATTTACAATATCCATTGCCCTCCCATTAATCTCATTTCTGATTGTTGCTTATGTCTACAAATAACTAGCCATGGAAAGGCACTCCTTCTAGTGCTCAAGCCGTAGGCATCCGGTATGTATCTTACTTCCAAGTCCATACCACACCTTGAAGAAGCTGAGGTGTACATGGGATTTCAAAACTTCAAACTTTCGGACTCTTTTAGTTTACACCACATGCACTGCGGTTTCCTCATCCACATGTTTTAGCATACTCATCCCTGACTCCACCTTAAACCATATTGAGGAACAAATTGTACACAAAGTCCTACAAGGGCATTCGGTGGTGTGAATAAAAGTGGAAGCATAGTCTAACCGAGTTCCATCATAAAAACAATTCAAAAACTAACTACTGGGAAGCATACAAGCAACAAATTCAAACCAAATGGCGGAAATTTTTTCACTGCAGGCTTGCTTTAACACATAGTTACCACCCAATTCAGTCCCAAGCGACAACATCGGAGACTTGCCGTATCCCAACGTTCTCACCGAATTTTACTATACTAAGCTCAATCAGAACCACGACCAACACTCATTCACTCCACTAAAATCACGAAAACTCAATCAGAACAACGACCGAATTTTACCATACTAAGCTCAATCAGAACAGCGACCAACACTTATTCACTCCACTAAGCTCAATCAGAACAATGACCGACACTCATTCACTCCACTAAAATCACGAAAACTCCAAACTCACTATCTGCTGCTGCTGCTGCTGAGATGAACCGACTTCAAGGTCCGACTCGTCGCTGGACACGTCGTGATAAGCAAACCGGCCGTAGCTCGAGCTCTGCCGGCGCAGGAACGGCGACGCGACGCCGCCGCCACCCCTCCTCCGCCTCCGGTCCACCTCCACGGCCAAGCACCCGATCATCCGCCGCTCCAACAAAGTCGGCGGGCGCGCCGACCTAAGCAGCGCCGCCGCGGAGGCCCTGCAAGCCCTGCGAAGCTGGACGACGGCGGGCGGTGGCGACCGCGCGGACATCGCCGTCCTCAGGCAGCCGTGGAAAATGGCCGAGTACGCCATCGCTCCCGGCTCCGGCGAGGCTTTCTCCCCAGTCGGACAAGCCTCCGATTCTTCGTCACGGCGGCTGCTCCGCCCGCATCCGACGGCACCGGAGCGCGGCTGCACAGCGGCACGGCGGCACGGCGGCGGAGGGAAGAAGCTTTCGGCAGCTGAACTGTGGTCGGAGGATGAGGAGAAAAGAGCTCCGAGAAGTTAGGTTTGTGGACAGAAAGAACGCCGCATGGGGGAGACGATACAGTGGGCTTGGGCTCTTGGGCTCTTGGGCTTTTGGGCTTTTGATGATTTTGGGCCTATTTCAATTGGGCCCTCAAGCCTTTGCTTGCTTGGGCTGATTTAGTTGTAGTCTTTCCCATTTCCTCTCTCTTTCTTTCTCTCTCTCTCTGTGCAGTAGTTTGGGGGAAGAAGTGGGCTCTGGAGGTACTACTAATTGAGGCGAGGAATAGAATGACACCAACTGCCTTACGGATCGATTTGCGAAGCCCCTTTTGACCTTTCGATAAGAGAAAAGCGTTTGATCGTTATGCCGGGTCGATACGGGCCTACCATGGGAGACGGTATATACGTGAGCCCCCGACGAGTCGAGCTTTGTCGAGTCAATCAACTCGGTCGAGGGGTTTTTGCATCTTTGAAAGGTGGAGTGCCTTAGGTTGGATTCTATTCCATCAGACTTTCGTCACGGTTAAGTGATTCCTTGTTGATTTCTTAATCTCAACATGAGTGGCTTTTTATCTATGAATGAACCTGAGAGAGACCGGTGCCTTCTTCCCTTTTTTGGCCCTACAAGACATTGATTTCTTGCATATCGACCAAAAAATAGAAAAGCTGTCAATTCACGAAGGAATGAGTTTGATATCAAGATAATCAAGTTTAAGAACGTGTTCTGGTTATTCTACAAGGCACATCATTTTTTTTTTACGTCATTCTATACTAGTAAAATTAACATAACGATCTAATTGCATTTTCTAAATTAGTTAGTAGATTCGATGACACTGCATATTTCGATAATTTTTTGCGATTTTCAACCAAGAAAAATAAAGAAATTGCACCGCCAGGATGAGTGGACCGATGATGATCCTAACGAGTGATATGACTGATGGTGAATGGAACTTATGGAGACTTTGAACTTGGACGGCTGGGTGATGGGAACACACTCCCTCACTGTGCCCAAATTAATGTTCTTGTTGACTGATTCATGTCATTCCCAAGTTGTGGGACCTTGTCTCACCATAAAGAGCTCCCTCCTATGGCACTTTAAGGAAAAATCTTTCTATTCATAGGGAGGAGCAATGAGCACTATGATCAATGCCTAATTCATAGAGTAATGATTGCTAAATTATAAACCAACCCAACAATCACCACATGGAAGACAACCAAATCTATGTAATCTCTCTCTTTTTCTAAACTTAATTATGAGAGTCTCTTCTTTGCCTTGCAGCTATAGGCCATGGCTCATTTGGTACATGTATGAATAATTGACATTGATAAGCTCATCTATTTGATTTGATGGGTTTTTTTTTTTTTTTGCGAGAACGGACGGATTGGATGAAAGGGAAGTTATCTTAACTTTTGGTTTCTGAGCAAAAAGATTGTTAATGAGTTTTGATAAGACATTCTTTCGGAAATTAGTGAATACATCTACTCTATATAATTTGAGATGCGCTCATGTCATCTAACATTGACACATAGGACTCTACATAACCAAGAGGCTGATTGATCTCTTTGCAATGGGCACTTCTCTTGCTTTCTGCACTACTTTTGCTCCCAATTAGGATTTTTATGATTGCCTCATTCAAGGCACATTCAATATTGTGAGTTTTGTTCAACAAAAATGAGTTTTAACATTGCAAATTGATAAATATAAAGATTTCTAACATTTCCCGTAACTTCTTTAACTAAGTATTTCGTTGGAACATTTTATTGTTTTTTCTCATTTTCCAAGAGTATAATACATGCCAAATTACCGGTGCATATTCTTATGTGGAATAAGTTCAATGAAATATCGGAGACCAGCATGTGGATGATTGAGAGAGCTGTACATGAAACAATATGATTATGCAAATTAGGTTTTGAGTCATGTATGTTAACGTTTCGACTTTTATATTAGCTGAGATTTGTATTTATATGGCTTGGTTTCAATTTTCCCTTTCATTTCTTTCCCTTTTGACATTTTCATTATAATGGCAATTAATGGGAAAAATCGAAAATAAAAAATTAATCCATGGAAATGTTGCGCATCGTCCAAATTCTATCGATTGCACAATCATAATTTCCTTTATACGCAACACACTATCACAAAGTAATTTCCAACAAAAATTGGACAAAAGGACCATATTGAAATTTCACATAAATGTGTTATCCCAAATTAACAAAATTAGAACGTTTAGTTTAGGACCGATTTGACAATTTTCTCAAAATAACATAGAAGCAAGTTTTCCCTATAAACTGAAGTCATTAAGATACGATACAAGAATGAGGGACTATCATAGCAAAAATCATAACAAAAACATACAAATACACTAGTCTATTGTTCCAAATACTGTTCAAGCATGAAATAATATTAATAAATAAATAAATAAAACAAAGTGGCTATCCAATTGCACTCAATAATTTATTAACAACAAAAGCCCACAAATCCAATAATTAAACAAGACTAAAATATTTTCCATTTTCCGCCATCATCATCATCCTCATCAAGTTCTTCATGGGATCCATTGTCATCGTTTGAATTGGCATTATCAACATAATTAGTTTCATTGTTGAACTTGAACTGCAAGTGGGCCTCAAGCTTACGTAATAGAATAGTGGACAGACCCCAGCACCATCTCTCTCTCTCTCTCTCTCTCTCTCTCTCTCTCTGATGGAAATTGAAAAGGATTGGGCAAAAAGACCCATTTAAGACGAGGATGCAACCTTGAAAAATTGTATCGATTTTACTAATTTACCAAGGTTAAGGATTCAACCTGCAATTCCACAATATTCTACTGACTCGCGATTCTGGGTATCAGCAATATTGTTTAGTGTATTTCTCATCGTAAAATTGTATGATACTACAATTTGAATAGTGATTTTACCAACAACATTACTTGCTAGAACATTATATGAACGATTTGAAGGAATATCATTAAACATCACACTTTCTTTGATTTCAATCAACATATTCTGTAAACCTCATCAATAATAAAACTTGTGTTCTATTTAAAACAGAAAAAAGTGAAAGGAATTTACAAAAGTGTAAAAAGGTAATAACCTTATACTGGATTCATTTTTTATATCATCTAAACGGATATAGGATAATAGAGATTCGAATCTAAAATTGGGGGAACAATAGACATAATGACCTTTTTGAAATTAATATTATGTATATTTTATAATAGTATCTATTTTAGGGTAAAAGCCACTGAAAATCCTAAACCATGACACTGTGATATATTTACCTCAAAAAATAAATAAATTGTAACACCAAAAATCCCAAATTTGTACCTATGTAACATATTTCTCCAAAACTTGTATAGTATAACATATTTATTTCAAACTTCTTCTTGTGATATAAAACCCCACACTTGTATCCATGTGATACATTTATTCTAAAATTTTGGTGTCAATAAAATAAATTTAGGGTTTTTGGTGTCACAAAAAAAAAATTACGGTAAGTGTGTCACACTTTGTGCACCCTTCAAATAATTATGGTACTCTTATTCTCAATTTAAAAAAAGAGCAAATTAAAGTACACGACTTAAGTTTTGGCCGTTGGTCAACGGAGGATTTTAAATTTTATTTCAGTTAATGGAGGATTTAAGGTTTAAAAGCCCCAATCAAGTCTTGAGCTTGTTGCTAGTGCAATGCAGGCATCAAAGAGCCAACATGGCATCTACATGCAATATTGGGTCATTTGTCACATGTTATTTTCGAAACTTGTATTCCACTGACGATGAGCTCAAGATCTAATTTCAGTTTTTCTAAATTCTCAATAGATCAACATAAAATTTTTAAATCCCCAATTGACCAACAACAAAAACCTCGAGTCATATCTTGGCACTTCTCTTGTAATTTTTCTCCGATACTTTATTTAGTGAATTTAGGATGTGTTTGTTTTGTGAAAAATATATGCTTTAAAAAAATCTTATAAATAATTTCTCGCATCAAAAACAAAAATGAACGAATGACAAAACATTCATCATTCAAGAAAATATTTACACATAAATTATTGTCTATAATGACATATTTTTTGTTACCTAATTATTTCTAGTGATACGAGTAATTATTTTTAGGGAAATGCTTTTTAAGTCATCTATCTTCTGCTAAACAAATTCAGCTGTAAATTTATAGAAGATATGGACCGAGAATTTGGATTTTATTTTGTTTGTGTATGGAAAAGTACGAAATCTGATCTGAATTATTTGTACGATAAGGTGGAACCCCATTTTTACACATTGGGAAAAAACAATCAATCGGGTTCAACGCAAGGACAGGCTACCCCTCCATTAGGTGTATCAAAACATGGCATCATTCGACCAGGCGAAGGACAACCTCCACTAATCAAACGTCGACAGACAGAGAAAGACTGACTTTTCAGTTCCTAGACATTCTCGAACTCGCAGTCGATTTCACATTGGAAAACTGCCAACTTGGGGGGGTTTTTCCTGGTCCAATAAAGCATGGATTGAACAGAGCCCGTCCATCAGATTCCGTGTCCCTGGAGCCACCAAGAACATCAGTCTCGCTCACTGGACCCTGACAAGCGTGATGAATCAATTCGTGTCACCCACTAGCCCCAAAAGGAGAGAGACCCCTTCTTTTTTCTCATGTGATGGAGCGATTCTAGTAGCCATCGGCCCCATTTCCATTTGTGCGATAAGATCGTTTTCTGCTTCCCCTTCTTGATTAGCTCAATCATTTCTGTTCAAACCGCACACGAAAGCCGGATCTTTCCATTGCCCATTCCATTTGATGGCGAATGACCATCCTTGAAAGGAAAAGGAAAGCGTGTGATTGGGTCATAAACCCTTTGCTTGTTGCGACCTGTGTCCTTTCAAACAGCAAAACTGAAAATTGCGTGCACAATCTCAAAAGTTTGCGTGAAAGAATTGAATTGAGTTCTTTTGATGCGGGTTTCGGACTTAACTATATCTTTCGAACAAACTTGTGGACTGAGTTGTTTTAACTAGGAGATTCGAGACTCTCTGACATTTTTTAGGACACAATGACAACTTGATCACCACCATTTTAAGGTTAGCACTTGATTGCATTTTGTATAGAGATTCGAGACTTTTATTGTAGTTTCCTCTACCATATTTTATGTGTCCATTCTCTCCTAACAAGGGTGAACTCGACATTATGGTAATGAAAAGACACGTGTAGATTAATAATTCACATGCTCTCCCTATGAAATACCTTGCTAATTTCATGGATTGTGCAAAACACAGGGAGCAAATGTTTTGAGGTTTTTGTACATTTTACCCCACATTTTAGGCAACCAACAATGGAAGGACAACATTGTATACATGTTTTTGCATATGCAAACGAGATCACATGGTTAGTTGAGAGTACATGTTACACCTTAACACATTCATGTGCATCACATGTTTAGTGGGGACTAGGAGGTGGCCCCAATTAATATTGAGTTAATTTTATTTTCAATAATTTCAAGTAGTATTTGGATATGCATAAAGCCACCATTACATTATGAAAAACCAAAAAAAGAAAAAAGAAAAAGATAGAGTTCTTGAGTTTTATTTTAAGAAGTAAAATTACGTTAGGCATCTTCAAAATGTTATTTCCAAATAAAATATATATTTTATCATTTTTGAAAAAGCCTATCTATATTTCAAAACATAATTAAAGAAATAAAAGTATTTTCACACTAATTATAGAAACTACTATATGTTTTTGCACTGTGCAAGAGACAAATACTAGTATAATCTAAATCGTGGTAAAGATAAAAAAGTGAACATGTTTCATTATCTTTTGTGCGAGATGGAAAACCAAAAAAGAACAGAAAACAAGGTTGACATGCTCGATGGAGCCAAACACTATTATACTATTTGCATCACTTACGAGTTTACATTTATGGCTAAATTTGACTTTGTGAGAGAAATGAGAAAGAACTTTGTATAAATCATATCAACAATGACTTATTGACTCTCTTTTTTCGAAGTTACCAAATTGTCTTTTTGTTAACAATTCTCATCTGAGTTGCTCAGCAATTTTTTTTTTTTTTTTTTTTTTTTTTAACTTACTAGCTTTTATTGAGTTGTGCTTTTATTTGCCATGCTAACTTTTTTAATTTACCAATTCTTTTTAGAAATTTCCAACCTCAATTAGAGTGACTACCAACTTTCCTCTAATTATATAATCAACTAGTTTTGCGTTACTAAGTCTTATTTGAATTAATCACCAATTTTTCTTTTAAAAAAAATACAAATTTTATCTTATCTTTGACAAAAGAACTTCTCTTTTCTTTTACTATCTTTTTATCTTGCTTTTTTACCGATGGTTCAGATTTGTTAGCTTTTATTTTCAAATACCAGTCTCCTCTGTTTGGCTTACTAATTTTTCCCCGACTAAGTTACCAATTAGTTTTTTATTACTAATGCTCATTTGAGTTGCTTACTAACCTTTATTATTATTTTTATTTTAATTTACCAACTTTTCTATTGAGTTATCACTTTTATTTGCAATGTTTACCCACTTTTTAGAATTACCAATATTTTTTTAGAAAGTACGAACATCAATTAGAGTGATTACCAACTTTTACCAATTAAATTACAAGTTATGCGTTACCAACTTCGATTGAGTTAGTTGCCAGTTTTTATTTGGTTTCAACTCTTATTTGCCATTCTTAAATTAACTCATCTTATCCTTTGCAAGCTATTATTTATTTTTCATCCCAGCGCATTGAATTCATTTACTATCATATGACATCACCAACCTAACAACTTTTCTTTGGTTAAATTACCGGCTAATTTCTGGTTATTTGAGTTGTTTACCAATGTATGTTTGTTTTTAATTTTTAAATTAACCAACTTTTTTTATCAGTATTATTTGCCTTAGTTATCAAACTTTTTTAACTAAATTTTATTTGCCTAACTTACCAACGCCTTACATTTATCAACTCGTACATGAGTAATTTCACATAAGAGTTGGTAAATTAAGGCGAAGCTAAGAAAGTTAGAAAAAGAGTTGGTAATTAAAAGAACAATAAGCTTATAGAGTATCTCAAATGAAAGTTGGTAGCCCAAATATTATGTGTTAATTTAATGGGAGAAAAGTTAGTGAGTTGCGCTAGGGTTTCTATCCAGGGCAAATAAACGGTAAATTAATAGTCTAGTTGATAAATTAACAAAATAATCAAACAGTGGTATTCAACTCACATAAGAGTTAGTTATCCAAACTAGTTGGTAAGATGATCAGGCAATAATTGGTAAGTCGCTTTACTGCAGGTAGGTAGTTGGTAAGCTAGTGCAAAATTTCGTAATTAATTTGCAAAATATAAAAAAAATAAGTTGATAATCACATAAAATTGTTAGTAAATTATCAAGTGACGTGGGAAAAAAAAGGTCACCATTCGTTTATTTTAGCAACAGTTCTTTGACACTTACAGAAACCTATTGAATTATACCTGCACGGTAAGATCCATGTTTTTAGTTTGGAACAATGGGATTATGCTAATCAACTTTTACAGTCTGTACAGCTCATATTGTAGAGAAGTGTAAATATTTGTGCCTTCATAGACGATGCTCTCGAAGACTCGAGACAAGAAACTACAAGTGCAAAATCACCTTGCAGCACCAGCGCAACGTGATTCATTAGTTTTGGGTCTTCTTCAAATCAAGAAAAAAAAAAGAAAAGAAATGCGAAGCTTTCTTGTTTCAGATGCTTCAGTGATGCATTAGTTTCAGATCTTCTTCACTGGCGCAACTAGCCTTGTTGCAAATAACGAGGCCTTAAAGTAGCAGCACCACACAAGTAGCTGTGAATTTGCAAGTGGTAATAAAAGAGTAAATAAAAAAGCTGAGTCTTTTTTCATCCAAATATGATAAGATAAGCATATCGCTATTATACACATTGAAAAGGAGATATTTCAGATAAGAATGGCAATTACACGAGTTGCTGAGTATGGATGCTTCAGCCTGTTCTTTTATAACTTTTGCCATGTCTACCCAGCTGGTAGTAATCATCAACAAGAAAACAGTTTTGCCGGACAATGTCATGAGCTCTTGTTGATAACATATCAGACAATTTGACGGAAGAAATATCCAGCATTTGATGATTTGCAAAGAGAACCCTCAATCCTTTCTTTGAGAGGTAGATGAAATTTAACCATCATGAAAGCAGAGCCAAGCTGGTTATGACAAAATTAGTACATTAACTTATAATTGTCTTAACACATCATAATGAAGCAAGATGTTAAATTTTCAAAATGAATAAGCCAAGATCGGTGTCCCTCTTGTGTCGACCAAGAGGAGTTCAGTTGTAATTACAATACTATATAATTCTCATCCAAACATCGCAGCATGCATGAGCAAATTGTTCTTGAAGAACGGCATATGGTGAGCCTGTGTAAGTATCGGATCTATAATAGGGGTAGGAAAATTTTCAGGAGTAAATTGTCTGAAAATTCAGCTAACTTTCCTCTGGTTCTTCAGTATTTTGGTTGAAGTATACATCCAGTAAACAAATGTGTTAAGACATTAGTATGCAAGATAAGCTCGTCCAGTGGTCAATCTCATGAATTTATAATCTTTTGAAAGTTTTGTATCATAAACTCCCCCTTCTATATGACCCGTTAACTAAGTAACCAACAAATTACATTCTGAAACAAATAACTAATAACGATAGATTAGATCTTTGAAGGACATCATTTCAAATATGTCTCAGCTCCTTAATTGATTCAGATTTCATCACATTTTGTGTCCTCTATCCTCAAAACCAAACATCCAAATATAAGAGACCCCTATATGTAGAGCAACTCGCACACAAAGCAAAATCATTCGACATAAGCATAGTCATGTCTATACAACTTCAACAATGTCGTGGGAAACACAAAGTTCGAGGTTTTACACTGTCTTAATCTTAATTAACAATCAGCCGAACTATTACATGGTTTTTCCATGGTTAAAAACTTTTCTGAAAGGTACAAAAATTATGTGACAATAATATGGTTTAAATTTTTACACGTCCAAACTAAGAATAGGTAAAAAAAAACGAAACCAAAACGCATTTTACACCTCCATATAATTCCAACATGTGAGTAATTACGTCTAAATTAAACTTTTTCAACAAGATTAATGATATTTAAGCAGACGATTACAAGTAAAGAACTGGTATATGCCATAATTCAGATTGACGGTATGCAAAGAAAAAGACACGAACCTGAAGCAAAGATCCCAAGTGCTCTTTAAAAAAAAACCCCTGAAAGTTCTCTAAATTCTCCTCCATTCCAATTCTAGCTGCACAAAGAAGAAAAACAAGACAATAAATAAGCTGTATGGAAAGCGTAAAGGGGAAATTCTGCAGAGAAAAGATCAATATCTGCTCAGTTCCTTCTCATGAGAAAGAGAAATTCAAGAAAGTCAACAAAGATCTTAAACTAGGCACTAAAGGGGGTTGAGAAAAAAGAAAATCAGGGAGGGAGAGCGGGGGAGAGATAGAGAGAGAGAGAGAGAGAGAGAGAGAGAGAGAGAGGCTGAATTGAGGTGATGACAGAAGCATAGAGAGCACAAAGGAGAGAGATGCAAATTTCAGCTGCACATCCCCATCTGTGCTCTCTATCTTCTGTCAACAACCAACATTCATCAAAGCGTTGCCTCCCCCTCTCTTACACTACCCTAGCTAGGCTGTGCTTTGGATTAGAACACAGTGTCAAGATTGAAACATTTTTTCTCTTTATCATAAATAAATAATAAATACAGAGAGAGGGAGAGGGAGAGGGAGGGAGAGGGGGGGGGAGAGAGAGAGAGAGAGAGAGAGAGGGGAAGGGGGGGGAGAGAGAGAAGGGTTTGTGTTGTGTTGTGGGGTTGCTCTTTTGTGGATGACCTATAATGCACAGCACTGCCAGTACCCTCTATTTATAATAGGAAAAGTTATTACCTGCTCAGGGGAAAAAATAATTAAAAAATATAAAGAATGGGTAAGTTGTAGATACTGCTCCACCTTTGTTTCTCTGTTTTTAAAATTCCAATTGTACCACTCACTGATTTGTCTCATAATTGTCCTCTCTCTATTTTTGTAACCGCCTCTCACGAGATGAAAATTTCAAGTGAAAGGACACTCTCAGTAACTTCCTAACAACCCTACAGGAAAAAAAAATTGTACTCCAGATATATTCCCATTGATAATTCCACCCAAATCTGTCAGAAATTTCATACTGCCATTATCAAGTATTCGACTTTTCCCACAAATGGTAAGTTTTTGAGCCATATCTAGAGTGGGTGTTGACTATTGAGTACGCCAAGATTCAAGAAACAGATGTCCCAGATTTTTTGACAACTTTTTCAGTGAGAATTTAGATATTTTTAAATTCCTTTTCTTGAGGGTTGGATTAAATCATGAGGAATTTTTCCGTCTTGGTACTGTAACAAAATCCATCTTTCTTAGTACTGCAGCAGCAGCTTTTTACATGATTCGCCATGTGCCCCTGCGATTTCTCCAATCTTCTGAAATCAATCTTAAAACCAGCAATTCTACATGAACCCTTTCATTGAGAGACGCATGACATGACAATAAGTTGTTCAATCAAAATTTTGCTGGAAGTTCACGTTCTGTGTTGACTTATATTCAATCACGCACTATACTCTTCTAGGGTGTCCGTGTGAGGGAGAGTAGCGTGGGTGCGCGCGCGCTTGACCCACCTATGAGCATGATAAAACTCAGTAGACCAAGCATGGGCCAAGAGATAACGAGTGAAGCTCACCAGTGGGGTTGAAACTGATTTCTCTTAAAAGAAAGAAAAATATGAAAGAGAAAGGACTACATGTATTGACAAATTAGACTTTGCAGAGTGTGGAAGAAGAGCTATAGACTGACATGCTTCAGATTTTCTCTCTTTGAGAAAGGCAAAGTTCACAGCCATTATTATTATTGCCACATTTGGGTGGGTGGGGGGGAAGAATTCTACCATTAAAGCTTGTGGGGATTGTTGGAGATGCTTCATGGAGAATGTGGTTGGGCAGTCAGACTCCAATTGCCAAGAAAAGGCAATTGATATTTTCTTTATTACAAAAACGAAATTAATGAAGGAAAATATCTTCTGTTAAAGTGCAATTTTCTGTTAAAAGAAGTGATTATATTGTTAAATGCCAAACATTCTGCCAAACTTAAATATCTGTATGCCAAGTTCCCACCTTCGGGTTCATCAAACAGCCGTTCTATGTATGTATGTTACCGAATAGGAAACTAAAATACCAATGCCAATAAGAAGCTCTAAAACCCTATTCTATATTGGGGTCGAAGACAGCATGCTGTTCTTGGAAGTTTCACACCCGGATGGTGTAAATGGTGTGTGCGTTTGATGCCATTTCTTCCTTTTGGATAAAGACGTTTCAGGTCACAAGTCAACTTCTATATGGAGCCCATTCAACATGCTGTTGGGTATGCAAAGTGCGGTTAAGGTCATCTTTGATATCATTGTATGCTACAGTTTCTATTTCATTTTATGAAAAGAGGAACAAATGGATACAAATTGACAAGTGAGCTAACGAAAAAAAAATTAAAAGAAAACCAATTCTCTACGTTGGTTTTCATTTGAGCCAATTGTAAATCCAACGAGTATATGCATATTTTCGGATTAGTGATACACCTATGACATTGTCATTTTATGGTACAGTGCCCTTTGTCGGCAGACTTTCCAGTATGGGATTTCGCAGACAGAGGGCAGATGAGGAAGCTAGCAATTTTGACCATCCTTAGTGCTTCAAGTGATGAGGCAGCTAGTTGTTGCTGAATAATGATTCTTCATAGTAATGAAACCAACGGATGTAACAAGAAATCATGGGTAACAAAAAGTGCACAGTAATCTAGAATTCCCAGCTAGGACCACCGTTCATCTCTCTGTCCGAAGAATGTAAGGCACATGCACAGTTCCTGGAGTAGGAAAATTAATGTTTTCTCAAATGCTCGCGAGTTCCTCCAAATAATGAAGAAGATCTCCCCATGATCGATTTATCACCATTCAATAATCGATGCAATGTATAGTCATAACTCAAAAGGTGGTCCTGAAAGAGTTGGATTTGAACACGTCCATGAATTCTGTCAATTGGGTCAAGATTTTGCTGAATGAGAGATGTCCCAGACGTCCCTGAGGCCCCCCACCAAGTTTTACTTTTCACACAGAAGCATAATGTATTCTATCAAACCATCTCTAAAGTCTCTTGTAATTCTTGGAAGGTAATATTAATGCTGAGAAATCATGGATCCTCAACTTCTGCAGCTGACTTAACTGACTTAATGCAACTGTACCGAGAAGCCCTGTTTACAAGCCAGAAGGCGTCCATGTTTAGAGGGGAGAGAAAGGAAAGGGGGGGATGGATTGACCTAGTGGTTAAAGAAAAGCATGCGCGTGAGGGTGCATCGCACATGATTCCATTCCCGACTCCACCAAGCACAAATAATTCTACATGACTCTCCATAGAATCCAATATCAATCTAGGGTTTGATTGATCATTGCCACATCCGTTCGAATTTCAGCTCACGTGTCAAGACATTAGTAGGATATTTTCGTGAGTTCGGGAATCATCGACCAGAGAGGAGAGAGAGAAAGAGAGAGAGAGAGAGAGAGAGAGAGAGAGAGAGAGAGGGAGGGAGAGAGTGCATGTGTGCGTGTGGGGTTACTTGCAACGTTTGCGTCAGGGACTACTTTTCCAAAGAGCTGCAACTTGCCAAGAAGCATGGAGAAGAGAGGAGAGGATAGGGAAAACAAAAGCGAAGCTCCAAAGCAACCCTCAACGCACATCTCTTATCCATAAATTTTTCTATTTTTTTCCCGGAAAAAGAAGATAAATTCCATGTTCTGTCATCAGCTGTTTTTCTGAGTGTTTTGCCCTAATGGGGCGGTGCGGAAGGGGACAGAATATTAAAATCGTCCCTGCTTGTTGGCTTACGTGTTTAGACCGCCATTCCATTTTTGGCCTCCGTGTGGCCCAACGACAGTGACCGATGTGACTCTGATGGGTATCCCTAGAGAATTTTTTTTTTTCCACAGCCAAGCCCCGTTCATTCAAGAATTTGATACCTCGAGATACTTTCATGACCTTACCAAACCTTCTCTTTTTCTTTTCACGTGTTATTTTTTTTCTAAAGTTGTATAAACACATAAATCATCCTAACTTTCTCTAATTCTATACTTTTATATGCTTGTCTTTTCGAGATCTATACTTTGCACTTTTGAGATTTCAAAGAATAACATATAGAGGACAATGAGTTTTATTTGTAACGGCATCATATTTTATGCGCATGCTCATTGTTGTTATTCTTATTTTGATGTGACCTTTGTAACTTAGGATAAGTTTGATTTATAATCATCCATTCAATTTTATTGTTTGAAAATAATAAAAAGAGGATTATGATAGGACGTGGAGATGGTATGAGGAGTTGACGAGTAGGATTCTAGGTTGTCAGAAATGTGAGGTGAGTTAGTTAGAGAGAAAGGGCTGTACAAATTGAGACTTTGCTCTTTTGCTGTTTCCCATGTGAGTAGGGAAAATAAATATTATCTCAGGGCAAAGTTAGAAAAGATGTCGAAGTGAGATAAACTCATGTTTTGACTTAATGCTTTTGGGTTGAAATTTTTGCAGCCACATCTTGCGAGCCTGACTTAGTCAATCATTTATTGCGAGCCTGACTTAGTCAATCATTTTGTGAGTAAATTATTATTATTTCACTTTTCATCCCTACACAAGACAACGTCATCTTGAATATTCTAGTTTGCCATTTACGTGGAAGATATAAATGTGTCGCTATCTTTATTTTCTGCTTACATATGTAAAAATGGGGTGCCAAATATATCTGCCATTGCTTAAATATGAGCTTAGAATATGCCATATATTTCTCTACATGATAGTTCGAGTTCTTGAGTTGCACATTCTAACATGTCTATGAGACCACAAGGTGCAAGTAAGCAGGTGCAATGTAATAAAACTAGTCATATATAACAGGCATTTAATTACACGGATACAAGGAGTAATGATGTGAAACTTGATGGTGATTATGTATTATTCTCTTCTTAGATTTGGTATGAGTCGTTTTATAAGTGATGATGGACTAGGATAGGTCACAAAAATTGCACATCATCATTCTACTTTCACTTAAGTAAAAGAAATCGGCTCATGACTTATTATGCTATGGAGAAATTTTTTTTATCATGTCCTTGACTTAACATTACGGTCCTGTATTATACATCTGGTCCAACAATAGTAGAGGTAGTAATCGAATGGTACGGGGCATCGTATGATTGAAATTCGCAATTGCCATTACAAAACTTCCCAATTCGCGTTAGGCAACCAAAAAAAAAAAAAGTGCAAAGGAGAAGAGACTCAGAAGATAATAATAGCAAAAGCAGCTTGACATGACATGACGACACTGGGGAACCCAGTCTCCATTCTGTTGCTGCTCAAAAGATGAAGGGAGAGACGAATGGGGGGTTTCTGGGGGGTCCCAAGGGATGGCCATTCTTGGAGAAAGGGATGGTTTTGGAGTCTGTGCCTTTCCCCTTTTGGCTTGGGATGTGGTGATCAAAAGTGAAGTTTGAATGGGCAAAATTGGGGTTCTCTAGAACAGGGTCTCTACACACAGACACAAGCACAAAAGCATCCATCAATTTCTCTCTCTCTCTCTCTCTCTCTGACTGATTTTGGAATGTTGAATTGAATCAAATCGCCCGCTAGCCAAGGTGGCGTTTGATATACGCTGTGTTCACATGCACATTCATAATCTATTCTTGTGATATTCCAAAAGGAGGTTCTAGTTGTTTACCAGTGGAAAAGAGGGTGGGGAGCAATTGGAACAGTGTCCATGCCTCTCTCTGGTTCAATCACCACACGTGTCATCTGGTTACTTGATATTTTGCGCTTAGGCTTGTGGACAGGAACAAAGGGCCGGAAAGGGATGCATTTTGTCAAGGAAAAAGAAGAGAAATCTACTAGAGTGTTGCAATGTCAAAGTTCTTCGAGAATTTGATTTGATCTTTACCTGCTTTCCCTTTATGTTCCTTGTTAATGTCTTTGAAGAAATCTCTTATCTCAAAACCTAAATTATTTCACGTAAGGTTGAGAGAATAAGCGAGGAAAGTGGGATCACCTTCACCTTTATATTCACCTAATGAGCAAATGGGTAGACAAGATTGCTTCCATCTACATGACGTGTCATTACAGATTGTAGCTCTAAGGGTTCGGCCTACAAATTTGACACCCACAGACTCTAAATAGCAATTCGAGAATTTTTCCTTCTGGTATTTACAACGAATTTGAAGAATTAATTGCGTAACTTTTATCATCTCTTAATTATTTCTCCCCATAATGAGTTATAATACTTGTGAGCTTTCTAAATGCTATTGAGTGGGTGGTTTAAGAAAGGGAATAGAAGTCAATATGCTGTTCTGTTGAGTGTGGTTTTATTTTTCACTTTGTCGTAAGTTATGTATTGATTTATCACACAATCCCAATTCATTTTCTATGTTCTTTTTAATCTAATATAACAATATCCATTAAAAAGCCTACACCAACTTGGCCTCTAGTATTTCTTGCACAATTATATTCAACAGTACATCTAAATATCCATCCGTGATCGATAAATTTTATATAACATTGAAATAAAATACTTTCCGACATTATTGTGATTGTCTTATTTTTGTAGTCATCTTGCACAATGCACAAGTCACCATCTAATATGATGTCAAAATCAACTCCGTAAATAAATGTAGCGTCGGAATATTTCGACATGACTTAACTTTTGATTGGACAACAAGTCAACATTCTAAGCAATTATATGGACGCAGTTCCTTCCAAAGTTCCCTGCAAGGCATCATCTCCTGGAGGGACTAAAGAATAAATTTGGCATGTTGGCAAGAACCGTTCTTCAAAAAAAAAAAAAAAAAGTGAAGCCTTGGATGCTTATTTTTGGTCATTAAGATTTTTACACCAATGGATTGCTTCTTATAAAAAAAACTAACCTCTCTTGTCAAATTAATAGGTTTTTGATATCTGAAATCATTAACATATTTTTTGCTTGGCTAGGGTTTTGGACCCTGGACATTGATGTCCCCACCACAACAGATGCCTCATTGGCCCTAAAATCGTTAACATAGCATGTATGAGAGTCAATCTATTAAGGAATCATTTGAACCTAGTAAGTTGTAAGTATTTTGTACATCCGGTGTTGCACATGCACACAATTTTATTCGTTGAAGTCACATGTTATATGAATGTTACATGAATGTAAAAAAGTTAACCACTTGGCTAATTGCTTGGTGTCTATTGTCCCTTTCAAAAGGAAGTGGTAGGGGCTTACGTCAGAGTAATGGTGAAAAGAAACTCTGAAAACCCACACTGGCCCAAGATTGACGTGTCCAAAAGGACCGGCACGTTTTTTTAGCCTATTTAATCAGGCCGAGTTTGGGCTACATGAACGTGGACACAAGTGGTGCATGACTATTGTTAGTTTGTGCCATAAAGTGTTGGGTTAAGTCCCGTAACAAGTGCAACACCCTAGCCTAAAATGGCTTGACCCAACCCAAATTAACTGTAATAAATATTTTAAATAAGTCAAATCAAATACTCTTAAAAGAAAAGGAAACCTTTAATTCTTTAAAGAAAACAAATCTTGGATGTGGAAAAAAATAAAATAGTAAATAATAAGGATAAGTGTTCTGAAAATTATAAAACTTGTCACAAAAGTGCATTAAATCTAAAATGACAATATGAATTAAGAAGTATATAGCAACTTGGCTTCTAGTTTTCCTTGCACATTTATATTCAATAGTACATCTAAATATTCATCCGAGATTGATGAATTCTATATAATATTGAAATAAAATACTCTCCGATATTATTGTAATTGTCTTATTTGTGTACTTATCTTGACCAATGCGCAGATTACCATCTAGCATAACGTCAGATTAAACTTCATAAGTAAATGTAGCATCAAAATACTTCGACAGAGGTGACTTTTTTCTCACCTCAAAAGCTAGCTCAAGGGGTGAGGTTTTCCCTTATATTTATAAACTAACTACCAACTCCTTCCTTAATCGATGTGAGATAACCTCAACAATCTCCCCATTACGCATAGGGCTCTAGGTTGGAGTTGCAACAATCCATAACTCTCCCATGTGACTCTTGAGTCCAAATGTGTTGGCAAAACCTGAGCTTTGATATTGGTGTTGGTAGTCTTGGGCCCATTTCATCCTTTGAGCTAGTTTTTGGGGTGAGAAAGGCCTAAGACCACCCAATACTAGTATCAGAGCTCAGGTTTTGTCAACAAGTCTGGACTCAAGAGTCATACGGGAAAGTTATGGGTTGTTACAGCTCCAACCCAGGGCCTGATGTGTGAGGGAGAGATTGTTGAGATTGTCCCACATCGATTGTGGACTTGATGTGTAAGGAGGAGATTGTTGAGGTTGTCCTACATTGATTGTGGAAGGAATTGGTGGTTGGTTTATAAATGTGAGGTCAACCTTGCTCTTTGAGCTAAATTTTGAGGTAAGAAAGGCCCAAGATCATTGGTATTAGAGCCCAGCTTTTGTCAACAAGTATGGACTCAAGAGTCACATGGGAGAACAAGGGAGAGTTACCGGTTGTTACAACTCCGACCTAGGGCCCCATGTGTGAGTGAGAGATTATTGAGGTTCTCCCACATCGATTATGAAAGGGGCTAGCAGTCCGTTTGTAAGTGTGAAGGAGAGCCTCACCCCTTGAACTAACTTTTAGGATGAGAGACCCAAGACCACTCAACACTTTTGATTAGGCAACAAGCCAGCATACTAAGTGATAATGTGGATGCAATTCCTTCCAGAGTTCCTTGTGAAGCATCATCTCTTGGAGGGGCTAAAGAATAAGTTTCACATGTTGGCAAGAACCATAATTTCTTCAAAAAAGTGAAGCCTTGGATGCTTAGTTTTAGTCATTAAGTTTTTTTTATCCCAAAGGAGTGCTTCTTATGACAATACTGACTCTCTCATATATATAATGGGTTTTCAATATATGAATTCATTGACATATATATATATATATATATATATTTTGCCTGGCTAGGCTTTTGGATTTTGGACTTTGACATCTCCAACCAAACCTCACAACCGTTGGGTAAGATGCCTTACTGGCTTTAAAATTGTTAACGGTATGTGAGGGAGTTAGTTTATTAAGGAATCTTTTGAACCTATTAAGTTGTCTATAATTTGTACATCCAGTGTTGTACATGCTCACAATCTTATTCTTTGGGTTCGCAAGTTATAGGAATGTTGCGTGAATGTGAAAAAGTAAACCACTTAGCTAATTGGTTAGTGTATTATCCCTTTTGGAAGGAAGGTGTAGGGGCTTATGCTAGAGTAGTGGCGAAAAAAAGAAACTTTAAAACCCACATTAGCCCAAGATTGATGTGTCCAAAAGGAAAGACATGTTTTTTTAGCCTATCTAATCAAGCCAAATCCTAGCCTAAAATGGTCAAGCTCCACCCAAATTTATTTTGATAAATATTTTAAATAAGTTAAATTAGATACTCTTAAAAGAAAACGAAACCTTTAATTTACATAGGAATGTGTCTGTTTTGTGGAAAACTCAATGATAAAGGAAAATACTTTCTCAAAATATGATTAGTTTTCCTTTATTTAGTATATACGATCGAAAATGTTTTATGATGTTTGGATCTTATTGGAAAATTATTTCAATCTCATGACTATATCTGAGGCAAAAAAAAAAAAAAAAATTAAAATTGAATTTTTAGTTATCGTTTCTTTTTTTTTTTTTTTTTTTTTTGGTGAAAAGTAAGAAATATATTGATAACTTTGGACAAGCAAGAAACGGCGCCAACTTACACTCTGACCGCGCAGCGGAAGAGTGGAAGGGAGTCGAAGGGAAAACAAAAGACAAAGAAAAACGCCCACAACCCGGGCCGAGGCAAAACCAAACCTAGCAAAACTCTACTACACGCTTAAAAGCGGGACGAGAGAACTAGGACGGTACAAAGACAAGCACCAACAGCAACAAGCAAAGCTACCGAGAAAAGACCGAGGGGTCGAAGCCCCAATTCCTTTGAAGTCTTCTATTTCTTGGGGTAGGAGGCACATTCTTGAAGGAGAGAACTCGTCCTTGACAACTTTGATCAAATGATTTTTGAGAGCCGACACGGAAACAGTTTCACCGCGAAAGATGATGCAATTTCTCTTCTTCCAAATTAGATAACACAGAGCTCCAAAAGAGAACCTAGCAATTTTGTGGAAGAAATCCTTACCCGATAAAAACTTTAGAGCCCAAGTGGAGGTCTCGGTCCACGGTCGATTCTCCAAGGTAGGTTGCACCTAGAAGCCCGAAAATAAGCCGGGGTAGCGGGGGTTTGACGGGAAAGAAAAGGTGATCAATAGAGTCCGGCTGAGTTGAGCAAAAGGCACAGACCGAGTAGTCAATCCTACCGTAAGAAAGTAGGAGTGATTGAGTCGGTAGGCGCTTCTTGGCAATAAGCCATAACAGAAATTGATAACGCGGTGCCAAGGCATTATTCCAAACCAGAGTCGCCCAAGGAACTCGATCTTTTTTAACTCTGATTAAATTCCAGGCCGAAGCAACCGAAAAAAGGCCCGAAGAATCACCGCACCAAAGGAACCGGTCACAAACATTAGAAAGTGCCGGCAAGGAGAAGCCCCAACTTTCCGGCGGGATTTAAAGGCCGGGCGAGGTGTACGGTTCGGAGACAGCCGCCATCTTAGATAAACCCGAGTCCTCCATTACGGTGGAAGAAACAATTGCGTCCAAAGGACCACATGGAAGCCGCTATCATGCCATAGAGATGTCTGCATTCCATTGCCAATTTTCCAACGAAACGACCGGCGAAAGTAGGGCCTAAGCTGCAAGATTTTTTCCAAGCCCACGAGCATAAGGTTGGTTGAGGAGAAATCCAGAAATTCACTCTCTTTAAGAAAATCGAGTGAATCCAACAACACCAGAGTGACTCCTTATCAGTAAATAAGAACCAAATGTATTTGAGCAAGGAAGCTCTATTGCAATCTTTAAGGTTTCTAATAGCCAAGCCGCCCTCGATTTTGGCATGCAAATATCTAGCCACGAGACTTTGGCCCCGCCTTTTCCCAGGCGTAACCTTTCCAAAGAAATTGTCTCAAGATGCGCTCAATATTCAAAAGAACAGCAGCGTAAAGAAAAGACACTGGCCCAAAACGCCCGAATGGAATGGAGAACGGACCTTATAAGTTGGAGTCTCCCCGCAAAAGAGAGAAATCGATGAGTTTAAGTTTGGACTCTTGCTGTAATACGGTTGATCAACTCAGTGCAGTCGGACTTGGTCAATCTAGAAGAGATGATAGGTACCCCTAGATACTGAATAGGGAGTTTGCCTTCTTGAAAACCAAATGTAGATAGAATATTCCTCTGAAGGGAAGAGGAGCCTCCCGATAGGAAAACATCACTTTTGTTTCTGTTCGGTACAAGACCGCTCCAGGAGGAGAACGTGTCAAGGCTCCTTTTAAGGACCACCGCCGACTTCCGATTCGCACGGCAGAACAGGAAGACGTTGTCAGCGAAAAAGAGATGGGAGAGTCTCGTAGATTTACATCTCCAAAAGAACTTGAAATCTTTGATGGAGGTCCTCGGATTGATGATGCCCGAAAAACTTCCATCACAAGGGTAAATAGATAAGGAGACATCGGGTCTCCTTGCCGGATGCCTCTGCCACTAGCAAAGAAGCCGTGAAGCTCCCCATTGATAGAGACAGAGAACATAGGCGTGCGAACGCAAACCATGACCAGTTTAATAAACCACTCCGGAAATCGGAAGGCTAGAAGGGTTAACTCCAAGAAATCCCAATCCACGGTATCATAAGCTTCAAGGAAGTCAACTTTAACAGCACATTTCGGAAGATAAGGATCACGGTGAAAACCCGCAAATAGCTCCCGTGCCAATAAAATGTTGTCTCTAATCCTCCTACCTCGACAAAGGCGTTCGAGCGGGATTAATAATACTTTAGAACCATAGCAATCCGATTTGCCAAGATTTTTGTAATGACTTTATAAATAGTATTGCAGCACGCAATAGGTTTGAAATCAGTAACCTCGCAAGCATTAGGTACCTTAGGTATTAACGCCAGAATTGTAGCATTAACTTCTTTCAGGAGATGACCCGAGGAAAAGAAATCCTTCACAGCCCGAATCACCAAAGGTCCAACAATTCTCCGATTGTTTTTATAGAATTCAGCGGTAAAGCCGTCGGGGCCCGGAGCTTTACTTTTTGGAAGAGAAAAAGGGTGTCTTTAATCTCGTAGTCCGAGACAAAGCAGCAATGGAGCAAACCCGGGCATCCGAGAGTGGGTTGTGAATAACTTGCCGCAAGTCTTCCAGGGATGGCTTGACAAGGGTAGCATGGGGGGATAATAGATCCGAGAAAAAAGAGACAAAAACCTGCGGCACCCGAGTTGGATCGGTGATAAGAGAGCCAGAGGAGTCCTTAACAGAGAGGATTCGATTAGTGAGGTGTCTCGCCTTCACAGAATTGTGGAAAAACTTTGTGTTTCGATCTCCCTCCTTAAGCCATTTAACTCTTGATTTCTAGCGATAAAAGGATTCTTCTTGACACGAAGGTCTATGAAAATACGCCGTTGGCATCTTTCAAGTTCTGCAACATTAGCATTATTAGGGTCAGATTGGAGACCAACTTGAGTAGAGCGAAGAGCTTCTCTAGCTTCAGTAGTTCTAATAGAGATGTTTGAGAAAGCTTCTTGGTTTAGCGATTTGAGGCGAGCCTTTAGAAATTTCAATTTAGAGACAAGCCTGAACATGGGATAGCCAATCACTGGAGAGTTCCATGCTTGCTGGACAATAGTTAGAAAGTTTGGATGCTCAGTCCAGAAGTCGAAAAATTTAGAAGGCTTCTTCTTGGACGGCGGATTAATAACCCTGACAAACATCGGAGAGTGATAAGATATTCCGGGGTTCAAAAAAGCCGATTCCGAAAAGGAGAAGTCGATGTTCCATTTAGTGTTAACTAAGACCCTGTCAATCTTCCTTTGCTTCCTTGAGGAACCAGCCGAAGTTGACCAAGTACACCGGAGACCAACATACCTGAGGTCCACTAATTTTGTTTGGTCAAGACAAAGCTGGAAATCATCAAAACATGGCAACCATGTATTAGAACCACCAAGACGGTCAGAAGGGTCCTTTATAGCATTGAAATCGCCCGCCACAAGCCAAGCCAAATCCTGAAAAAGATCATTGTAATGGACGAGATCCTCCCACAGAGACCTGCGTTTGACAAAAGTGTGCTCTCCATACACCGCCGAAATGCAGCAGGAGGTATTGACGGCATTAAGCTTGAAGCGGCCATGAATAGCAGAGCACTAGTAGAGATAAGATCAAAATTTGCAAAATCCGGGTTCCACCCGAGCCAAATTCTACCACGCGGGGCACAATCATAGTTGGCAACCCACTTCCATCCTCTCAGCAAGGTAAGAGATATGGAATCAAAAAGAGATTTAGGAACCTTAGTCTAAAAAAGCCCCACCAGGCACAACTTGTTTGAAGAAACAAACTTTCTAATTTCCGCACGTCTGATGGGATTCATCATGCCTCTAATATTCCAGAAGCCAAAAAACATTAAGAGGGGGAAAACAAGGACTTACCTCCTCTTGGAGGCCTTGCGACTAGTAGAAGTCGCCTTAGGAACAGCCGAAGGGGGCGGTGCAGGAGGGTCCGGTGGAAGTAACAAAAGTTGGTCCTGAACGCTCATAACCGCCTTAGGAGAACTCGGGCCTTTTGAGGACAGGGGTCTATCTGAGAGCAGATCATCATCACTCGGAGCAACCAAACTACTCACACTACAAATCTCATCTACATCCGAATTATGGTGAGAGTCAACGGGGACGCGAGACACGACTTCCTGGGCCGGGATCGCCCTTGATTAGCTTTGATAGTAACTCGAGAGGAGCTTTTTGGAGGCTTGGAGCTCACCACGGTAGCTAGGTTCGACGGTAAAGGGGACTTCGGTTCAAGAGCGCCCCCTTCACTTTGCGGGGGCAAGACGGAAGGAAGCTTCATCCTTGGCCGGAGACTGTTTTTCTTCTTATTCTTGACCTTCTTCCAACCCAAATCAGCAAGAATAGGATCGAAGAATCACGAGGCAAAGTCGCCGGGGCGGAATCTTGTCTTCACCCGAACCGCAGACGGTCCAACAAGAAGGATGCTTTGGTGGGATCAGGGACTACAGGCAGCGGCATCTGAGGTGTAGCCGAAGGTAAAACAGGGGCCAAAGAGGCCTCAATTACCACTTGCTGAGCAGGGGCAGTATCCACCGAAGAGGGAAGAACCGTATCTGCAGCAGGAGCAGGACGAACTCCGGATGTAGAGACCAAAGGTTGTGCTTCGAGGCACGAGCGAAGGTTTTTCAGCGAGATGGAGGGCACTTGTGACCAAAAATTCCGCAACTCGAGCAGGCGACTGGTCTCCATTCATATTCAACTCCAACCTCAATGGTTTCTCCTTCATGTTCTAGCTCAATTGAGTCACACGAAGGTTGATCAGCAGTTATCTCAACGCAGACCCGCGCAAACGACATTGCCTTCAATTGTTCAGTTCGGTGATCCACATATAATGGTTTCCCCAAAGCACTAGCCACTTTACCAATGGATTGTGCTGACCAGAAAGAGTAGGGCAGCTTCGTTAGCTTCACCCATACCGACACTGAAAGCTGAGCGGCTTTCCTAAGCTCCAAACCAGGGGTCCACTGCTGCAGAGCTAGAGGAATTCTAGCAACGGTTATAGGGTCGCCTTCAAGAAGTTTCCGCCTAAAGTCCCTGTCCGGGATATGGAGAAGGAAGGATCCTTGTCCATTGGACATGATCTCGAATAGGTTTGGTCCCTAAGCTTTTTTTAGAGCCTCCTCAACAACTTTAAATGGGAGGCGTCGCCCAAGAAAGTAACCCAATAAGCAGTCGTGTAGCTTAGGATCTGCCGCTTGTAAATCTTGCTCTGTCATAACAATGACCGGTTTGTTGTTCCTGAAGGTCGGAGGGGTATATTCCAACTCGTACCCTTTAGCCACGGTCTTCGTAACTGCAACCCAAGTGCGAGGGTTCGCCTTACTAGCCTCTCTTCTCAACTGAGGGCGTTTCGAGCACGACCTACCCCTACTACGAGTTCTAGCAGCAGCCGGAGCTCGAGGGGGTTGCGCATCGCCACTACCCGGACGCAACGATGGATTCGAGGTCCCAAGATTGTGGTCATTCACCGGAGCACCAGCCAATAACGAAATCTCAAAGCGGCGGGAGGAGATAAGCTTCGAGCGAGAGGTCTCCCCACCCTCCGCGAAGACTCGATTCGACCCCGAGTCCATCAATCCCAGCGAGAACGAAACAAACCGAGCAGCTGATAAACCCTACCCGCACCCGCCATAAACGATTCGGGAAGGGGACTTACTGAGCGCCGAGAGAGGGGGGCGATCGCACCACTGGGATGGAAAGCCGAACCAAAGAAAGGAGTCCGTCGAAGGTGAACAATGAAGTCGGTTGAAAACAGGGGAAACTCCGAACAACCAAGCTCGTCCTTCCCCGTACACCGGGACGTCGTCCGATGAAGCAAGACCGAACAAACGACCAGCCGAGATTCCCCAAAGACACGGAAATTAGACCGGACGAGCGACGGATGCGAAGCTCCTAGGGTTGGCGAAATCTGGAGACGTAGGTCGACCCAGCCAAATCCGTTTGGAGGGAAGAAAGAGGCAACAGAGAGGAACCTACCCTCCAAATTTCAGCTCAATCAGGTGGCTAGAACTTCGGGAGGGAGCAGCTCACCAGTCAGATGAACAGTAACGCGGGAACCAGAAGGGTCTCGATCTCTTATGTTCTAGTTATCGTTTCTTTTTTCTCTCTCTTTTTTTTTTTAATTTTCTTTTTCTTTTCTTTTATTAAAAAATCAAATTCTTTTTAAATTTTCCTTTTCTTTTGCTCTCTCTCTCTCTCTCTCTCTCTCTCTCTCTCTCTCTCTCTCTCTCTCTCTCTCTTTCCTCCTTTCCTTTTCTTTTCCCCTCTTTCTCCACTGCGACTGGCCAACGATGGCCATAGGTGAGCTCGAGGCTCACTTGACGATGAGTGAGCTCTACCTCGCTAGGATCAGGCAAGCCATGAGCTTGCTAGGATCGAGTGAGTAGCAAGCTCGCCCGCCTCAAGCTCACTTGGATCTGACAAGCCACGATCTCGATGACCTCGGCTAGCTCAGTTTCACCTAAATTAGCTGAACCTCGAGCTTGTTGGCCCACCTCATAGCCGGTCGCCAGTTGCTAGCCATCGGAGGCACATGATAATGGATGAAGAAGGAGAAAGGAAAAGAAAGAAAAGAGAAAAGAAGAAAAGAAAAAGAGAAAGAAAAAAAAAGTTCAAATTTTAAAAATAAAAGAATAAATAAAAATTTTAAAAAATTTTAAAAAAGTAATTTTATGAGAATAAACATTTCATTACCTAAAAACCCTAAGACTAGGAAAAAAATTGGAAAACATTTTTCGATTCTTTTAAAGGGGAAATCATTTTCTTAAAGTTAAGCTTTTGTAAGAAATACTTTTCTTTTATTAGGAAAACATTTCCTGTTGACTCATTTTTCTAAATGAACTAAACACTTGAAAATGAGGAAATTTTTCCAATATATATATATATATATATATTTTCCACGACGAAACAAACAGAACCGATGTGGAAGAAAAATAAACTTTACATAAGGTAAATAGTAATTAACCGGGATAGGTGCATCAAAAGTCATAAAACCTGTCTCAAAGAGGCATTAAACCTAATATAAGAATATGCATTAAAAAGTCTACAGCAACTTGGCCTCTAGTACTCCTTGCACAATTATATTCAACAATACATCTAAATATCCATCCAAGATTGATATGTTTTATATAATTGAAATAAAATAGTCTCCGATATTATTGTGATTGTCTTATTTTTGTAGTTAATTTTCACAATGCGATATTATTGTTTAGTAGAACATCAAATCAAACTCTGTAAATAAATGTAGCTTGAGAATACTTCGATGGACATGACTTAACTTTTGATTCTGTAACAAGCTAAAATTCTTAGAAATAATGTGGATGCAGCTCCTTCCAGTGTTCCCTGCAAGGCATCATCTCTTAGAGGGGCCAAAGGATAAGTTTGTCATATTGGCAAGAACCATAATTTCTTAAAAAAGTGAAGCCTTCGATGATTATTTATTGTCATTAAGATTTTTACACTAAAAGAGTGCTTCTCCTGACAAAACTGAATTCTTTGGTATAAATAATAGGTTTTTGACATTTATTATCATTCCCATATATTTTTCTTGGCCAGGGTTTTGGACCCTAGACTTTGACGTCCCTCCCCCAACTTCCCAACAACTAGGCTGGATGCCTCATTGGCTCTAAAATCATTGACATAGTATGTAAGAGAGTCAATTTATTAAAGAATCTTTGGAACCTAGTAAATTGTGCATATTTTGGACATCTAGTGTTATACATGCACACGATCCTATGTTTTCGGGTCACAAGTTATAGGAATGTTACCTGAATGTGAAAAAATTAACCACTTCACTAATTGCTTGGTGTCTATTGTCCCTTTCGGAATGAAGGGGTAGGGGCTTGCACTAGGGTAGTGGTAAAAAAGAAAAAAACTCTAAAAACCCACATTGGCCCAAGATTGATGGTCCAAAAGGAAGGACAGATTTTTTTAGCCTCTTTAATCCAGCTGGTTTTGGGCTACACATGCCCTAGCCTAAAGTGGCCTGAACCGACCCAAATTTATTTTATAAATATTTCATATAAATTAAGTTAAATACTCTTAAAAGAAAAGGGAACAATTAATTCTCCAAAGAAAACAAATCTTGGATGTGGAAGAAAAATAAAATTTACACAAGTAAATAGTAAATAATTGGGATAAGTGTACCATAAATCATAAAACTCATAACAAAAGTGTAACAACTTTCAAAAGGTGCATTAAGTCTTAAAACTTATTATGAAAGTATAATCAAGTCCAAAAAGTTTCACTACAATCAAGTATTAAAACTTGTTAGGAAAGTGTAATCGAGTTCTAAAACTTTCAAAAAAGTGCAATCAACAAAAGTACTTGATTGGACTAATTTGATAGGTTTTAAGATTACATTACGCTATTTGATAGTTTTAGAATTTAATTGCAACTCAATGAGTTTGAGGGCTTCCACTGTATATCCCTAAATAACCCAAATAGCACTTAACATTGGAGTAAGGCAAAAAGAACACACTTAGACGAGTGAATCTCAAATCCTTTAATGGAGTCTTACTATTCAATTAAATTAGTGAACTAACAAAAAAAGACAAAAAATGATGTGAACAAATAATTTTTCTGAAAAAAAATAGAAAATAGCCTTAATTTATATCAACTAGAGATTCAGAGATTGAGATAGAAAATAATGCGAAAGAGAGAATCAAAGAATTTTAGTATATCTCAATATATAAAAAGTGTAAATGGAGAGCCTACTTGTAGGCTTAAATATAAGAAATTAAATGAAATAAATCAGAAATGCATAATCAAAATAGATATAGAAAATCGAAGGAAATATCCTATACATCTCTAAGTTGAGTTAAAATAAATCAACTTGAGTCTAAAAAAAAAATCTTAACAATGTCACTGAATCTTTGATTAAGAAAATACTTGCTCTAGAAAGAATGATAAAGCAACGGGAAGAAAAAAACAAATTTTATTCCTTAACCCGATGGGTATCTCACTAAATTACATGACAAATCGTGGGAAATGAACTTGAATTCATCTCTTGTTTGTCTTTACAAAGAACTCACTAAATTGACCCCAAATGTGCATGACTCAATTAAACAAATGGTGGAGTCCATTAGCGTTATGTTTCGTGAATTTAATGATGGAAATCCTGTGAGAACTAAAACACACTGGTAAAAGGTAAAAAGAAAAAAAAAAAAAAAGGCAAAAAGCAAAGCAAAAGGCATAGACAATTTTAGGTTTAGGAATCTCGGTCCAATTCCGGTTCCGATTCACGATTTCGGTTCCGATTCCTATAGGAACCAGGAACTAAACCAGGAACTGCCAGTTCCGAACAAAAAGGAATTGGGAATCGGAACCTCCCTCCCTGATACTGGGAACCATGCTCACCCCTAGTAACGTCAGCTAAGGGCGCGCATGGCAATGTTTCTCTTTTTTCTCTCTCGGAAATAGAAAAAAATAGAAATCCGTTTGATAACGTCAATTAATTTTTCTATTCCTGGGAATATAATAGTGACCCGATAATAGATTTGGAACAAAAACAAGAAATAGAAAAAAGTAGTTTCTTATTCTCAGAAACAATTTCTAGAAATAAGTCATTTTTTCATTTTTTTTTCTTTTCTTCTTCTTCCTCACCTCTCGTCGCCCCTCGCTACCACTGTCTGCCACCCACTGCCACTCACCACTAGCGAGGAAGAAGAAGAAAATAAAGAAAGAAAAGAAAAAAGAAAAAAGAAATTAAAAATTTTAAAAATTCTACATTACAAGAAAAATTATTAACCGTACCAAACGCATTCCTATTCTTTTTTTTTTTTATTTCGAGAATAGAAATTTAGTTACCAAATGCATTTTTTTATTTGGAAATTGTTTCAGCAAATAAAAATAGAAAAAAACTATTTTCAATGGAAATTATTCTCCATAACATAAATGGTACCAAACATGCCTTAATTAATCTATTCCATTCTCAAGAATAGATCTGAAACATAATTAAGAAGTAAAAAAAGTTATTTTTTTTTTTCGTTTCTTTTCTTGCTTTTCTTCTTCTTCCTCCTCTAGCCAAGCAACCTTACTAGCGCTTCGCCATAGCTCTGCCTCACCATGGCTAGGCAAGGCTGGACCTCGCCTAAGCACTTGAAGTCAGCTTTGCTCGGCCATGGCAAAGCAGACCTCACAGTGGCTGGGCAAGGATGAGTTCACCCAGCCACAGCAAGGCTTGGGCCATCAAGCTTAATTGGGGATTCGATCATTGGGACTAAAGACTAGACCCCCAATTAAGCTTATTTCCTTAATTGTGCGTGGTGATATTTAATAATCAATCATGTACGCTGTTAGATTTCATACGTTATTAAAATAGGCACATGCATTATATAAACTATATCAAAAAATTTGCATTGCATTTTGTTTATATTGCATTCATGTATGTTTCCTAATTTAGAAGTTCACATCTTTTTTTTTAAATTATTTTATCAATCTTACTTTACTTTACTCTAACTTATACTTTCAAACTTTTACCCTGTCTCCTTACGGTAAGTGGGAGTCGAAACCCACATCTAAAGCTAAATTGTCCCCATCCAAACCCCTTTAAGGCACTATTTGGTAACCATCCAAACAGTGCCTGATTCTGATTTTTTGTTCCTATGATCGGTTTGGGAACAGAATCGTGTTTGGTAAAATTTTTGTTCCCGGAAACAAATTTCTTTTTTTTTTGTTTTCGGAAGTAGATTTGGAACATAATCAAGAATAAAAAAAAAAGTTGATTCTTATTCTAGGAACAAATCTAAGAATCAAAATCAACTATTCTTCCCTTTTCTCTTTTTTTCTTTTCTTCTTCTTCATTGACCGTCGTCCAGTGCCGCCGTCCGCCATCGTCCGCCACCACCCGTCGGCAACTGGTCTGGTGAGCTCGCCCAGCCCCGTCAGTGGCCAGGCGGGCCTCACCACGGCTGGGCTGGCGAGGCTTGCCCAGCCCCGCTGGTGGCCAGGCAGGCCTCGCCTAGCCTCGATGAGGCCGGTCTGGCCACCGGCGAGGCTCGACCGACGAGGGCTGACGACGCTCCGGTGAGGTCCACTTTGCCATGATGGAAAAAAGGAAAAAATAAAGAGAAAAAAAAAGGAAAAAAAGGAAAAAAGGAAATGAAAAAAGAAAAAAAAAAGTAAAATTTTAAAAAAAAAAAAAGTGATTCAGAACAGAACCAATGAGCACGGTACCAAACACAATTCTATTCTAGAATCAGAAATTTTGGACAGTTACCAAATAGCTTAAAATGCTTAGAAATTGTTCCCGGGATCAGAATAAAAAAGAATCATTTTTGATCAAAATCTGTTCCCAATAATATAATCGTTATCAAATACGTCCTAAGAAGGTGGGGATTCGGACTTCCCATCCTCCCTTTCTTATATGAGAGGGTGGCTACTAGAGCAAACCCCGGTAGTTATAAATTCATATCTTAAGTGCATTAGGAATCATGTAATAACTTAGAAAGTTACCTAATTTATTTCAGGGTTAATATGAATTATTTCCTAGTTTAATTTAGGTCATCATGTACATTTAGGCAGTTTTCTCTTTAGTAATTCGTAAAAGAGGAAAATCAATCAAAAATTGTCACTTAGTCATATAGATTGCATAGAGGATTAGCTACTCTCATGCATTCACCATGTTGCATATAGTTAGATTTCACAAAAAGAAAATATAAAAAAGAGTTAACATTCCATCATTAGGTCATTATCCTTTAATAAAAGCCATGTAGGTCATGTTTAGTATCTTAGAGCTTAGTCTTTAATTGATGAAAAGAAAACATAAAAATAGTCTCACAATAATTTAAATAATATGGTTAATCTATAATTATATATCCATGTTATTGGAATTGCATATAGGTTGCATTTAATTTGATTATAATATCGCTTACATGTCATTTAGATGTCACGTTAGTTCATCAATACATGCTATATTAGTGTTCATATAGTCACAATATTTAAACTAAGTCATGTCATTCTAAGTAAAGACCCAAAAAGATTAATTACAATTGCACACGTGCATTTAGAAACCATGTTTAGGTCATGATACATTTTGCAGACACTTCATGTATTGGACAAAATAGAGCTTTATTTTTCCTTAACACATCAAAGTTTTTCTATCTCTTCATGTAAATTATTTATAATTTTGATAATTTAGTGCTATATTTCTTGTTTACACACCCACATGGTTACCTACCACATGTTAGTCGCTCAAGAATAAAATTGATGAAGACTACTTGAAAAAATATTTTTGAAACTAAAGAAAGGTATCAAAATGGCATTTGATTTGTCTAGCATAATCAAGTCTCTCTATCCATGAAATTTGTGGTTCGCAAAAGTAAAATATTCCTCCATACTTTATTTGGGATTCCTTAATCATCATAAATTGGTGATGACTCCAAAATGAATTGAGATGCATGTAATTAAACTAGATTTTGAAAATGAAAAACTAATATAATACATAGATAGAATAAAATTCTTACAATTGCTATTATAATATTATTTCCATTCAGCAATATATTTTTGCTCTAAACATATCAATTGATTCAATTGATGGATTACAATGAAATTATAGTTCACTCAAACGAACGACAGAAGAAAAATATATAAAACGGGAAAAAGTACATGTTTGTATATATGGAACAAGGTATGCAAATAATCAAGGCAATGTGGAGTTGTAGAATGCAAGGAAAAGAAAGGCTAAGTAAGAATCCACTTTGGATAACTTGATATCAGACCGCAATTTACCCAGTTCAACATAACTAGCTCAGCTACAATAGAAGTGCCAAAAGTTGTGAACGACGCTCACTTTGATGCCAAAAGTTTATTTTGGATCACTTAAGTGCAAAACAGTTTGAAAAACGATCATTTTAGTGCCAACGTCGATCCGATTGACCGGAAATCTGACGTGGCACTTTTTTATTAATTTTTGAAGCTGATGTGGCTCACCGAAGAGTACAGTCAGCATCCAAACAACAAAATGACGCCGTTTGGAGTCTTCCCCCCAAGTCAGAACCCTAAATCCCCAAATTGAGAGAGAGGCATGGCAGGGGCTTCCTCATCGTCTTCTTCCCCGAAGAACAACACCAGCACTAGCACTAGAGCAGTGGCACCGACACTAGCACCAGCACAACTCCGCCTCCAGTTCGTCCGACATTGTCGATAAGCTCAAGCTCTTGTCCTCCTCCTTCTCTCCTTCCCCCTTCAGAAGGACCCACTTCAGCCGCTCCCTGAGCAGAGCCCAATCCATTATCTCCATCTACGCCCTCCTTGTTTCCCTTACCCTCCTCATCTTCGCTCTCTCCACCTTCGACCCCCCTTCTTCCTCCTCCTCCTCCGCCCTCGCCTCCTATTCTTCCCATTGCTTCTTGCCCGAGCAACAACCTCAGCCTCCCCTCGCTCACCTAGTCAAGCAACTACGATAGTGGCCGAGCGACGGCGGCCGAGCGAGCTAGGTCGGCGTTGGGCGAGGATTGGACAAAGAACCCTAATTTCAATCCCCACATGCTGTGTGGCGTTGTTTTTGTGAGGCCATCCACGTAAGACGGCAAAACGACGTCGTTTTCGTAAGAAGGATAGAAAACGATGTCGTTTTAAAGCCACGTCAACTTTTTAAAAAAATATATATAAAGGCCACATAATCAATTTGGCCAGAATCTCTCGCCGGTGGCACTAAAGTGGTCGTTTATTCTCCGATTTGACACTTAAGTGATCCGATGGAAACTTTTGGTACCAAAGTAAGTGCCGTACACAACTTTTGGCACTTCTAGTGTACTTTCCCCAAAAAATATAAAATAGGAAAAAGTACATGTTTGTATATATGGAGCAAGGTATGCAAATAATCAAGGCAATGTGGAGTTGTAGAATGCAAGGAAAAGAAAGGCTAAGTAAGAATCCACTTTGGATAACTTGATATCAAACCACAATTTACCCAGTTCAACATAACTGGCTCAGCTACAATTCAGAAGCAAGCCTACAAGTTGCACCAGAGGACTCATATTGGTCTTACCAGCCAAGCTTACATGTTTGCATATATGAATTATAAACCAAAAGGTACATAAGAAACTATACAGCAGGCACCACATAACAGTATCATGTGTATTGGTTCTTGATTTTGTCTTATTGATGGCATGCATATGAACAGTTGCAGATGGGGATCAACATAGGTTTCTGGCTCGGTTTTTATGGGGAGCCTTGAATATATCTGAAACGGATTACTGTCGGTGTTTGTCGAGACAACACATCCAGCAAAGCGCGCCATCTTTCTGACATAAGCATCGTGGATCCTCTTTGAAAGCTTGTTGTTCTTCATTGCGATCTTCAGTTGCCGTTTCAGGATCCTCTTGATGTTCTGAACCTTGGAACTTCTCCCATTCGGTACGGAAATCTTCTCATTTTCCAGTCTCTGGCACTTCCTTCTCTTCTTCATTTCATTCCCACTAAGAGAACTGCTAAATGCCATCATCATGCAGAGAGAGAGAGAGAGAGAGAGAGAGAGAGAGAGAGAGAAGTGGTAATATGAATGGTCAGCGGTAACTCGTCAGGCTCTTATAAAGCTAACTTAAAGTGAACTGAAGCTTCAGGAAAAGAGGCCTTAACGTAGAATAATGAAGACTTTAACACCGAAACTTGCAGAAAATGACAAGAACCACCAAATATTTCGGCATTGATTGGCTATGTTGACAATGCACTTTGACAAATTTCTCTTCAGGAGCAAAGTTTTTTTAATTTACTACATTAATCAGTATTTAATAGAGGGAGGAAGAGGACGCCGTTGCGAAACCATAATGATGACTGATAGGTAGAGACTTGTCTTAAGTGGAAGGGCCAAGCTGAACTCACATCATATAGAAGATTAAAAGGTGTTGTTTATTGCTGCCTCCAACAGATATTTGACCAAAGCACACCCAGCTATTAAGAACATGGTTTCGTGCCAAAGCCTGCAATAGAGCTTTCTCTACAAGTAGTTGTAGAAGCCCTGTCCCTATGGCTTGATCAATCGGTTTAAGTCAAGTTTAAACCAGCCTGAAACACAGATAATCTCTTTAACTGATGTATCGTATGATCAATCATTTGGTTTAAGTCAAGTCTTGACATTAGGCTTGTCATATAGATAAGTTTTTGACAGGTACATCATGCAAGCACAGTCAAGGGGACAATTGCATATCCATTGATTCAATACCCTTCAGTTCTCTTTATGAATTTTTGTTTCTTTTTTTGTTTTAATCACTTCATAAAATTGGTTTTCAAAGGAAAAACTATCGAAGAAGAAGCTTAAGCCAAACACTCTTTCAGTTTGCATGTGCAACGAGTCTAAGATCTACACTCGATTTAGCCAAAAGGCTGCAAAAGGCATTAAAGAATCTATGATATAGACATTAGATTAACATGCATATATGTTCAAGGCAAAATAAGACATCATTCTATGTAATCCCAGGGTATGAAAATAAAAGCCTCACCCTCAGATAGTTTCAAGAAGGATATCTACAACAGAGGGTAAAGAATTCCCTCGGACTCCATTTACAAAAATCTGAAGATATTATTTCAACAAATTTTATCTTACATCAGTATTTTCTCCCAGCTTCCATGGCATCCAAAACAGGGGTAGTATCATGCTCACGTGAGCTTGATTCCGTACTTTCCATGCCGCTATTTGTTCCCATAAATGAAGCTTCGACTTCTGAGTTTTGCAGATGAAAAGAATTAACCCTTTGAGCTGAGGAATAACCCCTACTTCTTTCTTCCATCATCTGAAAAAATGAGTGAGGTGCCCAACCTGCATGATCATTGAATGAACCATCAATGAATGGCATTTTGGAAAATGGACTGAATCATGTGAACTAGACTCTGCTGTGCCCTCCAATCATTTTAAAGGCGGAGAACTTTCTTATGACTTACTGAAAATGAACAATGAGATAACATACAGCTGAAGTAGGATATAACCCAAGAAGAACATAACTTAAAAGAAAGAAGTTGCTATTTTTTCAGAGCTTTATTGTATGAGCTAGCTGCAAAGCGAATAGACATACCATTCGTATCATTTGGATAAGGGAAGAACTGCAAGTAGCAAAACGAAGCAATGATTGATCCTGCATTAGAATATATTAAAAAATTATTGAATGGAAGTTATGCTTTTCATCTGCAAAGACTAATTTGCATGCCTTTTTTTTTTCTTGGATCATTCATGCCACTTCTACTACTAACCTATAAGAGCGCCGGCAAATACATCCTGCCAATGGTGCCAATAGTCATCAACACGAGAAATAGCGACGAGGGACGCAAGAAGCAAAGGGAATAGTATGATGCAGAGTTTTGCAATGTGACCCCGACGGTCAAATGCTCTAATTTTCCCTGCTAGATACCATGAAAGGAAACTGAGACCTGCAAAGGACCCTGGATGTGGACAATCAATGAGCCTTCTGCACGGTTATCCCATATAAACAAAAAAAATCCACTACAAAAACTGATTTCTCTCAGGTTACTGTCTAACTTCTCCATTTAATATGAGAACTGTCCAGAGATTTTCATTGCAGTTTAGATATTCTCCACATCCGCTGCATCACATTGACTGACATCTTTCACTTCTTTCTCAAAGGGTATGAACCATACTAAGCTGTGTCATTTCCCGAGTCCAATTTTTATACCAATCTGGCATTTCAGCAAAAATCCCTGCAGTTATATCAAGATTGCTCCGTTTTTCTAATTCCAGTATCACAATCTTTACTATTTGGGCAAGAATAGTGTAGAAATCTGGCATCGAGTACAATTAAGAGAACTAATGACCTAGTGAAGAGGGTGTAGTCAGGAATAACATTAAAAATGTTTGCTGTTTCTCCAATCCAGGTGTTCCAGTTTAAAAGGCCTTTCGAGGAGAACTCCAGAGTGAGGTAGACATTTATTGATCGAAGAAAGCCACATTATGAGAATTGAATTGACCCTTTTTATCTTTTCACACAAGCATGATAAAAAACCAGTCATTTCACATATACTCACAAGAGCTATGCCCACTGGGGAAGCTTTTGTAGCCTTCCTTTATCACGGCCTTATCTCCATGACAGATGACATCCTTCGTTAGAGGATCAAAATCCTGGCATGCATAGGAACATTGGAAGTTAAGGATTTAAATAATTCATGAAAAGCCTTTTGCTTATGCTTGTACGAGTATCGGGTTTATTTAAAGAAATTTGACCTCTCTCTGTTTGTGTCCTGTCATGACATGGAAAGGGGAAGGGTGGGGATGTTAAGCAAAAACCAACTGAATTATGAGGATCAGAACTCACCCCTTTTCCATCAGGGAAACACCGCCAGAAGAAGTCTGGTCTTGGTCGTCCAACAGCATCTTTTATAGCATCTGTAATCACTGCAGTCAAAAGTACCGCAAATAGAAGGCCTGCAACTTCCATATTAGCCACATTAGCTAAAGATTCTCTTGAACAATACTTCACAACAAACAGAATTCTAAATCAATGCAAAGGATAGAGGCAGCACCCAAAATCGCGTGATGGAAATCATAAACATCTTTGCGGGTGAAGTAGTAAACAAGAAAGACGACGAACGGAAACACTATGGCGATCATCTGCCCAAGATAATAGGTCAGCATTAGTCTTCTTTCTTGACAGAAATTGGCCATTGGGATAAGAGTATGTTGCAGATGGCAGAACCTATGGAGTGAAAATTCCAAAAGCTAGCATGGACACTTACTGGGACAGCCCAAAAGGGCACGGTATTACCATTCAGAGGATATTTCATGTCTGTCATCATGTCTTCTCCAACAAAACGGTGAAACGGTTCAATTATAAGTAAAACGGCTTCTATCACCACAAGAAGCAAAAGAATGAGCCAGTCATGCTTATGCACTTTTGCCACCTTGAATCCATGGGATTGTATAGTGTGAGATCCCAAGTCAATGTCTGGCATTTTTGTGTGGCTGCACAACTGAATTGATTACTTTGGAAGCAAAAAGGAAAACTAAAAGCCATGAAAACTCATGAGAACTCAGATTAACAAAGGATTCACACGCGACGCATGGGACTCAAAAAACACTTGGATACTTATCAAGTGATCTTGACAGCCATGAAACCCACAGATAGTTATACAAAGCATGATACCTGAGACAATGTTTTCGCTAGAACTGTACCATTTACCCGGTGCTGAAAATGAAAAATTCACTGCTCATATTTAGTTTTAGAAGTCATTATGGAGAATAGTCGCTAGTGGATTAGAAAGTTGTGAGTAGACAAAATTTCACTCCTGAAAGTAAAGTTCAAAAGAATCCTAAAACCCCTTGTCCATCTCTCACTACACTAGATGACATAAAGCTGGTGAACATGAAGATAGAGACAAGAGTAAGAGTCACGACTAGTCTGATTCAGAAATTTCCCTTGTCTCGTAGGACAAAACGCATCGCATAGAAAGTTAGAAAACAAAAGGTTCATCAAGAAGCCGAAATCGACAATTTTAATTCATCACTCCCATCTTCAAGAACGTCGCAACACCGTGCAAGAAAGATCATTCCCTAGGAACCCATTTCGGTCCGAACCCAAAACCAGAAACGAAGAGCCGAACAGCGCATGACACACAAGACAGAGCAAGAAGCCGACCTTGCAGAACCGAATCAATCCGCAAGAAAGCCTCGGACCGACCCAGAGCCCAGAGAGTTCTTTTCAAGAACGCGACGTGTGCGCGAGTCGACTGATAGATAGATAGATACAGCAACACCGGATGAAAGCTGCACGGGATACGACCCCATCAAAACCGAGTTGACGCCATCCGAGTCCGACCCACACAAACGCATAAACAAAGCGAATAAAAATGGAGTTGGGGAACATGGGAAGCTGCGAGGATCGTAGCTCCCAACAACGACCACATGGCAACCGACGCGCGACAATAACATCAAACAAAACGAAACAGAGATTCCTTAGCGAGCAGGAGTTATCCCAACGTCAAAACTGATGGAATCCATCCACCGATGGGATCGACGCGCGCATTGCGCATTGGGTGAGATCATCACCTACCCTGATAGACGCGGCTCCTTCAATCGTCTCCGACGGGAGCGAGCGGGCGGGAGAGCGCGGCGACGACGGCGGAGACGGCGGCGGCGGCGGCGGCGGCGGCGGCCTTGGTCCTCCGGTTCCGTGAGCAATTCTCGAACGAATTCGAGCCAACCGATCGATCCGGAAACGAGAAAGTTCGACGGAAACCGGCGCGAACTCTCGCCGACGTCGAATTCGAATCGAATTTCAGAACGTCGGAACGTAGGATCGATTGCTACGGCACGATCGTCTGCGATTTGAGCGATTTGCAATGCGGGGGGAGTTTCGTCGCTTCGGCTGACAGTTACGAGTTTCAGTTGGAAACTGAGGGGACGCTCTCAGAGTTTTAGTATTCAGCTAACGGACCGCGCTGATTTCATATGAGATCTCGGGCTATTAATTCTCTTTATTTATTTATAAATCTTAAAATTTACCTGTGAGTACAATTGAGATCCAAAACTCAAAATGTATAAGTTGATCTAGGATCTGATTATATCAACTTGACAAATCTTAGGATTTAATTATACTTTCTAAAAGTTGTGACATTTGATTATATTTTTGTGAAAAGTTTTAGAATGTAATTATACTTTTTAAATGTTTTAGAACTTAATTATATTTTTCATGATAAATTTCAAGCGTATTTTTTATTTTTATTTTTTATTTTTTTTATCATACCTAGGTGAAATTGTTTCTTTGTCTTTTGGCAAACTAACTTTGGTTACAAGGAGTTCCTCCTCGGTATACTGTTCACGGATGCTCTCTAGAGGGGCGATTTTTGCACTGTTCCTGCTCTCTGGTGCACAGCTGATTCCCGAAGTTTTGACCAGTGGTTGAGGCTATTTTTGGAGGGAAGGACTGGCATTCTCCTTCAAGCCCTCTAGAGCGATCGCCTTGGTATGTTCTCTTTATGCTGCGATGCTCCTATTGGTTTAGGGTTTGTGCAGTCGTCTGTGGGTTTCTGCTTCATGGATTCTATGCTGTGATGGCTAGCAATTTGGTGTTGGCCCACAACATTAGGGATGGTCCCACCCCCCCCCTCGGCGCGCGCGCGCGCCCATCTACCTTTTGTTGGTGGTGAAAAGGCGGACTTGAGACGAGCTGCTCCGTCTCCGTCTTTCACGAAGGAAGACCTGCGAGTGGCCCATCCCCCGCCAATCTCCTGCTGGGCCTTGAAGTAGAAGCCGAGCTCAACCAAGAGATCAACAAAGAAGGGATTTGAAAGCCCCTCTTGCCCGTTCTTAGGCCAGTGTCGTGAGTGTTCCAGCAAAGGGCTATGAACTGGAATTCATTCCTCCTTCCTTTGTGAATAATAAACATGTTGAATTGTCAGCCGATATTCTGGAAGCTGCTGATCCTAAGTGGCAAGAATGCCTTGTGGGCTATTTTATTGGGAGGAAGCTACCTTTCAAACTAATGAAAACAACCCTCAAGAATGCTTGGGGGTCCGAAACTGGTGGAAGTGATGGCGAATGGCCAGGGGTTCTATTTCTTCCATGTTCCCGATGGTGATTTCCATAGGAAGGTCTTGGAAGGAGGGCCTCTCACGGTTGCAAGAGTTCCCTTAATCTTGCAACAATGGAAACCCACGCTAGAACTCAAGAAAGATAGTCATTTGGATGTTCCGGTGTGGATTAGGCTAATGAATCTTCCCCTTGCTTTCTGGTCTTCGTAGGGGATCAACGCTCTTGCTAGTGCGGTAGGCAAACCACTTTATGTCGACTTGCGTACTGAGCAAATGAAGATGCTCACTTTTGCCAGAGTTTGTGTTGAAATCTCAGCTAAGCAACTAAGGTGTGAGGCTGTTGAAGTTGTCCATCATGGTGAATCCTGCTTAGTGGTTGTGGAGTATGAGTGGAGGCCAATTGCGTGCCCAAGCTGTGGCACCTTCGGCCATAAGTGTGTTGCGCCCCTCGGCCTTTCAATTGCCGAAGTTGCTGCCCAGCAGGTTCCTGTTGGTGAATCCCTTGCTCCTCAGGACTTCTCCTTGGTCCCAGCTAGTGGTGCGGCTGAAGCGCCTAGAGCTATGGATGCCGAAGGGAGTCAGCATGTGGGTGGGAGGAATGTTCATCCCTTGCATGATAGCAGGTCTAACGCTGGTTGCTCTGATGCTAGACGGAAGCACGTCCAGTCCATGGACAAGATTGTTGCTCCTGAAGTTAGTCCTTCCCTTGCTCCTGCCAATGCAAAGCCTCCTCTAGGGGCTGAGCCGAGGTGAAAGCAAGGGGAAAGAAGAAAAAGCCTCCCGTGGTGAAGGTTACTGCTCTGTATAGTCCGGTACCTTCAAGCGAAGGTGGGCAGTCCCTGAAACTAAAGGATTCAGTCTCTAGGAAGGTTATACCTTCTACTTCTTCTCGTAAGGCCTAGACAGGTTCGAGGAACCTTCCAAAGTTAGATGATGCTCGCTCAATCCTGGTTGTGGACAAGGCCGATACTTCCATAACCCCGACCAGCTCGGGTGACGATTTCGACGGCTTAGTGAGTGTCTTCAGCAGCTCTGATGATGAAGACCTGCTCTCTCTTTGTCCCTCTTCTATGAGAGCCCCTCTTGTTCTTGCGAAGCTTGAAACCATGCAAGACAAGTTGCTGACTCTTTGCCCAGATCTGCCCCCTTCTGCTCTACCTGCGTCGGCATCCAGTCGATGTAGGTATAGCAAGAAGAGGTAACCCTCACTCCTTACTCTTTTTTTGTGAATGTATATAGCTTTTCGGAACATTACGGGTATGGTTGACCCCATCAGGTGGGCTGAAATTAGGAGTTTGATCTCTTCAAATAATCTTTGTCTTATTGACCTTCTTGAGACTAAAGTCCCGGAGTTTCTCTTCCAATCCATCTCTTCGAGCCTGTTGACGGGGTGGAATTGGTTAGCAAATTATAAATTCTCCCCACGGGGTAGAATTTGGATTGGTTAGAACCTTGAGTTGGTCAGTTTTGAAGCCTCCTTTATTAATGCTCAGGCTGTCCAGGGAGCCTGAAGTTTCTTTTGTCTGGTTTAGTTTGCTGCATTTCTGTGATTTATGGCGAACATACCTTTATAGGCCGATGGCCTCTTTGGGCAGATCTCGTCCAAAAGAATAACCTCTTGTAGGATTCGGCCTGGCTTGTGGCTGGATTGGAAGTTCAGATACTTGGATCCCCTACTTTGATGAGTTCAGTCAATGCTTAGCTTAGATGAAACTAGAAGATCTTAGGTACGTTGGTCTTCGCTTCACCTGGTCCGCTTCCTTTAGAGCTAGTCGTAAACTAAGAAAGATAGATTGGGTTCTGGTGAACACTAAATGGAGGTTGGATTTCTCCTTCTCAGAAGCTTCTTTCCTTACTCCGGGTATCTCTGATCACACCCCCATGGTTGTCAGAGTGCTGCAACCGGTTCACAAGAGGAAACCAAGTTTTTTGACTTTTAGACTAAGCACTCGGCTTTCGATTCTATCGTCGAGCAAGTTTGGGAGAGCTTGGGAGAAGGTGCTCCCATGTATAGACTAGTTTGCAAGCTTAAGGCCCTTAAAGGCCGTCTTAAGCTGCTCAATAGAGAGTCATTCTCTAATATTTCAGAAAGAACTGCAAAAGCGAGGAATGCTCTTCGGCTTACCCAGATTAGCCTCCAGCAGGACCCGACCAGTGTTGCTCTTGTAGAACTAGAGAAGTCTTAGTGTCAAACCTTTGTGGACTTGCAAAATCAGGAAGAGTCCTTTTACAGGTAAAAATCTAGAGTCAGGTGGCTTCCGGAAGGAGACTGGAATACCAAGTTCTTCCACCATTCGTTCAACAGAAGACAGCTAAGGAACAGGATCCTCTCGGTTATGGATTCCTCCGGCTCCTTGGTCACGGAACCAGAATTGGTGCAGCAGGTCTTTGTCTCCTATTTTAGAGACCTTGTGTCGCCGTAGGCCGTTCCATTAAGGCCTTCCTTGCAGGAGCTACAGGAGGTCATTCGGTGTCCACTTACTGGTGAGCAGGTTAGTACCCTCTCTCATTCAGTTAATGATTCCGAGATTCGCGATTCCCTTTTTTCCCTACCTCGAGGTAAGGCACTTGGGCTAAATGGTTTTACTGTTGAGTTCTTCAAGAGTAATTGGGAGATAGTAGGGCCGTTGGTTCTAACGGTTGTGAATGATTTCTTCACCTCTGGCCGCCTCTTATGGGAGGTAACTAACACTATTCTAGCTTTGGTGCCTAAGGTTCCCAATGCATGTGCAATTCTGATTTTAGGTTTATTGCTTACTACAATACCATTTACAAAGTTATCACCAATATTCTGGTTAACCTAGTAGCCGCTGTTCTTCATGACTTAATAAGCCCCTCCCATAATGCTTTTGTCAAGGGTAAGAGAATCAGAGATAACATTCTTTTGGCACAGGAGCTCTTTGCTAGTTTCCATCTTGACCCTTATTTTCGCAAATGTGCAATTAAGGTGGATTTCCAGAAAGCATATGATACTGTTGATTGGGATTTCCTCGAGCTAACTCTTATAGCTTTTGGTTTCTTTGAGTGGATGATTTGGCTTATCATGGTTTATGTACGTACTCCAAAGCATTCCATTTCGATTAATGGGGCGTTACATGGGTTTTTCTCTGGTGGCCGGGGCTTTCGGTAGGGGGACCCTATGTCCCCCTTTCTATTTACATTGGTGATGGAGGTTTTCTCTGGGGTTCTTAGCTCTTGCACTAGGCTCCCAAAATTTAAATATTTTTGGAGGTACAAAGCTTTAAACGTGTCCCACCTTTTCTTTGTTGATGATGTCTTCATTTTCTATGAAGCAGATTTAGCATCATTTTCTCTTTTAAAAGGAAGCCTTGATACCTTTTCTTACTGGAGTGGGTTGAGGCCAAATATAAACAAAAGCGAGGTTTTTCTTGCCGGGGGGGGGGGGTCCTCTTCCTTACAAAATTTTATTCTGCTGGCCCTTGGCTTCCAAGAAGGAAAGCTGCTGGTGCAGTATCTAGGGGTGCCCATTATCTCCTCAAAGCTTGGGAAGGTGGATTGCATTGCCCTTATTGACCGTATCACATCCAGGGTCCAATCCTGTGCCCAGTGGTTTCTCTCCTTCGCAGGACGACTCCAGTTGATCAGGTCTGTCCTCCACTCTATCCAAGCCTTTTGGGCTAGTGTGTTTATCATTCCTTGTTCTGTGTTGGACCGCATAGAACAAATCTTGAGACAATTTCTCTGGAAAGGCCCTGGTCTTGGTGTTGGTGGGGCTAAGATCTCCTGGGAAGACGTGTGTCTCTCGAAGGATGAGGGAGGGCTGGGTATTCGCAGGTTGCGTGATTACAATAAAGCTGCCATGCTCAAGTATATTTGGATTCTGTTTACGGACAAACAATCGTTGTGGTGCAAATGGATTCACTCAACCTTCTTAAAAAGAAAAAAATTTTGGGTGGCCAACAAACCAACCTTTTGTTCGTGGGCTTGGAAGAAGATCCTGTAGCTAAAGAGGGAGTTTCGGTTATCCTTTCTTTGGAGAGTTGGTCATGGCTTATCAGTGTCCTTATGGTTTGACCATTGGCACCCCAGAGGCTTGTTGAACTTATTTATTTGGACTCTCTTATATATAGCTCGGGCCTCTCTAGGCAAGTGACGGTGGCGGACATGTTCTCCCCTTTTGGTCATACCATCAAGACCTTCTTGGAGACGTGGGATTTTCCCCTTCCTACACTATCTCAGACCCCTGATCGGTTTAGCTAGCTTGGGAACTTTTCTGGTGTCTTCTCGGTTGCCTCAGCTTGGGAAGCGGTCAAGAGGAAGAAGGACCGTGTCCCTTGGGCCTCACTTATTTGAAACAATTCAACCTCTGGCTAATTACTAGAAACCGTTTACCTACCCAGGTTCTCCTCCTCTCCTATGGTAGAATTGACAGTGGGTTGTGTGCCTTTTGTAACTCTAGGCCCGATTCTATCGACCACCTTTTCTTTGGGTGTTGCATCTCGGCTAGTCTTGCTTTTTTTTGGACCGCTAGATGCAATCTTCCGTGGCGAAATAGGTCTTGGTCGGAGAACCTCCAATGGGCTTTGAAGTTCCTTTCAGGTAAGGATTTCCTTCACTGCATTGCCCGGTTCTCCTTTGGTGCCCTGTGCCATTTGCTTTGGAAAAAGAGGAATAGTATTATTTTTAGGGGATAAGTGTTGGTGGTTTCGGCTTTGAAAAACCATCTTATCAAAGTGGTCAAGGACAAGGCTTTGACCTTCAAATATGTGGTGGATAACCCAAGAAATAGGAGGCCCCAACGTATGTGGGGATTCGACCCCTCCATTTTCTCTTCTACGGCCATGGTCTTTCCTAATTAGTGGTGGATGCCTTGGTTACCTTGGTTGTTGTTCTTGTTGCGTTGTTTTGCTGGTTCTTTTTTTGGACTTGGAGCTACGTTGGAGATTTCGCCTTGCTACCTCCTAGTGTTTTGCTGCTGGAAGCTTCTGGTTGTGATGGTTGGTGACTTCGGTGGGCTACTCTGTGCTGTTGTTGGATCCGTTCGCTCGGCGGCTGGCTGGCTTTCCTTGTTGGCTGCTGCGATTCTACTTGGTGGCTCCTCCCTTTTGGCGACTGGCTGGTTGTTGATCTAGTGCTGGCGGATGCGGTCATGCGATTGCTTGCTCTTGTGTCTCTTTCGGCCTTGTTGCTGCCCTAGCTCCCGTTCTTTTTGCTGGTTGTTAGTGCCTGCTTTGTTTAAGCTGTTTTGGCTTCTGTTTGTTTTGTTACTGCTTTGTTTGCAGTCTTCCTTGTTTTCTTTCAGCTCCCTTCTACTCGTTCTGACATTTAGTCATTATTAGTGTAAGTTTTTGGCGCCGTACCCTCTTGCCTCTTGTATAGTTTGGTTAAAGCCAATATATTCTTACATTTACAAAAAAAAAAAAAACTTTGGTTACAAGGAAAGCAAAGCGGTTGGGCGAGCATGCAAAGAAGAATATCCAGGCTCTTGCGAAGATGATTTTTATTTTTCACTTTTCAATTTTAAGTTTTTTTTTTAAATTTTTTTTTTTTAAATTTTAGAGCTTGTTCTATTCTATTTTCATTTAATATAGAATACTTAATATCTTTTGAGACATGGGAATATTTACAAGTAAAATTGTGATTATTTTGGAGTTTTCTTTAAAATTTCGAGCTCGCTTTCCAATTTTTAGAAGGAAAGTAAGAAAGAGAAAAAAAAAAAATTGGAGACCCAATACGCCCTAAGAACTAGGGGCATATCGACCCAATTCGAGCCGATACACTACCAAGCTTGACTTGCGAATATCGGCTAGAGCTCAATTGAGTGTTTAACTTTTCTACTCAAGCTTGATCTAACTAGAAAATCAAAATACCTGAGCTTGACTTGACTCGGCTATTACGATCAACTTATCAATGAGGTTGAGTTCTAGTTTACTAAGCTCAAGTGCCACGTAATTATAAGGATTCTAGGGTCTATGCTTCACAACTTTATATATTTTTTAGATAAAAAAAAAAAAAAAAAAAAGCTGATGAGTTTCATTTGGTCTCATTTGGATGAGACCACCTTGCACACTTGAAGATGAAAAGAAAATAGGGTGTGTGATAAGTTAGAATCAACTTGCACGTGGCCTACTTGATTTTTGAAGAGTATACTTTCTAAGTAGGAAAGGGCTCTGGCAATAAAATTATTAATTTGGTCCTTAGCACGCATTATATGTAAATCATTAATTTCTAATCCATAGATTGTAATAACATAGTAAATCCTTAATTCTCGTTTTGGGTTTTGGTCTCCCGACTTTTTTTGGAAAAGGAAGATCTGACCGGGTTGACTAATCTTGCATTCTGACGTGGCGGGGACTTACTTGAATGTTTCCTCCTCCTCCTCCTCCTCTTCTTCCTATTTTTTCATTGATTATTGGATTGCTGACAATGCCTTAATTTATTTATTTTTCTGGTAGGTATTTTAGTTTTCACAATAGGGAGGATGGCATAGCAGTTTGTCAAGAGACGGGCTCGTTTATCAAGGTAGGTGGAGTTTGACTTCCATATAGAGACGAATTAGAAGTTGGTCCATCTCAAATTCATGAAATATCCAATTGATATTATGGACTAGGTACGACACGAGATAGATCCTACATAGGTGGCAGAAGATGAAATTAGTCGCAGGAATGCGGAGATTCAAAGCCGTCTTGCATCTAATTCGCATTCTGTGACATCCCAAATTTCCAATTCTATTTTCAATAAATTGAAATGGGCATTTCATCTCGTGCACATAGTTCTTTTTTTCCCCGAACTAATCACTCACGGATAACTAGTCTACTAGGTGAAGCCGTTAAGAAATTCTAATGCATCGGACTTGAGAATTTGACCGGAAACGACCTTTCGACCGAGTTAATCTGCAAGGTCATTACTGGCACGATTAAAAATCGATTAGAGACCGGAGATAGGTCGACTCGACAGAGGCATGTGATCGAGTGTGGGTGATTCCACCAGATCGCACAATTCTTGTCGATCGGCACTAGACCGGCTTTTCTGTCGTTTGGGTACCTTGTGTCCGTGTTTGAAACCTCGAGATTATCTCGACAACCGAAAGTCGCCAATGTGTCAAAGATGTACATTGTGGCTTGAATTGATCAACCACAGGTCAAATGCACGAAAATTTCTAAAAGCTACCCTGGATCGATGACGCTAATATCGTCTTGAGTGAAATTAACCGTGAAATTGAGATGGAATTCGAAATTGGAAGTCGGGTGTGTCACAAATTATTTTAGGATCATTGACTCATCTTTGGAAGATTTTTCAAATGCAATTGAGTTTTTCAGCAAAATAATCGAGAGAATGGCTAATTTGGCTCGAAAAATTAGTAGGCCCGCTTTTTTGGTCGTGCTTTTGGGACTTAAGTTGGTTCTACGGACAAGTGAAGATGTGAATTGAAGTGTGGTGACATTAGATTTATTTTATGGACTTTAATTGGACTCAATTAGAAGAGAATTGAATGAAATATTGAAGAAATTGGATGTGCAAGAATTGGACCCTGGCGGAAAATGAAAGTGCAACCATTGGAGAAGTTGTGGAGGATGTGAGTGAGTGGAAGATGACATGGGATGATGTCATGGTGGGCCATTTTTGTGGGATTAAAGAAAGACAAAAAGAAAAGGGAATGGTCCCATCCCTCTCTCTCTCCTTCCTCTCCTCCCTCTCTCTCTCCCGTAGCTTCTCTCCTCCATCTTCATTGTGCGAAGACCAGAAAATTTGCAGAGAAGAAGAAGCTGCAGCCATGGCAGGCCGGCCGCTCGCCGCCGCCGCCGCCCGTCGCCCGCGCACGCCCGCGCGCGCGCCCGCCGGCCAGCTCGCCGCGCCTTCGTTCGCCCGAGCCTCCAGCTCGTCGTCCGGCGTCCCAGCTACTGCTCGACGCCGCTGCACTTCGCCGGGAGTCCCGCCGGAGCCGCCGCCTCGCCCGCCAAGCTGCAGCCGCCGCTTCTCCGCCGTTCCCTGCGCCCGAACCGCCGCCGAGCAGCCCCGTCGACCTCAACCAGCAACTGCAGAAAATGGGTATGGCAGCAGCTTCGTGGCCCGTTTTGGCCGGCTTCCCGGCCCCGGAGTTTAGGTCCGCCTTTGGGAAAGTCGTTCCCCTCGTCGCCCTCGTCGTTTTGGTCCGCTCGGCTCGCTAATCCGGTGAGTTTAGCTCACTAAACCTCGCTTAGAGGGTTAATTATGCTTAGGGAGGTTTAGTTTATATTAAGTGCTATTAGGTTGTTAGTTTAAGTTATTTAAGAGTGGATTAGATTAAGGTGGTGTTTTAATTTAAAGTGTTTTTAATTAGGGTTAAGAAGGTTTATTTTAAGATAAGCCTTGATGTGACTTAAAGGAATTTATTTTTGATTTAAATAAATTTTTCGAAATTATTGGATTATTTAATAATATATTATATTACGAAAATTATTAAATTATTATTATTTAATTAATTTTCGAAATAAATTTAATTATTTAATAAATTCCGAAAATTTTGTCGGGATTCTAAATTCTCAAATTTCGCGATCGATCACTTGTGTATTCGGATTTTGAAATTGATGGTTGAATATTACAAATTGAGCGTGGATTGTGAAAAACATGGAAATTATTATTTAATTAATTTTCGAAATAAATTTAATTATTTATTAAATTCCGAAAATTATTTCGGGACCCTAAATTCTTAGAATTTCGTGCTGATCAGCTACTGTGTATTTGGATTATGAATTTGATGAGTGGTTATTGCTAATTGAGTGTCGATTGTGGAAAATGTGGATTTTATTCAGAAAACCCCAAGTGTCGGGTTTTGATAGCAAAATTGGATTTTTATGATTATATTAAATAGTGGGGTTTGAAAAGTGAGTTATTGGCTTTCTGGTTCGAAATTAACGTGCCCCCACACACGTGAGTAATTTCGGAATATTTTTAATATGAAGAAAAATGGCGGGATCACTATTTTAAGTGGAAGCGTTGAGTGAAATGCAAAGTGTCCTGGGGCCGAGTATGCTTTGGCTGTGTGATAACTAAGAGGAATCGTCCCTGGCTGTTGGCGGACTTGCCCTATATGGGATGCCCACGCGGTGGATGCTGGTCGCTTGATGAGAGGTTGGGCCGACGGATCGATGCTCCTTCGGGAATGCCGTCGACGTCTTGACGGCCGCGCTCCATGGGGAGGCGATGCACTGGCTATATGTCGATGATAGCTGAAATTCGAGTAAGTATATGCCGCTTGTGTGGCGGTGAATAACAATTGGAATGCATGTGTTGAGTGTTGTTGATGTGTCGGATTATGGGACGGAATTGTGTGGCGTGGAATGTGACGTGTCATAACGATTTAGTCTTATAATCGGGACCCCGCGGTTGTTGGTTATATGAAAGTGAATGCGTTCCGGTTGTTTAAGTTCTTATTACTGCATATGATTGAATGATATGAACCGTGCTAACCTGCGGGAAGGAACCGGGCGAGGTAAGTCCTCTATGTTGTGTAGCTAGGCCACCCTTGGGCGTATTTTCTTTCTAATAGGGGTTTAGGGGGGTTGAACTTGCTGAGACAATGTCTCATCCGGTTTGGGGATTACAATTTCGGTCCCCGGAGGACGGAGCGGGCGGATAACTTTGGTTGGCCTTGAGGAGTTGCAGAGGTGAAGTCATAAGGATTGGAGAACGTGTCCGATTTGTAGGTCGTAGGACAGTTCCTTTTTTTAAGAGCTGGTCTTTTGTAGACTTTTGGCCGTAGACCTCTGTTTGTAATTCTGTTGAATTATGAAAGTGTTATGTTGTGGTTTTGCTTCCTGCTTTTCTATCCCGTATTCCATTGTCAGGGGTTTTATAATACGTTCCGCTTGCGCAATAATAAATGAATGGGGTCGGCGACACTACCTGGGAATGTCGCATTTGCATGACCATGGTGGGATGTTGGCGCGCTCGAGGTTCGAGGCGTGACACATTCTAAATCAGTCGGTCTCATAGAGTTGGGAAAAATACCAAAAATATTATAAATCTATTATATTAATACTAATTCAGTCCTAAACATTTCCGTATTAGTATCAATTTAGTCAATTTAGATCGAAAGTTACTAACGTGGACTCCAATGCATGAATATTTTCTTTTATATTTTCATTATTTTTTATAATTTTTTTCTTTTTTTCCTTTTCTTTTTTCTTTTGGGTCATTGGCCCATGAGAGTAAGCAATGGTGAGGCCAAGGCAGCCTCATCATCTCCCAATTGAGGCCCGACGAGGGGGCCCACCTCACCAATGCTTGCCCTTAACTAGGTGAGGTAATGAGGCCAGTCCTCGCAGGGCATGGCCTGTGGCCATCGACAAAAAGAAAAGGAAAAGGTAAAAAATAGAAAAATTATTTTAAATCGTATAAAACAATGTTAGCATCAATGCCGATCGTGCCACATATGATGATTGGCATTTATGTCAACAATTCCTAGAATAAATTGATCGAATGAACTCAATTAGCAAAAGTACAATTGGGACTTTTTGAACAATATTCTCCGGAACTAATCTCATGCGACGCTAGATCATAAAACAAAGAGCTGAATAGATCCAAATGTTGATCACACGGAAACACAGAGTGAGAGAAAAATTGAAGAGCCCCGATTCAATCCGCAAGAATCCTCAATAGCGAAAGTACAATTGGAACTTTTTGAACAATTTTCTCCGAAACTAATCTCATGCGAAGCCAGATCATAAAACGAAGAGCTAAATGATCACACAGAGACAGAAAGTGAGAAAAATCGAAGAGCATGTACCTTTCCAAAACCGATTCAATCGGCAAGAATCCTCGAAGCCAAGCCCAACCGGGTGCGTTTGGTTCAACATTTTGAAAGCTCATTAGAAAAATGCAAAGCATTTTAATTTAGAGGACTTTGGGTAAATGCAAAGACTGTTTGGAAAATTATACTATAAGAAGCAACTTTGAGAGAAATGCCATTTGGAAGAAAATACTTTTGAAAAGTTCTTTGGATTAATAATATTAATTTTTTAATTTTATTTGTTTAGAATTGAAAAAAATAATGAATGCAACTTTTTAAATATAAATTTTGACAATAATGCTAAAAAAATCAAATATATATATATATTTAAAAGACCAAACCCTTCGTCGAAGTTTTTAATTTTTATTTGTTTAAAATTGAAAAAAATAATGTATGTAACTTTTTAAATATAAATTTTGACAATAATGCTAAAAAAATATATTAATGCTAAAAAATCCAATATATATATGTATATATTTAAAGAAATTATATACATTTGATTTTTTAGCATTTATATATTTTTGATTTTTTTAGCATTATTTTAGCATTTTAAAAAATAACGATGAGGTCAAAATTGGAAATTTGAAGAAAAAGTGAGGATAATTTTAGAAGAAAAAAATGAGTTTCAGCATTTGGTCAAATGTTGAAAACCTTTCCAATACTAGCTTTCACTTTAATATTACTTCAAAATGGTTGCTGTCTAGCATTTTTTCAAGAGTTTTTTAAGATTGAAAGTCTCTTGGGAATGCTAACTCAAATGCACCCAAAAATTGTGGTGACCGCCTTCCAATGAATACATCAGTAGCAGATGAAAGCTACATAGGATACGACCCATCAAAACGCCATCGAGAATTGATCTAAGCACGAATAACGACCAAATGGACGTGTAACAATAACTTCAAATAAAAAGATTGCTTAGCGGGGGAGAGAAGAGATTATCCAAAACCAAGAGTCAAATGGACCGCATCAATCAATGCGATCCACCATATGCAACCGCATTTCGGCTCTTCAATCACAAAATCTATTATTACTTATGTCGGGACCGGTCAATTTTCACAAATTAAGAAACATGTATTATCCGTCTCTTCATTGACGAGAGATTGATGCCTCTGATTTTTTTTTTTATTATTATTATCAAGGACTGCAAGACACATCAGGCATTGCCGAAGAGAACTAATTGTCGAGTATTATGTACAAATAAGCCATGACATTCTTTTTCTCGAAGAAACGAGGTTGCGAATGAACTTATGTGGCATCTCTAGTTAGGTCATCCAAATAGTCTTATTTTTACAGCTTTGCAGTCTCATGATTTGATTTCAATAAATAAATTCATTAGCACTTTATGTATAAGTTGTTAGACTAGTAAAAGGTCGAGATTACCATTTTCTTTATCTGATTCTCGATATTCCCATCCATTGGAGAAGATACATTGTGATCTTTGGAGATTGAGCCCAATTCCTTCTATACAAAAATTCAATATTGTGTAATATTTATTGATGATTTCTATTGACACTGTTAGTTGTATCTATTGAAGCAAAAGTCGGTTTTTTTTTTTTTGAGATTTTCCTATTTTTTCAGAAATTAGTTGAAAATTGGCTTGATAGGAATATTAAACTTTTTCAATCTGATGGAGGAGATGAATTCATGAGCAAGAAATTTTCTCACATTCTTTGTGAATGTAGCATATAACAACAACTCTCTTTTCTAGCCACACCAAAGCAAAACGATTTGCACACCAAAGCAAAATGGCATATATCATTGTTGTCTACAATGAAAACATCTTTCGCCGACTGATTATTTTTTTCAAGCAAGACCAGCAATTATTTTTATAAAAAATTATTTTTTGAATTTTGGTGTAAGAAAAAAAATTTATTGAGATCTCTTACTTAAAAGTAGTAAGCTCTTTCTACTTTATATAATAATCGCGTAGATCAATAACTAGAAGCAGATTTATGTGATCATAAGCTGGTAAAGAATCAAAGTCGGCCCCCCTCTTTAATTTAGCAAGACATAAAGCTTTTTTATTTAAGCAAAAAAAGAAAAAAAAATTATGTTTGAACCCATTTGCTGAACTTAGCCCATCCCATACAGGTTAAGAAACAGATTTATCCCAGGTTCCATGGCATAAAAAACGGGGGTGGTATCATGCTCTCGCGAGCCTTATTCTTTACTTTCCATGCCATTATTTCATCCCGTGAATGAAGCTTCGACTTGTGGTTGTTGCGGATGAGAAGAGTTAACCTTTGAGCTGAAGAATGAACCCCATTTCTCTCTTCCATCGTATGAGAAAATGCACGAGGCGCCCAATCTGCATGAACATTTTATTATTGTCGATGAGTGGCATACGGGACAATGAACTGAACCATGCGAACTAGACTCTGCTGTGCCCTCCAATCATTTTGAATAACGAGAAGTTTCTTATGACATACTGATGATGAACAATGATATGAACATACAGCTGAAGTAGGATATAACCCATGAAGGACATGACTTAAAAGAAAGAAGTTGCTATTTTCGGAGCTTTATTGTATGAGCTAGCTGCAAAGCGTGCAGACATACCATTCATATCATTTGGATAGGGGAAGAACTGCAAGTAACAGAATGCAGCAACGACCGAACCTGCATTAAGAAAAATTGGAAAGGTTGTGGATGAAAGTTATGTATTTCATCTGCAAAGACTAATTCGCATGACCTTTTCTTTTTGATCATTCACGCTACTTCTAATGCTGACCTACAAGAGCACCGGCAATTACATACTGGCAATGGCGCCAATAGTCATCAACATGGGAAATAGCGACAAAGACCACAAGAAGCAAAGGGAAATGTATGATGCAGAGTTTTGCAATGTGGCTCCGACGGTCAAATGCTCTAATTTTCCCTGCTGCATACCATGAGAGGTAACTGAGACCTGCGAAGGACCCTGGATGTGGACAATCAATGAGCCTTCTCCACGGTCATACCATAGAAACAGAAGAATAAAAAGAAAAGTCGACTACGAAAGCCAATTGTCTCAGGTTACTGTCTGATTTCGCAATTAATTTGAGAATTGTTGAGAGATTTTAATTGCAGTTTAGCTATTCTCAACATTCGCCGCATCATGTTGACCGACATCTTTCTGAAAGGTTACGAACCATACTGAGCTGTGTGAATTCCGGAGTCAAATTTGCAGGCCAATCTGGCGTTCCAGCACAAAAAAAAAAAAGAAAAACCTGCAGATGTATCAAGATTGCTCCGTTTTTTCTAATTCCAGTATCTTGATCTTTAGCATCTGGGCAAGAATTGTTTAGAAGTCTCGCATCGAGTAAAATTAAGAAAACTGGTGACCCAGCGAAGAGGGCGAAGTCAAGTGTGACGTTAGAAAGTATTGCCTGTTTTTCCTATCCAGGTTTTCCTATCGAGGACAACTCAGAAGCAAGGTAGACATCAACTGGTTGAAGAAAGCCGCATTACAAGAATCGAATCAACCCTTTTATATCTTCTCACACGAGCACGATCAAAATACCAGTCATTTCACGTATACTCACAAGAGGTATGCCCACTGGGAAAGCTTTTGTATCTTTCCTTTACCACAGCCTTATCTCCATGACAGATGACATCATTATAGGATCACGAACCTGGCATGCGAATGACCATCGGAAGTTAAGGAATTGAATAACGCAAGAGATTTCTTTTGCTTATGCGTGTACGAGTACCGCTTTATTCGAAGAAATTTGATCTCAGGGGAAGGCACCTGCAGCATGAAAATCGGAACTCACCCCTATCCCGTCAGGGAAACTCCACCAGAGCAAGTCTGGTCTCAGTCGTCCGACAGTATCTTTCAGAGCATCGGTAATCATCGCAGTCAACACCACGGAAGATATAACCCCGCAATTTCCTTAGCGAACGGTAGAAAATATTTTCTAGCTCATTCGCAAGTTTCGTTTGAATATTAAAAATATTGTCATTTTCCTAAAAATATTTTCTAGTGGTGATTGGCATTTTTACCGGACTATTTCAGCCCACCTTCTCCGCGTCCCCCCGTTCGTTGTTATTGCATTTCAGACCGAACACCGAAGAGGTGGATGTGGAGCGGGGCCCCGCCGTCCTGCAGCCCCTACCCCAATTACATGGTCCAAGGTTCGTGTTTTTGGATTAAATTGGCCAATCTCACCTTCCAGGAATCTCCGTTTGCCAATTTTAGGAATGCGTGGGCTCTCTACTAAAACGAGGAGAAAAACATATGAGATTTAATTTGAAAAAGAAAAATCCTTAAAACTAATCACTCCCGTTCCATCCCCGACTAATTATCTATGTCAAGCAAGACGATCGATTATTTTTAAGAAAAATATTTAGAGTGCAAGGAACACGAAGCGGGTCAAGGTTCGGCTGGTGCTAACTTGAACTACGAGACAAGACGGACCCGATTCAATACCATACAACACAACCCATCTGATCATGATGATTATAAATTTGAGTTACGTCATGAGTGAAACATAGACGACTCCCATAGACGACTCGTGTTTCAGGCAAATTTGTCCGATCCAATGAAGCATCTCCAGCCTCTGCCCTCGGCGTCTGTTGCCTCCGCTCAAATTTGTCTCGTTTCGCTACTTCTCCAAGAAGTCGCATTCCTTCACGTCTCGTTCGCGGCTCGGGACTACAATGAATTTAATCGAACTTCTCGCTCTTCCAGTTTCGATCGTAATGTTATTTTCATTCAGCAACGTATATTCTTACTCTAAAAGTATCGATAAATTTAATCGAAGGATTACAATGAAATCACAGTTCACTTAAAATTAAACGAAGGAATTTAAAAATCGGAAAAAAAGAAAAAAAAAAAAAGAGGGGAAAAAAATACATGTTGGTATATATATGAAACAATGTATCCAAATGATCAAGGCAATGTGGAGTTGCAGAAAATGCAAGGAAAAGGAAGGAAGGCTATCCACTCTCTTCACAGAAAAATAACTCTCAGGAAAACATTTTCCGAATCTTCCGGCGTTGTTTCATAGAAAACAAACTGGTTGAAGAAACCACTCTCTGTCGATGGAAAAAAAAAAGTCTTCTAAAATTGGGGAAAATAATTCCCACTTTTCAAGTACATGAAAACATTTTCCATATATTCTTTTTTTTTATAAAGATTTTCCATATATTCTTTCACCTCACTTTTTTTTTTTCACAAAACACGTCTTCCCATTAGTTTTATTTTTTTTTTCTTTTGCTTTGTATTTTTTTTATATATTTTTGAAAAATCGAGTTTTTATTTGTTTTTCTTTTCTTGTTTTCATTTTCTTAATTTTTCTTGCGTTTCTTCCTTGGCTGGCAAGCCTCCAGCTTGCCGCCATCAAGCGAGCTTGGCTTGAGCCTCACCGGACTCTGGCAAGTTGAAGTCTCGCCGGCCTGTGGCAAGGCTCGAGCTCGCCTATGGCCGGTCGTCGGCCGTCATCGTGGTCGACAATTGGCTAAGGAAGAAGAAGAAAGAAAAGGAAAGGAAAAAATAGAAAATAATTTCAAATTTGATCTAAAAAATAATAGAAAAGAAATTATTGAATAGAGTGCATGGAGGAAAAGATTTTCCTTAGCAAACGGTACAATATATTCTCTAGTTCATTTTCAAGTTTAGGCTGACCATTGAAAAAGTCATTTTTTGGAAAACATTTTCTAGTAACGCTACATTTCCTCGAAACAAACGGCGAAATCACAACAACAATTTACCCAAACCAACATAACGGGTTCAGCTACCACTCAAAGGCAAGCCTACAAAATGCACCAGGTATCATATGCATTGGTTCTAGAATTTGACTTTTTCATGGGATGCGTATGGAACAATTTCGATGGGGACCTCCATAGGTATCTGGCGCAGTTTGCCTGCAGATTACCGGCGTTGTTCATCGGGACAACACATCCGGCAAAGCGCACTGTCTTTCTAACATATAAGCATCCGGGATCCTCTTCAACGGCTTCTTGTCCGACGTCTCGATCTTCGGTGGCCATTTCAGGATCCTCTTGATCTTCGGAACCTCGGAACTTTCCCCACCGGCAGAGGAATCTCCGCATTTTCCGGTCTCTGGTACTTCCTTCTCTTCTTCATTTCATTTCTGCTAAAACGACTGCTAAATGCCACCATCGTGAGTGCTCGCGCGCACATAGAGAAGTGGTAATACGAAATTTAAGTGGTAACTAGTCAGGCCATTAAAAAGCTAACTTAAAGTGAACTGAAGCTTTAGGAAAAGAGGCCTTCATGTAGAATAATGAGGACCTAACCCCCGAAACTTGCAGTTGCCTTCATGTTGACAATGTACTTTGACAATCTCTCTTCAGGAAGAAAGTTTGTTTGGATGCACTGCATTAATCAGTATTTGATAGAGGGAAGAAGTCACCGTTCTGAAACCATAATGACGACTGATGGTTAGAGACTTGCCCTAAGTGGAAGGGCCAAGCTCAATACACATTGTATAGAAGATTCAAAGGTGTGGTTTATTGCTGCCTCCAACAGACATTTGACCAAAGCACGCCCAGCTATTAAGAACATGGTTTCTCATGCCGAAACCTTCGATAGAGCTTTCTCTACAAGTACTTGTAGAATCCCTATCACTGTGGCTTGATCACTCGGTTTAAGTTGAGTTGAAACACCACCTTGTGTTGCAAGTAGAGGTGTCAAAATGGGTAATTAACCCATTTATAGTTAAATGGGTCATTAATGGGTCAAGTCTTATTTCTCAAAACACCCATAATGAGTTTTAAAAATAAGGAGGTTGAGATATATGGGTCGTAAGACTCATTTAAGACCCATTTATCAACCCATTAAAAATGAACTTATTTATTTTCACCCAAAACCTCACAATCTCTCTCTTCTCTCTTTAACTTTACAAAAATATATTTTTTTTTTTAAAAACCGAAATTATAATTGTTTTTTTTTTTATTTATTTTCTTCTTCCTAGGATTGCCAGCACGGCGACCGGCCAGGCAAGCCGTCGGGCGAGCTCGAGCTCACCCTTTGCCGGATCTGGCAAGGTTGTCAACGCCCGGCGAGACTTGAACTTGCTTGGAGTCGGGCGAGCTCGAGCTTGCCCTAACCTCGCCGAGATCCGGCTAGGGGCGAGCTCGAGCTCGCCCGATGCCAGCAAGCCTCGAGTCGCTAGATCTGGCGAGGCGGAGGCCTCGCCGACGTCCGGCGAGCCTCAAGCTCACCAAATTTGGCAAGGCGGAGGCCTCACCGACTTTTGGCAAGCCTTGAGCTTGCCGACGTCGGTGAGCTCGAGGCTCACCTGTGGCCGGCCGCCAACTGTCATAGTGGCCGGTGGCCGGCCAAAGAAGAAGAAAAAAGAAAAAGGAAAATTTATATTTAAAAAATAATTACAAAATACTTAAAAAAATTATTTTTTTTTAAAAAATAATTAAAATTCGATTTTTTTAAAAATAATTTTTTTGAAAATTATAAAAATTGTCCATTAAATTTGTGTTGTATAAAACTATTTTAGCAATACCATTTTTAAAGCTTGGAAGTATTTTAGTAATATAATCTTTAAAAAAAACATAGGAATAAGTTTTTCTAAATTTGGTTAAATATGAAAGTATCTTATTAATATGGGTTGGGTCTGGTATGGGTTGAGTATGGGTCGGATCGGGTATGGGTCGGAAAATTTACATTAAGCATAAATGGGTCATAAATGGGTTAATGGGTCAATTTTGGTCGAACCATTAATGACCCGACCCAAACCCAACCCGACCCAACCAACCCGTTTAATAGCTCTAGTTGCAAATAAACTCTTAATTGATGCATCGTATGATCGATCGCTCGGTTTAAGTCAAGTCTTGACATTAGGCTTGTCATATAAATAAGTTGTTGACAGGAACATCATGCAAGCAGTCACGGGGACAATAGCGTATCCATTGATTCAATATCCTTTGGTTCTCTTCATGAATTGGTCGTTTTTTTTTTTTTTTTTTTTTTTTTTTTTTTTTGTAATCACTTCATAAAATTGGTGTTCAAATGAAAAACTATCGAAGAAGCAGCTTAAGCCAAGCACTCTCTCAATATGCATGTGCAACGAGTCTAAGATCTACACTTGATCTTAGCCAAAAGGCCGCAAAAGGTGGTAATGAATCTACGATATAAGGGAAAAGTACTAGAAAAGTCCTAAATCTATAATATTAGTATCAATTTAGTCCAACTTTTTGATTGAACCATTTAGTCCTAAACCTTTTTATAAGGATTTTAATTCAGTCCATCTGACAACTTTTAATCGATTTACGCTGAGGTGGATGTCAGTCATCCAGCCAACTAACATGGCAAATTTTAATAATTTTTTTCGTATTTTTTATTCATTTTTTTTCCTTTTCTTTGTTCTCTTCTTTCTTTTTGGATTCCTTGCAGTGGCTTGCTAGAGCCGCGACCCTCGCCAGCCCTAGTGAACGCCGCCATGGCCTCGCCAACCATGGGTGAAGCTGCCTTCGCCTATAGTGAGGCTAGGGTGAGGCTAGACGAGAGCCACAAAGCCCTTGTCCAATGGTCAGCGAGCTGCCGAAGAAGAAGGGCAAAGGAAAAATAAAAAAATTAATAAAAAAATTCGAAAATTTTTTATTAAAAATTACCACGTCAACGTTGACTGGACAGCCAATATCCACATTAATGCCGGCCGGCTAAAATTGGCCAAATGGATTGAATTGATACTAATATGAAAATGTTTATGATTAAATTGATTCAATTGAAAGGTTTATGACTGAATTGATCCAATTGAAAAGTTTATAACTAAATTGGTACCGATGCCATAGGTTTATGATTTTTTTGATACTTTTCCCCACAATCTAGACATTAGATTAACATGCACATATGTTCAAGGTGAAATGTGACATCGTTCTATGTGATCCTATGAAAAGAAACAGCCTCACCCTCAAATAGTTTGGAGAAGGATATCTACAACATAGGGTAAAGAATTCCCTCGGACATTCATTTACAAAAATGGGAAGATATATTCTTTCAACAAATTTTATCTTACATCAGTATTTTCTCCCAGCTTCCATGGCATCCAAAACAGGGGTAGTATCATGCTCACACGAGGTTGATTCCGTACTTGACATGCCATTATTTCTTCCCATAAATGAAGCTTCAACTTCCGGAAGTTGCATATGAAAAGAGTGAACCCTTTGAGCTGAAGAATGACTCCCATTTCTCTCTTCCATCATCTGAAAAAATGAGTGAGGCGCCCAACCTGCATGATCATTGCACTATCATCAATGAATGGCATACTGGACAATGAACTGAATCATGTGAACTAGACTCTGCTATGCCCTCCAATCACTTTAAATGCCGAGAACTTTCTTATGACATACTGAAAATGAACAATGATATGAACATACAACTGAAGGCCATGCAGAACATAACTTAGACGATGCTATTTTTTCAGAGCTTTATTGTATGAGCTAGCTGCAAAGCGAATAGACATACCATTCGTATCATTTGGATAAGGGAAGAACTGCAAGTAGCAAAACGAAGCAATGATTGATCCTGCATTAGAAAATATTAAAAAAATATTGAATGAAAGTTATGTTTTTCATCCGCAAAGACAAATTTGCATGCCTTTTTTTTTTTTTTTTTTTAATCACTCATGCCACTTCTAATACTAACCTATAAGAGCGCCGGTGAATACATCCTGCCAATGGTGCCAATAGTCATCAACACGAGAAATAGCGACAAGGGCCGCAAGAAGCAAAGGGAATAGTATGATGCAGAGTTTTGCAATGTGACCCCGACGGTCAAATGCTCTAATTTTCCCTGCTAGATACCATGAAAGGAAACTGAGACCTGCAAAGGACCCTGGATGTAGACAATCAATGAGCCTTCTGCACGGTTATCCCATATAAACAAAAAAAAAACACTACAAAAACTGATTCCTCTCAGGTTACTGTCCAATTTCACCATTTAATATGAGAACTGTCCAGAGATTTTCATTGCAGTTTAGATATTCTCAACATTCGCTGCATCACATTGACTGACATCTTTCACTTCGTTCTCAAAGGTTATGAACCATACTAAGCTGTGTCATTTCCTGAGTCCAATGTTGAAACCAATCCGGCATTCCAGCCAAAAACCCTGCAGGTATATCAAGATTGCTCTGTTTTTCTAATTCCAGTACCACAATCTTTACCATTTGGGCAAGAATAGTGTAGAAATCTGGCATCGAGTACAATTAAGAGAACTAATGACCTAGTGAAGAGGGCCTAGTCAGGAATGACATTAAAAACGTTTGCTGTTTCTCCAATCCAGGTGTTCCAGTTTAAAAGGCCTTTCGAGGAGAACTCCAGAGTGAGGTAGACATTTATTGATTGAAGAAAGCCACGTTATGAGAATCGAATTGAGCCTTTTTATCTTTTCACACAAGCATGATAAAAAACCAGTCATTTCACATATACTCACAAGAGGTATGCCCACTGGGGAAGCTTTTGTAGCCTTCCTTTATCACGGCCTTATCTCCATGACAGATGACATCCTTTGTTAGAGGATCAAAATCCTGGCATGCATAGGAACATCGGAAGTTAAGGAATTAAATAATTCATGAAAAGCCTTTTGCTTATGCTTGGAAGAGTATCGGTTTATTTATAGAAATTTGACCTCTCTGTGTTTGTGTCCTGTCATGACACAGAAAGGGGAAGGCAGGGGATGTTAAGCAAAAACCAACTGAATTATGAGGATCAGAACTCACCCCTTTTCCATCAGGGAAACACCGCCAGAAGAAGTCTGGTCTTGGTCGTCCAACAGCATCTTTCATAGCATCAGTAATCACCGCAGTCAAAAGTACCGCAAATAGAAGGCCTGCAACTTGCATATTAGCCACATTAGCTAAAGATTCTCTTGAACAATATTTCATGACGAACAGAATTCTAAATCAATGCAAAGGATAGAGGAAGCACCCAAAATCGCGTGATGGAAATCATAAATGTCTCTGCGGGTGAAGTAGTAAACAAGAAAGACGACGAACGGAAACACTATGGCGATCATCTGCCCAAGATAATAGGTCAGCATTAGTCTTCTTTCTTGACAGAAATTGGCCATTGGGATAAGATTCTGTTGCAGATGGCAGCACCTATGGAGTAAAAATTTCGAAAGCAAGCAAGGACACTTACTGGGACAGCCCAAAAGGGCACGGTATTGCCCTTCAGAGGATATTTCATGTCTGTCATCATGTCTTCTCCAACGAAACGGTGAAATGGTTCAATTATAAGTAAAACGGCTTCTATCACCACAAGAAGCAAAAGAATGAGCCAGTCATGCATATGCACTTTTGCCACCTTGAATCCATGGGACTGTATAGTGTGAGATCCCAAGTCAATGTCTGGCATTTTTGTGTGGCTGCACAACAGAGTCGATTACTATGGAAGCAAAAAGCAAAACTAAAAGCCATGAAAACTCATGAGAACTCAGATTACCAAAGGATTCACATGCGAAGCATGGGACTCAAAAAACACCTGGATACTTATCAAGTGATCTTGAAAACCACGAAACCCACAGATAGTTAAACAAAGCATGATACCTAAGACAATGTTTTCGCTAGAACTGTACCATTTACCCAGTGCTCAAAATAAAAAATTCACTGCTCATATTTAGTAATAGATCGGTAGACATTGTTGTTTAGCTTGAAAAGTCATAATGGAGAATAGTTGCTAGTAGATTAGAATGTTGCAAGTAGACAAAATTTCACTCCAGAAAGTAAAGTTCAAAAGAATACTAAAACCCCTTGTCTATCTCTCAATACCCTAGATGACATAAAGTTAGTGAACATGAAGACAGAGCCAAGAGTAAGAGTGACGACTAGTCTGATTCTGAAATTTCCCTTGTCTCGTAGGACAAAGAAGCACAGCACATGCAAAATCCTAAATCCACTGCACAGAAAGCTGAAATCGATAATTTTGCTTCATCACTCCCATCTTCAAGAACGTCGCAACACCGTGCAAGAAAGATCATTCCCTGGGAACCCATTTTGGCCCGAACCCAAAACCAGAAACGAAGAGCCGAACAGCGCGCGACACACAAGACGGAGCAAGAAGCTGACCTTGCAGAACCGAATCAATCCACAAGAAAGCCTCGGACGGAAGCAGAGCCCAGAGAGTTCTTTTCAAGAACGCGACGTGTGCGCGAGTCGACTGATAGATAGATACAGCAACACCGGATGAAAGCTGCACGGGATACGACCCCATCAAAACCGAGTTGACGTCATCCGAGTCCGACCCACATAAACGCGTAAACAAAGCGAATAAAAATGGAGTTCAGGAACATGGGAAGCTGCGAGGATCGTAACTCCCAACGACGACCACATGGCAACCGACGCGCGACAATAACATTAAACAAAAAGGAACAGAGATTCCTTAGCGGGCAGGAGTTAGCTCAACGTCAAAACTGATGGAATCCATCCACCGATGGGATCGACGCGCGCAACGCGCATCGGGAGAGATCATCACCTACCCTGACAGACGCGGCTCCTTCAATCGTCTCCAACGCGAGCGAGCGGGCGGGAGAGCGGCGGCGGCGGCGGCGGCAGCCTTGTTCCTCTGGCTCCGTGAGCAATTCTTGAACAAATTCGAGCCACCTGATCGATGCGAAAACAAGAAAGTTCGACGTCGAATTCGAATCGAATTTCAGAACGTCAGGGACGGACGTTCGATCGGGACGGAATTGAAGGGAGAGAAATCGCGATCGGCGGTTTATTATGATTTGCGTGATTTGCAATGCGGGGCGAGTTTCGTTGCTTCGGCTGACAGTTACGAGTTTCAGTTGGAAACTGAGGGGACGCTTGGAGTTTAGTATTCGGCTAACCCACCACGCTGGATCTCATCTGAGATTTTTGGGCTATTGATTTTCCCTATTTATTCATGGACCCCAAAACTTGTCACAGAAATATAATTGAATCCTAAAATTTTCACAAAAAGAGTACAATCAACTTTAACAATTTGTTATGGAAGTATAATTGAGATTAAAAAATTTCCAACTTGATAAGTTTTAAAACTCGATTGCATCAACTCGATAAGTTCTAAATTTGATTGCACTTTTTAAAAGTTTTGGAACTCGATTATATTTTTGTAATAATTTTTAGAACTTAGTTGCACGTTTTTAAAAGTTTTAGGACTCAATTATATTTTCAAGATGAGTTTAGAAATTTCTATGTATTTATTCTTTTTATTATTTTACTTATGATCTTTTATTATCCTTGGGTGAAATTGTTTCTTTGTCTTTTGGCAAACTAACTTTGGTTACAAGGAAAGCAAAGCAGTTAGGGAAGCAAGGGCCACGAGGCAAGGAGAAAAACCAGGGTTCCCTGCGAGCATGATTTTTGTTTTTCACTTTTGATTTTTTTAATTTTACGAGTCGTGCTATTTGATTTTTGTTTAATATAGAATACTCAATATCTCTCGAGACATACAAATATTAACAATTAAAATCATGGATAATTATTTCGGAGTTTTCTTAAAAGTTTCAAACCCGCTTTCTGAATTTTTTTTGAAGGAAAGTAAGAAAGGAGGAAAAAAATTTTCTTTGGAGACAAAATACACCCTAAGAAGTAGGGGCATATCGACCCAATTCAAGTCAATACACTACCGAGCTTGAAAATCGGCTCGAGGTCGATCAAGTGTTCAACTTTTCTGCTCGAGCTTAATTCGACTAGAGAATTGAGGTACTCGAGCTTGACTTGACTTGGCTATTACAATCAACTTATTAATGAGCTTGAGTTCGAGTTTAATAAAAGCAAATGCCATGTAAATATAAGGATTCCGGGGTCTATGTTTTACAACCTTATGTAATTTTTTAAATTAACAGAAACCGACAAGTTTCATTAGGCTTACGAACTTGCCAATTTTGTGTTAGAAGCTCGAGGTCAACTCTGCTCGAGCTCGACTCGACACTTCGACAAGTTCATCTTGCACACTTGAAAATGAAAGAAAATTGGGTGAGTACGTGAGTTGATTCGACTTGCACCTTGCCCACTTGATTTTTCTAATAAAAAGTATACGTTCTAATTGGTAAAGGGCCCTTGCTATAAATTTATTAATATGACATTCAGAACGCATTATATGTAAATCATTAATTTCTAATCCATAGATTGTAATCACATATTTAAATCCTTAATACTCATTTTGGACTTTATCCCCCACTTTTTTTAAGAAAAGGAAGATATAACCCGTTGACTAATCTTGCATTCTGACGTGGCGGGGACATAATTGAATGTTTCCTCTTCTTCTTTTTTTCCTACATTTTTCATTGATTATTAGATTGCTGACATTGCCTTTATTTTTATTTTTTTATATATACATTTTGGTTTTCACAATAGACAGGACGGCATAGCAGTTTGTCAAGAGACGGTTTTTTTTTTTTTTCCATCGAGGCAGGTGGAGTTTGACTTTCATATACATATAAATATATATAAAGACGAATTAGAAGTTGGCCAATCTCAAATTCATGAAATATTCAATTGATATTACGGACAAGGTACGACAAGAGATAAAGCCTTCAGAGGCGACAAAAGATTAAATCGGTGGCGGGAATGCATATATTCAAAGATGCCTTGCGGCTAATCCACACACTAAATCAATCTTATAGAGCTAGGAAAAGTACCAAAAAAATTTCAAACTTTTTGTGTTGATATCAATTCAGTCTAAATCTTTTTATTAAGCAATTTAATCCTAAATCTTTTTACATTAGTACCAATTCAACCAGTCTAATTGATTATAAAAAGAAAAAATTATGAAAAAAAAAAGGTTCATGTCAATGTTAACCATGCCACGTAAGACAACTAGCGTTCACATTGACGATTGCCAGCCTAAATTTGCCATATTGACCCAATTGGCAAAACATTAAAAAAAAAGTTTAGGACTCAATTGACATAATTAAAAAATTTATGATTGAATTGACAAAAATGCAATAGGTATAAGACTTTTTGGACAATCTTCTCTTGAATCAATATTATCTTAAGCCAAAGCAAAATCCGAAGAGCTGTATAGATCCAGAAGCACGAGCATGTATCGATCATAGAGACAAAGCCGGAGAAAAAATCGAAGAGCTCATACCTTTCAAAGCAGATTCAATCCGCGAGAATCCTCTAAGCGAAGCCGAGCCCGATGAAATCCTTCTCGAAAATGCGGCGTCCATGCGATCGTCCGCCCGCCGATAAATACAGCAGCACCAGATGAAAGCTACACAGGATACGACCCATCACGTGTCGAGAATTGATCTAAGCATGAACAACGACCAAGAGGACGTGTAACAATATCTTCAAATTAAAAGATTGCTTAGCGGGGAAGAGAGGAGATGATCCCAAACCGAAAGTCAAATGGACGGCAATCAATCTATGCATTGAGAGAGATCGTCATGGACGCGGCTCTTCAATATCAAAGTCTATTATTACTCGTGTCGGGACCGGTCAATTTGGCAATGAGACTGGTCGGTTTTCTTTAGCTAATAATGTTCCGGTCGTTCCACAAATTGAGAAAAATCCATTATCAATCTCTCCATTGACGAGAGATTGATGACTCTGATTTTTCTATTCGGGACTCCAGGACACATCAGGTATTGCTGACGAGAACTAATTGTCGAGTATTGTATATCAATAAGGACCCGCATTCCGTGGCATTCTTTTTCTCGAAGAAACAAGGTTGCGGATGAACTTACGTAGCATCTCCAGTTAGGCCATCTAGATAGTAGTATTTTTACAGCTTTTGCGGTAAGATGATTCGATTTCGATTAATAAATCTACTAGCACTATACGTACAAGTTGTCAAATCAGTAAAAGTTTGAGATTGCCATTTTCTTTGTCTAATTCTCAATGTTTCCATCCATTGAAGAAAATACATTGTGATCTTTGGGGACCGAGCTCAATTCCTTCAATACCAAAAATTCATTATTTTCTTTGTCTAATTCAATACCGTTGATTGTATCTATTGCAGCGAAAGTCAGATTTTTTTGAGACTTTCCTTATCTTTTTAGAAATTAGTTGAAAATCGGCTTGATAGGAAAATTAAACTTTTTCAATCTAATGGATGAAATGAATTCACGAACAAGAAATTTTCTCATGTTTCTTTGTGAATGCGGCATACAACAGCAATTCTTTTGTCCGGGTATACCAGAGCAAAACAATGTTGCTAAGAGGAAACATGACACATTGTTGAAATCGAGCTTGCTACATAGTTTGAAGCATTTATGCCACTCAACTATTGGGTAGAAGTGTTTACAACAACAAATTATTTGATAAGTATGCTTCCTTCAACTACTTTAGGCAACCGAAGTCCATAATCAGCCTTATTCAAGAAAGACCATGATTACTTCGAGTTTCTTTCTCTTCTTGTTATCCCTATTTACGAAACTACATAATGAACAAATTTGACAATTGTTCTCTATCGTGTGTACTTTGGGATACATTGAAAAACACAAAGGATATAGTCATCTTCATCAATCTACTAGACAAGTTTATATATCTTAACATGCTATTTCTTATGATCATTATTTTTCACTTGTCTCTTCTTCTCGAGTTACTGCTATGATTGAGGGGGAACTATAGCAGTGGAATTTAACTTCGAGTACATTTCAAACAAATGCTTCTTGTGATCATTGGACTATGCCCCGAACTCATCCACAAGTTGGTCAAAATGGTTGTTCACCAACAAATCTTGACTCTACAAGCAAACATGCATGTCAGTATGTTGAGATAGAACCAGATTCTAATACTTCATTTGATATTTTCTTTTATCATGTACCACAACCAACGAAGAGTGAATCTTTAGTTCCATCTCAATTTGAAACTTCCACATCCTTAGTGCATCCCATGGTTACACATTTGAAAGGCCGGGATCTCGAAGCCAAACCCCACAATATGCCAATATAGTAAATATCATCATTTCCAAGCTACGCACTATCCATTCAGCCTTAAAACACCCAATTTGGCTATGCTTGAGGAGTTGGATGCTCTTGCAATCAACAAAACATGGGAACTCATTCCCTGTTATCCCTCGATGAATGTGTTTGGATGTAAATGGGTGTACAAGGCAAAGCCACATACTGATGGTTTACTTGACCAATTGAAAGCTCAACTTGTTGCAAAAGGCTTTTGTCAAGAGGAGGGTGTTGACTTTTTAGAAACTTTTAGTCCGGTAATCAAACAAGTCACAGTTCACATTGTCCTATTTGTTATTATTATTCAGAATTAGAAAATTTGTCAAATGGAAGTCAAGAATGCCTTCTCTACACAATGATCTCAATGTTCTTACCTATATGAAATAAGCATCGGACTTCCATCATTCATTTTGTCTTGACCATGTCTGCTTACTCTTGCATGCACTATAAGGCCCCAAACAAGTTCCCAAGGCATGGTTGAACAAGTTTAGCTATTTTCTTTTCTAGTATGGATTTTTCTGCAGCACTGCTGATCCAGCACTATTTGTTTATCGTCATTGTGGTCATATTTTTCAATTGCTTATAGTCCTCACTAGTGATTTCTCAAAATTACTAAACCATCTTATGCACACACTTGGTCAAGTGGTTTCCATGAAAGATCTTGGCACTCTTCATTTTTTTTTTGGAAATTGAAGTCAATCATACCACCGATGGACTCTTTCTCTCATAAATATGCCTTGGATCTTTTAAATCAAGCACCAATGGCGAAATATAAGCCGATTGCTACTCCAATTGCTACCAAGCAACTAACACTCAAATATGGTGATAAGCCCTATGTTGATCCATCCCATTTGTAAAGTAGTGTAGATGCTCTTTAGTACCTTAATCTCACTTGTCTGGATCTCTCACTTGCAATCAACATAGTTTGCCATAACTCACTATCATATGATAAAACGTATTATTCGATATGTTTGTGATACTTTACACCTTGGGCTTTGCCTTTGGTCTTGTAGTTCTCTTGATTTATTTGGCTTTGTTGATACAAACTAGATTTGGTGTGAACTCACCCAACGTCATCAAAAGGGAAAAAAATTAGAATAATTGCAGTGTAGAATCTTCTACCAATTAGCATAGAGATAATACATCAAGCAAAGCATTCATGAGTTGATCATTTGGAGATCCTTTTTTATTTATTTTTTATTCAATTTCCATGAAGATTAAATTGTTATCTTTTATCTTAACTTCCACCATAATTATAGATGATGATATCTCTATCTATAAGGTAGAACATATCAATGAAAAGTAATGGTTTGTTGACTCTATTCTTTGGTTTTTTGAACAAATCCACTCAAACACTACATCAGTCTCATAAAGTCATGTAGGTCAAACTTTTTCCATTCTAAAGGATGATGCAAATTAGCGTGTGTGCCCCTTAATCTATCTATGTGAAGCAATGTCTTGAAAATCATACCAAACAGGACTAATCGGTTCTCGGTCCCATTCAATTGAATCGGTCACTATTTTTTTCATGTTTCTATCTAGATATCTTATTGTCCAACACATGACTAGGAACAAATGCAAAGCTCGAGACAAATTCTATGCTTCCATTCAAATATCTTATTATCCAATTACAGGCTCTTAGGTTGCATTTGGGAGTAGCATTTGTAAGGGACTTTGGACACCCAAAGTCCTTTGGGCTAAATATTGGGTGTTTGGCAAAAATTTTGCAAACCCCATTGGAGAAAAGTGGGTATTTAGAAGGCTAAAAGCCCAAGGTAGGTAAAAGTGGGTATTTAGAAGGCTGAAAGCCCAAGGCAGGTTAGGACCTCCTTGGGCTTTCAACTTTCTCGGCATGCCCACACCGATATTGTGCATTCCCTTTTTTTTCCCAAAATTGTCCTCATGAACTTTTCATTTTTCCGTTTTTGCCTTTGTTATGTGACACTGTTCATCTTCTCCGTTGAGGGTGGCCAGCTTGGTCATACCTAACTACAAGGGGTCGACGACGGCTAGAGGGATGCCGGCATGGTCGCGACGACCTAGGCAACTGTCGTCGGAGAGTCAAGCGACCTCCTAGCGGCATTGCGCGACCCTCGTGAGTCGTAGCGACTCAGATTTGAGTCGCTGTGCGACCATGGCAAGGGGCAGCCGATCTAGGTCGCGCGACCCCCGGTGAGTCGTAGCGACTCAAATTTGGTCACCGCGCGACCATGGCAAGGGGGCCACCGTCCGAGTCGCCGCGACCTAGATCCTAGCCAATCTGGGTCGCGTGACCCCCGACCCAGATCTGGGACAGCGATGACGACGAGGGAGGCGGGCGATGAAGAATCGGTGACGCGGAGAGCGAGGGAGCAGAAGGCGACCTCGTGGGCGGTAGCGAGGAACGGCAAGGGAGGCATCAGTGACGCGAGGGCAGAGGGACACATCGAGGGTGGCAGCATTGGGGCAACGAGCAAGGGCGATGGGGAGGTGCTCGGGGCGAAGGAACTTGTGATGGCGGGACTCGTCGATGTGGAAGGAGCAACATATGAGGGAGGACTTGCGGTTGAGAAGAAGATGGAGAAAAAGATAATGGAGGAGAAGATGATGGTGGCTAAGATGAAAAAGAGGAGAAGATGTTGTTGTCCCAACGACTCCCTGAGATCTTGCAACCTAATACGTCGGTCGCCGACGATAGATTTCAAGCGCCACCAATGGCCGCCCATCCTTCACCAACCAACTTTTTTTTTCTTTTTTCTTTTTATCTCAAAAGTCATTTGGAAATATAAATTTCTCAAAACACTATTTTGTTCAAAGATACTTCCCAATGGACTTACAAATTAATTTACCAAACGCACTTTGCATTTCAGAAAACTCCTTTAACTTAGACTCCATTCGTTTCGTGGAAAATGTGGCGTTTCCGAAAAATATTTTCCAGGAAGTCATTTTCCAAGAAAATGTAATTATTTTCCGATGTTCGGATGAAACCTAAAAATAAAGTGAAAAATATTTTTCGTTGTTCGGTAAAGAAAATATTTTCATTCATATACTCTTTTTCATTTATTTTATTTTTTAAATGGATTTTTATATTTATTAAAAAATGATTTTTAATTGTTTTTAACTTTTAAAATCTATTATTATTTTTTTTCATTTTTCTTTTTCTTTTCTTTTTTCTTTGTTTTCCATCTCCTTCTTTCTTGACCGATCGCCGGTCATGGTGATGACCCACGACCGGCCATCGGCGAGCCTCTAGCTTGCCGGTGAGCACGAGGCTTGCCGCTCACTAGATTGGCGGGCGCGAGCATTGAGCTCGAGGCTCACTAGATCAATGAGCGCGAGCTTGAGATCGATGAGCTCGAGGTTCGCCTAGCTACGGTCGACAACTAGCCAAGAAAGAAGAAGATAGGAAACAAAGAAAACAAAAAGAAAAAAAGAAAAAGAAAAAGAAAAAATAATTCGAACTAAAAAGAAAAAGAAAGTTAAAAATAATTCAAATAAAAAAAAAAAAGAATAAGAAAAAATGGGAAGAGGAAGTAAGGATTTGTAGAGGTGTGATATAAGAAAAATCAAGTAAGGAAAATGTTTTCCACTTTTGAAAAGTGGAAAACATTTTCCCCTAATTTAGAAGACTTTTTTTTTCTTTCATAGAAAACATTTTCCCCAGTGAATTCATTTTCCGTGAAACGAACGCTGGAAAATCCGGAAAACGTTTTCCCTGAAATTATTTTCCGTGAAACGAACGGAGAGCCTTAAAAGTCTTTGCATTTTTCCAAAGACCTTTCCCAAAAGTCCAACCAAACGAACCCTTATTTCCTCAGAAACAATGAACTAAGCCCACTAATTTTTTTTGAAGAAATAATAACAATAATAATAATAATAATAAGTGAGTGAGTGAGTGAGTGACTGTGAACGAAGAGTTGAACTTTGCATCTCGACGTGCGGATTCAAGAGGAAGCAACAAAGAGGAAATGGACAACTCCAAGATGGGCTTCAATGCAGGGCAGGCCAAGGGCCAGACTCAGGTCCAGCTCTTCCTCGATCGATTACCCTCTGCAACATTGCTTTTTACGCGTTCGTTTCTGGTGTGAAGCATCTAAATTTTTGTCCTTCCTGATGTGGATGATTCAGGAGAAGATCAACCAGATGATGGATAAGGCATCCAACACTGCTCAATCTGCAAGGGATTCCATGCAAGAGGTACAGCTCGTTGCTCCTTTTTCGTTTTCTTTTTCGTCTCTCTTATGACTGATTGGATTGCATTCGACAATTCGTAGTTCAACGATTCAAGAAATCGAGTGCCGTGTAATCTTAGTGATCCTGTGGGTCTTGATCTATTGCTGTCTCTCTTTGCAGACTGGTCAGCAGATGAAGGCCAAAGCCCAGGGTGCTACTGATGCAGTGAAGAATGCCACCGGGATGAACAAATGAAGAGCTCAGTCATGAATGAATAAATAATTAAGCTCTGGTTATCATTTGCTTTTCTGGTCGTTTATTGTCCTGTTTTTCCTTGTCAAGAGCTTATTATGAGGGTCCTTTTTCTCTTTACTTAGTTCTTTCTTTTCCTTGGTTGTTGAATGAGGAGAGCAACTCTCGGTGTTTGAGAGTACTTATCTCGCTTCATAAAGTCTCAGGATGTAGTTTGACCAGTAAGGCCAATTTCGGTCGATTTTGATTTTACTTATCTAAGGCAAAAGGGTGTGAACCGGATCGGTGACTTGATGGATACCGGGTTGAACTGGCCGGTACAACCCAAATTTCGAAAATTGTCATGAAAGGCACTAACTAAAGGAAGCTAGAGAAGCAAACAAGCCCGCCGATTGGATAGCAAGAGCCCACCGGGACAACCGTCTTCCTCGCAATTGGATTTTATATCCCCTCATCCAAGCTCGCCCATTTCACTCATCAGGCCAAGCGGGCTCGATCGGGATTGGTGGGGGCCATCAAGGTCCCTGGACAACAAATAGGATGCACCTCTACAATTTCCACAAGCACCAGAGAGTCATCAAACATACACGCTGCGCTATGAAGCTATCACGTGCCGAGTTGACTCTTTAGCTTCTATGCATAAGACATCTCGTGCGCATCATGTCTGATGGTGCCCCTCACCAATCGAGCTGAGGCAATCCCCCTTCGGTTTTCCTTTTCCTTTTTTTTTTTCTTTTTTTTTGTGGTTGCCGCTAGAAGTACATGTTGATCGCAATTATTAAGGTTAATGTGTTTGTTTAAGAAGAGATTAATGAATCTAATCCATCTTCCAGGGTGGGGGGATCCCCCAGGTCAAAGGGTCCGCCTGCATTGGCTCTCTTGGGTTTCATTCCTTACCAACAGCCTCCTCGTGTCTGAAATAATAAGCAAAAGCCCTTCCTCTTCTTTTTGTTTTTTAATTTATATTTTTTATTTCCTTGTTTTCTATTTATTTTTCCAGGGCTTACACGTGGAAAGAGAGAGGGGTTGCTTTGACCGTCCGCCGCTTCAGATGGGGAAGCGTGGCGTGGGGGGCGGGGCCGGCGCACATGCCCCCGTGGATGCGCACGTGCGCACTCCCATTCACGTAGCTCCGGTACATTTGCACAAAATTGCATGGCGTTGGCCAGCACGTACCCGGGCCCCACTTCCCCCATTCCTCACTGGCCAATGGCCACTCCTCCCAACGACCCAACTGTTTTCCTCTTATAATAATGATAATAATAATAATCATAACAATCATAATGAGAATAAAAAAAAAAGATATGAAAAAGATAACATTAGACATTTACATAATTTAAAAACTAAATTAAGCATGTATCAAAAGTTTAGAGGTCACATTGAATTAATTAAAAGTTTAGAATTATATTAAACAAGTTAAAAGTTTAAAAACTATATTAAAAATTTAATCAAAGTTAATGAACTATTTATGTCGTCACACCACTTTTAAATCCAATATTAGAAGCTCACCTGAATCTTAATCTTTGGCCTGTTTAGGAGATCACTGCCCAAAACAATTTGAACATGGTTGGTGAGAGAGGAAAGTTTCTCCAATCAAATCCTTCTTGGCCTAAGAATACGAAAAATTTGATTTAATTTACTCAATCTTTTTTTTATCTTGAATTAGGATGAAATCATGCCACAAGCAAAGAGCCATAACTATCGAGCTCCTAGAGTCCCGAGCTTCTCAAATAACTTCATGCTAAATTGTTTTACGGTATCTCTTGCTTCTTTGGTTAGTTCAATACAAGCAATATTCATAAGCACTATCGTTATTTCTCTTGAGTCATCAAATTTTCTATCGGAAGTATGTGGTTGAATAGGGTTAAATCGGCCCAAAGAAACTATCTCGGACCACCCGCTTAAAATTGGCTTTTGGGTTTTTCATTTACAAAGTGATGATGTTGTCAAAACACATGATTAAGTAGAGAATAGCACTTGCCATATCTCCTTATCTTCAATATATCTTTTTGCATTTAATTTTGTGAAATGAACTTGTAAATTTTCATGATCTTTGCTTGGCCAAATGTCTGTTTAGGGTCGTCGATTTAGATAGAATCTACTCTAGATAGGCTGCTACCCAATCATCCATGATACCATGTTTCAAACCGCTTTTGATCTTCTTTATAGATATCTTTTATTATTTGCTTGGCTTGAGGATTTGCTTGATCTTCACTATATCCATATTCTTCCTCTCTTTTTTTTTTTTTTTTTTTACTAAAATAAGTCATTTTTTTATGTTAACTGATCAAATCGTCTGGATAAGACATCTTTTTAGGCAAATTAATGATGTACGAGTTATTATTTTCCTATCTCGATTTATTTTGAAATTTCCTTTTCCGTCCTTTCGTGGACCTTGTTCAAAGAAAGCAATTTATTTTTTCAAATCCATATTCAGCTAGAGGAATTTTCATTCGTTGGTTCGTTCCCATCTTTATGCAGAAATCAAAAATAAACTAGATTTGGATAAGGAAAAAAAAAAAGCAAAGAGAAAATTCGAGACTAAACTAATTTTATTTTTTAACTATGAAGAAATTTATAAATATCGCTCGTGAACTATGTCCTCAAATATTTTTTGCGTTTCATTGGCAAACATAAGTTTGAGTGCCAAGATGTTATAACCAGATTCGGACTTCTATCAACATCACTTAAAATAGATTAAAGAACAAACGGACAATTTCCCAACAACCTAAATTAACAACATTATCAAGATTAAAGAACAAACGGACAATTTCCTAACAACTCAAATTAACAACGTTGTCAATTTAAATCCATGATTGGATATAACGTAGAACTAAAAGACGTCTTTATATTTTTACCCGATTCGAAAACAATTATCGGAGATAATTTAATTAATTTATTTTGGAAACATAGCACAAATATGGTACGGAAAATATTAAATCAAATGTTGCTATTAAATATAATTTGATCAATGGGCATGATAAAAAAAAAAAAAAAGTGCGATTTAGTTTATAAACAAAAATGGACGTGAAAATAGCTGGCTATGTTGCAGATATTCAATTAATTATTAATTAGTTTCGAGACTTTAATTTATTAATTAGTAAAATACCAGCCAATGGAAATAAAGTGGGGCCCACCTTGAACGTGCATGGAGACTATCTGTCCAGTCCAGTCCCGAGAAGAACTTCCTTGGACTCCAAAAAGCGACGATCCGCGTCGCCCCTTTTCTATTTTACCCCCACCAAACGCCCGACCCCGATTACCCCCACCACCACCACCGCCGCCGGCGATGGATCCACCCCCTCTCCCGCCGCTCCCCGCCGCCTCCGCCGCCGCCGCCGTCGCCACCGTCACCGCCACCAGCATCCCCCTCTCCTACCCGGACTCCCTCGACTCCCCCTCCTCCCCCGCGACGCCGCCTCCACAGCCGCCCACGACGACCTCCTACCGCCGAAGCTCCGCCTGATGTGCAGCTTCGGCGGCCACATCATCCCCCGCCCCCACGACAAGTCCCTCTGCTACGTCGGCGGCGAGACCCGCATCGTGGTGGTGGACCGCCACCCGTGCCTCGCCGACCTCTCCGCCCGCCTCTCCGGCACCCTCCTCCGCGGCCGCCCCTTCGCCCTCAAGTATCAGCTCCCCTCCGAGGACCTCGACTCCCTCATCTCCGTCACCAACGACGAGGACCTCCTCAACATGATCGACGAGTACGACCGCGCCGCCTGCCCCTCCGCCTCCCCGCTCCGCCCCTCCCGCCTCCGCCTCTTCCTCTTCTTCACCAAGCCCGAGACCGCCACCTCCATGGGCACCCTCCTCGACGACTCCAAGTCCGAGACCTGGTTCGTCGACGCCCTCAACAACGCCGGCATCCTCCCCCGCGGCGTCTCCGACTCGGCCACCGCCATGGACTGCCTCGTCAACCTCGACCCCAGCGGCGACCCCCAGAACGATCTCGAAGCCCAGATCGAAGATCACCACAACAACGCCGCCGCCGCCGCCAATGACAGCAGCAAGCAAGTGAAGGCCGTGCAGGACGTGCATTTCGCAATGCCCGACTCGCCGGTGGTGGAGAACTCCTCCTCCTCCTACGGATCGTCGTCGTCCTCGCCCTCCATGTCGAATCTGCCTCCGATAAGGGTCCGGGTCGACCAGAGAGGCGTCGGGATCGAGGACCAATTCGCCCACATGAGCATCGCCGCCGCTGCAGGCCATCCATACAGGCACGATGACGGCTACGGGGCCTTCTCGGCTCCGCCGCCGCCGTTCCCGGCCGGGATCATGGCGGGCATGGCGAATCAAGCCGGTGCCTGCGGCGACAGCATGAGCAGCAGGGCCCCGTCGGACGACGAGAGGTCGGATCAGGGAATGCCGCCCGTGGCGTTTCGGAAACCGCCGCTGCCGATGCTCCAGACCACGCAGGCTCAGCCGCCGCACCAGAAGTCCGCGGCCGCCTACAATTTGCCGTCCCCTGATTCAGTCGCTAGGTACGGTTTCTTGAAATTATTTTATGTTGGATTTTTCAATAGTCAATTAAGATAGCTTAGATCTCTTGTCTTGATTGAAACAATCTTTCAATATGAATTTCGTGTCCTATGCGAGATGGCGATCCATACATAATTAATAAAATTTGGGACAATGAAATAAAAAAACTTTGTTCTTATACCAAGAAAAAAAAAATTAAAAAAACCTAGAATCTTACAAGATGGTTCAACAAATTGGATGTGATTATGCAGTGATAGCAGCATTGCATCCGCATGCTCTCTGTCAAGGCCCATGTACTACGAAGACCAGGCTCACGCTGGGCTCAAGGAACAGAGGAGCGGGGCGTTCAGCCCGACCGACCCCGCCGACCCGGCCCACCAGCCCCCGATCCCGCAGGCGGCGGATCCCGGCTACGCCTCGCCCCCGCCTTCAGATCATCTGCCTCCTCTGCCCCCGCAGCCACAGCAGCCGCAACAGCAGCAGTTTGTGCACATGAGCACGCATTACATCCCGCACCCGCACCAGCACCAGCACCAGCACCAGAGCCAGAGTCCGGTCCTGGTCTCATCATACTACCCGGTCTATCAGACGCAGTCGCAGCAGCAGCAGCAGCAGCTTCACCACCCGGTGTACATGATGCCCGACGGGTCGATGGTGGGCCAGGCCAGGCCCTTGCCGTCTTCTAGCCCGGCGGGTGGCTATAAGGACTTGACCCCGCCGATCTACCACGCGAAGGCCCCCGCCCAAGTGACGCCCGAGATGGCATCCGGCATGTACAGCTCGTACATGGCCTCGCCTCAGCAGCTGATCCAAGTCTCGGCGGGGCAATACCAGCAGCAACACCCGGGCATGATGGCGCAGATCAATCAGCAGCCCCAAACTACTGCCGCTGCCGCTACTCCTGCGGCGGCTAACAACTACGCAGCATTTGACTACTCGTACTCCGCGCAGGACCTGGCGTACTACGCCCAGCATCAGGCTTCCGTGATGCCCCCTCAGTACCAGAACTTGGCGACTACTGCCGGCACGATGGCGGACGCTCCGAAGCAGCCCTCCGGTGACATCGCCAAGCAACAAATCATGACATCGCAACAGCTTTGAGCGTGGCAGGAAATTCGAAACGTTGGTTTCTCCATGTAAAACTATCAACTATGTCCATTGCATTGTTTCTTTCTGTCTATGTTCAACAAATTATTAATAAAAAGGATTAGTTTGTTCTTCCTTCTGTCATTTGGGGGTGGGGGGGTTGGTTTCTGATTGCTCGATAGCCCGGCGTATCACGCGGACCATACTATTCTAGTCATACTTGATGAAGATCTACCTTTTTTTTTTCATCGGACCATACTAATCTAGTCATACTTGCTGAAGATCTACCTATTTTTCTTTCATTTTTGACTCAACCCGAGACCTAACCCATATAAAAACCCGAACTGAAGTGATAGCTAGGTTCGGTTTAGGTTTTTTATTTTTATTCTTCCTCCTCCTTCTTCCCTTCACATCCTTTCATGAAGATCGAGCCTCACCTAGCCATGATAAGGCGCGAGAGGGCCTCGCCCAGCCACGGCAAGGCTCGGGGGGCCTTGCTGGTGGCCAGTGAACTCGAGGCGACCTTGCCGGGGGTCAATGAGGCTCTGGCGAGGTCGCCGGCCTCAGCGATGGCCGGCTGGGAGAAGAAAAAAGGAAGAGAAAAAGAAAGAAAAGAAAGGGAAGAAATGAGAGAAAAGAAAAACTTATCTCTTGAGTTGTTCTCGGAACAGGAAACAATTTTATTTTTGTTTCTTGTTTCTGTTTCAAATTTATTCCCCGGAACAAATTGTTTCCGGAATTAAAAAAAAAAATTACCAGACACATTTCTGTTCCATTTCTATTCCAAGGAACAAAATAACAGAAACCTTTGATCCCGAGAGTGTTACCACATGTTCTTTAGGCTTTCTTTTGTTGTTTAGTAAATAAAATCCCAACCGAACATGTCCCTTCCATAAATAATATAAGATAACCCTAACACGTAATGATCCAGACTGTCATGAAGGATAGAATCAAAAGCATTGAGTGTTGACAACTATGGACATAACTCTGGAGATTTGAACATCCAAGGACACATCGAGATATGGTCTATCATGAAGAGTGGAATGACCATGGATGATGGCTTCGGTACAGTCGATGAAGAGAAGGAGGCCGACCTGCTAGTAAATTTGATCTGCAAATCTACTAGTGAAGGTGAGGGGATAGTGGGGAAGAGAGCAAAGGAGAAGGCAGAGGTGTTAAGGCGGGAACAGCAGATGTTTAGTGTTTAGACTTCCTTTGATTGTTCAGTGAATAATATCCCAAACGAACGGTCAAGATATTCATTACCTTTTCACTTTACCCCAGTTGAAAAAAGACCAATTCCAAAAGAACTCAAAATTTTTAGTTCAGGTCGGTTAGATGGGCCCAGGCAGGGTACTTTTGACGCCATTATGCCCGATAGCATAAATGCATATCGATTTTGAGTAAGGGTCACGTGTACCTACGCCGCTTGAAGATCAACCGATCTTCTAACTTATCAAATTAGCCCTCACCTATATTTAATTTTAATGAAATTACATTTGATGGTATCCACTTTTACGAGACACTAGTAAAAAAACATGGTTGAATGAAATTCTATTGCAACGGTAGGTGTTGACAAGGCACCTTCCAAAATGTAAATTGATAATTTCGACAAAAAAAAAAAAAAATGTGGACTGGTATGGAAATTGACAAAGATGTGTTGAATCTTGGACATGAAACACGAACGGACAAAAAATTAACAGTACGAAAATTGAAGCCAATCACTGGCGGCCATGTAAAATGGTATTGGAATGTAAAAATAGCAAAAAGATAAAATCGAATAATTGATAGTTGTTGATCGATTGGCAATCCATGCTCGAATTATAAATGTAACACTTACAGATACTAGTGATGAATAGTTACGAAGAAAGCAAATAACATCTTACGTGTTACAAAGGACCCACTATTCGTCCATCCATCATGGGATCACCACTCACTTCACATCAACGATTACTTCCGGAGCTTGAAATTCCTCTTCCTAATTACATATGATCCAAAAAGATCGTGCTAGCTAGCTTCACGAGCAAATGGGCCGTCATGGCTGTACCCAAGATCGTTGGCTCCATGACTTCTGACTGCCTTTGTCGATCACTGACCAAAAGGACTAAGCAAACTTTTATCTTAGCCAAATTCTGCCCCCCACCACTGGGGTTTACCCCAGTGGCCACCCTTCTAAGTTTGGAAGGGAGAGGTGGGGGTTTGAATCCCCACCTTCTTAGGAGGGATTGGGGTGGGGACGATTTAGTTTCAGGAGTGGGTTTCGACTCCCACGCTATGCAAGGAGGTATGGCAAAAGTCTAAGAGTAAGTGTTAGAGTAGGAATAGAGTAGGGCCAAAACCGAAAAAAAAAAAAATCCTGGCCCCCCTCTTTTGGTTCAAGTCAACGGCCATGGACTCGGGGCATTTTTTTTTTTGTGTCAAGTTTGAAAAGAGGGAAAAATATAACCGTTATTTCTAGAAAAAGACATCATAAATATTATAATTTTCTTATAACACTTAAATATTATAATTTTTTCCTATCATTTGAGCATTAGAATTTTTTTAAAAATGTTCACTTGTGTAGTGTTATGTCACGTTGAATTTCGTGCATTTAGAGAAATTTTTTTAGTGGATTTTTTTAGAAATTACAAGAAAATTATGATAGTTAATCAAGCGCTCGAAAATCATGAAATTATGACATCTGTATCCACGTTGTCCACGTTGAGAATTACAGCACTCAAACTCAAACGGGTGGATATTTTCGGAAATTTCTGATGCTAATTCCGCCAGCTCAGCCAAAACGATCGAGATCCTCCTCCATCTTTTCCATCTCCATTTCTCTCTCTCTCTCTAAAAAATCAAACACGAAAGATGGACCCCACCGCCCCTCACCGACTTCTCCTCTTACTATAATTTTGCTCCAGCTTCTCCGCCAAAAAAACCACCGCCCCACGCCACCGCGAAGAAAAAGCAAAACGCCGCGCCGTCGCCGTCGCCGTCGCTTCAATGCGCGCAGCAAGAATTCCGCCGCGAGTCCCGCCGAGCTCCTCGTGATCTTCGCCCGCCGCGAGCCGGAAATGGCGACCCTCCTCCTCCTCCTCCCGCCGGCCGGCCCGGCCGGTCCTCCCAGAAGCAGGCGCCGCGCCGCCTCCGCCGCCGCCAATCCGTGGGCCCGGCCGCCGCCGCTGCTCCCGGTCCCGCCGGAGAGGCCTCGGCGGAGGCGGCGGCTGAGGGCGGCGCTGGTCGCCGGGGAGAAGCCGGCGATCTGCACGGCCGACGAGCTCCACCACGTCCCCGTGTCCGGCTCCCCGTGGAAGCTCGCTCTCTGGCGCTACCTCCCTTCGCCGAATGTAGGACCAGTGTCGGTCGTCGTTGCGCGTTTCTTCGTGCTCCTCGTCGTCGTCGTCGTCGTCGTCGTTCTGTGTTGCATGCGCGATTTTGACAAACGTCGCGATTTTTGCCTGTTCTTTTTGCAGGCGATTCGGAGGAACCACCCGCTGCTGCTGCTATCCGGAGTCGGGACCAATGCGATCGGATACGATCTGTCTCCCGAGGTTAACGTTACCTCCGTTTTCGCCCATCGAAAACATTTTGCCGCATATCCTGAATTCACCTTGACCTTTGTGATCTAGCCATTGCTTATGAAGCTGGTGCTACTTTCTCTTTTATGTTCCTCTCGGTCAAATTGATATTAGCAGGTGTTTTTATGTTCTATTGGGTAGGATTCTCGATTATCATGGATGGTCCTATTAATTTAGTGTTAAGAAAATTGAAGCACCCACGTGATGTATGGAGACTAATGGGAATTGCTTGAGGCATGGATTGGACATGACAAAATGAATTTATGTACAGAAGGAGGTCATGCTTCGTGCTCTGTCGAGTGGTTGTCGTTTCTGGGTTCATTCATTTTTAGCTGATTTTATGGCTGTTTGGATTGTCGGGTGATTTTGTTTCGCAAAAGACTGGGTTAAACTAAAACTATCTGGCCGTTTTGATCCCATTGATTATGAATTGCTCGTGGTGTGTCGTCCCATCTCTAGAGCAGATGAGTGTTGCATGACCACTTGCTGGAAGCTTGAGTAAGTAGAGAACATGATTTGGACTTCAATCACCAATTGAAGTTTCCTTGCTTCTGCGGCGAACAGCATGTTTGAGGGAGTTTATTGAAAGTGCTTATTGCCTTCTTCCTCTAAAGATTTCTTCTTCTTTTTTTTCAATTTTCCATCAAAGCAGCATTGACTTTGCTGATATTGTGGCGAGCCAGTCAAATTTTGCAATGGCTAGTTTGTCACATCTTTTATCTTTAAAGAGGTTTATTTGGAAACGTGATGCTTTGCCAATTTGATGGGCGACTATTAATCACTGCTCCTGATAAAACTTCTGCCATGTTCTGCTAGAAAGAAATTGTGGGAATGTCTACATCTTTTACGGTACTTGTGCAATTAAACGTGCAAAAGTCATTTTACAGCATGTCATCGTTCTACTTCAAAGGACATCAATGATTCTGATTTTTCCAGGCCTCGTTCGCGCGGCATATGAGTGGGCAAGGATTTGATACATGGATACTAGAAGTTCGAGGTGCTGGGCTGAGTGCAAGACAAATGGACTACGAAGAGGCTACTCGATCTGTTAACAGGATGTCTGATTGGACAGAATCAGGTAACAAGTATAGAACCCCTGTTCTATCGGCATCAGGATTGCCATCAACCAGTGCCACTGATTTATTTGCTGCTTAAGCCTCTCCATCGAGAGTAACCTTTTTGGAGTTAATTCAGAATTTATCAGGTTTTATGACTGGAGGTTACTTAGGAAGTACTCTGAGAATTTGAAGTAATGCTTCATCCTTAATGTCTTTATTCCCTGATTTCAGTGTTGTTAGCTGGGCAAAGCTCTAACATGGTTGGCCAACTGAGGGATTTGAGTCAAAAGCTAGTAGCTATCATCAGAAAAGGTCAAAACATGGTCCCACCGCCATTGGTTGGCCTGCAAGAGCGCCTTTCCAGCACATTGGAAGATTTCCAAAAGCAACTAGATGTTATTGAGAATTATGATTGGGACTTTGACCACTATCTAGAGGAGGATGTGCCCACTGCGGTGAGGTGACATTTCTTCATTTTGGAAATCACATTTAACTACTTGGCATTTGATGTGAACGTTCTTTGCTGGAGCTAGGCTAGAATTAAACTTCTATGTTTGTCCAATATGCAGTGATAGATTAAATCCAATTTGTTGCTTTTATGGTAGATGGATTACATAAGGACTTGTTCCAAATCAAAAGAGAGCAAGTTGCTTGCAATTGGTCACTCCATGGGAGGTATCTTGCTGTATGCCATACTCTCAAGATACGGTAATCCAGCTTCTTGAACTTTATCATTTGCACTTTACATCAACCAACACCGTGAGACATGATTGCTGCAGATCAAGGTGCTAGATCTGTTAGTTAATGAGAAGAATTGCAGTTCTTTTGGTAGCTAATCCTTAACACTTTAAGATCTTATTTATACATATGTCACCAGTATTCTCTCGCCCATTATATGTGCCTTCTCTTATAGGTTTTAAGGGGAAAGATCCTGGGTTGGTGTCAGTTGCTACTCTGGGGTCTTCACTTGACTACACATCCTCAAGATCATCATTGAAATGGCTCTTACCTCTGGCAAGTGACAATAGTTACTTTTTTCTTTTCAAAATTGTTCTGTTTTATTTGATCATTCTATTTATAGTGGTTGCATCTTGAACTAATATTCATTTACTGTGCGCACAGGCTGAACCTGCGCAGGCTCTGAATGTCCCTGTCGTTCCTATTGGAGAATTGATTGCTGCAGCTCATCCATTTGCGTCACGTCCTCCTTTCTCATGGTTGAATCTGCAAATTTCAGCTCAGAAAATGATGCACCCAAAGTTGGTGGAGAAGCTTGTTATGAAAAATTTCGGTAAGTGCAACTATGTTTTTCCTCTACCCGTGAAAGTAACCGATTTTCATTTTGCAAGTAGGTATTTTACTTTGTCTGATGAAATTAAGATGCAAGAAATAAACTGAATATGGAGAACTACGAAACAAAGTATGATGTTTTTGAGATTGTTATAGGTTGTTCCGCTAGGATAAATATGTTGCGTGCCAAATATTCTACTTAATGATAAATTTCCGGAGACAAGGAATTTTCTCCAAGAAATATTGTCTTTTACATACATATTCAATAAGGACATCTCATGTATTACAGAATGAGGTATTTCACGGATTTCACTTATTGGGCACAATTGTGAACCTGAAACTCAAGCTCTCTTCATATAGTCGTCTTAGTAAGCTAGGATTCAACATCCTGCTCTTACAAATTGATGAAGGGATGATGAGGCTTTAAATAGTGCTCCAGTTTCTCCTTAATCCACAACATTGGATTTAGTAGCCTTCTGTCCACAATTAATTTTGTAGTCATGAACAGTTTGGTTTGGTACTACAGGAGGTATGAAACTCTGTCATATTTGAATACCATCTCCTACAGTAGTAGCTCGCCCATTTGATTTAATTTACTCAGAGGATGATTCTCTTCATCAAAACTTCCTCCGTGTATTATGCTAAACAGATCTTCCGCAAGCTATTTGGGTGTTTGGCTTGTATGTAGGACATATTGTCAACGAATCATTTAATTTACAAGTATTTTGTTGCCTTCAGTGATATGTCATTGGCAATAAGATCTGTGTCAGTGATTAAATCTCGCCAACTCATGCAGGCACAGTTCCTGCTAGGCTTCTCTTACAGCTGACAACAGCATTTCAAGAAGGTGGATTACGTGACCGGAGTGGGACTTTCTTTTACAAAGATCATATAGGTAAATGCAATGTCCCAATCTTAGCCCTTGCTGGAGATCTGGATCTCATATGTCCACCCAACGCGGTATATGGTATGCTATGCTACTAGTGTATAACTTCATCAACTAGTCCATGCATCAACTCTCTGTATCATAATCTTTATACTCTGGCAATGGTGATTCTATGCGGAGCAGAAACAGCAAAGCTTATACCGGAGCGTCTGCTGACTTACAAGGTGTTTGGCGAACCCGGCGGTCCACATTTTGCTCATTATGATTTGGTGGGCGGGGGAATGGTATGGAAGACTCACCATCTCTATTTTTTTAACACCCACTGGTATTCTGCACTTCCATGCCTGTATTTTATGCATTCTTCTATTGGGATTTATGAGCGATGACATTCAATATTCTTCGACTGGTTGATCAATTGTTAGGTCAATTAGACTTAATTTAATAACATATTTCTTCGTGTAGGCACCTACTCAGGTCTATCCATGTATAATCCAGTTCCTCAATCGTCACGACAAGATTTGACTTTTTCCTCTGAATTGATTCATTTGTCCTCAAAGCCCAATATCTAATGCATAATCCGCAAGGGAGGTGCACGTGATCTGGGTAATGTATATCTATCAGTGGCTGTATAGTGTTGATTTGTAAACTTTTCTCGTACTACTAAAAGTTGTAGAAAGCTTGTAACAATTCATGAAATGAACATCTGTGTATCTATGTAAGGACATAGAAGTACTTGTCAAACAGTTGGATCTAATCGGATCGATACGAAAATGGTCTAATTCAAATTGATCCATTTATATCCAATGCAAATTTAGTGACCTATTCTCAATCCAATCCAATCCATATATTAACTTGAAATCCACTTTTAGCGACTTTGTCTCCTTTAGTTGCTGCCTCTGAAGAATGAATTGCTTCATTGATCGACTCGTCAAGCTAGTGGGGGAGCTCGGGGTCGAGTTATGGATGGAGGTGTGAAGGTGGTGGTGAAAATTTGAGTGTCCTCATAAGAGCAATTGTCATAGTATTGTGAAATTGCGAACTAGAGATCGAAGAAAGCCTAATGATGAGAGAAGTAGAACGAATGAAGGGAGAAGATCGTGCGTCACGAAATCGAAAAGGGAGAAAGAAAAGACTGGAAAAAGAAATATTAAAGTGGGTTAAACGTGATCTATTTATTAAATGGGTTGAAAGTGAGTTCATAATAGACCTATTAGAACCTATCTGTTTTAGAATTTAAACTTCAAAACCTATTATAACGACTTATACTCTAAGTTTGAGGTGGTCAATTCATGGCTCATTTAAAAAATATTGATACCCTGCATGGAAGTGGTGTCGATGACCGATGGCCATAGCAGACATGTCCGGGGTTGGCTGAGCCGTTTTGAGATCCCAAAAACACAGCTGGTATAGCTCTCCAAAACTTTGATATTGCCATGTTGGCATGTTGCAAGATTCATTTATTTCTCATCGATCAGCCAACGTACAGCATTGAATTGAACGAATTTTAAAGCAGAATCGATACGTAACCTAGGAGCAAGATCCAGGACAATCGATGGTTGCGTAACCCGGTCGTTCTCATTCGAAATTATTGGATTACAGTTACTTGCACGACAGGGACTCAAAGATCCTGAGATACAGACAGGAGCCCGTTGGCACATACAACACTCATACTCCAAATGGGGCGTCTGATCCCCTCGGTACAAGAAAACCCTGCAATTACCGGAAGTGAGAGCAATGCAGTTGGGTGAGCAAGAGCTAAAGACATGGAATCATCTTTTATTCTAACTTAAGTCGATCGGTTTTCGCGCTAGTCGTCGCTAATTCACTCTTGATAACACTTAAAACTTCTTTATCATCGCTGGCACGGCAGCTATTGTAACTTTCTTCTACGGATCTCTTTCCCCTTCCCAAAGGAGACTAGACAAAGAGTCACCAAGCAAATCACTTCAGCAAAATACATCTGAAGCATCTGTTGATGAGCCTCTAAACAAAGGAAAGGCGCAAGCCATCAGAGAGTATAACTCGGATAAGTAATCATCAGATTGAAACGTCTCAGCCAATTCCGAATCATATTTTTAGAATTGAAACGAAAAAAAAATGACGAGGAGAACAAAAGATCAAACTTCAACAATGAGACCATGGGTGGAGAGAATTGCATAGCGAATGAAAAGAATGGATTCTCCTAATATAGGAAACAAAACCTATACATTTTGGTGGGGCTGAGGGAGCAGTTGCCAAGGCTTAAGATTCGCAAGGATCCTAGGACCGAGCCACTGCCTCAGACTTGCAAACCGGGCATGAGTTCTTTTGCCCAAGCCACTGCTTTATGCATTCCATGTGGTACCCGTGCCCACAGTTCAACTTCCCGAGCTCGTCACCTACTTCGAACTCTTCCTGCATCCAGAAATCATTAACGGCAGAGTGAACAAAAAAGATAATCAGGGTGAAGTGACCAAAGGATGCAAGTAGATCTATTTTCTTTATATTGTGAAGGCGATTAGAAGGTTTTTTTCATCTTACTTGGCAAATGCTGCACTTCCTATCTGCTTTTGCAGAAAAATGACGTGCCAAATCATTCAGATTCGTGAGCTTAATCTTTCTGATGCAGTGAGCTATCTGATCGCCTTTGAGGCCAGTATTCACGTAGCCAATCCTATCGCCAAGCTCAAGCAATTGCTGTAAGCAACACCCAGAAAAAAGGTGTTGATAAGTAAAACATTGAACATTCAGTTGAGATCGACATGAGCATCAGATAAAGCTTGTCTTGCAGATATGTTTACCTCATAAGTCATATTATCAATGTCGAGTCTCCAGCCTCGGTAACGATCAAGTACATCCAACCTTCCTCCCATTAGTAGACTTGTGTGAAGCATCATAATCTGCAAGCACCCAGACGACCAAATCTACATTAATCAACCAATTTGACAACTACTTCAGTAAAATGCAAAGTCTTTATCGGGTACTAGCTTTGAACAGGTCATAGGACTCTGAAGTCCTGGCACAGATTTGCCTGTAAAATTACCAATAGCATTACAATATAGATTGTAATTCCCAAGAACTGTGTTAAATTTTCATGAACAGACCCAGGTAACTTCAAATGCTTCACATGATCACTGATCAGCCAAAACCAGCAACAAGTTTCACACAATCTGTCTCCACTTCCAGCCTTGAATTTTCACAAATTTCCTACCCACACATATTGAAATCACCCATATTATTCCGCTTAAGGTCCCTTTGTACAGCAATCCAGTTAAGCAGCAATTTCAGAATCCGTATTTCCTTAGGCAAGACATGGCATGCATGTGACGCTATAACAGTTCCCTTATGAGCATCTTCACTCTCAGGTTAAGTAGGATAAGTTAAAAATAAATAGGACAGAACAAACATAGACAAACAGATTTCTTCAAAGAACATTTTCCAAGGGATGAAGTGAAAACTAAAAACATATATCCATAGTAATTGCACAGCACAAGTATGTCTCAGCAATTAATAGTAACAGGCAACTCTAGGTTCTCCAAATGAATATTATTTCAGAAATAACACCATTAATATTTCAGCTAGCTAACAGGTCATCTATATCTTCATTCATGCTTCTCTCTCATCACAGAAGAAAAAGTCAGTTGTTCTGTCCATTTAAGCCGGTCTACTATGTAGTTGAGACCTACCGCGTGATATGCATTGTGTTGTTTCAATTTATGTCACCAACATTTAACGAAAATGTTCAAGATATAAAGCAACGAAAGCAACAAGACCAGCGAGTAAGGTGCAGTGTGAGGAGCTTGATGTGTTAAGTGCCATTAAGAACAACCAAGAGATTCAGATAAAACAAAACATAGAAGGGATCTTAGCCTCTGTCCTTAAGCAAGCTTTAGACAGGCTCCAGATTTAACAAAATTACACAAAAAACCTAGAAACATGAGAACTTTTTCGCATCTATCCTATTTCAGCAATCCTGATACATAACTGCCAACACATCCAACCAAATCGTCCAACTTCAGAAAATTGACCACTTGCAGTGTCAGAAGTTAGAAAGATGAAGCTTTTCTTCGCTTTGTGGATGCCAAACATAAAGCTTTCGCTTATGCAACCTCAGTACAATATTACTCTAGGCACAAAAGTCGTGCAATTTATGACATGAAACTAACTAGAGGCATCCTTTAATCTCTTCCATCTTGATGCAGATGGATCCTAAGATAGACACACCCATCCTCCAACAGAAATTCTTTTTTTTTTTTTGCTTTTTTCTTTTCTATGGGGGTGATACACAAGCGGGGTGTCGTTTCACGGGACAAACGAACCAAGAGAAGAACCCTCAGTCCATCTCCTCACTCAGAAATTACTCAGAAAAGACATAGCATGATCAAGGGCGAGTGCATCCGAAACAAACCTCAGCTAGGCCTTCAGGCGAAGGATGTCGAATATGGCGGTAGCGGCGAGGTCCAGTCACATATGTTTCCGGCCCCAAGTGAGTGGTTCCAAAGGCGGGGTCGGAATCCAGAACGAACTCTTCCGGATTCACAGTCCGCCTCGAGATGCAATGTCGCTGTACAAAAGATCAACAAGCATGCCTTAGAAACAATCATTACTGGACCCGAAAGGGTGCAAGAACCAAACTTTTCATCTCCTTGCAGAAGAAAATAACCCACAAGAGGACAGAAACGGCAGAACAGCAAACTGTCAAGGAGAAGGCAAGCGATGACCAAGATCACCTTCCACAAGACGTTCGATATCGCATTAAACAAAGTGGGATCACCCAGAAAAGTACGTAAACTTCCGCACAGCATACATAGACAAACCCAGAGAGAGATAGAGAGAGACTCTTCCTCTTCCGATCGATCGACCCACCTTGGTGAATAGATAAGAACAGCAAACAGAACCGTGAATATCTCCAAACAACTATGAACCGTGATTCTTGTTATCCTATACGAATAACAAGAAAATTTTTCTTTTTAAAGCATCAGCAAATTTCACCTCGAAACAGACAAGATCAACGCCAATCTTTTCAAATCGCTCGTCAAAACACGAGCTTTAACCAAAAACGAAACAAGAGGACGATCGGTCCATTCAGTGGGCGGCTTTTTATATGGGCTTATTATGGAGGGAGGGAGTGGTGCCTGTGCAATTCACTTACGTAAAGACTTAAAGGAATGGCCTTTTGAACACAAAAGACAAAAACAAAGATCACATCGCATAATAGATAAGATTATTTAGCTTATATGAACTTCCCAAAAAATCAAATGCATGAATCCGAACGCAAATCCTATGACCGCAAGAAAAAAAGCCAAAATTAAATATAGGATCATCAAACACCATAGAAATGGAGGAAAATTCAATGAGCTCTAAATTCAAAATTTACTTTTTTTTTTTCCCTTTCCCTATATCTAAAGAATGCCAAAAGATTTATTTATTACTCGCTGATACCGAGAGAAAGCAAATCTCTTCATCAAAGAAAAGACCAAAGCACCAATCTTTAACTCTTTCTGCCGTTCAGAAATAAGTGAAGCATCCATCTTTAGCATTAATTTCATATTTGAAAACCTACCCTCAAGAAAAATCAAGAAATTGATGATAAAAATGAAGAGAAAATGCAAATTTTTTTGTACCTCTCTTGGACCAAACTTATCGCCATCAATCGTCCCTCTTGCAGACATGTTCCTCCTGCCGACCACCACACAATCAGCATCAGCAGCTGAGAAGCCAATTCCAGGACCACACCAAGCATCCTCAGCCACAACGCAAGAGGACCCAGAATTGCAACCCCCGAAGCTCGACCCACCACCGTCGACCACCACTGTTGGATTGCCGCCGCCGCCGCCGCCGCCTCTCTTTTGCTTCTTCTTCTTCACCTTCCTCTTCTCCCAATCCGCAGATGCCCTAATCACCGCCGGCACGGAGACCTGCTGCGATGCGGAGGCCGCACACCCGAGTCCCCGGAATCTTGAGGACGCGAAATGCTTCTTCTTGGCGGGGTTCATGGTCGTGGGCATGTGTTCACTGGGGGATTCAGAGTGGAGGAACGAAGAAATGGTGGGTTTAGCGCGGTTTGGAAGGACGAAGGGCGATGGGCTCCGATCTGCAGTTTCTTGAATGGGATTGCTGAGCTGGTTTCTGGGTCTTCTGGGTTTGGTGTGCTCAGAGCTCTCTCCCAAAACAGGCATGATTTCTGTGAGAGAGAGAGAGAGAGAGAGCACAAGAGAGTGAGGAGAGAGAGAGAGAGATGTGGAATATTTGGGGTGATTAAGCTTAGAAGAGAAGAATGAGTGTTGCAGAGAAGAGGGATTCTTTTAGTGGGGAGAGAGAGAGGGGAGAGGAGTCTTGGAAATTCTTGACCTTGGTTTTGAATTTTCCTTTTCTTTTTTCTTGTCCCCAAGCTTTTGCAATTTCTGTGAGGAAAGATTCAATATTTCTTATTTCTTTTCCTGGCCATAAAAGGATTTATTTTTGGTGATGTTGGGTGGTTGAGTGGGCTACGGTTTGTCTTGTTGTAGGAGATGCGGGGAATTCTTTTGCCAGGAAACAAGAAAGACTGTAGCACTCAGCTGGAACCTGCAAGCTAGCTTTTGCTTTTTCTAAGCTTAACAGATGCCTACTTATCAAAGGGGGGGAGATAAGGAGCGCTTTCTCTTTATTACATAAACATTTACCTTTTCGTTTCAGAAACTTTGAAAAAAAAAATGACACCTTTTTCTTTCTCGTGCTGGTTGTCTTGTTTGAGGTGGAGGAAAAAAGTTGCAGAGGAGTAGAAGACACACTGTGCAAGAAGTCAGATTTGTGCATCAGTGTGGACAGCATTTGACTGGGGCCCCAGTTCATCATCATCCCAGTGTGGCAAACCACAACTTGACAAGAAAAAAATTGCAGCAAATATCTAAAGGTCAAAAATGCATAATCAAAGCTTTGCATTTTTCTGCATCGTGGAGGCATTGTCTTGTTCCATTTTTTCTCTGCTTTTGCTTGGGCGTTGGGATTGGGATTTACAACCATCATAACTTGGCATTTCTCATTAGTTGCCCCAAAACAGTTGTAATCATGTGAGCTGCCAATGTCTTCAGGCAAAAGCATCCAATTCAGTGGGGCCCCATCCATGACTCACACAGTTCCACATTCAAAGCCTCTCTCTCCCCACGCCCCACCCCCCTCTCTCTCTCTCTAGCCTCAACATGAGCTATTTGCAATGCCCAAAAAGTCCTCTCCTCTCCTTATTTTTTTCACCAATATGATTGCTGATAGACCAAGTTAAACTGACACGTGAATGTATTGGGATGATAGATAGCTTGAAGAGGAAGGATGGTTTGAAGATGAAGCAAAACAGCATATGGAAATTTTCGGATTGGTGTGATATGTGAATTTCAGAGGTGCAAAAGAAGCATGACAATGCAGGTGCAGGGGACAAGGGCTACGAGTGCCTCCAAAACCCACATAGGGTTAAGCCATGATCCATGATTACAGCTAGAACCGATTAAGTGGGCAGATCTCAGAATATCCATACTGTTCATACGGCTAGACTTTTCCATATATATAGTATTATTTTATAGGCTTGCCCGCCTATGTCTCAAGCCCGACCATGAGCCCTAACTAGGTCTAGATTGGGCGAACGAGATGTAAAGCCACCAATCGAATCACATCATGGTGTTTGGTTGAAAATTAACCGACGGATTGATTAAATTTCAAAGTAGAACATAATCAATGCTTGAAAAAAAAAAGTAAAATCGAAAGTATAAAGTTGAAGATATCAAGGTTTTTGCAAAATCGAAACTTTTAGAAGGGAAACAAAAGAACGAAATCATATCATTTTCTCGGTAGGTCTTGCATTAATACCTGACTAGTAAATTTACGTATCGTAACCGGCATGAGAGATAGTCCATATCATTGTCCCTCATATTGCATCATAAGTTTTGTCCTTTTTTTCCCATTATTATGCTTTCACAATACATTCTCAATCAATTTCGCCCCCGAGGGGTGTCACAGGTCAATCAAATTCTAGATGCACATGTGTTCAATCTGATAATTTGGCTTTCGAAAGTTCGAGGACATGACCATTTGATGGCGAACCAAAGCTGGTCAATCCCCTTGCTCTCACCTCGGAAGGAAGAAAACCTACGAATCGGGAGTGAACGGGCGGCACGTGAAGAAAGTTACGTCTTCATCTTCATCCGTCTTCGTCAACGGTGGCGACGCGGGCTTTACAATTTCCGGTGCATTTCTTGTCATGCTTTGACTAACTCGTATTGTCATTGATTTTCCTGTCCATCACCTAAATTTTCTTTTGTCGACTCTCCATAGTCAAATCGTGCCCGTCGAATCTCTCTAGGAATAAATCAATGTTGGTATTATTCGAATTCAAAACGTGTCGAGGCTCTGTAATTCAGCATAGTGTCACGGTAGTTAATGAAATTTGGAAGATACAAGAAAGTAAGCGTGAGTACATGGACCCCAAACAAGTCAAATCCAAACACGTTTATTGAGTTTTAGACTCAGGGGGCATTGTCGTGCCTAGGTCCATTTGCCGGAAGATGATCCAAATCTAGGGTTTTGAAGTTTTCACGGTAACTTCGAATCGCGTATGAGACAACGCAGTCTGCTTAGACGCAATGATTCGAGCGAAGTGGCATTGTGAGAGGCGCAAGAATTCACACGATCATACGGTCCTAGGGTTTTGAGGTAGCTCGTGGAAACTACTTCTTGCTGAAAATCAGCAAGTTCTAAAAGTGAGCAGATGGTGTCATGTGAAATTGTCGTGGCAAGCGATCAACAAAGGGACCTTTTGCTAATTTTCTTTTTCCTTTCTTATGGTAACCCTTTCTTGATTTGCCTGAGATGGGTGTTGGTCAGTAACACGAACGTGACCTATCGACTCAGTGCTTTCTCTTGTCGAGAAAAGTACACTCAGTTGCTATCTAGCAACAAAAATAGACATATCTATTTAATTTTTAAAAATTGAGTTAGTGTCACCGATGATTCATGTATTTTTGCTCGAAAATGCAAGAAAAAATTCCTCACAAGTCAACCAACCGGCGGGCATGCAACCCTGTTGTTAGATTCTTTTGATGATGGACGGCGGTAGCTAAAAAATCGAAGTCGTCCTATTTTTTTACCTATTTAAAAGCGTCTTTCTACCTTTTAAAATGTTTAACCATTAATCATTTCATCATACTCTTTCTATTGCTGGTCAGTTCCTGCTTCTTATTTAATCGTTGAATTACTCAAGTGGACCATTAGAGTATGCGTGTCATGTTATGGTATGCTAAAAAATTTTATACGGCACAACATAAGTGGCAAAATCATCACCACATAAACCAACTTGAAATCACCCCATCGAAACCCTCCTGACCATTGATCCTAACCTTCCGTACCATTGGCCATCATCCTTGCAAGCCTTGGAACACCTCACCATCGTCAATAATGCCGCTCACTTTCGACTTGCTTGGATATGGTGGCCGTGGCCATGAACACAACGAGCTTGAGCGATCATGGATGCCTTGAACTCAAGCAGTTAGAGACAACCGGCGATGGTTACACTTTTATGTACTCTAACCAAAAAATTCTTTTAGCCTATCCGAATTTATTCCTTTCATATGCAACTTCAAAATTTTCACCCGAATGGAAAGTGATATGGGATTGAAATTACCCCAAATCAAAGACTAACGATGCCCAAACATTGTAGAGCTAGTGATATATCTAACCCTCAATACAATATATCTCCTCCCATGATAAAGAGTGATAAGTTCTCGTTGACTTGCAATTAAATTAGGAGGAGGAACAACTCTACGAATACAAAGGAAAAGCGGATATCAATTGTTAATTTTGGAAATTATTTAGTATTGTCAAGTGGTGGCAAGCTCCTAATATAAACAGTAACTAATGAAAGCAGGTTGAGTCTCGAGTCTATGTTCCACCTTCACTACTTAGCCTTGACGGAGAGACCAATTTTCTGGCCAATGATTACCATAGTGATAAAATATCAAATTAATATTATCTGAATTAGTTAGATTGATATGTTCTTGGACCATGTCGAAATTAGATATTATCTAACTTTTCGGTTCACCAAATTTCCATCGACAAACCCAATAGCTATCACAGCCACGATAGTCATTTGTCTTTATTGATGTATTTTAATCCCAAATTTAAAGCAAAAGATTCACTTTCAAAGGTTTTGTATTTGCACAAAAAATATGAGCATTCAAAATCATGTCAAGTTGCTACCATATTCTATTCTACCCATGGGAGCATTTTTCAAGCCTGCTGGAAAATCCAAATATGAAAATCATCAAAGTGATTTGGAAAAGCCAAAGCAAACGATCTCTAGTCTTTTTTCATCATTCCTGCCATCAAAAGCACCCGGCAAGGGCATCAGCTCTCTGATACAAAGCAAGTAAGGCATCGCTTGAAAATGAGCAGAGAGTGATTATCGATAAGCGTGTAATTAACCAGAAAAGAAGCGAAGCTTATTGGTGCTTTTCTTTTTTTTCTTTTTTTAGAGAGATGATTAAGAAAAAAAAAAATAGCTAAAGCTTATTAAAAATGCTTTTTTGACTTTTCTTTCTTTGTTACCACTCTTCCCGTGCCCCACTCTCTCTCTCTCTCTCTCTCTCTCTGTAGTGTCTTCATCCACTAGAAATGGTGTGTTTAGAGCCTTTTTATTTGGTAGACCTTTGTTTCATCTTATGTTATAATAAACAAATACGATTGATTATTATTTTTAAAAAGTAAGAGAACTTTTACAATTGTACCTAACGTGGCAATAATGTCACAGACTTTAGGGTAACTTGAAGCAAAAACACACTGAATACATTTGTCGGTAGTTGTTGTTCACGGTCTCTGGAATTAATGTTTATAAAACATTTTCTCAAAAAGGTCTCTTATATCGCTTATAAAGTAAATTAACACGGAATATTTTCATCCTTAACGAAAAATTTTATGCGTAGATTGTTATTGATGATAAAATTATGTTCGGTTGATTAATTGTCCTAAATGATAAAAATAATTATTTTTGACAAATATCTTCCAAACTGATGTAAAGCACTTCTTTTTTCTCCAAAATTTTCGTAAGCATGTTGTTCGACCTTCGTAGTTCATAATTGCAAAGTTTGATAGATGATAGGAGATAAGGACACTGCTTAATAATTTTTCCTTTTCTTTTATTCATTGCGATAAATGATACTTGCAGATGAGGCACCCTTAAGTCACTTTCTTATGACATCGGGTGTGCGGAAACTTTGATGGCAAGATAAGGATAAGAAAAGTTTTAAAAAACGATATAGATAAGTTTACATGAAATTTCACGAATTATAATATATATTTGTCAAAAAAAAAAATTGCACTAAGCATCAAGCGATTACAAAGGGCGGTGACATGCATTCGCCGGTCCTCCATGGCTCCTCGTTGTTTGTGGTGTCAAATCATCCATCCATTTTAAAATGTACAAAGAAGATACTTAGCAATCCATGATTATGTTTAGGACACGGCCTGCTTTGCCCCAAAAAAGCTTGGTTTTGTCCATATGGACAAAATCATGTAACTGTTGCATCTTTCGACATGATTGAGCTTTCACTCGCTTGACAACAGCTTGTGCATGCTCATCAAGATTTCCCCACTGCTCTCATTCCTTCACTTTTCCTTTCCTCAATTGTCCGTGTGCCTTTAAAGAAAACCCTTTTGGCACCCTTGATTTTGCTAATTTTTATACTTTATATGTATATGTATGTATATACACAAAATTGGAGGAAAAACAAAGGAAAGGGAAAAAGAAGAGCAACCCCATTTCTTTAATGAACTCATGTGCGGCTCAAGTGATCAAGAAGTCTCCACTAGCTAATAGAAGTTCGGTAGGTGAGCTCAACCAACAAGCAAGAATATACACTTCAATTATTGATGGACACTGATGTAATGTTGTCCTTTAAACCCTAGAATACCCACTAACCTTGCTCACCTGTAGCTTTCCACTTGCAAGTTTGACCTGGCATTACTAAATTTATCTAACTGCTGACATGCGATGGGCAAGTCTACTCACTATATATATGAATTGCGTGTATCACCCGCTTATTTTTTAAGCAAAAGATGGCCAATCTTGGTGTTTCTTTATACCTCATGACACTTCATGGTTGCTTAATCTAGATAAAGATGGTTGCACAATGATATATTTTTTTATCTCCATGAATCAAGTTAGGCGTCAGGTAATATCTACGTACGTTTTACTTATCTTTAATGAATGAGTAGTGTGTAATTTATGTAAAATCGACATCCAGCCATTGTGATTAGGTCACTTAATACACTACGCTATGCCCTTTAGCTAAAAAAAAGGTGTGATGCTAGGGCGAAAATGTTGACCGAGATCAATATATTAATGGGCCTACTTAGGAGGTGACGCCCGCGAGTGTGAATCTCAAAAGGCTCCTCTTTAGTCGGAAAAGAGAAACACACAAAAGACAAGACAGAAAGACTAACCGAACACTCTTTTTGGCCATTTAATTTCTCAAACTATTGCATATTGCCTATCTACGAGGCTTAAATGCTTTATATATATATTTATATATATATGCGGCCTCTCTCTACCTACTTTGTTAAAGCATGCCGCGCCGCTTTTCATCATCGTAAACAAATCTAAAGCACTAACATGAGAAGAAAAAGAGCCCAAACAGGCCCAGTGACAATTCTGGCCCAAACGAGAGGCTCAGAACCAGAAATTGGGCCTAGCTAAAACCTTCCAAAAAATTTGAGCAAAAAGCCCAAAAATCCATACTTGGGCCAAAAAGCCCACGATGCAATCATCAACGAACTAATTGGTAATTCCTTGCAGTTATAAACCCTAGCCTTAAACCCTGGAATCTTGATTCTTGATCTTGTCTTGAACCCTGAACTGGAGAGAAGCCATGAGTCGGAATCTGCTCGGGAGCTTCTTTCTCCGTTGCCAATGGAATCGACCCATCATTTCCTTTCCATCTTCAGTTGTCAATAGGGTCAGATTTTATTCCCACGACGAGCAGAACAAGACGCAAGATCAGGAGCTCGATGCTTCCCATGATGCCGATGATGTCGGCGGAGAAGGTTAGGGATGGAGGGACGTGCGGTTAATTTTGCATCTCTTGCTCTTTCTTGATTGAAATTGCTCTCTTGGCAATCGTGCAAGTGAAAATGTGGTCTTTTCAGTGCTTTTGAGCTTGATACAGTGGCAATTGCCATGAGATATGAATGTCAATCATCGTTTTGTTTCACGTTTCTTTTTAAGTTTGCCGTGTACTTTTCTGGGGTTTGCTTTGTCCTTCCAAATTGATACATCGATTAGGTGATCAGCCGGTGTTACATTTTGACATAAGAAAAGGACTTGAATTGTATGTGCTCTGTTTTGTTTGGATGATTGTGAAATTTAGGTGATTTTTTTTTTTTTTTTTTTTTGGGACACATTATAGGTGATTGCTTTGTGATGTAGATTTTGACTTATGTTCAAAGTGAATTCTCACTTCCTTCCAGAACTGAAGAGGAGGATCTTGAAATTTTACGATGATGGCAACATGGAAGCGATTCCGTCGATTCTTGAGGAAATTTTGAAGCGGAAATTGGCCGGAAAAAATGATGAGAACTTACTCGATCAACTTCCTTCTAACGTTAGACGTGAAGATCTTGAAGGCGGTGAAGACAGTGATTGAGAGATTGGTAATCTGTTTGTTACAAGGTCATATGACTGTCAATTGGGAATAGATAAGGTTGATATATAGATAGGACTCTAGATCTGTTATCCTGCGCTTCTGATGTGGGCAATTTGTTGTTTTGTTTGGAGTAATGTAATTTACTTGTGTGGGAATCTTTCCTGTTTCGAGCATCAGATGTAAATTTGTGAATGATAAAGATATTTGCTTCAAGTGGAATTTATTTTAAATTATTCCACTTTCTTACCTTCTGAGCTTTTACATGGTTGAACTGGTACAATATTGCAAAGGGTCTATTCTGATTTTCGTAAAAATGAAAATAGGTAGAGACCGACAAGTCCATTCTGATGTGGTTTTTGCTACAGTGAAACAGTCAGAATGAAGCAAAACCTCATTAACTAACGAATTACATCTATGGCCTTTTCTCTATCGATAGATTTGGTTGATGATGCAGTCGGATGCTCACTGAAGCTAAGGTTCTGTGCATGCTTCTTTCATTTATTTTTTACGCATTTTATTTGCTTGTGTTGAAAGATTTAAGATGTCCTGAGCTGACATAATAAACTACCTTCTCTTGTCTCGCTATTCACTAGAGTAGTTTTCGTACTGACCGAAGGAATATATAGCATCTTAGGGGAATCATTGCACTGCCTCTGGGTTTAAGAATACAGCATCTAAAGGGTGTGTGGAAGTTACTTTCTCTGGTACTAAGTTGATAAAGAAGGGCCAAAAGGGGTTCAGAAAAAGCGAGAGGAATTGAATAATCTGGACGGTGTATGATAAGGTGTAACCTAGCAAAAAGTATAAAAAGTGGCAGAGAAGGAAGAATCAGGTTCTCCTTCTAAAAGAAAGAGCTTATGTACGTTCTCTGATAAGAAAATTCCTTAGGCAATGTCCATACTCTCTTGATATAGTGTTATCTGGTTTCAAGGTCAATAGCATGTCATTAAATCCAATTCCTCATAGCGGAAATGGCAAGGAAGCCGCCTGCCTCCTGCTCTGATTTAACTTCAAAGGAGAAGACTTTCGGATGCTGCTACAATGCTACAGAATGCGTGTGTTCCTGTTGCTTGTTGTGCATTACATGTCCACTCACCATTTTGTTGCGCACTATTAGGGCACCTTGCAGGGTCAGCTTGTATGCTTTGAAGAAAGCGAGGCAGCAGATGTGTTGCAGGGCAAAGAAGAAAGTTTATGCAGCTTATTCTACATTCTCAGATACTGATTCTGATAGCAAACAATTTAAATTGCGGAGACGGTCTGATTGCTTTGCAAGTTTGTAAGGACAGAATCGATTGTGTAGACTGTCTTGATAGTTCCTTAGTTCGCTTGGGAGTCTATGGACTAATGATCAACCATCTCTTGTTATGTGGGATAGGAAAAAACATTCTGGTCGGTGCACTGGTCTTGTTTCTAATCATCTTTTCCGGAGAAATTTTTAGTCTGTCTGATTCACTTTTTTTTTTAACTCGGAATCCTTCTTGCTGGATCATGGGTCTTTGTTCTACTGTCTTGGATTTTGAAGAATCTGATATTCTGATGTCTTGATATTGCTTTGGGTGGACTGTTCTTGGTTTCCTTTTAATCCCCGGTTCATCAGTAACAGCACAGGGGAGCAATTAAACCTAAGTAATGAAAGTGTTGTGTTGCTTTGTTTTATGCATAATCAAGGCCACTTACTGAGCAACACCTGTCACGTATATGATTTTTGGGAAAAGTACTGCAGAGTCTCAGTCTACGAATATTATGGTGCATGCTCGGCAATTAATCTCACGTGATTAGTGGTTATGATGGTACTGATCTACATAGACATGGTATTCTCCGTAGACTCACTCTTGTAATAACTACCGTGGTTTTTCGCCATCAAAAAGTCATTCATTCCTTTTTTGGCACACAACATGTATCCGTTGGATTATGAAATCATTCTCGGCGTTTTCTTTGCCAAAAACGGATATGGGGAGTCCTTTAAGGAGGTTCTCATGGCCCATTCTCTTCAAGTAAGAGGCTACCATCTAATGATGAGATATCGTCGGTAATCATCTGCATCACTATCATATTATTTAATCGATTTGAGTTTAAAATTCTCAGTCCATGAAATACTTGATTAATCTCATGACTCGGAATAAAACATTAATACTAATGAAATAAAACATTAATACTAATGAAAATATTTTTAGGGTTGCGCATCGTGTGTTTGAATTTGATTTTATGCTATAATTTTGACATAATGTCGAATTAATAGCATGCCAACCACACTAGTAGATTCTTTATAGTCAAACATGCAGATTTTTGCTCAACAAAAGGAAATTATAGCCACAAACACGCTGGTTGGACAATAACATCTGAATACCCAGACAGGAGCTTTCTTGGAAAACTTCAGCAAGCTTAGAGGTGCAAAAAGTAGATGAGAAGAAAATCATGAAGAAAAATTGATGCAACTAGTTAAACTTAATCATATGCAAAGCTGCCTCTTTCTCTGGCCACGATAGCCATATTTCAAATAGCAGCTCATCAATATTACAATTGATAAAGTGGATTGGGTTTTCTCTGATGTGAAAACAGAATGGTGTAGGTTCTTGCCACATCTCAGATTCATGAGAAGTCAGTGAGAAGTAGAAAGCACCCACAGCATCATCAAGCGCCACAAGCGCCGCCACAGGCAGCACCGCAACCGGCTGCACATCCAGCACCATAGAAGCCAGAGTCGTCAGCCGAAGCCGCTCTGGCCTTGGAGGAGGGAGACGCACCCTCTGCACAAGACAAGAGAATGGCCGATATTAGAGAGAGAGCAAGCAAGGCTGCCCACAACAGTAACAGGCATTCACTAACTCCTCCACCACTGATCATCCCATCGTTCTGCTCCTTCCACTTCCTCCACATTATATCACTGTTCTTGTGAGTGTATGAGAGAGAGAGAGAGAGAGAGAGATATTGTGTTTCTTCTGGGGTTGCTTTGTGTCGTTGAGCATTCATGCACAAAGCTCTAATGGCTATATAGTTGGGGCTTCTTGGTGGGGGTGTGTGTAAGCATAATTTCTAATGAGGTCACCCACTCATATAGATGTAGGTCCTCTCTCCCTCTACAAGGACAAGGGCTTTATCGACTGACCCAGGATTTCGATGGAAGGGACAAAACTTTGAACTAATGAAGCTTTAATTGCTATTTACTTTACCAATTATACTTTCATTATGAGGGTTATTTATTTATATATATATGTATGTATAATCGTTACCAAAGTAAAACGACACCAAGACTGAGCTTTCTGCATGTTGCTGGCTTGAGAGTTGGCAGAAAAAGACCATCACATAGTTGACATGAAGGATAGTGGAGTCAGTCAGTGAGGCACTTCCATTTATTTAGTCTCTTTGCGGGTGTATGTGAGGATGTGTTCATGTACATCTACAATTTCTAGAATTTGGCTATGCACACACTCCCGTTCCTTTCCTGTTCTAGGGGAGAGAAATCGGTAGTGTGACTAGTAGCAGCTAGCAAATCCTCACTTTGGCGTCTGAGTATAAAATAAGTGCGACTAGCACTACTTAAGACGACCAAAAGAAAAGTGAAATATAAACATGATTCCATAATCCACTAGGGTTGGATTCCTCTTGGATTGGTGTGCTTTGAGCCTCTGTGTTAGCTTTGGCAATTAAATATTTTATTGGGAAATCACACAAATGATCTTTAAGCTTTATCTTAATTTGTAATATGATCTATGGACTTTTACTCTGTTTAACGTGATTCGTGAATTTTAACTTAACGTGCAACGTTATCCATGAATTTTCAATCTATTCAATGTGAATCATAAACTTTTAGTAAATATTCAATCTAGTTCATAGAATAGTATATCCTTAGATTCAATCTAGTCCATGGATTAAATTGAACATGTACCAATAGGTCAAAGATCACATTGAATAAATAAAAAATTTAGGGACAATCGCACATTGGACTAAATTCAAGGACCACATTGAATACATTAAAAGTTTAATAATCATATTATATATTGAGTTAAAATTTATGAACTATTCATATTATTTTTTTTATTTTCTTGATGACCTCCCGTTAGTCTAGATGATTTCTTTAGATACTGTCTATAATTACTCATTACAAAAGTGTCGACATTCCGTCAACAATGGGCATTTTAGTAATGAGTAATTATGACAACTTTTATTTTTTTAACTTGACTCTGACCTGGGGAGGTTAGAACTAGTACAATCCAATCCTCTTCTTAGTGCTCGAACTGAATCTTGTTTTTAATTGCAATTATTTGTTTGTAGTGGATTCTTTTGAGGAATGGTTACCCGACAGAAAGGGTTAATCAAGTTGATGATGGGGTGGGGACTTCACTCGAAAAAACGTGAGATCAACTTGCTTTGGCCCAAACAAAAACACAAAACAAGGAAAAAATGAAAAATAAAAATAAAAATAAAGGATGAGTACTTAAGTTCAAGCCAAATTAGAAAAGCACAAGTGCAACACAAGGGAAAATAGGACTACTTTTTGGTTTTTCAAAATGATTTCTAATTTCTTATGCATTGCCTGAATACCGTAGTCTAGGCGAACTTTCCTTTAGCCTTAATAACTTTTATGCAAGCTTATAAGATGTCCCCATGCAACCAACCAATTGGTCGGTGTGAATAGTTGCCACACTCAAGACATGGGCCAAATAAAGCTTAGACATCCATCTGTTTCTGTAAATACAACTCTATCTAGCTATCTACCTTAACCAAACAAAAAATTGAAGTGAGAATCCATCCCTTGGCATATGTCTTTCTGCTGGTTCAGGTCTCTACCGTAGGCTATCAATTGGTAAATACTTTCTAGTTGTTGAAAAAATCAAGAATTTGATGCCTTCCTTCTAAAATGGGATGGTACTTCTTTTCATTTCAACAAAAAGACCGTGTTTTAAAATCTATGATAGATAAGAGGGAGGAACAAAATGTATCTTCAGAAGCAAAAGCGTCCGTTCATGTCAAATAAAAATCTATGACATATACTTTAATGACATCATAAATTACGTATACACTTGATAAATATTCAAAAAAAAAAAAACTTCCCTCAGTCTATAATATCGCATTCCTTCACTAATTTTCATTGGTACTTAAATTTACTTTGAGCTGTTAGGAGTAACAATATGATCTAGCCGGGAGGGGGTAAATAGGTTAATTAAAAACTTGTAGAAATGGAAAAATTAGCAATTCAATTATAAACATATTATATGAATGTTAATTCAGTACTGAACCTCTCAATTGTGCTAGTGTAAGTTGTAGAAATGGAAAAATTACCAATTCAATTATAAACATATTATATGAATGTTAATTCACTTCTGAACCTCTCAATTTTGCCATTGTAGTCCTAAACCTGATTATGAAATTCAATTTTAGTCATTCCAGCTAATTGTCTTCGAAAATCATTGATGTAGCAATTCACGAAATATCCACTTAAGCATGTTATATAAGATGGCCAGTGATAACTAAACGATTGCCAATTTATGCTCATCTTTTTACTATTCAAATGCATTTTATTCTTTTTAATAATATACAATTTGTAGATTAGATGAAAAGTAATGAAGCATTAAGAACGAATTCATAATTCTTCTTTCTTCTTCTTCTTCTTTATTTTCTTTTGACATTATCAACCACCTAAAAATTCAGGGAAATTTTATAAGGAAATTGAAAAAAAAAATGCTAAAGAGGCAATTTTGGACAATTCCTATTCACCATCCTTTTACTCTAATAGACATGGAATTTCAAGATTCTCGAGGGCATTTATTGATGGCTAGGGATGTGGAATTACTGTTAATCCGCCTAAAGTGTGTGAAAATGATGAGCCAACGATGTAAACTATGTCTACTTAGTTTACTTCTTTGTACATTATGGATGTTACCAGAGAATTGTAAAGGTTCTAAACAAGTTCTAAACTCGTTGCCATCTTATCAATTCAGTTATAAATATTTTAATTGCATCAATTGAGTTCTAAATCTTTTTACATTATGCCAATTGAGTTAATTTGGCCAATTTTGATCGAAAATCGTTGATATGAGCATTGGTCATTTTACATTGCACAACTGATGCTAACATAGATAATTTTTAAAAATATTCTAATTTTATATCTTTATTGAAATTTTTTGTTTTTTTTTTCTAATCTTTCTTTTTATTTTTCCTTTATCCTCTGGTCGTCCTGGCCTTGGCAATGGCCAACGACCAGCCAAAGGCAACTACCAATAAGGGCGCCTCAAGTGAGGGTTTTAACCATTGGGATTTGCCCCAGTGGCCACCCTTCCAACATGGAAGGGGGAGATGGGGGTTCGAATCCCCACATTTTCAAGGGGGTTGGGGTGGGGATGATTTAGTTTCAAGTGTGGGTTTCAATTCCCATGCCCTGCTAGGAGGCAAGGCAAAAATCTGAAAGTAAGAGTTATAATAGGAGTAGAGTATGACCTACCAAAAAAAAAGGTGAGGGTTGCTTGCATTGAAGGCTAGCAAGGGCCGGCCTTGCTCGAAACTGGTGAGGTTTTGGCCACCTTGCCAAACCTAGGCAAGGTGGAGTCACAATAGTCCCGCTTGCAGCCAGCGAGGGCGTCGCCGCCCTTGCTAATGGCTAACAAGGGCTTTGCTGCCCTGGCCTTGTGGTCGGTGACGCCCCAATGATTGGCCACATTTTAAAAAACAAAAAAGAAAAGAAGGAAAAAACAAGAAAGAAAAACAAAGGAAAAAGAAAAGAATAAATAAAATTGATATAAAATTTGAAAAATATTTAAAAAAATTGACCACATCAACTGCCCATGCTATGAAAGACAGACGGCATTCACGTTAGCAATTTCCCGCTAAAATGAGTCGAATGGACTCGATTAACACAACGTGAAAAAATTTATGACTTAATTGGTATAATTTAAAGGTTTATAATTAAATTGGTGAAAGATAATAGGTTCATAATTTTTTTGGATAATTTTTCCTCGATGTAACAGACACATAAATTATTTATTCGCCTTTAAACCTTAAAGAACAAGAAATTATTAAGTGTATTCGACTACGAATATTCCACATGTGCAGCGTCAACTTTGATAGCGGTGGAAAGGAATTTGGACTTCTCCTTATGTAGAAGGCGATAGGAGTCGAGACATCCATTAATTAGCGGTCGTGAATTCTTCTTTGTTCTACATCAAAAAAAAGGATGCTCCACATATAAGAAATAAATAATTCGAAAACATTTTTCGTAAAAGATTGATTATATCACTTAAAATAATTAGTCAAGCAATATAAGTAATTATTTTTAAATAAAATATTTTTCAGATTATTCATTTTTTGCAAAATAAATAGAGTCATAATGGTAACTTTGATGCTAGCAAAAATTTTGATGTTTGGTAACTGGTGAAATAGTAACTATTTATATTTTTTTGTTTTCTAGAACAAAAAGAAGTTTTATTCCCGGAAATAAATTAGGAATATAATCATGAAGTTAAAAAAGTTGTTTCCGTGTTCCCGAGAATAATTCAAAAATCAAACTCATATCATTTTCTTTTCTTCCTTTTCTTTTTCTCTTTCTCTTCTCTTTCTTCCTATAATTGGTCGCATGTTATAGCAATGGCCAATGACTAGCCAAACCGTCACCCAAGCTCGTCCTCGCATAGCCACCGGCGAGGCTCGATGTTGCTCAACTGCCGTGAGGCTTGACCTTACCGGGCCGACTCTTTTCTAGCTGGTCGTTAGCCATGGCCAAGGACGACGAGCGGTTAGGGAAAGAAGAAGAAAAAGGAAAGGAAAAAAAGAAAAGAAAAAGAAGAAAAAAAGAGAAAAATATAATAAAATTATTAAAAATTAGAATAAATTTTAAGTCAAGAGAAAATTTGAAAGTTGTATTAAACGCATTTCTATTTTAAGAATAAAAAATTTGTGCAGTTAACAAAACGCTTTCAAATGCTCAAAATTTGTCCAGGGAACAAAATTAAAAAAAAAACTATTTTCAAGTAGAAATTGCCTCCAAGAACATAATAGTTACCAAATGCACCATCAACAAATATTTGGGATGTGGATAATAGTACGATGTAAGAGGGGTAGGAAAGTACATAGTGCAATTCTCTTGTCATCCATTTTTGTTTGTTGTCTATGTCGATGCTTCCATTCACTTTCAATCAGCATGTGCGTGCATAAATATATATATTTTGCGTGTGTGATAAAGCTATTTCTATATATTTACATATAATCTATGTGTACAGTCTCTTGACCCTAGAGATAAACGCCCCTTGCATTCTCACAGGCCATTGACTTTTAGGGCCTAAGGGCCGCAAAATCTCTCCCAGTCAGGCCATAAGGGGCACAAAAGTTACAAGGGTCAGATTGAGGTTCTTATGGAATTGAATCGTGGCCGTGGGCCTTCATCCACTTTCCGATATAGAGAGCTTTTTACATGTGGGATTTCGATTCATGCTCCACTCGAGAGAGATGATGCGGGGTCGTAGTCATCGTCCTCATCATTCTCTTCCTCTTCATTATCGTCATCGTCAATCGTCATGATGATTTAGACTCCACAGTGTTAAGTAATATGAAACTTTTGCCTTTCTCCTTCTTCAAATAGTTTAGATCCATCCGGCCCACAATGCGAACACAAGCCCACATAAAAAATATATAGCCTTGTCGGCCCGACAAGATTAAATCTTTTCCTGTCTTTTGAATGTTTTCATTTAAAAAAAAAAAAAAAAAAAAAAAATCAAATGATCATTAGAGAGGAACTCGATCTAGACTCGACTCAAAGCTCGAGTTTTATACATCTTTCACACCACTAATCAGTGAGGGCCATGGCCATGAAGACCTCAATTACTTAATCAGTAAACCCTAAAAAAGCATCCAAATGTCACTTTACAAAATCGTTTCTTATCCATCCCGAACAATGGATGTATCTATATGATAAAGCTGGCCTGTAGTGTGCATTGGGCTTTAGTACTGAAATGTCATCCAGAAGTCTTTTTTCAAGTATTTTGAAACAAATCGTGTTGTGGACCCATATTTTGATTTCCTTTTTCAAGCTCACCTCAGCAAAAAACAATCCAACGAAAGTTGACCCAAAAGGAAAGAAGACGAAGCGTAGAGAGAGAGAGAGAGAGAGAGAGATTTTCGGAATTCATATCAAATCCAGTCATCACCCTCCCTGAAAACCAGGAAAAACAAATCGTTGACCCAAAAGGAAAGAAGACGAAGCGTAGAGAGAGAGAGAGAGAGAGAGATTTTCGAAATTCACGTCGATCCAGTCATCACCCTCCCTGAAAACCAGGAAAAACAAAAACACTTCAGTACCATCTCTTGTTTATGTTTCCTCGTCCCTGTCCCTGTCCCTGCTCTGATCTGCTCTGAACCCCCTTCCACCGGTAACGAAAGCAACCAAAGTAACAGCTTGACAATGGCAGCTCTTCACTCCCCTCAGTACCACCCTCAAAATACCGGATACCCTTTTCCTCCTAACCCCCCAAGGCCGCCGCCGTGCTCGCGTCGGACCTCTCCCTCCCGCGCTCGGTCCACGGGCGCCCGAAAGACCGGAGCTTTCCGTCCCGAGAGCGCGCCCACTGCGGCCCCGTCGCGCCGCCGCGGCCGACACTGGTCGTGCTGGGGCTCGGCAGCCTGATGGAGACGTTCGTGGTGGAGGTGCGGAGGGCGGAGAGCAGGGCGCTGGACGTGCCGCTGGCCGCGCCGTTTACGATCGCCACGTCAAGGCTGGAGAGGGTGGGCAACGTGGCAGTGCGGGTGGAGCTGAGGAACGGCTGCGCAGTGTGGGGGGAGGAGCCGGTGCTGCCGTCCGTGACGGCGGAGGATCAGGGGACGGCGATGGAGAAGGTGAGGGAGGCCTGCGAGGCGCTGAGGAGGAACCCCGCGATGGCGCTGGGGAGGGCTTTGGGAGAGATAGCGGCCATTCTTCCTGGACACGACTTCGCTTCTGCGAGTTCTTTCGATAGAGGTTCTGGGCTTAGTTTGTTTTATTTCAGTGTTAGAGAACGTAGATATGAACCGTGTATGCAAATTTCATATACGTGGGTCAAAGAATCATGGATTAGTGGGGAGGAGGGTCTGAGAAATCGAATGCGCTATCTTAGGGAATATGTGTTTTTGCATCTCGATATTTGTCTCCTTTTAACTTTGTCTTTCTTTTTGCAGTGTTTGACTGTGCTTTCGAGTTCGCATCTTAGTCTGTGATTTTCTTTCACTTACTGTTGTTTGCTACCGGGTGATTTTGCATTTGCCGTGCCGGGAATTTTCATAAATGTGAATTGAAATTTATTTGGTTTTGTGGATGTGATAGATTCATGGAGGGGTCATTAATAGGTCGGTTAACTTATGTGTAACCCCTCAAGAAAGAGAAAAAAAGCCAATGTTGATTGTTTTGAATTTGACTATAATTTATATTGAATATCTCGGAATGTTTTGTGTGGTTATCGATTGAGCTTTTTACATTTTATTCATCTTAAAGTAGATCATAGGCATTGTGTACGTTAATAATCAAACCTGTGGTGACTTGGGCCACTGAAGTTGAGGCTAAGAATCAAACCTGTGGTGACTTGGGCCACTGAAGTTGAGGCTAAGAAGCAGCTTGCTTGTGGAAGAATCTCGCGTTGAGAGAATTCAGTGAAATGACATAGAATGAAATAGTTATTATCTTTATGATCAATCAGGCCTGTTATAATGTCAGAAGTAATTCGTTGCTTTCCTGAAAATGTAATGGACTGAGTATCCCCGTTATAATGTCAGAAGAAATTCGTTGTTTTTCTACTAACTCTGGGGTATCCCAGTCCCGAATTCCCTAAAATTTTCGTGACTATTATTGTTATTATTATCATGACATCATATATCTTCAATTGAAGGTTCGGGCAGGAGTTGAGATGGCATTGATTGATGCAGTTGCCAACAGCATCGGAACACCATTGTGGAAATTATCTGGTGGAGCTTTGAATACATTAACAACATAACAGTTGAGTTTCTATCTTGATTATCAAATGGAATGATAGTTCCTCAAAATGTATAATCTTGGCAACGCCTCCTTCTCCTGTCTTTGAATTACATATAAATAATGTCTTTGATTTCAGTTTCTCTGTTTTATTTCTTTGGGAGAGAATTTCAATCGAGTTTGTCGTCCACATGTGCAGATTCCAATCGTGTCACCAGCTGAAGCTGCTTAGTTGGCTCTTAAATATCGGAAACAGGGTTTCCAAACTTTGAAGCTCAAGGTGAGCAAGGATCTGAAAGCAGATATCAAGGTTCTTCAAGCAATACGGGCTGTGCACCCTACTTGTTCATTTATTCTAGATGCTAATGAAGGATACAAGTCTTCAGAAGCTATTCTGGTCCTTGATAAACTCCATGGTAAAGAATGTTATAGACATGCAAAATCTCTCTGTTATGCCTGCATCAAAGTGTCAGCAGATTATGAACCTTCTCTTTCTTTCTCCTTTTTCGCTTAACAAAAAAAAAGGGGGTTTTGAAACCTTGTTTCTACTTAATGTGAGAACCTGAATTTCCTTGCATTTCAAACACTTTTTTGTCTGGTTCATTTACCGCCGTCTAGTTTTCTTAACTGTTTTCTCCTTCATTCTTTACAGAGATGGGGGTTACTCCCATTCTCTTTGAGCAGCCAGTTCATAGAGATGATTGGGAAGGCCTTGGACACAGCAGTCGAATTGCTATGGGGAAATATGGGATATCTGTTGCAGCTACTGAGAGTTGCCGAAGTTTAGACGATGTTAAGACAATCGTAAAAGGAAATTTAGCAAATGTCATTAACATAAAGCTCGCGAAACTCGGAGTGGTTGGGGCCATTGATATTATTGAGTTTGCAAGAGAACATGGTGTGGACCTGATGATTGGCAGTATGGTTGAGACGAGGCTAGCCATGGGCTTTGCTGGCCACCTTGCTGCTAGCTTTGGTTGTTTCAAGTTAGTATTGCCATTTCTGCTGATACTGTTGCTAAGTCAATCTTGTTCAACCGACACATAGTTCCTTAATGCATTAGATGCTTTTCATCTCAGAAAAGTTAATTTGAGTTCGCATAATTTGTTACAGCCAAGGAAAAAAGGACTGATATGTTCGACAATCTGTGCAGGTTCATTGATCTCGATACTCCTTTACTGCTAGCAAAAGATCCACTTTTTGGTGGTTACGAAGGTACTATTGACTGAGCTATTGACTTTGGTTTTCTACAGTCCTACTTTTAAGTTGGAATTGTTTGATGAATACCACTAGTGAAGTTTTGTTGCTCTAACATCATCTTATGGTTCCTGTTTCTAGTTTCTAGTGCCAATTACAAATTCAGTAATGCTAGAGGTCATGGTGGCTTCCTTCATTGGGATAACATTGTCTGGTAAATCTTTTCGTTTTCTATCAATTAATGTATTATCAAAATGTAGACCGACTTTGATCTACTTTTTCATTTGAATAAGAATTCTTTGATGTTTCATGTTATGCATATTGGTAAAGCTTGGTTTTAGAATGAACTTCCATAATAGCGGTGCGAATTTGTATTTGAATACAAACTACCATGGTTGTTATTTTCTATATGATTTTATTATATTAAATGTTGACTGCGGTAATGTCAATGTTTGTTATTCCATTTTCACGTCTTCTAATTCATATGATAATGATGTGAATGTGTGGCATGCTAGACTTGATCATATTGGCCAACAACATATGAATAGGCTAGCCAAAGATGACTTATTAGGCAATATTGAAAAAGTCGATTTGCCCATATGTGAGCATTGCCTAGCAGGGAAAACAACAAGGAAACCATTTGGAAAATGTAAAAGAGCTGAATTTCCTTTGCAATTAATCCATTCTGACATCTGTGGTCCAATGAATGTGAGAGGAAGGCATTGGGCTGTTTATTTCATCACATTTATAGATTATTATACTCGATTCGGATATACCTATTTGATTTCTCATAAATCTGAAACATTAAGTTATTTTAAAAAGTTTATGAGCTTGGTAGAAAATTAATTAAATAAGAAAATAAAAGTATTGATATCTGATCGAGGTTGAGAATATTTATCTGATGAGTTCAAAAATTTATGTAATGAAAAATGAATAAAAATACAGTTATCTATTCCCTACACTCCTCAACAAAATGATGTTCCGGAAAGAAGAAACAGAACCTTACTAGAAATGGTTAGGTCCATGAATTGCTGCCTATATACTTAACTGTATGCCTTCCAAATCAGTTACTTCAACTCCATATGAGTTATGGACATGTAGAAAACCAAACTTAAGTTTTCTTAAATCGTGGGATTATGCTACCTATACTCATGTGCCCTCTCACAAGTTTGGGAAATTGGGTCCCAGAGATAAGAAGAGTATTTTCATAAAATACTCAGAACACTCGAAAGAGTATGTGTTTATAGGAGAGCAGGAAAGTGGGAGTATAACTGAATTCGAATAACGGGATGTCACATTTTTAGAGAATAAATTTCCTAAGAATGACGAAATAGGTGAGGATTAGTCCCTATTTGAAACATTGAATCAAGATAATGAATTTAGTGGAATTCGTCCAAGTGGGAGTAACATGAGAGGTGATGAATTTAATTCAACTCACTCTCAATTACAACCACATGATGATACGATATCGTCATTATCTAATTCGAGTGGGAGCATGATAGGGAATGATGTGCAAAGTGTACAATCTCCCATACGGCGAACAAGTCACAAAAGTAATCACCATCGACGTTTTGATATTGAAGGGAAAACTTTTATGGTTGCTCCATAAGATGAAAGCCAAGAAATATAAATGAGACTCTAAATCGCCCTAGTAAGGAAAAATGGATGCATGCAATGGAAGAGGGGATGGAGTCAATTAAGTCAAACCATGTTTGGGAACCATTCTAAAAGGACGCAAAGCCATTAGGAACAAGTGGGTTCTCAAAATAAAGCGTAAAGCTGATGGCTCAATAAAAAAACATAAAGCTCATCTTGTGGCGAAGTGGTATAATCAACAGGAAAGAATTGATTATGAGAAAACATTTTCTTATATAATGAGATTTATCTCGATTTGCATAATTTTAACAATAGTAACTAGTATGGATCTTGAGTTACATCAAATGGATGTAAAGACTGTTTTTCTCAATGGAGAATTAGAGGAAGAAATATATATGGAACAACCTATTGGTTTCATTATGAAAGGCCAAGAAGAAAATGTATGTCGACTTCAGAGATCGATATATGATATTAAGCAATCGTCTAGACAATGATATATACGTTTTCATAATGCCATAATGGCATATGATTTTTCAATGATTGATGAGGTTCATTGTATATATATAAATAGATCCAAAGATCAATTTGTCATCATATCATTATAAATTGATGATATACTGATTGCCGAAAACAATATGGAGTTTGTTAATACTGTCAAGAGTTGGTTATCTTCCAACTTTGAGATGAAAGACATGTGTGAGGCTGCATACATTTTTGGAGTTAAGATTTCAAGAGATCGTTTGAAGATATCATTATCTCTTTCGCAAGAAACATACATTAATAAGGTTCTTAAACGATTCCGTATGCAAGATTGTAAACTCATAGATACTCCTATTGCAAAAGGTGAATGATTGAGTCATAGAATGTGTCCAAAGACTCCACAAGAGAATGAACAAACGCAACATGTTCTTTATGCTAGTGCTGTTGGAAGCTTAATGAACGCTATGATGTGTATAAGACCTGACATATGTTTTACAGTTGGAATGGTGAGTAGATACCAATCCAATCTAGGTTAAGCACATTGGAAAGCGGTTAAAAGAATACTGAGGTATCTGAAGGGAACTGCTGATTATACGCTGAGTTACCAAGAAAATGATCTGCAACTTAAAGGCTATTCAGATGCTAGAGAGGAAATTTAGATGAAAAGAAATCTACCTCTGGATTTATTTTCTTATTGGATAATGTCTTGTGGCATTATGATGGAAGCTGAGTTCGTGGCATTATCAGCAGCAAAATATAAGAATGTGTTTGGCTTAAGAGATTTTTGGATCATTTAGGTGTTCTTAAGAATGCTGCAAACTCGTTATTGGTTAACTGTGATAGCCAAGCAACAATAACATACACCAAAGATCCAAAATATTATGGCAAGACCAAACATATAGATACCAAGTATAATTTTGTCAAAGATATTGTTGCACGAAAAGAGGTGAACTTACAGTACATATCTACGCAGCAGATCCTATGACGAAGCCAATACCTAGAGATGTGTTATGTAGCCATGTGAAATCTCTAGGACTGCGTAGAGGCTGATGTACTGAATATAGTTATTTCCCTTAAGTGTTCACATTTAATGAATTCGTATTTTTATTATTAATGCTTATGAATCTTCATTTAACGTTTATGCATCTTAATGCTTAGTGCCTTATATAAAATTGAGAAAGTATGTCGTACAAATAAAAGATTAGCACACTCACACGAGTAATCGCCTCTATTTAATATGTGATAAATATCGATGAGACGGTTTTTAAGCTTATTACTTATGTGATAATCAAAAGCTCAAGCTTAAAATAGATATGTCACATTAACTAAGTGTTAAGATGATGACATAATATTTACTATGTCCGAAAGTAAAATAACCCACATATTTTACTTTATCTGTCTATGATACCAGATGTGAGTTCTGATGAATTTCGTGAAAGAGTAGATACGTGAACTCAAGTTAGACATTAGGTATGTCTAAACTATCATCTGTGCGATATTAAATGTATAGACATACACTCCATGGGAAATGAGTTAATACCGTTATACGTATTTTATACTATGTATGCATGAGACGAGTGGCAAAAGTTTTGATCTCAACTTTTATGCCATATGAGGCTCTTGAAGAAAAGAGTTCCTCAATTAAGTGCTCTCATGACTCTGACTTATTTTTAAGATTTCTATTCAGTATTTGTTATCTTAGAATGTTTCCAATGATCATAAATTGATTCGATCTAATGAGACATTTCTAAAAAAGTAAGTTGAACTGAAATTGAGAGTTTCAAGAAAAGAAGAAGATCGAATTTGGAGAATCACATTCTAGTTTTGTATTTACTAGTCAACCAATTATGATTGTTTTTGGGATAATCATAATCGTGAATACAATATATCGATTGTTTAAAAAGAGATCAGGAGAGATGTAAATGTAATCGATCGATCCAGGGTACTGCATACTAAATCTACTAAAAAATGCAACGCCCATTATGAGCTACTATATATTCCTAACAGATGTATGGTAATGAGCTCTCAAAGTATGCTGGTCACACGGATTATTCACCGGTATGAATGTTGCAGAGAGGTAAAGAGGATTTTGTTCGGGCCACCATGTGCGAGTGAGAGATGATGATTTTTTATGTTTGATGGGCCTACTTAGGCCCGTCCCCCCATGTTGGGCAAAAAACCCGGCCCATAAGTGAAGGGCCCATAGAAGAATAGTACAATTACTGTAGATAAAAAAAAATTGGGATTTTTTGAATAAATTAGAAAATCTAAGCGGTTGCTACGTAATATGAAAATAAGAGAAAACATGTTCTCTTTGTTTTCAATGCTCTCTCAATTTCTCCCCAAAAACAACGTACTACGTAATATGAAAAGGGATAAGTGTTCCGAAGTCCTAAAACTTGTCACGAAAATGCATTTCAGTCCTAAAATTTGCAAAAATTGCATTTAAGTCCTAAAACTTGTCAAATTATGTTAAACGAGTCCTAAAATCGACACCGTTAGCCTTTTTCGTTAAAAATGCCGACGTGGCATTTTAAATAATTTTTTATTTTCCAGATGTATTTTTTAATTATTTTTTATTCATTTTTTTAAATTAGATTTAAAAACTAAAAAATTAAATTTATTCTTATCTTATTTTCAACAAAAACTAAAAAGAAAAGTTAAAAAATTTATTTTAAAAAATTGTTTAAAAAAAAAAATCAGCGCGGCTCCTCTCCCCCCGCCGCTGCGCGCCGCCGTCGCCCATCGTCGGAGGGGCGGGCGATGGTCGCCGGCCCTAAGCGGGGTGGCCGGGCCTCGCCGGCCCCGGCGAGGGTGGGCGACGACTCGCACATGGCGGGCGACGGCCGCCGGCCGCCGGCCCCCGCGAGGGCCGCCGGGGGCCGACGGGGCACCCTCTCATCGCCCTCGCTCGAGGCCGGCGAGCCTCGCCCGGATCCGAGAGAGGTTGCCCGGATCCGGGCCCGCCGGCCCTCGCGGGGGCGGCGGCGCCGCCGCCCTAGGCAAGTCGTTGCCGACCCTAACGGGGGCGCGGCGACCGTCGCCCGCCCGGGCGAGGCCTCATCGGCCCTCGCTCGGGCCGGTGAGGCTCGCCAGATCGGGGCACCCTCTCATCGGCCCTCGCTCGAGGCCGGCGAGCCTCGCCCGGATTTGAGCAAGGGTGCCCAGATCTGGGCCCGCCGGCCTCACAGGGCCGGCGAGGCCCGACCACCCCCACCCGTGGCCGGCGATCTTCACTAGACCCCTTCGGCGATGGGCGGCGGTGGCGACGGCGACGGGAGAGAGGAGCCGCTGTTTTTTTTTTAATAAATACTTTAGCTTTTTTTAAAGTTTTTGGTGAAAATAAGATTAAATGAATAAATTTATTTTTTTTAGTTTTTAAATCTAATTTTTTTTAAAACTGAATAAAAAATAATTTAAAAAATCCATGTGGAAAATGAAAAATTATTTAAAATGCCACGTCAGCATTTTTAACGGAAAAAGCTAACGGCGTCGATTTTAGGACCCGTTTGAAACAATTTGACAAGTTTTAGGACTTAAATGCACTTTTTGCAAGGTTTAGGACTGAAATGCATTTTCGTGACAAGTTGTAGGACTTCTGGAACACTTATCCCATATGAAAATAAGAGAAAACATGTTCTCTTTGTTTTCAATGCTCTCTCAATTTCTCCCCAAAAACAGTACGTTGCTTTTGAAGAAATGGTATTAGAATCTCTCATCAAACTACGACAATGGTATTTAATCTATGAAAGACAAGGTATGTTTGACTCCATAATGTAACTTATCATTGGTGTAACATGTTTTCTATGGATGTTTTATGCGTTCGTTTTCGGTGTTCAATTGAGTATCGGATCTTTTTTTTGGGAATTTGTTTCCCAACATTGGTAACAGAGCGATGTTCTTCATGTTTATAAATTGTTTTTGGTTGAAATTTTGTGAAACACCGTCGTTTGGTCACTCGGGGACGGAAATCCCGACACCGCGTACTATTCATCCCCCGTTTATGATTTTCTGTAAATCGAATCTCATTTCTAATAACGTAGGGTCATAGCTCTCATCGATACGAGAAAATTGACTGGTGGCTCACCGTTGGGGGCCACCGGACACGCCGCCACACGCAGCCAGAATGTCCGGTGTTGTCGGTGCGTGCATTGCACGCACCGAGGCGATTCTCGTGCACGTGTGTACACATGCCAGCCTAACGTCATCGTGATGTCAGCCGACGGTTGCCGCGCACGCGCCGGGCACGAGTGGGTGACGTCACGATGACGTCACCTAGTAGGGTCGGCCGATATGACCCGACCCAACCCGTCTTCATTGGCTCGTTGACTCTTTGGCCGTTGACCATTGACCCGATGACTCTTGACCATTGACCACTCAGATTTTCTAATTTATTAAAAAAATCCCCATTTTTCTTTTATCTACAGTAACTGTACTCTTCTTCTATAGGCCATTCACTTACGGGCCGGGTTTTTGGCCCTTCACTTTGTTTTCGGTGTTTGATTGAGCATCAGATCGTTTTTTTTTTTTGGGTCAACGGTCAAGAGTCATCGAGTCAACGGTCAAGAGTCAATGAGTCAATGAAGACAGGTCGGGTCAGACGGATTGGGTCGGGTCAAACCGACCGACCTTGCTAGGTGACGTCATCGTAACGTCACCGTGCCTGGCGTGTGCGCAAGCAACCGCTGGCTGACGTCATCTGGTGCGTGTGCGCACGTGCCTGCGGTTTTCCCCCGCACGCTGCGTGGGAAGCGCCTCGGCTTGTGCAACATATGTGCGTGGCGGCGTGTCCGGCGGCCCCCGACGGTGAGCCACCAGTCTATTTTCTCGTATCAATGAGAGCTACGACCCTATGCTATTAGAAATGAGATTCGATTTATAGAAAATCATAAACATGGGGTGAACAGTACACGATGTCGAGATTTCTGTCCCCAAGTGACCAAACGACAGCGTTTCACGAAATTTCAACCAAAAACAATTTATAAACATGAACAGTAATCAGGAAACATGAACATCGCTCTGATACCAATGTTGAGAAACAAATTCCCAAAAAACGATCCGATACTCAATCGAACACCGAAAACGAACGCGAAAAACATCCCTAGAAAACATGTTACACCGATCATAAGGTACATTATGGAGTCAAACATACCTTGTCATTCACAGATTAAACACCGTTGTTGCAGTTTGATGAGAGATTCTAATACCGTTCTTCAAAAGCAGTGTACTGTTTTTGGGGAGAAATTGAGAGAGCGTTGAAAACAAAGAGAATGTGTTTTCTCTTATTTTCAAATTAGGTAGCAATCGCTCAGATTTTCTAATTTATTCAAAAAATCCCCTTTTTTCTTTTATCTACAGTAACTGCACCCTTCTTCTATGGGCCCTTCACTTATGGGCCGGGTTTTTGGCCCAACATGGGCGGACGGGCATAGGCCCATCAAACATAAAAAACCATCAATGTCGTTATCTTATATTTGATTCCCAAAAACCAATCCGATACTCAATCGAACACCGAAAACGAACGCAGAAAACATCCCTAGAAAACATGTTACACCGATCATAAGGTACATTATGGAGTCAAACATACCTTGTCCTTCACAGATTAAACATCGTTATCGCAGTTTGATGAGAGATTCTAATATTGTTCTTCAGAAGCAGCATACTGTTTTGGGGGAGAAACTGAGAGAGCGTTGAAAACAAAGAGAATGTGTTTTCTTTTATTTTCAGATTAGGTAGCAACCGCTCAGATTTTCTAATTTATTCAAAAAATCCCCCTTTTTTCTTTTATTCACTCTTCTTCTATGGGCCCTTCACTTATGGGCCGGATTTTTGGCCCAACATGGGCGGACGGGCCTTAGTAGGCCCATCAAACATAAAAAAACCATCAATGTCGTTATCTTATATTTGAATCTCAGATTGGTAGAAAGTCAATTACTTCAATAAGTCTAGTGTTTGGATCAATCATGAAGTGTATCTTTCCCATCTTTTGTGGACTTTGGTCACGTTCAAATCAATTCATGCTATAGAAAGTGGCCTCTGATGACATAGAAACACTTGGTTCATTTGCTCAAGATAATCGGTGCAATGATTAGCCTTATATTTATCTGGCTAAACAATTGGCTAGTAAATCAAGTTAGTCCAGGTGGTGTTTGTTATTGTGTGCATAGTTCTGGACTGGTTTGCTTGTAGATGTTTAGCCCAAAATTAAAGGACCTACATGAACTTCGATATTTACTCTCTTAGATAAATTTCTCTAGAGCTGTTGTGTCTTAGAACATATCTTTGTTACTTTCTGTGCCGATTTAACTACGTGCTTATATGCCAAGCTCTGTCCAGCCATTCTGTTCTTCAAAATGCGATATGGGTGCCTCAATGTTGCAGTGAGTGGCCTTACGAGGGTTTAGGGAATTAATTATATCATAGCCAAACTAGGCATCTATTAAGGAAAAGTCCCCCGCTGCGAAAGAGGTGCGCATCTTGCCTATATATGTATCTTACTAGCAATAATGTTGCTTTCTATTGGAGCTTTCCTTATACCTTTTAAAAGGCATAATAATCTGAATTGTTAGTATAGTTTTTTTGCCGAAAGAGGTCCCCCTTCTCGGAAGGCATCAAATATTAGTGGCAGTTAACATCTTTATTAGTCTTGTTAGGCCCGATTGGTTTGTTAGCTTTGTAGACAATATCAGATGGTTGGTATCTTACCACATCAATGTCTGGGATGTCGTAGCTCATTAGTGTTTTTCCAAGGGATGTCTGTGCATGCTCTCCCATCTTTGGTCTTTCTTGACGTCAATTGAGTTAAAATTATTGGCTTTATGCCCTAAAAAGCAACCATACAATAGTTACATGTTAGGGATTTAAATTATGTTATTTATTTGATGGCAAAAAAATATCCGTTCGTTGTCCTAATTATATGAATGGGTTCATAAGATCATTTGTGACTGAATTTATTCTTAAGGTGTTAAGAATATCTGCAAACGGTTATTGTGAAACTAATTTTTTAAACGGTTAGTGGTCGATGAATCATTGAGAGGATATTGATGATCTTGTTGAGAGCCGTGTGTTCTCAAGCTTCAATATTGAGTATTGAATGTCTCATGGGATGATGAGTCATAAGTCATTGGATATTATGATATCCGAGCATGAATACAGGGTGCTTGTCTTAGACAAGTTTATTGAACATGACATATGCATGGAACGATTAGCAATATGGAATCTTTTAACTAGGTCAATAACTAGTCGTTCATGATTTGGGCTTGTGTAAAATCTTTAGACTTGAGGCACAATGTTGACTTGTATGTTGAATGGTTATGGTTCACAAGTACGCATATTGATGCTTTGTAGAATCGTCCCTCTACTTGATGGTCACTATTTGTTCACATGCAAAGGCACATGTGTGCGCAATATGAATTCTATTTTCTTGTTATATATGTATGTATATATGTAAAATAAAATATTTATGTCCTTTGCAATCTAATCGGGACATTGAATTGAAATCCTTGATCAAGATTGTAACCAAGAATGAAGAGTTCATGTTTCATAGAAATACATATAAGTTATATTTGGGTATATGATTAAATTTGTGGCTTGACAAACAATTCTATGGCCTTTGTCCAATTGTGACATAGAAAGACAGAAAGATTGAATTACATGGTCGCCAAAACTGATGGGTTCATTATATTCTTGAAATATTCACACCGTCTGAGTAGCCATAACATATTACTAGATGTCACTTATGTCAGTTATGTTTTGTAGGAACGGGAGATTGATTTGGATAATCGTTCTATTGATTATGCTAATTGTTAGTACAAGTCATATTATTAGCTTAGTGATGAACCAAATAATGTCACACACTATTATCGATTAAGAATGACATTAGAACGGGAGAGACAATATTACAAATGCCTTTGCATTTGAGGCAATCAATTGAGTTGGGTTGAAAATATAAAGATCTGAAATTGTTTCAAAATTTACAGCCGAATCAAAGATCTAAAGCGGGTTTAGATTCAACGGCTGAATTAATGATTTGAAGTAAGTTCAGAATCAATGGCAACATTAATGATGTAAAGTGAGTTTAGAATCAATAATCAAATTAAAAATTTGAAATGATTTTAGACTTAACGACTAAATTAAATATCTAAAAGGGTTTCAGATTTAACGACCACATTAATGATCTATAACGATTTTAGAATCAACGAGCAGTTTAATGATTTAAAACAATTTTAGTTTCAAACAACCAAATTAATGTTTAGAAATAGTTTCAGATTCAACGGTCAAATTAAAGCCTTTGTAATGATTACTAGGTTAATGCCCAAAATAAAGTTTGTGACGGTTACAAATTAATGCCCGAAATAATACTCTATAACGATTAGAGAATTAGTACTCCGAATTAATGCTTCAATGGTTTCAAAATTTACTTCTAAATTCAAAGTTTGAAGCGAGTTTAGATGTTATGATCGAATTAATGATCTGAAACGGTTTTAGAGTTAATGAGCTGAATTAATGTGAGCCGAGACTAGTTATAAGAGGCGATTGAGAGAGTGGAGAGATGATCAAGTGATGATAGTGATCAATCGAATAGTCTTACATAAGAGTAATTGCTAGCACAATTGTTGTGATGAGCTCTCTCAAATTTCTTTCTACCATTCGACGTGAGTTGGTGATGTGTCCGAGCTAGAGGTTCAACATTTATGGGACTAAAAGGAAGAACATCAGAATTAGAGTATGTTTGAACTAGTGCCATGAGGAGACTAGACATTCATGGTCAGGATCTGAAGAACGTTAAAACCAATGCTATAAGCGCACTAGTTGTTTGTGATTTGGATCTGAACTAGATTTGAGGAACGTTAAAACAAATGTTATGAGAAAATCAGACATTCGTAGTCAAGATCTGAAGAATGTCAAAATTAATGTTGCGAGAACTTCGTGGTCAAAATCTAAAGAACATCAGAACTAAACTTTTAGAGCACGGTACAAGAGTAATGTGATTACAGCCTTTTAATTTATAAGTGTTTCTTATCAATATGCTCGAACAATTTTAAGGAGATACGTGTACATGTGTTTTTTGCTTCCGCTATGAATTGTTTTGATTCAATTTTACCAATGCACGAGTTCTTATTTTTGAAACAAAATCCTAACATTGCCTTATGCTTGGTAATGTAGGGTTGGTACTAGGACCACTCTTTCTAGTTTCTATAAAGACGGCTATATATATTTCTAGAGTGTCTCTGCGACAATAGCCCTAATACTTGCTTTGGGGGCAAGCCTACACTTGAATGCTATATCTTTGCAGTTTTTCAAATGTAGATGTCAATAAGTTCTTTGCTTCTTTTAGCAAACATAAAAGACTAATGTCAAAGCTTGTGATTAAGCCTGTAGGAAGCAAGGGGTTCTGTCCATGATGTCAACAACTTAGGTGTTATGTCAATTGCCTCGGACATGAGGATTAGGCTTAACGAAGAATTCATTCATGGCTTGTGCAATAGAGAAAACTTTTATACCCATCATATCCAAAATTATTAATTATATATCCACAATCTCATCGTACCACGCTAACATAAAATAATGAAATCAACATTATAAATCATAACATAAAGCTTTGAGGCCAAATTCAATTTAGTACCTATAATTTCAATGTATAATGACAGTCATCCTAAGATACACCTTTCCCAAAGAAGTCCTACTCCTATTTAACTTGAAAAGTAAAAAGGTACATCTCCATATGCAAGCCCATTCTATGTTGAAGAGGTCAAACACTTTTATTCTAGATTGACAAATGACATCAATATTCATCAAAGGTGCTTAAACACAAGCAAAGTTGTTCTAGCCCTTGCAATTTCCACAAGTTTAATTAGAAAATGTGAGCATAAAGATGAAGAAGTAAACATAATAGAACAGAAAATTACTACTAAGTGACAATATGTTTGTGCATTTCACGTTGAAGCTACCTCCGTGCCTAGTGACCATGAGAAATGGGGTAATGTTCGAAAGACTTTAGACAATCGTCAACATTATCTTCATAAGATTGAGCATGAAATTCCTTGACTTTTGTTGCATCTTGTGCCTTGAAAACATTGGATGCAGAGTAGCAAGGACTGATATTTTGGTCAAGACCAACGTCCTCAAGATTAATTGACGACTTAGAGCCACGTTCTAATATCCACTTTCATCACTTGTACTATAATCCGTTAGGGAACGCAAGTCAATTACAAACACATCATCTGTAATGTTGGCTTGGGTTGAAATTTTGTAAGATTCTTTGGTTCTACACCAGGAAGGCTTGTGACATAGCTTGTCTAGCTTTCGTCATCATCTCAATATTACTAGGGGGTTCTTTTCTCCGTTTGGATGCAATTTCGTCTAGTGGCACCTAGGAAAAGTGATCAATAGGCTAATCTGCATGTTAGGGGGATCCAAAAATAACTACTGCAGAGGAACAAAATGCTAGAAGCCGAATGATAACTTAAATTTGCTAGTCTCGGCACGACATCTTCCACATACATGGCAACCAAAATATACTTAGATGAAAAAGAAAAGTATTAAACCATAATACATAAATAAGATCTATTACCTCTAAAAATGTAGCAAATGGGTTTTCAGTCAAAAGTGGCTAATGAGCAAATAGGGCTTTCTCTAAAAATTTAACCACAAAAGACTATATACTAGCAATTACCTAGATTACAGATGGCATAGCTAAACAAAAAGGAAACTTCATTTACATCACTTCCCCAACAGAAGAAACCCTCGAATACATACTTAACCCAAATCCCTTCACAAAAATGGAAGGCTCCTTGAAGTTTTTGAAACTCACATATGTGGTGTCCTTGATGCAACTAACGAATTGTACTCAGAATTTTAAACCAAACACTGAACAGGGCTCATCCTTTTCCTTATTGATTAAATATTACTAGAAGTTGGTCTCATAGATTCGGCAAAAGAACTCTTCAAGTGCCAAAAGTTTGCACAAATGGACACTTAAGTGCCAAAACTTACAAAAGTGGCACTTTTTATGAAAAAAATGAGACACTTGAGTGCCACGCCCAACGAACCCCGCTTGAAATCTTACGTGGCATTTTTTTTTTATTAATTTTCCCGCTTACGTGGCTCACCAGCAAGCTGACTCAGCAAAATACACACAAAAACGACATCGTTTTGGTATAAGTTGAATTTTAATATAAAAATTAATTAAATTAAATTTAAAACAAAATGAAATAAATGATAATAATTATATTAATATTAATATTATTATTATTTATTTTTTAAAAAAAAAAAAGTGGAGGAGGAGGAGGAGGAGGAAGGCGGTCGGCGGCTAAGAGCTTAACCCTCGCCACCGCCGCCGCTTCCCCACCATCGCCGGAAGGTGGGGGAGGGTCGGCCGGGCCACCGAGCCCTAGCTGGGAGCCGACGACCCCAACCAATTGGTGGCAAGAGCCTACGTGCCCTCACCCAGATCCGATGAGGATCGGCAGCCCTTGGCCCGACCCGATGACTCGGCCGACCCTCCCCCTCCATCGCCGGCCCTTCCTGGAGGCGGTAGGGAGGCAGCGACGACGGCAAGGGCTCATCCCTTGGCCGCCTCCCTCCTTTTTTTTTTTTACTTTTTTTAATATTTGTATTTGTATTTTTAAATGTTTTAAATAAATTTAGTTTTAAATTTTTAATTTAATTAAATTTTTACCACTTCAGCACTAAAACAATCATTTTTGCATTGAAAATCATCACGTCGGCATTTTGGCCGGATTGGCACTTAATTGATCCTTTTTGCTCCGATTTTGGCACTAAAGTGTCACTTTCGTAACTTTTGGTACTTAAATGTCCATTTTTGCCAACTTTTCGCACTTTAGGGGTCCGGGTGTCCATAGATTCGGTAATTCCAAGTTTCTTATGCTCCTTTGGCTTCAATGATGCTTTGTAGTGGGAACCTTCCAACTAAAAGAAGCAAACAACTTATTGACATATGCATTTGGAAAACTATTAAGAGATATAACGTTCAAGTGCAGGCTTGCCTCCAAAGCAAATATTGGAGCTATTGCCGCAAAGATGCTCCGAAAAATATACATATATATATATCATATAGGTGTCTTTATAGAAACTAGAAAGAGTGTTCCTACTACCAACCCTACAATACCAAGTATCGCCAAGATTAGGCCAATCTATAGGAGCATAAGGCAATGTTGGGATTTCATTTAGAAAATAAGAACTCTTCCATTAGAAAAATTAAATCAAAATGATTTGTGGCGGAAGCAAAAAACACCAGTATATGTATCTCCTTAACATTGTTCCTGCATTTTAATAAGAAACACTTAGAAATTAAAAGGTGGCTAATGACATTACCCTTCCGTGCTTCAAAAGTTTGGTTATGATATTTTTTAGATTTTGACTATAAACGTCTAATGTCTTTGCGGTGTTTATTCTGACGTCCTTTAGATACTGACTATGAACGCCTATTCTTCTCATAACATTGATTTTAACGTTTTTAAATCTTGTTTAGAACAAACTACAAACACCTAGTGTCTTTGTAGTGGTGGTTCTAACATTATTCAGATCTTGACTACAAATGTCTAGTCTCCTCATGGCACTAGTTCTAATGTACTATGATTATGATGTTCTTCAGTTCTAGTCTCACAAAAATCGAACCTCTAGTTCAGACACATCACCTCTAGCTCACTACAACAATTGTGCTAGCAATTGCTCTCGTGTATAACTATTTGATTGATCGATATCATCATTCGATCATCTCTAGATTTACTCTCTTGATCGCCTCTTATAACCAATCTCCGATCACATTAATTCGGCTTATTAACTTTAAAACCGTTCTAGAGCATTAATTTGGTCCTCACGTCTGAGCTTGCTTCAGACTTTGAATCTAGACGTAAGTTTTGAAAACGTTTCAGAGCATTAATTCAGGTATTAATTCTGTAACCATTATAGAGTGTTATTCCGGGCATTAATTTATAATCGTTACAAACTTTATTTTGGGCATTAACTTTATAAACATTACAAACATTTAATTTGACCATTAAGTCTAAAACCATTTCAAAACATTAATTTTGTCGAATATAAAATCATTTCAAATTGCCCATTGATTATGAACTCATGGCAGATTATTAATATAGTCGTAAATCTTAAACTATTTCAGATATTTAATTCAGTCGTTAAGTTTGAAACGTTTTAGATCTTTAATTTGGTTATTGATTCTAAACTCACTTTAAATCATTAACGTCGCCATTAAATTTGAACCAGCTTTAGATCTTTGATTCGGTTTTAAAGATTGAAATCGTCTCAAATCTTTATATTTTCAACCCAGCTCAATCTGACTACCTCAATTGCAAACACATTTGTAATATTATATATTTTGTTCTAACTTAATATTGAATTGATAATAGTTTGTAACATCTTTAGGTTCATCATTAAATTAGTAATAGGATTTGTACTAACACATTAGCATAACCAATAGAACTAATTGTCTCAATCAATCTCCTATTCCTACAAATCATGAGTGACATCTAGTGATATGTTATGGCTACCCAAATCATATGAATATTTCAAAAACATAATGAACTTGTTTGTTTTGGCGATCGTGTGATTTAATCCTTCCGTTTTCTATATTCTGATCGAACAAAGGCGATGGAATTATTTGTCAAGTCACCAATTTGATCATATGCCCAAACCTAATTGATATGTAATTATACGAGACATGAACCATTCATTATTAGTTACTGTTAGAAATTAAATCAAATTCATCGGTGTTGATACTTCGATGCCAAGATCCCAAAATTGATACCGAAGACTGTTTGATACCTGCATTGAAGAAGAGTCATAACTACTGCGTTATCTTTAATGAGTGTTCATGTTATTAGGTGTAGTGATTGTTTCTAGAGATATGATGAGATATAATGAGATAAGGTGAAATATGGTGATCATTTTGTTAGTTTCCAGATTTTATTCATAACGCTAGCTATTTTTATGGGGAAGAGCAAAGGTCATGTAACAAGTCTATAAATAGATGAGTCTTGTAATTATTTTTTGTTAAGATGAAATAAATCAACAAGCTTATCTATCTTTTTCTCTTCCTTGTGTAAGTTGTGAGCGTTTCACCTTCAAATTACTTCCATCAAATCTATATTAGAACTCACGATTTGTGATTATGGCTTTCAACAAACAATCGGCTTCATCTTCAATACCCTTGTCTTACCAAAGAAAGTTATAGTAACCGGGCTGTTAGAATGAAAGCCTTACTTAGCGCCTACACATTGAGGACTTGTCAACACTGGCTATGATGAGTCAAAGGATGAAGCTACTTGAACAAGAACCAGAGGATTGCCTTGGAGACGGTTCGTTTGGAAGATCAATATGCCATGTATATCATCTATCAAACTTTAGATAATTCCATGTTCGAAAAGGTGTCGAACGCCACCACTACTAAAGAGGCATGGGAGATTCTTCACAACACAAATAAAGAAGTATAGAAAGTTTAGAAGATTCACTTTCAAACCTTGAGAGGCGAATTCGAAGTAATTCATATGAAATAATTTGAATTGATTACTAATTATTTCACAAGAGTTTTGACAATTGTCAATCAAATAAAAGAAACTGAGAAGACGTTTCAAATGTTCATGTTGTTAGAGAAAATACTTCAGTCCATAGACAAGAGGTGTGAATACATTGCTATTACAATTGAAGAATTTAAAGACTTGAATATTATGTCAATCAATGAGCTTTTGGGTTCATTACAAGCCCATGAAAAAATGTTTAAAAAGGAAAAGACTAAACTGGTGAAGGAAGTTCTCCAAACGTGGTTGACCATCCGAGATGAGAAGAAGCAAAGAAGAGAATCTACACAAACTCTAAAGACAAACTAAGATCGTAATTGTGGTCGAGGCCGAGGTCACTTTCAAAGAAGAGGTCATGGACAAAGCAGAAGAGATGTTGCTCCGGTAGGTATAAGTATCAAAGGGGTGTTTGTGGAAGAGGAAAGAACTCGACAAGCCAATGGTATAATAAATCTAAAATTCAATGTTATCATTACAATAAACTTAGCCATTATTCTTTTGACTACTAGAACAAAGAGAGTCACGGAGAAGACGAAAAGGCAAAGTTGGTGAATAATGTTGATCAAGTTCTCTTATTGACATTTAAAGAAAATGAAGGAGGTCAAAATGATACGTAATATTTGGATATCGGTGCAAGCAACTACATGTGAGGGCGAAAGGAGATATTTGCCGAGTTAGATGAGATAATTAAAGAGAAAGTCTCTTCCGGTGATAACTCCAAAATTCTTGTCGAAAACAAAGGTACAATTCTAATTCATTTGAAGAATGGTGCACGTCAATTTATTTCTAATGTTTATGTTTTGAAAATGTCGAGCAATATTTTGAGTTTGGGACAGCTTTTAGAGAAAGGCTATATTATTCATATGAAAAATTTTAGTCTTGGGTTAAGAGATAGGAATACTAAACTGATTGCAAATATGAAAATGTCAAACAAACATGATGTTTATTCTCAATATAAAGAATGATATGTGTTGATGTTTGAAGGCATGCGTGGATGATCTTTCATGGTTGTGGAATTTGAGGTTTGGCCATCTCAATTTTGGCGGACTCAATTTGCTTTCTCACAAAATGATGGTTTATGGCTTACCACATATTTATAATCCCAATCAATTATGTGAATGGTGTGTTATCGGTAAGCATTCTAGAATTAGCTTTTTAAAGGAAGCAACTTATCAAGTGAAGAAGCCACTTGAGTTGATTCATTTTGTTGTGTGTGGCTCAATCACTTCTCACTCATATGGTAATCATCGATATTTTATTACTTTTATTGATGATTTTACTCGAAAAACTTCAGTGTATTTTTTGAAAGAAAACCAAAGTCTCTTTGATACTTTCTAATAATTCAAAAACTTGGCTAAAAAGGAGAGTGGTTATTTTATCAAAGCTTTGAGGACTAATTGTGGCGGAGAATTGATCTCAGCCATATTCAACAAATTCTATGAGGATCATGGTATTCGGTATTCCTTGACAATTACGTATTCTCCTAGCATAGATGAACAGAAAAATAGAATCATTTTTGACATGGTTCAAAGCATGTTGAAGAGCAAAAATTTGTCCAAGGAGCTTTGGATTGAAGCTGTTTCGTGTGCGATCCATCTTCAAAATAGATGTCCTACATTCAGACTTGAAGGCATAACTCCACAAGAAGGATAGACTGGGAAAACACCAAGTGTTTCACACTTGAAGATTTTCAGGAGCATTGACTATGGTAATGTCTCGAATCAGAAAAGATCAAAGTTGGAAGACGAGCAAAAAGCTCATATTCATCGGGTGTGACTAATCATTTAAAGTCTATCGATTATTTGATCTTAACACTTAAAATATATAAGTAGAGATGTTAAGTTCAAGAAAGATGGCACATGGGAAGACAATAAAAAAGAAGAAGAGAATGCTCATGGTGGTTCTGACCAAATGGAGTTGAAGGATAAATCTATATTTTCTTCTCTAGTATTTTCTTCAAATTCATCATCGTCAACCCCTTCAAATGGTGTCGATGAACCACTAGTGCCAAGATCAAGGAAACTGTCTGACATTTATGAAACTAATGATGAGCTTCACCTTGTATGTTTTCTTACAAATTGTGAACCACTTGTCTATGATGATGCGACCAAAGAAGAAAAATGAAGAAATTGATGCACTTGAGAAGAACCAAACATAGGAGCTTACTAATCTTCCAAAGGACAAGAAATCGATTAGAGTCAAATGGGTGTACAAGGCCAAGAAGAATGAGAAAGGAAAAGTGACAAGATATGAAGCTAGATTAGTCGCGAAGGGATACAAGCAAAAAGACGAAATCGACTATGATGAAGTTTTTGCCCTTTTCATCCACATGGAAACGATTAGATTGATTATTTCTATTGCTACTCAAATTGATTGTCGAATTTATCAAATAGATATCAAATTAATATTTTGAATGGCATTCTTGAGGAAGAGATTTATGTTGAATAACTCGAGTGTTTGTCATGAAAGGTCATGAAGACAAAATATTCAAATTGAAGAAAGCTCTATATGGACTTAAACAAGCACCAAGAGCAGAAAATTCTAGAATCGATGCATATTTTAAGGTAAATGGATTCTCTCAATATCCATACAAGCATGCACTTTATTTGAAGCAAGAAAAAAGTTGTGTTCTACTCGCCTATTTATATGTTGATGACCTTGTTTTTACAAGAAATAATCAGGTGATGATTAATGCTTTTAAGGCATCGATGGTGAAAGAAATCGAGATGACCAATAATGGTCTCATGAATTATTTCCTTGAAATCAAAGTGAAGCAAAGTGCTGAGGGGATTTTTATTTCCCAAAAATGATACGTAGAAAATATCCTTGAAAAATGCAACATAAAAAGAATTATACTCTAGTCAATACACTAATGGAATGTAGAACTAAGCTTTCAAAGTTTGATGATGGTGTCAATGTTGATTCGACATATTATAAAAGCTTGATTGGGAGTTTGAGATACTTGACATGCACGAAATTGGATATTATGTATAATGCTAGAATTGTGAGTTGATATATGGAAGAAGCCGAAATTATCTCATCTTAAAATTACAAAAAAAAAAAAAAAATTCGATAATCAAAGGTATTACGTTTCATAGTCTACACTACTATCGCTCCGAATCCTTCTAACTTAGAGCTCATCCATGAAGATATCAATGATTTAAAAAGTACTACAGGCTTTGTATTTTTCTTGTGTGACACAGCTTTTACGTGGTCGTCAAAGAAACAACCTAGAGTCACTTTGTCAACATGTGAAGCTGAATGTGTGGTTGCATTTTCATGTATTTGTCATGCAATATAACTGAGAAGACTACTCAAAGATATTATTGTAGAGTAGAAGAAAACAACTGAGATTTTTGTTGATAATGTTTTTGCTATTGTATTGTTGAAAAATCCATTTTTTCATAAACGAAGCAAACATATCGATGTTCGATATCACTTCATTCGATAATAGGTTAAAGAGATTGAGGTTGAAGTGTTGTATTTGAAGACGGGAGATCAAGTAGCAGACATTTTTACTAAACCTTTCAAAATTAATGCTTTCCAAAAGTTCAAGAGCCTGCTTAAAATGATCGATGGAAGTAAATTTGATTTAAGGGGAAGTGTTAGAAATTAAACGAAATTCATCAGTGCTGATACTTCAACACTGAGATCCCAAAATTGATAATGAAGGTTGTTTGATACCCGCATTGAAGAAGAATCATAATTGTTGCATTATCTTTAATGAGTTTGTTCGTATTTCTAGATGTAGTAATTGTTTCTAAAGATATGATTAGATAAGAAGATATATGGTGATTGTTTTGTTAGTTTATAAATTTTATCCGGAACGCTAATTATTTTTATGGGGAAGAGCAAAGGTCATGTAACAAGTTTATAAATAAGGAAATCTTGTATATTTTTTTAGGTGAAACAAATTTACAAGCTATCTTTTTCTCTTCCTTATGTGAATTGTAAACATTTTACCTTCAAATTACTTCCATCAATTATGACCCCAACCGACCTCAGCTAAAGATTTCAATACAATGTCACGATTAGATCGCATAAGACATCGATATTCTATTTTGTGTGCATATATAACAAGAAGACATATTTAATATTGCGCACGCATGTGTCTTCATATGTGAACAAACTGTGAATATCAAATATAGAGACGGTTTGACGAAATGTCAATATGCACACTTGTGAGCCATTGCCATCCAACATACAAGTCAATATTGTGTCTCAAGTCTAAGAATTTCACATAAAATCAAAGCACGAATGATTAGTCATTATCCTCACGCATGTATCCCCGCTAAAAGCTTCCATGTTGCTAATCATTTTATGCATGTTATGTTAAATGAACTTGTCCAAGACAAACACCTGTGTTTTAGCTCGGGTATCACAAATACTCAATAACTTGTAACTCATCATCCCCTGAAATATTCAATACTCGATAGTGAAGCTTGAAAACACACTAGTCTTAACGGGATAATCAATATCCTTTCAATAATCTATCAATTGAGAATTGTTTAAAAACTTAATATAACTATAAACATATACACATATTCATAACACTATGAATAAGTTTAGTTGCAACTAATCTTATAGACTTATTCTTATAAATGGGACGATGAATGAATATTTCTTTGTCATTAAACAAATAATGCAAATCAATTCCATAACATGTAATTATTACATGGTTGCTTTAGGGTATATAGCTCGGAATTTTATTTTATTTTTCCAATCCAAGTGAAGTTGTTATCACCTTCACCCCTTCGATGAAGTATGACAGCGCATAGGCCCTCCTTACGAATTTTTTCATTACTTGCTTCCCCTTCTCCATAATGTTTGTAGTTGTGTAACATTAACTCACAAACATTATGGAGAATGGGAATATATATATCAACATCAACATAAAACACGACAACTTGTGCTACATCCATTACTTGATCACATAAACTCACGAATTTTCTCAAAATAGGCTTTTAAAATGCAAGAGACGGAAACAACGATTCGCTAGTTCAAGGGAAAGACCGAAACTTTAGCAAGATAATCACTAGTAAGAGCTAGGAGTGAGTACAGTTTCAGGGTAGAACTTAGAATCTGAGAATCGGATAGGTGGACCAGTGGAAACCTGTCAAGTTCCAGGTTCCAACGTGTGCAAAGTAGATTTCAGGTTTCAAAAATTGAAGAACCTATTTTGATGGGTAGGTTTTAAGTTCTAAGTTGGTGGAACCTAGAACCTATTTCTTGATCTATGTCTTCTCATGATCCTATGATATTCCATGGCATTCGATGATGAGTGTATAATCTGAAACCACTAGTCCGAGCTTTCATTTATGGCTAAAACTTTTATTTCGTTAATGTTTCATACTTTTCATATGTCTAAATATAAGTCATTATGGTTATTAAAAGTGATAATTCACTACAATTATTCAATTAATAATAAATGTGGAACCTAGAAAAACCTTGCAACTTATGATAAGCTAGGTTCCAAGTTACAAAATATGTAAGGTAGATTCCAGGTTCTTGAAAATAAGGAACTTGTTCCAATGATAGGTTTCAAGTAGAACCTATACGGAACCTGAAATTATTCACCCCTAATAAGAGCGACATCATTCAAGTTCAAAATATCAAGAACAATAGAGACAAACAAAAAAATCTAAAAGGCCTTCCATTCCTAATTACGGATGCAAATCTTAATACTTTCCCTTTGATTTTATATTTTATTTTTCCCAAAACCTTGTAGCTCGTGCTTCAATCTTTAGTTCTTTACTATGATTTTCCAGAGGCAAGATAACAGTTGACAATTTTGACTACAAAAACGTTCAACATAGCTGAAGACAAAAAAAGGGCAGAAAAATGTTGGACTCAATTTTGTGGTCATTGAGACTCCTGTGATCTTGATCCGTTAAGTTATTCGACAGCACCATAAAGCTTAATTCCTAATTGCCTGCACAGTGACGTTAAAGACTGACAATAGGATCAAGTTTCCTAACCTTTTTTGGTGTGTGTAATTTTCTCGTAAAATTTGGGAAGGACTATGAAAAGAAACGAAAAACCAGTTAATTCAGGATGAGAACGCTTATATCTTACCATCGATTTTCACTTGCTTCCTCGAACTTTACCTCACCATAAACCATGGGGATAAGGATTAAGATCTATGATAGATTAATTGATGTACACAACCAAAGCTCAAAAACTGGCTGGTCAGCTTAGCTGGTTCATTTTTGAAGAGAAGAGGTTTTTCCTGCCTGTTGCAATGGGGATGATTCATTCTACAAGTAGGGCCCTTGTATTTATCATATTTCCAATTCCGTCTGCCCCACTAAATAAATACGACGGAGCTATACATTCACGCCAATTCAACTTTCTTTCTTTTTCTTCATTTTCGTCCTTTTTAGGCTTCTCCTTTTTTGTGTTTTCCTTTCACTATTTCTTAGTAATTTCATGGTAATTGGTGCATGGGAATAAGTGCATGTCCAACAACATAAAACAAATATGAATGAGAACTTGAAATCCAACTTCGTAAGATGATTTGATGTGACGTTTCATAGTCATATGACACGAAATTAATAGCACAAATTGCGATAAAGTAGATAGTTGTTTGAAACATTTTCACGAAAACGTAAAGATTTCAATAAGTCATCATAAAACAATTGAAAATCTATCGTACCATTTCGATCGTGTTTCGATACCTGAACTATAATTAGCTTAGAAGATATATTTAGAAAATATTATGATAATTTAGTTCTGACTAAATATTTAATATGCAACTGCTTTAGGATAAATTTTATAAAACAGGATATTACGGAACCATCTCATGTCATTATGAATTCACCATATATGCCTTATACTAAATCATAAAAACTACATTTTGTGAATAAGATAAGGTCATAGGTATATTACATGAACTGAAATGTTATTTACATGAATTGCAAATTCAAATGGATATGTGGAGAACATTTTTCAAATTATTCATTTCTCAGTTAAATAAATGCACCCTAGATTTTGTTATTTCTGTGAGGATAACCGCATCAATAAGGATCCTATGCATATTTCCACCACCATGCGAGGACCTTTGCCTTAACATAAAATTTATATATACAAATGAATTTTTCTTTTTGGGAATTTTTATGACAAAAGAGCATGGCCAGCATACGATGCTTAACACGTCCCAAGGGATCGAGAAAATATAAGGTAGCGCTGTAATGCTAGCATGGCAAAATCCAAGTTCATCCACGGGCGATATGTGTTACATTTGAACCCGCTTATCAAAAACCCATTTATCTTCTCTCACTTCAATTGTACAACACACTCTCTCTCTCTCTCTCTCTCTTCTGTCTTCTAAGTTTTTTTTTTTTTTTTTGAGAAAACAAAGCCCACCTTCTTTTTATTAAAAATGCTCTCTCGCTCCTAAGACCCCACCGCCTCCGGCATGTCGCCTACATCTTCCCCTCCATCTTCACCTGCTTCTTCTCCAACCTCTAACGTCGCCGCCTCCTATCCAACTCCTCCCACGCCCTTTGCATTGACACCCTCGTTAGCCAAGAGCTCAAGGTCCTCTGCCGTGTTGATAAATCATGCCTTTGTCTCGTCCATTGCCTATGCCAACTATGGTTGACCTCCAATTTGTTGATTCAAAGTCGAGCTGAGCTTTACATCACAAATTTAGGACTCGCTCGAGCTTAGATTCGAAATCCGAGGCTCAAGTTTGCCGACCAAGTTCGAGCTTGACAACGGAGGACTGAGATAACAATGACGTGGTGGCGGAAGGCGATTTGCGAAATTAAGTTGATAATGAGTTTGTGTGGAAGCGTTGTAGTCTTCTACGGATTGAAAGGAGGAGGAAGAAGAAGGGAAAAAAAATAAAAAATAAGTAAAAATATTAATTGAAGGGATAAGATGCTGGGTTCTTACAAGTTAACCCAAATACGACACATGCCGCACGATGAATAAACTTGAATTTTGTCACGCCGGCCGAGCTCACCCAACATTTTTGGGACCACGCCAACCAAAGCAGAAAGTCTCCAACTCCATGTCAGATCCAGTCATCACCCCCCATAGACCCCAAAAAAAACAGTCAGTACCATATTTGTTTATGTTTCCTCTGTCAGTCCCTGCCTCCATCTGGCCCCCGGCCAGTGACAAAAGCATCCAAAGGAACAGCTTAACAATGGCGGCTCTCCACTTGCCGTCAATCCCACCGCATACCCACTTCCTCCTAACCCCCCAAAAACCGCCGCCATGCTGACGTCGCACCTCTCCCTGCCGTGGTCGGTCAACGGTCGCCTCGCCCCCGCCGGCAGCGCCCCGAAAGGCCGGAGCTTCGGCTCCCGGGCCCGCGCCCACTGCGACCCCGTCGCGCCGCCGCGGCCGGCCCCGGTCGTGCTGGGGCTGGCCAGCCTGATGGAGACGTTCGCGGTGGAGGTGCGGAGGGCGGAGAGCAGGGCGCTGGACGTGCCGCTGGCCGCGCCGTTCACGATCGCGACGTCGAGGCTGGAGCGGGTGGGGAACGTGGCGGTGAGGGTGGAGCTGAGGAACGGCTGCGCGGGGTGGGGGGAGGCGCCGGTGCTGCCGTCCGTGACGGCGGAGGATCAGGGGACGGCGATGGAGAAGGCGAGGGAGGCCTGCGAGGCGCTGAGGAGGAGCCCCGCGATGGGGCTGGGGAGGGCTTTGGGGGAGATTGCGGCCATTCTTCCTGGACACGACTTCGCTTCTGTGAGTTCTTTCGGTCGAGCTTCTGGGCTCAATTTGTTCTAGTTCAGCGTTAGAGAACGTAGACATGAAGGGTGTGTGCGAATCTCATATATGTGGGTCGAAAGAATACGTGAATTTCACCCATAAACGAGTGAGGAGGAGTGCTTGAGGAAGACCTTTGCATCTCGATAATTGTCTTCTATTAACTTCGCCCTCTTTCTGACTTTTGCAGTGTTCGACTGTGATTTTCATTTACTTATGGTTGTTTGCTGCCGGGTGATTTTGCATTCGCCGTGCCGGGAATTTTTATCAATGTGAATTGAAATTTATTTGGTTTTGTGGATGTGATAGATTCATGGAGGGGTCATTTTAAAGATAGGTTGATTAACTCATGGATAACTCTTTCAAGAAAGAGAAAAAGAAAACCCAATGTCAACGGTTTTGAATTTGCATTATTTTGAATATCTCGGAATGTTTTGTGTGGTTATCGATTGAGCATTTTACGTTTTATTTAGCTTTAATGTGGATCATAGGCATTGTGTATGTTAATTTAAGTTTGTTCCAAACCTGTAGTGACGTGGTCCAGTGAAGTTGAGGCTAAAAAGAAGCTTGCTTGTGGAAGAATCTAGCATTGGCATAGAATGAAATAGTTAATCTATCTTGCCTTTATGATCAATCAGGCCTGTTATAATGTCAGAAGATATATGTTGTTTTTCTGAAGATGTAATGGACTAGGTGGCTACGCGGTGTCTGCCTATGAGACTAACTTTTCTACCAACTGGGGTATCCCAGTCACTCCCTAAAATTATCGTGATTATTATTGTTATTATTACTATTATTATCATGACATCATATATCTCCACCTGAAGGTTCGGGCAGGAGTTGAGATGGCATTGATTGATGCAGTTGCCAACAGCATCGGAACACCATTGTGGAAATTGTTCGGTGGAGCTTCGAATACATTAACAACAGACATAACAGTTAAGTTTCTATCTTGCCTATCAAGTGGGAAGATAGTTCCTAAAAATGTATGATCTTGGCAATGCCACCTACTCCTCCTTTTATTGAATTGCATATGTATGACGTCCTTGATTTCAGTTTCTTTGTTTTTTCTTGTTAGAGAATTTCAATTAAGTTTGTCCTCTACATGGGCAGATTCCAATTGTATCACCAGCTGAAGCTGCTGACTTGGCTCTTAAGTATAGGAAACAAGGTTTCCAAACTTTGAAGCTCAAGGTGGGGAAGGATCTGAAAGCAGATATTGAGGTTCTTCAAGCAATACGGGCTGTGCACCCTACTTGTTCATTTATTCTGGATGCTAATGAAGGATACAAGTCTTCAGAAGCTATTCTAGTCCTTGATAAACTCCATGGTAAAGAATGTTTTGGACATGCAAAACCTATCTTTGTTATGCCTGCATCAAAGTGTTGGCAGATTATAAATCTTCTCTTTCTTTCTCCCACTGTCGATCAACTGAAAAAAAAAAAAAAAGAGGCTTTTGAAACCTTGTTTCTTCTTAATGTGACAACCTGAATTCCTTAGCATTTCAAATACTTTTCTGTCTCATTCAGTTTTTAACTCTTTTCTCCTTTATTCTTTACAGAGATGGGGGTTACTCCCATTCTCTTTGAGCAGCCAGTTCACAGAGATGATTGGGAAGGTCTTGGACATGTCAGTCGAATTGCTATAGGGAAATATGGGATTTCTGTTGCAGCTGATGAGAGCTGCCGAAGTATGGATGACGTCAAGACAATCGTAAAAGGAAATTTAGCAAATGTCATTAACATAAAGCTCGCAAAACTTGGAGTGGTTGGGGCCCTTGATATTATTGAGTTTGCAAGAGAACATGGTTTGGACCTGATGATCGGTGGTATGGTTGAGACTAGGCTAGCCATGGGCTTCGCCGGCCACCTTGCTGCTGGCTTTGGTTGTTTCAAGTTAGTATTGCCATTTCTGCCGATACTGTGCTGAGTAAATCTTATTTATCCGATACATAGTTTGTTAATGCATTAGATGCTTTTCATGTCAGAAAAGTTAATTTGAGTTTGCAGAATTTGCTACGGCCATGGAAAAAAGGACTAATATGTTCGACAATCTGTGCAGGTTCATTGATCTCGATACTCCCTTACTGCTAGCAGAAGATCCAGTTTTTGGTGGTTACGAAGGTATTATTGACTGAGCTATTGACTTCAGTTGTCTACAGTCCTGCTTTTGAGTTGGAACAGCTTGATGAATACCACTAGCAAAGTTTTATTGCTCTGACACCATCTTCTTGTTTCCGTTTCTAGCGTCTGGTGCCAATTATAGATTCAGTAATGCTAGAGGCCATGGCGGCTTCCTTCATTGGGATAACATTGTCTGGTAAATCATTTTGTTTCTCATCATTTAATGTAGAATCAAAATGTACAACTTCCTTGATCTACTTTTTCATTTGACTAAGAATTCTCTAATGTTTCACGTTATGCTGTTATCTTATCTTTAAATCTCAGATTGGTAGAAAGTCAATTACTTCAACAACTCCTGTTTCGATCAGTCATGAAGTGTATCTTTCCTATCTTTGTGGACTTTGGTTGCGTTCAATCAACTCATGCTATAGAAAAGTGGCCTCTGGTGACATGGAAGCACTTGGCTCAATTGCTCAGGATAATTGGTCCACTGACAAGCCTTTGTATTTACCTGGCTAACTAATTGGCTGAAAAGTCAAGTGAGCCCAGGTGCTGTTTGTTGTTGTGTGCATAGTTATGGACTGGTCTGCTTGAGCATGTTTAGCCCATAAATAAAAGGGACCTAAATGAACTTCGCTAACAACTCTCTTAGACAAATTTCTCTACAGTTGTTGTGTCTCTGAACAGATCTTAATATCTTTCTGTGTCAATGTAACTTCGTGCTTATATGCCAATCTCTGTCTATCCATTCTATTCTTCAAAATGTGATAGGGTTGCCACGCGTGCGCATGAGAGAGAGAGAGAGAGAGAGAGAGAGAGAGAGTAGTCTGTGAGCAGATATTAATTGCTTTCTGTGATGATGTAACCTCATGATTATATGTCAAACTGTCTATCCATTCCATTCTCAAAATGGATAGAGAGATACTTGTCTCTGAATAGATCTTAATTGCTTTCTGTGATGATGTAACTCCATGCTTATATGCCAAACTCTGCCCATCCATTCTATTCTTCAAAATGGATAAAGAGAGATACTTGTCTCTGAACAGATCTGAATTGCTTTCTGGGATGATGTAACTTCATGCTTATATGCCAAACTCTGTCTATCCATTCTATTCTTCAAAATGTATAGAGAGAGAGAGAGAGAGAGAGAGAGCTACTTGTCTCTGAACAGATCTTGAGAGAGAGAGATACTTGTCTCTGGACAGATCTTAATTTCCTTCTGGTGACGATGTAACTTCATGCTTATATGCCAATTTTTTTTTTATCCGTTTCATTTTTCAAAATGTGATCTGGGTGCCTAAATGCTGCTTTGGAGATATGTGTGTGTGTGAGAGAGAGAGAGAGAGGGAGGGAGAGAGAGAGAGAGAGAGAGGAGTTTGTTATTTATAGTACTTCTTGTTAATGAGCTGATAAGCTATCAAATATTATACATACTGTGTTGTTACAAATTCCGTATCTCCTAATTCTCCTGGTCACAATGACATTCATACAGAAGTTGCTTTAAAGTCAGCACGAGACTTAAGAAGCGTAGAAGGCCTGATTTCTGTTGAAATCTTTGAACTTATGGCAAATTTTTTATCTTCGACTTAAGACTATGGGCAACTGACTTACACAGATCAATTAAGGTAACCTGCACTAGATAATAGCTGTGTGTGTGTGTGTGTGTGTGTAATATGCAGGTGAGAACTGGTGGCTTCAAGCACATGCTTGTTCACACAAGAAACAGGGAAGGAAAGAAGGTTTGTAGGCATTCTGATTGAATGTGATCTTGGGAAGCTGTAACCTTGCATCTCAAGGAACATCAATGACATTAAATTGGCCATTCTTCACTCTGTAGAAAGCTGCTTTTCCTATGGAGCTGCACTTTTCTAAGGCATGCTCACATTATGATCGCAATTACTCAAAAGCACATTCATAATGTCAGGCTTCCATGGTAAACGAAACCTGGTTATTCTCTTCTCAAGATGGGTTGGTACCCGTTTAATTCAACCACTCGACTCTTTCACGAGACCACATGTTATGCTACAAATCAAATCTTAGGCGTGTTCTTATTTACTTGCTGTGGATTATTATCGGTCCCGATCATTAGAGCAAACGAGTCATCTAGGACTCTCGTGGCGTTAGTTCCAACTACGTAGAAGTATCAACTGAAAAATCACCTAGTAGAAGTTTCAATTCAAGATGGTGACTATGTTAGCAATAGTTTCTATGTGGAAATAGATTCATCAAAATTGGTCGTAAATCCATTTCTTAATTTATATTTGATGGGCTGAGTTATTATATGGTTTAATTATATCTAATAAATGGGTTTAAAATAGTAAAGTCCAAAATAATATGGTAGTTCTCGAGTTATTTACACTCAACTCATCTTCATGATTATATATTTACTCGCTCTCATCTCTCACATTCGCTTGCTCCGCACTCTCACTTTAATTTGGATATGAGTTTATCTTAAGTAAGATAAATATGAAAGTATTTTAGTAATATAAGTCAAGCCAGATACAAGTTAAAATGGGTTAAATTGATCAATTTAAGTTAGATCATTGTGGATCCGAACCATCCAGATGACGAGCCTAGTGGGGAATCATTTGCGTGAAGTAATCATGAGAACCCATCATCATCATCATCAGGTACAAAGCCTTGACCGGTTCAATGATGGCTTGAGCTCTCTGCTGAACCTGAAAATCAAAGGCATGAAGATCTTATGGGAGATGGAATCACTCACGACGACCCTTTTGGTGCTTGTGCCAGTGTAATCCACTAAAGCGCCGTTAGTATTTTCACTTTAGCTTTGGACCAAGTTGGTCCCATAATGATGGGTTAACATTTCTTTAACCCAACCCTGTTTTGCCTTAAGCAAAGCTGTGAATGATCTGTACAATCTCTACTGTTCCTCAGCTTTCTCGAAGTTAGATATCTACTTACTTGTTCCAAGATCGAATTCAATAGGTGGCTCGCATGTGAAATGTAATGAGTCCACTCTATGGTCCTTTGGAAAATAGGCAAATTACCTAATTAGTCTTAAACTTATTATACATATGTTAATATAGTTCTAAATTTTTTTAGTTTTGTCAATATAATTCTAGACCTTTTGCAATAAATTTCAATGTAATCATTCTAGTCAATTTGTGCCTGAAGTTGCTAACTGAACTGTTGTTGCCAGCCGTCAAACGTGACACAACGGCATGTCAATAATTTTCCAACGAAAATTGATTAGAAGGGAAATTAAAAAGTTTAGGACTATGTTAGTATCCGTACAATAAATTTGAGACTGATTGATCAATTTTTCCCTCAGGAAATGCACCCATTGAAGGTAATTTAGACTTTCTCTTATATTTGGCTCTTGTTCTAATGTTTTCTTTTTCCCTCTTTAACATTAGGCGCCTCATGTCACATGGTTAGAACTTTGTTGTGTAAATGTAAATCGTATCTGGACCAAGAATCAAAGGCTCCAACATTGAAGGAAAGAGGAGAGTAAAACATAAACAAAAATGGAAAAAGAAAAGGAGCTTTTGCATGTAGATTTAAAGACATTTTTGGGAGAATATTTTGACCAAATAGAAAGCGTGATCCTAAAAGTGGCTTTCGCCGGATACATCATGTGATCCTGACGGCCCAACGAAGGAAGCATGTCATCTTATGGATCACCGAAATTTTGACTTTTGCTTGCTCTATAGCAGCTGATAATAGCTTATCCAAATGTTCTTAATCACCATATCCGTTTATCTTAGAAACCATGCGGCTTGTATAATCCATCGAGCAATGTGACCATTGTCTCAATGGGCCTTCCTTACTGAAAGAGTCGGCTCGATGTACATGACCAGGGAAATGCGTGCTAGACACTCGTTTAAGATCGAGATGAGTTTAGTCAAGGACTTAATGGCTGAATCGCTAGCTATAAGGCAGTGTGTTCAAAGCTGTCCTTGCATTGCTGAGATGAACAGGATGAATGATTAGGAAATATGCATGTCTGTGGACCAACTAATGATGAGAACATGTTGTATGATTGCATGAAATTACAACCCCACATCAGCGTCACCGAAAGCAAACAGTGTTGCGGAAAGTTGCCTTCACATCTTTCTCTGCACAGCAGTAATGATTCTGAAACTGTTTTGGACCTCATTTAGCTAATCCTGAGGGGAAGAAAAGGGCATCTTGAGCATGCTGATCCTCATTATGAGCAGGAATAATGAACCATGCTGCATTTTAGTGGCCCAAGCAAAGCACTGATTGATGACTGACCAGCCAAAGCTAGTGGCAGATCTCATTCCAGAGGGAGTAATTAAAAAAACTTTTTCTTTTTCACCTCACCAATTTGGCTCCTATAAATTCATGCATCAGCCAAAGCCAAATGCATCACATTCACGCTGACCCAAGTACACATCCAAACTCACTCCTAGTTCTTTCTCCTCACATCCTCCTAGAGCAACAAAAGCAGAAGCAATGAGGGCCCTGGGGGTTGCGCTCTGCGCTCTTCTGGCGGTGCTGCTCCTAGCGGAAGCGGGGGTGCGCGTGGAGGCCGCTGTGACATGCAGGCCGATAGAGCTGAGCGCCTGCGTGAGCGCGATCACCTCTGCTACCCCACCGACCACTCTGTGCTGCAGCAAGATCAAGGAGCAGAAGCCCTGCCTCTGCCAGTACCTCCAAAACCCGAACCTCAAGAAGTTTGTCAGTTCCCCCAATGCCAAGAAAGTGGCCAGCACTTGTGGCACTCCCTTTCCCAAGTGCTGAGACGTAGCCAGTCATGCCTAGAGTTTTCATTATCAATGCCTTTAGTCCTACTTCGGTAACTAAGAATTTTACCTATGTTCTGATGCACCATTTTGTCATATTTTAAGAGGGTTTTAAGTCCTATGTTGCATGTGCTTATGTTGCTATATATGATGTGAAGGCACTGGGTGAGAGATGAAAATGGTAAGCGGGTCACGGCCACACTTACCACATGTACTCATTTCCAGGCTTGTTCTAATGTATTATCTTGCTTGGGATGTACTACTACAAGGCATAGTCTGGTTCAAAGCACATTGTTTTCAGCTGTTGTATCTTCTCTTATAAGCAATATTGCAAGCAATGTCAATCCGTTGTGTGACTGGTCCAATTTGGCGAGCAATATCTATGGATGTTCAGCCTCTCAATGCTACAATCAGAAGATGTCACATAACAAATTCTCATCATTGAGCTCTAGCTTCGGCAATCACCACCATTTATCAGTACCATCACTACATAGTACAAACAATCACTACAATCAAAAACGCATTAGCAAACAACTCTTCAGCATCAATGATGCTCAGCTTCACCAGAAAACTCAAATTTTTCTAGTTATTATAAGAGACTTGCTAACTTTGCGTGAGGACAGATACAAGTTTAGGCTGCAGCCACACACCTCAAACATCATCTTCAAGTTCTCATCCTCTTCTACAAGAACTACCTCCTCAGATGATGACTTCTCCGAGAGACGTGCTTCCTGTCTGGAAGAGATATAGATGATCCGATCTGCAAGGATGGTGACTGGGAGAGGCTTATCTAGCCAATATTTAGATCCAGTCAAACCTTGAGGATCTAAACATATTCTGATAAACTAGCCATTTTGCTCCCATGCAGACTCCCCAGTAATTTAAGCAAACAAACCCTCATTCCAAAACTTTACATAGGAGCACTACCTAAACAAGGGATAGCACACCTATGGTGAATAAGAGACTACTAAAACGATGTCTTTTTCACTCCAATTGTGGGGCAGCTTTCTTTTAGAGTATTGAAGTCATGCAGACATAAAATCCACTCTGCAGGGGCCAATCCACCATGAGCTACCATGAAAAGCAATAAACTAACAAACATTACACTACTGGATGGAAACAAGCCAGCAAATAACTAAAGGAAAAAAATATTCTTATTTTCTTGCCTATCAATCAACCAAAAAGTAACATGGAACGCCAAGGTCAAATTCTTTTAGCTCATCTGGCAACCAAATCAAACTCCCCAAGTGAACTAAACCATATGGTTTTTCCTCTGTTATCATGAGATCATCAATATGCAGGTAAGTAGCAAGTCTAGTAAGACATATCTGCCAGAAGAAGGAAAGGGGAGAACGACAGATAACAGTCACTTTTATCCCATTTTACACCTTTGTCACTCTTATGGGCTTCTCTTCCATGTGTATCTTCCGGCCCCAATCAAGATCCTCACCTTCTGTAGAAAATTCTCAGTTTTCATACTTGCACACCTTTCTGATTCTTTTCTTGCCTCCATTTTGGGAGTACCCAGTTTTTGTTGTTCTTTGTCATGAAAGCAACAGCTAACCATTTCAACAAAAGTTGCTCCAAGAGCGATAGCTACTCCCCAAAATTCGAGTATGATTTTGTTCATCACATGCTTCTTTCTTGCATGCAGAGAAGATTTTTTTTTTTTATTAAAACAATGAGACTGCCCACGTATCATCACCTGGCATACATGCCATGGGAAGCAAAGAACTGGAAGTCTGGGTGATTAGCCCCATGCAGTCTCAGCCAATTTTCTGCAGCCAGCGTGAGGGAATTTGCAATTAGACGCTCACTGACCCCGTTTTGTGTCCACATGGATCCTTTAAACTTGTAGGAAGCCATCCCGAAAACTGTTAAGCGTATCTTTGGGACAACATCCATTTCATTGGGACAGACAACAACTGGAGGACGGGTACCTCCACTACCTGCAAATCATTCAGACTTTGCTTCATATGATGCAAAGACATCTAAAAGTAACAGGTAAAATATACAATTTATTCATCATCCAGAGATACAGTTCACTGACAAATTAGAGTATAAGCAAATTTCCACAGTTTCAAAAGATTGATAAAAGATCTCATATGACATCATGTGTTGATTAATGTGATGGAGCAAGAGGAAAATAATAAAATGTTTAGTGTTCATAAACAAATACAAAATCCAATAGTTACAGGAGGAGATAAGAGAGACTACTAAAATGTTTAGATCATATGGGACCAGAAAAGTAAGGGACCCCTACAGGAAGTAACACTTTTCTCCAGCAAGAAGCTTTTTGGCTAAAAAGTTGCATCTAAAATCACTACAACAGTGCAAAAATGTGCAGATGGTTAAAGTATATATAGGCAATAGAACATGTACATCATAATATGTTAGTCAGATGCGCATGTCAATCAGGAAAAGGCAATATTGAGTTTAGCACCAACCATTTACATATGCGATATTTAGTACAGTTGAGACCATTTTGATACTATCTGATGGCTTCTAGACCAATAAAATGCCACCAGGACTGCTCATGAGAACACCCTACACTCTTCACAGTGAAGGATAGCAAGAAATTCGACATCTTCTGCAACCAAACCTAACAGCACCTCAGATGTAATGTGTGAAAGAATTGGATTTCCAGGGTTCCCTCTCTTGTTTACTAGAAGCACTACCATCCCCTCACTGTGCCATCAGTGATTACCATCAATTAACATCAGAAAGCTGCTCATGCGAGTTTCATCATTTATCTTCAAATTGCAAGGTAGTTCTCAGGCACTTCTTGCACTGCTACAATTAATGAGATGCAGGAGCCATAATGATGTCATTTCTACACTTCTATTTCAGCATCACAATCTTCTACCCCATTCAATTTATCAGCCCAAGTCACTTAGGATGTTACCTTTGACTTTAGTTTTTATTGTTGAGTTGACGTACTAGATTATTGTGATCCTACAATAACTAGTAATTAACTGAAAAAAGTATGCTATAGGAAGAGGAGCTAAGAGACAGCTCTTATGTGGAGTGGAATAGAAGGGGAAAGAGTGTAACTTATGAGGTATATATCGGCGGTATCGAGACCAAGTTGGTAAAAGCCACTCTCCCTAGGTATTATAACTGGTCCAAGTCTCGCCATCCCTTTCTCCATCACATGTAAACAGGTATTTATTATGTATGTGTGCACACCCACCCATGTCTTTGTACTAGTAGGCACAGATATATACACAATAATGTTGTAAAAAGGTCAACACGTACCAGTACCTTCAATAGGCGTCGCAAGGGAGTGATAAGTAAGAAAGCAAGCATCCAAATCTTTTAGCGTCGGACCAGTTGGTATCCGATATATTGGGTACCTATCGGCATACCAGAAAAGTCGATAAAAACCCCATGCATCATGACGCTGTGACGGGAAAATTCTGAAATCTCACCATGCTACAGAGATCCAACTTGATGGCAGCAAATCACAGCTTCTGAAAGTCTTCAGAGCTGGAAATCGACGTGCAAGATCCATCACCTAACAGAGAACAAGGAGAAATAGATGAAGAGTCAGATTGGAGATCGGCCAGGGCTTAATTTTGAAAATATTCAAGAGAACTACTAACCTTGTCTGCCAATGGTTCACGGCTATAGGGAGGATCTTGCTCCATGTATTCAAACAGCAGGCAACCTCTAGTGCTGCCGGTGTCACCATCATCACTAGAAAAGCCTTCCATCCCTGAACTTTGCTCATCACTCATGGACAACCCACCAATTCTAGAAGAAACCACATTTGCCGGATGATCATAATGCTGGAGGTTCCTAGAAAGCATGCCTTTCTCAATTTCATAATCACAGCTTCCATCACTACTAATCGAGTCCTTGAAGCAATCACCATCACTGTCCTCACCAGCTGACCTACAATTTTGGGACTTTAACAATGTAAACATACATGTTACAAGATAAGGAGCAATAAGGGGAAGAACCATACAGCAGAGCAGGAACAAAGGTAACAGAATAAATGATGCAGCACTAGAGCCAAATTGAAAACCAAGCATTAAAACTCACTATGTTAATTGATACTACAAACAACAAATGCAAGCAATGTGTGCACGTGCTAGCTTGTACATACATTTATACATGGGTCTCTATAAATTGGTGTATACCTATGCACTTATTTTTTTCTAAACTTAGTACATATTAAACGTGTATGTATTTATGTACATTCCCATGTGTAAGTTGACAACTATGGATACACATATTACATTAAATAATTTGCCAACCTCATAAGCACTAGCACCGGAACATCATGAAGTTGAAACATCTGATAGGGCAGGGGCTATAAAGAAAATCCTTTGTTGATGAAAAGTGTACCACATAATCCATAGTCCCTATCTGATGCAACTAACTCTGTCTACTTTTACTTCAGTTCATTTGCATTACAAGAGGAAAAGCAAGTACATATATGGCTTCTTTCATTAGTCAGTCCAAGTCTAACTTCTAATTGAGAAGCGTCTCACAAACAACTCCTCCGGAAACGGAAAAATCATACATTGCGCCACACGGTGATAAGCTAAAGAAGGCAACGGAAATGGGGGAATCATAGAAATGGCCATAAGGTCACAGAATGGGAGACCGAAGCATTTGCAACCACTTAAGATGTTACAAAATGGGGGACTCGTGCACTTGGAATAATTGAACGCGACATTGAAAATCATTTGTACCTCCACAACCAGCCATTAAAAAAACAAGCTTCTGTTCTGACATCCAGGTAAAGCTCCCACATTAGTGAGATAAACAAACTTTAGGAGGCAGATGAGTGAAAAGCACAGCTTAACACTATTACATTTGGGCAGATAGAGAGAGGTAGCAACATGCAATATCCTCTAATGAGCTAGATAAACGAGACCCAAACACATGGTGGAAATCATGTGAGCGCAATGAAAAAATGAACTGCCAACTCAACAGACAACACACTGCTTAAGGGAAAGAAAACATTAACTGATCTCAAACAGCAGATAAAATAAGGTGATGGTGCAGCTTGGTATGACACATTCAATTGAACTCGAAGCATATGAATACCTCGACTTAGCATTTGGAGTAGTAGATGGACCATACAGTTGAATGCCCGATAAGTACGGGACATAGTATTGAACAACAGAATCTCTTCCATCTAATAGCAAAGGCACTCCTGCACCATACGCACTCCATTCCTTAAATGAATCCCACAGATCACCCAAAGTGAAGTAAGGATGGTACTCAACATCACAAGTCTTCCACCCCCTCATCGTAGTCTGCAGCGCAAACACACAACACGCATATCAATTAACTTCTTCAAAAAACTCAGAGAAATCAACTAAAATCAATCATCTAATTGCTTGGACAAAGTGGACTATATAATCTCATCTCAGCTAACCCATCTAGCTCAACCCAGCAATAAAGCTGCTCAGATCACCAAACCCATCACCCCATCGTCACATCAGATAGAAAGCAATTACAAGATATGGACATACTTTCACATTTTTTCCTTAAAAATCTCTAACGTTTTCTCGACAAGCTGAACGACCCGTGAACAGACATTGATTATGCAAACCTTGGAGAAATACTGAGCTTGGACTGAAGGAGTGGTTGAGTCCAAGAATCTGTCGAGATTACTGTGAGAGGCCGCCGAGCTCTTATCCGCCGGATTTGCCGCCTCCGTCGAATCCCCGTTCTCAGAAGGAACAAAAGGCTTCCTCTTCGAATCGGCAGGGCCTTCGCTCTCATCGTTCTTACTCCTCACGGCCGATTGCCTCTGCGTCTGGTTCTGGTTCTTCCTCGCCTTGACGGGGACGTAAAACCGGTCCTCCCCACGAACTCTCCCGAACTGCAATCCAGTTCCCAACATTCTTTCCTCTCCCCCACGAAAATGGTCCCGCTCCAGGAAAAACCAAAGGACAAGAAAGTAAGACCCCGAAAAAATGGAGGCACTTTCGGTACTTTCCCACGCCGTTCTCGAGTCCTCGATCAAGAAAGGCTCGAAAGCACAAGAACCCAACAGGGGCAACGGGAAAAATCGACGGATTCAAGGAACTATCTCTTCAGTCTATCTCAGCACACACGCACGCACGCAAAAGAATCTCAGATTCCACCCAAACCACGAGACGGGAGCTCCGAATGGCGGCTCCCCAGTTGCCCGGATGAGGCGAAAAGGAGGGGAACCCAGGAAGCGGAATCCTCGCGGAGGAGCTCGACAGGGATCACCGATCGTCGAGAGCTGATCAGATCCCCCAAGAACAGAGCAGAACAGCACAGCAAGAAACCCAAGAACCTCTTGAGACTGGGGAATAGCTTAAGGGCCAATGGGGCAGGATTGGAAGCAAAGACGGATCGACAGAGGAGACTGAGGCTTGAAGAGAGAGAGAGAGAGAGAGAGAGAGGAAGGTTTTGGGAAGGTGGGGATTGTAGGCTGAAGAAGGAGAACAAGACCTCCAGCACCAAGGCAGGAGGGGCCACTCTCTCCCTCTCTCTCTCTCTCTTTTTTCTTTTTTTTTTTTTTTGGTGGGGTTTACTGTGTTCCAAAATTTAGAATTTAATCCATTTTTCCCAAAATTTTTAATTTTTTCCATTTTTATCTGAGGGATTTTTCTCTAATTGGGTTTTCTACCTTATGTAAGGCTCGGTTTTGGGACAATAAAAATAGGGCCAATCTCTGTTTTGGGGGTTTTACTGTGATCCAAATGTAAATTAATTTATCCATTTTCCTAAAATTTGAATTTTGTTCCATTTTTCCTCAGAGATTTTTCTCTAGTTGGGTTTTTTTCCTTATATAGGGCTCAGTCTTGGGGAAAGAAAATTGGGACGGGAATTTTTTAAAAGAATAGAAAATTTTGAAAATTGAGATTATTAATTTAGTTATTTTAAAATTAGAATTTGATGAGGTGATGGGATAGGTGAAGGGGATGTTCCAAATTTAAAACTTATCCTTTTTCCCCGAATTAAATTTTTTCCCTTTTTTTTTCTTAGAGATTTCCTTCCTACTTTTTTTTTTTTTTGGTCGGTTGTTTTCTTCCTTACTTAAGGCTCGATTTTGGAAAAACAAAATTAGGATGGGTTTTTTAAAAAAATAGAAAATTTTGAAAATTGAGATTGTTAATTTAGTTATTTTGAAATTAGAATGATAAGGTGATGTGATGGGATGGGATAGGTGAATGGGTTAAATCAGAAAAGTGGAGAGAGACAAAAAATGCAAATGAGAAAAGTGGAGAGAGAGAAAAATGCTGCCTTGCGATTGGTGGGTTTGTTGTAGGTTCGGATTGAGGAGGTGTTGGCCTCACGTGCGGATCACGAGGGGGAGCGCGGGACCCACGCACGATGCAAAAACTTGTGGTCGGCCCTTTTTCCCCCGACTTTTTTTATTTATTATTATTTTCTTTAATTTCATTTTTATTTTATTTTAGGATGGAAGAGTAAAAGATCGCAGTCATGAGTCGTGACACCGCCAGGATCGGGAAAAGAAAAACATATATCATGAAAATAATAAAAAATAAAAAGTCAACAATGGTGCTACCTTTGACCCACAAGATTTTCCAAAAATTTTATTGGATTTTTCATTTATGAGATTTCAAGGTGCACAGGTTCGGTACTTAAATAAATATTTTAGATAATTGAAAATTGTTGCAGAGGGGTATTGGATTAATACTTGAATCCATTGTTCACTTAACTCAATTTTTTTTAATTGTATGGCCAATATTTATAAATCCATTTTTCGCATAAGGAGTATTAAGTGATAGCTTATTTTTTTGCTCTTTATTTCCTAGATAATATTTTTGATTTCACTTCTGTGAACCCATTTTCTAATTTTCCTTTTTTTATTCTTGATTAAAAGTATCTTACTACTATTCTTACTTTTTCGCAATGCTATATGTCTTGAGTTTAAAAAAAAAAAAAAAATGGCCCTCTAAATTGAACCAAACATATTGATAGTTTTGAACAATTTGATATTGATCAGACAATGAGCTTACTGAACAAACCAGACAACACGTAGAGTTGTAAACACGAATCATATCTCTAAATTAATGCAAACATAATAAATACTAAATTATGATCGATGGTGTCCCCAATATAAATAAATCTATCCATAAATGAACACATAGCTACTTTTGACTCATTTACAATACTCCTCAACTCATTTAATGTGAAAAAATATAACATGCCATTGATAGAAAATGCGGCACATCAAGATGCATTTAGACACATTTTATAGATCTTTGAATGCACTTTCACATATTTATGAACATGATTCCATTTCTTAAATGTGGTAGACACATATCATATTAGGGTTTCAAGTGGGCTATGTAAATATCGAAAGTTATATTATAAGATTGACAGAAGTGCGGTTAAACAAGAAAGCACGAATTATCAATGATGTATTTTTGTTTAAAAGCTTGGGAAAGTCTTTTGCTTATCCTGCACTCATGCGCTAATCACGTGCTTTCATTCCATTTGACATCGCCATTGAGAACGAACAGCTTAAATTGTGAAAATCCTATGTTCGCCTCATTGTGTAGGGAAGGTCTTTTCTTTGCTAGGACGCTTTGAGAAAACCGCCTTAAAATTTTGTTCATTGCGTGCGAGAAGACCCCTCCTCTTGATCAGCTCAACATTCATCGCGAAGCAAGCAAATATGTAAAAGAAGAATATAAATTATTGTCAATGATATTGATGTAAATCCAAAGAGAAAATACGAGCAATGATTAATCTAAAAGGGGCTGCACAAACACTGATGATACACGTTATGAGAGTATCTCTATTAATAATGTATCGCATGCTCCAACATTTGACCAATTATTGGCATGTCAATATTTATTTCTCAAGAGATTTTCTCGAAGTCATGGAGAGTGGACATACTATATTCACATGTAGTCAATAAATCAGGGTGTTAAGATATCTATGTTTATTGCTTTGATTCGAAAACAAGAGAAAATATCCAATCAGTTATACAATCGCTGCACAAATGTCAATTTAGTTATAAAATTATTGTATAAATATCAATTCAGTTTTGAATTTTTTAACTCGTTGATTGAATCCTAAATTTTTTTGCGAAAATTTAATATAATCATTCAATAAATATTTTTTTCAAAAATCGTTGATAGGATGGTCTATTTGTCATGGTGGCTGCTCGTCTACCAACGATAGGTAGAGGGAAGGGACAAAACTCACGGCAGTCTCGTAGCCATCATTGATTTATAGCGTGGACAGCGCAAACCTCACGTAGGGGAAGCTTCCATGGAGGTGGCGGGTCGAGAGTACTAGTCAGCACGTGAAGCCTGAAAATAATTGATTCCTAAACCTATAAATTACTATTTAATTATTTAATTATTCATTGGCCTGAGCAGTTTCAAATATAAAATTATAGGGTTAGGAAAATACCCCTTTTATTTATCTATCTATTTATTTCTTTTTTTGCCAAATTAATGCGGCACCTGATTTTTCTTGACCGTTTCCTTGTTACAAAAAAATCTTCTAGGGTTCTAGGGCTTGGCCGGTGGTAAGTGGTGGTCGGTCCACGGATAATGGGACCAAAGTTCTTAAACTATAGTTGTAGGATGGAGTTTTAGGCACATCTTGGTCAGTGTTTTTCCCAATTAAACCCGGAAATCCTCTTTTCATAAATGCAGAGATTTATTTCTCTACTTTGACTAATTTTTATTAGGTGAGGCTCATCTTCATGCATTTGTATTGCAATATCATCAGGCATTAATTACCTTATTCTCATAAGTTAATTATTGTAATTGCATTAGAAATAAGGCTATCAAAGTTTATGCAGTGGGCCTAATGGAACTTTATTTGTTTATTTTGACTCTATTTGTTTCACGGAAAATAAATAATTTCAAAAATATTTTATAAAAAATGATCATTTATCTCACATGAAATAATTAGTCGACAAAAAATATTTTCATCATTAACAACAATTTATGTCTAAACATCTTTGTAAAGGATAAAATTCATTTCATTCATTCATCTTTATAAGCGACATTAATGATCGTTTTTAGAAAAATACTATTCAAATTATTCATTTTTCGTAAAATAAATAGAGCTAGTATCATCACTAAAAAATTCCCGAAAAATGAAATGATAAATGTTGGTAGAGTGAAGTAGAAGCCCGATACCATCATCTAAGCATATGCAAGAGGGAGTCTAATTCGATATTGGTCAATATAATTAGTTCAACCCACTTTCAATTGAAATGTTAAGTCAAAAAGTTATATGTCCAGATATGATCATTAACCATTTCAAACCAACCAACTCCTTGGCATAAAATTTTTCTAACATAATTCGTCATAAATCTCAACAATAAAAATGACACGACGCCTCGGGTCTTGTCCCATTCTTGTTGTCCTCTCCTCACATTGTTGCACTTTCTTTACAATCTTTTAACTTTCGTGACCCTAGGAAAGGATCTACATGGATATTGGACACCGTGTGGGTATGTGTCTGTCTTCTCCTTTTCTTGCCTCTTTTTAATTAGTGAAAAGGAAGCACCAACAAAAATTGCCCCATGTGATAACCCTAATCAATCGGGTAATTCTGAGTCCAAATTAACAAAAACTCATTATATAAACTGAAGAGATACCGAACCCTATCTGACATCGACCGAACCTTTTTTGATGCACTAAATAATAATATCTTATGTGGCATTAGATCTTTGCATGCAAGATATTTTAGTGAGCTTACCCGACTCAATGATAATTAATCTTAAAAATAAGTATACTAAAAATTTTAAAATTTGTCACGAAAATGTAATTAAGTTACAAAACTTATAAAATGTGATATCAAGTTTTTTTAAAAAAATCAAGTTGGTGCAATCAAGTGCTTCCGTTAACTCTATCCAACTTGATTAATGAAAATTGCTTATGTGATTTTTTTTCTCTTAAATGGTGCTTACGTGGCTAAAGCGACATTGTTTTAGTCCAAATTCAGTTTTTAATTGAAATTGTATTAAATTATCTTAAAAATTAAGCTAACTTTAAAAAAAAAATCTAGGCGGTGAAAGGTTTTCGTTGCTGCCAACATCTAGCGACCTTCACCAACAGTAGGTGAGGGCCTATAGGCCCTCCCCTACATCGAGTGAGGGTTGTCGACCCTCGTTAACTCTTGGTTGACTATCCCCCACTATCGCCGACCTTTCTTGGCGGTGGCGGGCGGCCACGGCAAGGGCCCTATAAGCACTTGTCATTTTGCCTCCCTTCATTTTTTTTTAATTTTTTTAATCTAATTAAAATAGTATTTAGAAAAAAAAAATCATATATGGACCAAAATGAAGTTACTTTAGCATTTTCCTTTGTGTTTTAGTCATGTTAGCACCACGTATAAGAGAAAAAAAAAAGCCACATTAGTAATTTTTATTAGCCAAATTGGATGGAGTTAACAACATGACTTAACAGTATTAATTTGACAAGTTTTAGGACTTTATCATATTTTTTGAAAATTTTAAGATTCAATTGCATTTTCATAATAAGTTTTAAGACGTATTGTACACTTATCTCTTTAATTTAGATGGAAAATTTATGATTTTGGATCTAAAGCATCCTACTTAGTCTCAAATATTTGTTAATATTGAAAGATAATGGAGAACGTGTAGGAATATCATATTAGGGACTAATGTGTAGGAACAAGACCCACCTCGAGCGGATAAGTGAATTAGCTCTGTATACTTTTTGAGGCTGATGATGGAGGATCAGTTTGACTTTTATTTTTGGGTCCAAAGGGTCGGTTTGACTTGAATAATTCAGATCATATAGGATCCTAGTAGTGGCGGTAGTTGTTGGCAAACGTAAGATTAAATTTCAATATCTTCAATATATATTTTATTTATTTATCAAAAGTCAGTGCAACTAGACTGACTTGAATCCTCCTGGTAAAAGTCAGTAGACCCACAGTGATACAAATTGGAATTTTAATCCCCCTTTTTTTCCTGGGTTGGAAGAAGGACTACCGACTGTGATAATTGGAAATTCAATTTTTTTTATTAAAAAAGATTTGAAAAAAAAATTCTTCATTGGCGTGCTGAAAATCGTTGGCTGGCTTATCAAAATATTTTTCCAATCATGAAATGTCGCGACCTATTTTTTTGGGTGCACAAAACTAGGTTAATGGACTACTAAGTCTTTAAGCTTAGCTCGGGCTCTCCCAAGCCCATACCAATTCGCGACTTAAGGTTCAAATATGCAAATGATTATTATCTAGGAGTCGCCACTAATCGGTTTTTGGTAGGTCGATTAGACACCTAAGTAAAATAATGGGAGAATTATTTTACTCCTACGAACTGCACTAAGCAAGACGGGGACTCGGTTACACTAGACTATCCTAGTGCCCTTTCGGTACCATTTCTTTTTTTTTTTTTTAATTTTTTTAAAAATGTTTTTGCAAGCAGCTTGGATTGATTTTAATCTAAATTCCTATCATGCAAATGAGTGGCCACACGGTGCTCAACCATTATTAAACAATCAAAAGACGTCAATTAAAAGAAATAAACACACAAAGCATTTTTTGAGTTTTTCTTTTATCTTGAAATCGAAACGTGCATTTTAACTTCACAATCTACAAGCAAATTCTAATAAACCTAACATGCAAACTTAATTGATTTTTACTTTTTTTTTTAATGAATATCGTGCGATGCATGTTAATAATCTAATATGACATGGCAACACGACCTAAACTATATGACATGAAGAAATGCAATCATTAAATATGTAATCTAAATTAACTAAAATGGCCTAATCCTAATGACAGACCATTTCTAATTCAATGAACCTAATAACAAATTAAATGACGTGCATTTGATATCTCTATTCTTAAAAATTCAACCTATTCTAAAAATTGAGTCTAACTTATGCAGAGACGAATTTAATTTTTTATTTTTTTATGAAATTCGAAATTTAAGAAAAAATGCAAAAATGATCTAGCTAGATTAAGATTCTATCTAATTTAAATTAAGGATTAAGTCATATTAAATCCTAATTTAAACTAAAACATTATCTTAATCTAAAATGCAATTTATCTAAAAAGATGATCTAAATTTAAAATGAGATATGTATTTCTAACCTATATGCACAATGATTTTTTTTTGTGTTTTTCTTTATGAAATTCGAAATTAAAACTAACACGTAATTAAACATGCAATTCAAATAAAAAACTAACAATCTAAATGAATGCACTTTTTTTTTTTTTTTATATTTTTTTTAATTCGCAATAAAATCCTATTTTAAAAAAATTATTTAAGTCTGAAACTAACATATCTCTAAAAATGCAATCCTAAAATATAATCCTAAAAAAAAATCTAATTTATTACTTACATGTCCAATTTATTAAATCTTCATGCTTTGATGCAAGATTTTGACCTTTTTTCCTTTTGATTTTTTTTTTAAAATATGAGTACTTATCAAATAAATATTAACCCTAAACTATCAACAAAATAAAGAATTAAAATAACCGAAAAAATAACCCGTTGTCTCACAGTCAAATTAACGATTATCCTAACCCTAATTATCACGACAACAGTTCAAAATAACTAAAAATCTGATCCGAAATCTTACGGATCAAATTAATAATTAGATTGATTCAACAATTTAAAACATCAACAAACCCCAAGAATTAATATAATTAAAAAATTGACCCGACATCTTACGGGTCAAATTAATAATTACATTAATTTTAGGAATAACACCTATGGATAATGCCTATAAGATTTTATGAAATAAATATCGACATCCGATATTACAATTCAAATATCTTAAAGTATGCTATCAAATAAAAAAAATAAATAATAATAAATAGTAAAAACTAAACTACCTAGTTGATTTTTTTTCCTCTTTTTTTTTTTTTGGTTTTTCCTTCGCTTCGAGCAAAGCAAAGCAAGTGGTGGCCGGTCCGGTGAGGAGTAGTCGCCGGCGTGAGGGGATGATCGTCGAGCTCCGGCGAGAGAAAAAAAAACAGCAAAGCGAGCGGCGAGGAGGTGAATCGGTGGTAACTTGCGGACGGGGTGTCCGGGTCGGACAGCGGTCGGCTTGGGTCCGTCGGGTTGGGCGACGGCACCGGCGATCGCGGGCGTCGGGAGTGACGAGCGGTGTCGGGCAACGGGGGTGGTGTCGCGGCGGTCGGCGCCCGGGTCGTCGTGGGTCGGCCGGTGGTAGGGCGCGGGGGTCGTCGCGGGCGGTGGTGCCACGCGAGCGAGCCCGTAACGGCCGGTCGCGGGTTGATGGGCGGGCGGGACGCGGGGCGACGGGGCTCGGCATCCGGCGAGGCGGCCAGCGGCTCGGACCACCGGCGGAAGGAGTTCGGATCCGCGCGGATGCTCCGGCAAAGGGGCAGCAGCGAGGTCCGGACGCGGAGCGGGGTGCGATGCAAACTACAGAGAAAACCGGCGTCGCCGGGGCTGCAGCGACGGTGGCGCGATGGTGGGCGGCGAGCAGCGGTGCGTAGGAGCGAGACGGAGCTAGGCGGCTCGGGCAGAAACGTCGTCGCTCGGGCGGCGTAGATGGCGAAACTGCAAGGGGAAACGGCTGCACGAAGAAGACAATGAACAGCCCGTTTTCTGCTCTGCTTTTCCCTTTTCTTTTGTTTTTTTCTTTTCTTTTCCTCCCTGTTGCTCACGTCCCTTCCCTGTACACTTCTCTGTCTCTTCTTTTCCCTTTCTGCAGAAGCAAAAGAAAAGCTTCTGCTGCTGACTTTTCCTTTCTTTTTTCTCTCTTTTCACTTTTCACTTCAATTTTTTTACCAAGAGAAGCCCCCATTCAAAAGCCAAAAACTGAACCCCTTTTATAGGCAAAACAAAATGTAATCTTTTTGCAAATATTTTATCTTACGAAGATTGCCTATAACCTCCCGATCGCGAAAATTATTTTATTTCCTTATCTCATGAATATTCTCTCATGATTTCATCATCTAAAGACTAAAGATAAGATTGCAACCCGATTTTCTTAAATTCCAAAAACCACCGCAATATCATATCAAATCTTGATTTAGATAATTTCGATCATTAAAAAAAAAGTCTCGGGCCAATTTGCTTGTTTCATGGGTTTAGTCCAACTAATTTGAACCCATCCGCACCGGTCCAATAAATAAAAATGCAAATTAAAATAAAATGCACTTAAACCTATATGCTATGTAATTAATATATTTTTTTAGGGATAAAATTAACCCTAATTTTCCATGCAATAAATAAATTAACTAAATCGCCAAAATTTAGGTGTCAACATGAAAGAATTCAATAAATGGCATTGGAAGAGGACATAGGTCGGTTTGAGCCATTCCACTTGGGGTTGCTTAACTAAAAGGAAATTAGGTACATTAATTGAGTGTTCTAGGGTTAGAATTTCCACCTGCAATGCAATGAAGAATGCAATTTTTAGGCTAGGACTAAATTCTTTCTCACAAAGAAAAAAAAAATACAAACTACGTTTTTCCAACTTTAAATCATAAACTCTCTCTCAATCATTCGATCTCTCAAATATATTATAGGTTTTATGATTAAATGAAAAGTACATGACATAGACCTAACTTAGCATAAAGCACCGAAGCACACCTCGTCCTTCATGTCTTTTCAATGGCCATTGAGACAACACAGATTGACAAGCAAGTCTTACCATTGAATTTTGGTATTGAAGATATACATTAAACATGTCCTAATCAAAGGTGACATGCCAAAATTGAAGCATTAGCCTCTCTTCAATCTTACTATTATCTCATGCACTTAATTGGTAAGATAATTACGAAAAAATTCTAAAATTTATTGTATAAATATCAATTCAGTTCTAAAATTTTCAATTTCACTAATTTAGTTATTAACTTTTTGATTAAAATAGTTTTTTTGATCAATTTTAACTAAATAGTTTTTTGCTACCGGCAAACGATCAAGTGGCCGATAAATATAAAAGCGCAAAATAAACCCCACTTTGACTCTAGGCACCTTCGACCAAAAAAAAAAAATAAAAATAAAAATTCTAGGGCACATACTTCTAAAGTCCCAAAAAGGTTACTTAAATAGGTGTAATATTTGTTGAAAATGACTTTTAAGTGGGTTATATTTTTTGAGGGCCCAACTATGTATGGACGGCAAGGAGTTGATGATCATGCTGCACGTCCGCCATCACAACGACGGTGCCAGGAACGACATTTGAGTGGTGGACACACATGTACTATGTGGTCCATTCGTGGGCAAGAAAGAGAAGGTCGCATGAGTGATGTAACGACCAATGTTGATTTTGGGGGTTGAAGATAGTGAGGAGCCCACAATCTCTCTCTCTCTCCCTCTCTCCGAGTTCTTCAATTTGGTGGGACTTCTCTTCTGAGTTTCTGAAACCAAAGGGAACATGCATCAACCATTAACTTCAAATTAGCATCATCCACACAGCATATTCTCAACCATATTCTAGAATAATTTCACCCCTCAAATTGTTTTCATGGGAAAAAAGTGCAAAAGGGTAGCCATCAGCATCAGGTGGTGAGCCCCATGATGGGCTCATAATTTGCAAATTCCTGAACGGAGCTTAGGATGTTGGGCCCTTCTGGGAAAAAAGAAAGATTAACTTTTTAAAAATGAGAATTGGTTTGGTGGATTATTCGTGCCAATCCGATGGTCCAAGGGTCAATCTCGCGGTTAGCTTAGTGATTATTGTACCTAATCTTGGGACTACTCGGTTTTAATATCTTTTGAATGATCCTTTTATACTAGTTAATAGTGGATTGTCCCACAAAAATTGGTTGAATTGGCCGAAAATCGAACTCATGCCCGGTTAAACCGCCAGTCCAGTCCGATTATCTGAACAATGATTTTTTTTTTCTGTCGTTTAAATCAAAGTGTCATGCACCTTTATTTGCTCATACTGGACACTCTAGGGCCATTGAATGCCTCCTTTGTGGGCCGGAGTCTACAAGGCCCAATCATTCACCCACCGTTCTTGCTTCCTGAGGCCCATGTTTCGTCCCTTTTGCATATGCAAGGATCCTCAAGAAATTTATAGCACATTGCGAACAAGCAATACAATTATTGATACTGATACGACAGTGTGTTTTCATGCTTTGCAGTAAATGTTCCGAAAAAAATGATGCTTTTACCACAAAAAAAAAAAAACGCACGGATTTAACTAAACTTTATTAAGAAAACAAGTAACATAAAAGCTTACAAATTTTATTTATTTAAAAGATTATGAGTAAGTTTTAGATTAATATTAGTATGTGTATCTATTTATAAATTAATATCGTTTCTAGATATCATCTTTATGAAATCACTTAATACTTAAAATAGTAGGAATATCAATTTGATACAACTTTTAATGATATTTTACTTTTACTATCATAGAGATAGGAAGCTAAAATATACTTATATAGAACTATCGTAATATTTTTAGGTATTGAAAGGATAATAATCTAATAAAAACAAAGAATAATTTTTTTTTTGATTTGGGAAATAGATTGAAATGAAAAGATATTATAAAATTTGGGCAATAATGTAATTATGCAAACTTGTAAATAGATAGTATTGAAAGATCGATTTGACTTTGTTATGGAAAGTTGAGGGACTAGACTAAATACAATGGAAGTTTATGAATTGATTGCACACTTCGCAATAGTTTAGAGACTAGTTTGCATATTTTGTTATAGTTTAGGGATTACATTGACCATTTCACACTAGTTTTGGGGCTTGTAATAACTTTCTTCCTTGTTCGATTAAGCAAAAGGATCACATTGAACATTTAAGAATAATCCAAAAATCACATTTAAACAAACCAAAAATTCAAGGATGATAATGCAAATTGAGTCAAAATTTATGAACTTAAGTGTCATTTTTCCTATGTGTGTGCTTTTGGCATATATATTATAATTATTTAGTAGTGTTGTGCCGCAAAAGATTAACCTCGTGGAGTTTAGAAAAGGAAAATACTATAGTCACCTTATTACTTGATTACATATGAAGTTTGCATCCAAAATATTTTAAGACCGTTAATTTCTTGATCTTATAGCCACAGATAACATACAACCCATCGAATCAAACTCCCACGAGCTATACAACTATTGAAGACTGAAAGTGTGAAAGAGAAAAGTGGAAAATTTCTATACTGCCACTTTATCTATTTGATACTATAATTCTTAAAAATTTAATCATGAAAACTACACTAAATTCAAGACCTTCGAATGTTATTGTGGAAATTTTAATAAAATCCTAATTGTTCTTTATTTTTTTTTAATAAAAAAGTGCATCAAACTCCAAACCCCCACTTTTTTTTTTTTTTTACTTTTAAAAAATGGATATGAGAATAAATAAAGACAAAATGAATTACGGTCCAATGAAGGGGCTAACTTCTCTGTGGAAGTCCAGGGTCATTTTCAAAGTTTTCAATCAATTACACCAATCCAAATCGTTCCTCGAACCTTAAACGGAATATTCCTTGGATGAAAAATGGATTGGGTTGCCGGGCGGGCTTAATACTTCCGCACAATACACCGACATGTAAAATTTTTATAGGCTTGCATAATCATTCGTCGTTTCTGCATCTATTTTCTAGCCAAACTGATATAGTCAATTAACACTAAGAACGCATTGTTATTTAGCCGGTTCATTCTAAATTGCCAGACAATGATGTTCTTCCTCGCCAAGACAAGAACAAAGAAAATGCCAAACCACCACCTTCTCACTCTTCTTCTTCTTTGGGAGCGTCCATGGCGTCCACTCCACCTTCTCGTCCAGTCACGACTCCGGCTCATCCTCATCCCAATGCGGTGACATCCCCATCCGATTTTCACTTTGGACCGTCGGCGATCCCGTTGAATCTTGCTACCACCCCATCCTCAATCGCTCGTCTGGCTCCTATTATCACCCGACTGCTCTCTTCCGGGCCAACACCTACTTCGTCACAGTAAAGGATACTAACGAGATAGGCCAAATTGCAAAATAATAGGACGGCCCTATATGTTTCCTGGGAATTGGCTAGCGATCTTTTTGAGCTTAGCAAGAAACTCGTTCTTCTCCAAATGGGTTCTTATTTCTCTTCTTTGGCATAAGGTTCACCTCTTACTAATGATCACTAATCATCTATTTATTAACTTATTCATGTTGTTAACGACGAGATCTATATTCCAAGGGGATTGGTCTATGGTCGATTCAGTAAAAAAGAAATAGTATTAATGAGGGTTGCGGATACAAATTTTTATATGGGAATACTAGCCCAAGTCCTAAGTCAAAGTCTTCGTCTCCGCGCCTTTCTGCACCTATAAACGTCTCGGTCTCTTGGCAAGACAATAGGGTATTGGACCGAGTCATTCCCAAAAGTAGCATTATTCTTTATCCTTTGCATCCTCTTCCTTTACATGTACCGTCCTACCCTCCTTGTTTTGCTTCATCTCCATTCCGAAGGATCCAACCATATTCATTTAGGATCCGTTCGTTTCGTGAAAAATGGGTCATTTCCGGAAAATATTTTCCCAGAAGTCATTTTCCAGGAAAATGACAATATTTTCTGGTGTTCGGTTAAAATCTGAAAATATTTCGGATAATATTTTCCGGTGTTCGGTAAAGAAAATATTTTCTAAGACTTCATCACTTAGGCATGCATCACTTATCGACTTATAAATCCATCAAATATGAACTTGCATTTAAATCCATGCAAACTTACTTCATATCTTTGTTCCCTCATTGTCACCAAACGCTCATTTATTCTAAAACATGTTCATATGGATTTTAAAAAGAAGCAAAAGAAAAAAGAGAGAATTATCAAAAAAGTCCTAAATCTAGCCAATTCAGTTCTAATTTTTTTTTTTGGCCAATTTAGTCCTAAACCTTTTACAATTATGCCAATTCAGTCCATTCGGCCAAAATTGGCCGTAGGTGCCGACGTGGACGTTGGCCGGCGAACGTTTGATGTGGCAATTTTTTAATATTTTTAAATATATTTTTTGAAAATTTTAATTTTTTTCAAATTTTTTAATTTCTTTTTTCTTTTTTTCCCTACCTTTGGCGAGGGTCGGCGAGGTCAGCCTCGCCGGCCACTAGTGAGGCTTACCCCCGCCGGCCACTGGCGAAGGCGAGCCTTGCCGGCCACCGCGAGGATCGTCGCCGGATCTCGAGGGCGTCCCTAGAGAGGGTGCGAATGACGGACAAGTCCGAAGGGGGCAAAGCGGCCTTGGCCCGGGTTGCCGACAACTAGAAGTGCAAGAGGTTGCCGGATCCGGTGACGGTCCTTGTTGGGGCCGGCGAGGCCGCCGTCGATGGGTGAGGCTCGCCTTCGCCGGTGGCCGGTGGGGGCAAGCTCGCCGCCCTCGCCTTTGGCCGGTCTTTGGAGGAAGAAGAAGGTGGGGAAAAAAAGAAGAAAAAAATCCAAAAATTAAAAAAAAATAAAAATAAAAAATTTGAAAAAAATAAAAATAAAAAAAAAAAGTGCCGCATCAGCGTTTGCCGCTAACCGTCCCCTAATAGCCGGTGTCCACGTCGACATCGGGCGGCCGCGCTTTGGTCGGATGGACCGAATTAACACAATTGTAAAAATGTTTAGGACTAAATTGGCAAAAAAAAAAAAAAGTTTAGGACCGAATCGACACAATTGTAATAGGTCTAGGACTTTTTTGGTAATTCTCCAAAAAAAAAAAAAAAAAGAAGCAAAGCATGTACAACCCTCATAAAAATCTTCCAATTGAGTGGCCTGTTCTCCCCCTGCGTCTTTTTTTTTTTGGTAACGGGTAAGATGCCAAGCATCTCGCCCTCCAAGAAGGGGTCAGTGGGTCCCTTCACAATGGGGAAGACTTACCAGCGGAGCCACCGTGGCCGGTGGTTCCCCCGCGTCTATTTTTTTTTTTTGATGACCTAGGGAAGGTCCGTACGCCGCGGGCGGTTGAGGTAAACCCTGGGGCCCCACGGGAGGACCCACCACCCCCGTGGAACGGGTAAGACGCCAAGCGTCTTCGCGGTGAGTCGAACCCTCTCCCTCCGAGAAGGGGTCAGTGGGTCCCCCCACGATGGGGAAGACTTACCAGCGGAGCCACCGCGGCCAGTGGTTCTCCCCCGCGTCTTTTGTGTTCTAATAAACAAAAGAAAAAAAGAAGCAAAGCATGTAGAGCCCTTTGCTTGAACAATGTACAACTGCATGGTAGAATAAATAAAGAAAATGATAAGCAAGAGTGTAGAGTAGGGGTGAGCGTGGTTCCGGGTAGAATCGGGAACCGGAACCGAACCGGAGGAGGGTCTGGTTCGGTTCTCGGTTTGGAAGAGGCCGGTTCCGATTCCCATTCCTTTTTTTGGGAACCGGTTCTCGGTTCCGGTTCCGAGAATCGGAACCGGAACCGGAACCGGTCCGGTTAGGGCTAAAAAACCTCAAATCAGTCGAGTTAGGTTAGGGCTAAAGAAACCCCAAAAGCAAAAATTCACTCACTTCTTCCACACGACACTTTTTTTCACTCACAGTTCTCTCTCTTCGCCCGTCCATTCTCCACCTCTACTCGACGCCACCGCTGCTTGCCCTCGACGCCACCGCCGTTGATCTCTGCTCGAGGGTCGAGGCCACCTCCGCTCGCCCTCGATGGCACCGCGGCTGACCCCTGGCTCGCCGTTTGCCCTCGACGCCACCGTCGCTCGCCCTCGACGCCACCGCTCACTGACCCCTGCTCGAGGCCACCTCTTCTCGCCCTCGACGGCACCACCGCTGACCTCTGGCTCGCCAATCGCCCTTGACGCCACCATCGCTTGCCCTCGACGCAACCGTCACTCGCCCTCGACGCCACCGCTCGCTGACCCCTGCTCGAGGCCACCTCCTCTCGCCCTCGACGGCACCGCCGCTGACCTCTGGCTCGTCGATCGCCCTCGACGCCACCATCGCTTGCCCTCGACGCCACCGTCCCTCGCCCTCGACGCCACCGCTCGCTGACCCCTGCTTGAGGCCACCTCCTCTCGCCCTCAACGGCACCGCCGCTGAAAGTGGGCAATGGAGAGGATTTCTTCCCCCGCAATGGACGGTGGAGCTTTCAGAATAAGGTTATTTGAATTATCTGTCACCAATTATTATGTTCAATAAGTCTGTTTATGCTATCTTTTCACTCTTCTGCAGAAATTTGTTGAGCTAGCTAAGATACGTAAATGGGCCGTGGTGAACTTCTCTCGCTCGGTGTGACGTGTGTGGACTTATAAGAGACCCGACTAGATTAGCTAAAATGAAAGGACTTGAGAGTCTTATATCCCGTTTGCTGCAACATTTGCCTTGATGACTGATGGACACCTTTTTCATCCCCTGATTGCCCTGTTAATTGTGTTTCTTATATCTTGTCCGGTGTCAATTATAATGCAACATCTTCCGAGAAGCTAATGAATAGTCCGTGACCATCATGCAGCTCACCGAACAACCTTTTGACGTGTTTGAGGAAAACCCCCAATTCGAAAGAGTCCCTCCCGCTGTTAGAGTGGATAAAATGTTTGAGGAGATACAGGCTAAACTACCTTGGGCACCGCTCTTCCTTCTTTGTTTGATTCCTGAGAGAAAGAACTGCGAAATCTATGGTATAGTCCACTGCATCTGTTTGTTTGTATTGCTAAATTCTTGGTTACATATCTATGATTACATATCTATGATTACTTGTCTTCATGAGTGTTTGCAGCAGGATGGCATGAATTAAGCTGTTCTTCTTTTACTACTCGATTTTCTGCACTTTGCCTATATTGCATAATGAAATATGACTTTTCGCTGGATATGGTGAGTAAAGCCGAAAAAATGCCTTCTATTACCAAATTGATACTGTCAAGTGGCTTCTTTTGGTTGTCCTTTTGCAAAGTCAATCCCTAAAGGCCCTTGTTATTTCAGGGATGGAGTCAGCGAGTCTCAGTTCATGCAAGTCTTGAACATAGAATTAGATCAGATCATTGAGGTCAGTGTAGTATGGACTGGATCGAAGTGGAAAGCTGGTTCTCAGTGTTGCTCCACCAATTTATGAGATTAAAGTGTTTTATGCTTGGAATTTTTTCTTCAGGCCTGCAAGTTCCTTGATGAGAAGTGGTCCCCCAAATTTGTGGTGATTGTTGCTCAAAAAAATCACCATACAAAATTCTTCCAGTCTGGATCTCCGGAAAATAATGGTCCTCCTGGTAGGCCTTTGCTTAACAGCTTGACCTTGTCTCCACTGAGTGGATCTGCTGAAATTGAACGTTGGTTCTGAGTATTGTTCCATATGTTTACATACTTCAATTTGCAAGAACCGTCATAGACAACAAAGTCTGTCATCCTCGGAACAATGACTTCTATCTTTGTGCGCATGCAAAGTTCCTGCATTAACATATAACCTACTACAGGGGGGCATGGGATCTGGTATCTGTTTATTGGTGAATTAACTGGTATCTGTTTATAGGGAAAATGAGATCTGGTATCTGTTTATTGGTGAATTAATTGGTTTAGCTTGGTTCCATAGTACTACTATTGTCATTGCTATTTAGATTATTTTGCTCTCATGGTTATGGTTTCGTTATCTTTCTCATTGTGGTGATGTTATTAGGTACGGGAGTGGCCCTTGCTGGAGTCTTTCTGTACTCACGCGTGAAGCGCATTAAGCCCAAGACAAAGACTGCTTGAAGGACCACCAATGCAAATTTTGTCGTTAGCTTGGATTAGGCGATCAATCCGTTCAATCTCAGTTGTACTCGAGAATATCTGGCAGGTCACACAGGAACTAGATCTTCTGTTTGCCCATTGCACTCTTCTCTTCCTCATTCCATTATTCGTGATTTCATTGATCCAGGAAATGGCACTCAACCTAAAGTTTCTGCTCATAAGGAAAAGCTTCATGAAGATTTGCAGGCAAGACATGAAAACCAGAGCGCTGCTTTTCCAAGAGTGGACTATCCTGATTCTAGGAAGCAGGGCTTTGTTGTTGTTCCGAGCCTTCTCCCGAAATAGTTGTCCAGCAGCATTTTATGCCAGCTCAAGCCCAGCCTAAATTGGAGGCCAAGGCTAGCAAGCCAGTTACTGTCGATTCTTGTCTTGTAGGAGGCGAACCTGCTCAGTCATCTGAACACCAGGTTCATGAATTTTCAAAAGAATATTCTCGATTTCCTGGTGTTGAATCTAGAGTAGACAATCTGGACTATTCTATTTCCATGGATCCTGTAAAGCCCATTGATAAGAGAATGGAAAATCTACTGATAAGGCCCCCTGAGTGTAAAAACAATTTGTTTATTGCTTCTAAAATGCTGTTTGCTGTTTGTGTTATATTATCTTCGATGAATGACAAGTTTGTTTATTATTGCTGCATTCATTTTCATTTTTTTTTAACTAAAAATGAAAATAAGAAAGAACCTGTTGGAACCTGGAACCGACCCTGGAACCTGTGACAGGATAGGTTCCAGGTTCTCGGTTCTGACGGGTAGGTTCTAGGTTCCAAAAAATGAGGAACCTGTACCCGAGGGTAGGTTCTAGGTTCCAAGAGGAACTTGTAAGGAACCGAGAACCGCTCACCCCTAGTGTAGAGCGTGAGCTTGAGATCGACGAGCTCGAGGTTTGCTTGGCAACGGTCGACGACTAGCCAAGAAAGAAGAAGATGGGAAACAAAGAAAAAAAAGAAAAAGAAAAAGAAAAAGAAAAAAAAGAAAAAAAAGAAAAAGAAAAGAAATAGAAAATTAAAAATAATTCGAATTTTAAAAAAGAAAAATAAAAAATAATTTGAACATAAAAAAGAAAAGAAGAAAAATAAAGGGGAGGAGGAAGTGAGGATTTGTGGAGATGTGAGATAAGAGAGATCGTGGAAAATGTTTTCCATTTTTCAAAAATGAAAAACATAAAATATTTTTCCATAAATTTATTTTTCGTGAAATGAATGTCGAAAAATTTGGAAAATATTATGTCGAAAATTATTTTCTCATGCGAACTGCAGACAGGAGTCTTAGTAATTAAAAATTTTAGAACCAGTCTCCACGAAGTTTCGCAGAACCTACTAGTGGCCTGTGATGCAGACCGCCCGGCATCAAAAAGCGTTTCTTTGATTTTTTGTATGTCCACATTGAAAATGAGTCAAAGAAAATTTTTCACAGTCAACGGAAAATGGCCCTCTCTTTCTTGGATTATTACTCCAGACCTTCAATTTGCGTTCCACTAACCCTTTTTCGAGCACCTGCATTCCCATTTCTTCGTGGATCACCATGTCTCTTTCTTGGGTTCCTTCTCCATCTTCTGCTCGTATTCTCCACTTTTTTTTGTTCCCATTGTTCTTGATCTTGATCAAGAGTCCTCGTTCCCTAGGCGAGGATTATCACTCGAGCTGCAACGGCACGTTCAGCTGTGGGGACGTTGAAGGCGTCGGCTATCCTTTCTGGGGTGGCAACAGAACGAGCTTTTGCGGGTATCCCGAGTTGGAGCTCAAGTGCGAGAACGGAAGCGACACGACCATCGTGATACAGAGAGTGAAGTACCGAGTTCTGGGAGTGTATCCCAATTCTACTCAGGCACTGAGAATCGCGAGGGATGACTATATGCAGGGACTCTGTCCCACGAATTTCCTCAACACGACTCTCGACCCGTCGCTGTTCCAAATCACCGAGGGCTACACCAACTTCACTTTACTCTACGGTTGCCAATCGGTTGTCGCAGGCTCGGTTAAATTCTCGTGCCCTGTTCAGGGGGTTCCGTACACGGCGGGCTATGTGCTTTCAGGGTTGAGTGATGGCTTTGGAGCGTGCTTCAAGAGCGTGGTAGTCCCGGCTTCTTCGTATTTTTGGAAGTTCTTGGGGAATAGCTCGTCCAGTTTAAGTGACTTGCTGCAGCATGGTTTTGAGGTTCAGCTGAAGGTGGATAGTGAAGCATGTGTTGAGTGCACTCAATCGAACGGAGTTTGTGGTTACTATCCCTCTGCCAATCGACCCACTTGCTATTGTCCTGACCAGTTCTTTGGTTCCAAAACTTGTGGTTCATCAACATCTGTTGAGACCCCAGAGGCAACAACTGCTACGTCTACACAAGGTGGTTCATCTTAACTTTTCCTTATCACTCATTTTACTTTGCTGAGCAATTTGGGAGTGACGAAATGGGATGGAAAGCGAAGGGTAGAGGAAAATATGGGGAAAATATGGGGGAAAATTAGTAAGTCATTGTTTGGCAGAAAGAAAACGACCAGAGAATAACGCGGAGACAAAGTATTTAATTGGATCCCACAAGAAACAATCTCAAATGAGGCCACTCTCGTCGCCTAATATGTGGTTTTCAGTTAGCTGAAGTTGTTCAATGAGAGGGATTGCTGCGCATACTCTTTCCTTTGCTTGTTAATTAGGAAACGACCTGCTCATGCCCCTAAAGCTTGACAATCTCATTTTGCTGGGCATATCCTTCGCTGCAATGGAGTGTGGTCATCCTCGCTATGACAGACATGATCATGTTACTATTTAGACTCTTAAAACCTTATCATCCTATTTTCTGTTTTGATCATTTGGTGGATATTTGCGACCCCCAAGCTCCGATGGTTTGAATACATTGAGTGAAGATGCTCCGCATTTACGGTAAAATTTTGCAAATGTTGGGCTAAAATTATTCATTTCCTTCTTGAGATTTTATTATGATCACAACCAAATGAAAAAAGGAAGAAGAAAAACTACCTTTCTGAAAGTGTTGCTAAAATCTGATCATTTGTGTGGTTGAAATATCTTTATAAAATTGCCAGATGTGAACCGTACAGATAATTAAATCTTAACATTATCAATGAACTTTTTTCTCATTATGATAGCACATATAAGTACTCTCTTCTATCCCTCCCCCTTGCAGTTGTATCTATTAGATCTCATAGAGCTTTTAATTATGAAGGATCTTCTTTATCGAATACTAAAAATGTTTTTCCTGTTTTTCAGTTAATGTTTCATTTCTACGTGCTGTGGATAATGTCCTTCAGCTTTTCCAATTGCTTCTCCTTAGACTCGATTACTGCTGCGAACAAAACTTCCCTTCTCTTGGGTTCCAAGATATCTTATTGGAACCTCATAGATTGTGACTTTGCAAAGCTGGAGGAATTGAAAGAGGAGTAAAGGAACTGTTGATGTTTCTATCTTTCTGCGATAGTTTGCTAGTGGTGTTCATGATACAAGAAGCTCCAAAATTTGTGCCTGAACATGAGCTGCCCAATAACTTTAATTATGGAACGACTTCTAGTCAAGCCTAGAGGTCTGCTTAGAAGCCAAAGAGTTGAGACATGTCTAGAACATACAGCCCATTCCATTAGTGACGCAGAAAGTTTTATTTGTCTCTGCCTCTGGTACCACATTGTTGATCACATTTCAGAGTGTTTGCTACGTTTATACCAGCAAGAAAATGTATCCTTTGCTGCCTTCCTGTGCATCCCCTGATAGCATTAGAATACTTGTTAGTCAATCAGCCACAGATCCATTTGCATGTATTTCCAATTTCTTCTAGTATGATGTCACTGTTTGATCCATGTTCAAGAGGAGGATAGAGCCAAACTGGTGAATTTGTAATTTTCTTCACTCAATGGTGGTATTTTTGGTTTCTTGAAACTGAATGAGCTATAACCTCATGATGTGCCCTGATCTTTATCTCTGAAGACACTTTGAAATCACCTGTTTGCAATTCGTTGACACATTTTTCACTTTTGATGATTACTGTCTCAGGAAAACGTAACGTTCGACTGAAAATCGGAATAGGTAATTATATCCAGATTTTCTCTTCCACTTCTCTACATTTTTCTCTGCAATTTGTTCCGACTTTTTGACAGTAACTTGCCTCGCTGCACAATGGAATCGATATTTCTAATTCTTAGAAGACTCAATAATGTGATGAAGTGAGATTGCTGTTAGAAAATATTCTGTTTTTTCAGGAATAGCTGCATCTGGAGCTGGAATCGGCATCGCCCTTATTTTAATGCTTTCCTGCATGAAGAAACCAATGATCAGAAAAATTGCAGACTTCATAAAGCAATGGAGTGAACATTTTGATGATGAAATGAAAATTGAGGGACTCGTCTCTTCGAGAAGATACACCTACAAAGACATCAAGAAGATGACCAACTCTTTTGAAGAAAAGTTAGGCGAGGGAGGTTATGGCTGCGTGTACAAAGGCAAGCTTTCAGACGGTCAACTTGTGGCGGTGAAGCTTCTAAAGAAGCTGAAAGGCGATGCGGAAGAGTTTTTCAATGAAGTTGCAAGCATAAGCAGGACTTCTCATGTCAATGTCGTTAGCCTCCTGGGGTTTTGTTTTAAAGGAAGCAAAAGAGCTTTGGTTTATGAGTTCATGCCCAATGGATCACTTGAAAAATTCATATTCAACAGAAGTAACGCTTTGGAGGCAGATCAACAATTGAGTTGGGATACATTGTACTGGATTTCGCTTGGCATTTCTCACGGGCTAGAGTACTTGCATAAAGGCTGTAACACGAGGATCTTGCACTTTGACATAAAGCCTCACAACATTCTCCTCGACGGAAACTATTGCCCCAAGATTTCCGACTTTGGTCTTGCCAAAATTTTCCCAAGAGAAGAGAGCATTGTTTCAATGCTAGGTGCCCGGGGCACCATCGGATACATTGCTCCAGAGTTGATAATAAGGAACATTGGAGGGGTTTCTCACAAATCGGATGTTTATAGCTATGGCATGATGGTTTTGGAGATGGTAGACAAGAGGAGAAATATTGAAGTCATGGTAGATCATTCCAGTGAAATATACATTGGATCCACCAACGCCTAGAGCTCCAAGAAGATCTTGGACTGTGTGGGGTGATGAACGAGGAGGACAAAGGAATCACGAAAAAGATGAGTGTAATAGGTTTATGGTGCATTCAGATGGATCCGAGAGCTCGACCATCTATGACCCAAGTTGTGAAAATGCTAGAAGGAAGTGTTGAGGTGTTGCAAATTCCTCCCAGACCAATCTGGTCATCTCCCCCAAGATCGCTCGCAGCTTGTCTAGCTGAAAGTTCGTCCCTGCAGAATTGTGATGACTCGAGTTGTGTTTAATTCAATATCAAGTAGACGAGACAGACAGTTTTTTATACAGTTTTAAAAGAAGCAACTGTAAACGGATTAATAATTATTGCGATCAAATGTGTAGGTTGAATTTCTATGGTATGATGCACGAACAAAAGTGAAATGTGCATTATTTCATAATATCAGTAGAGTTCGTCATTTATCCAAATAGAATATAGACTGTGCAAAATCGATTACATGTTGAACAATTTTTATTGAATAACCTCCATTCGTGCGAGTCCAATTCACATGAACTCTTGAATTGAGTAAGCCTAATCCATATATCAAGTATAATGAGAGATATGTTGGAAGATCTTACTATAGACTACGCTAGAGAACCGGTTAAGCAACAACGTCAGCCTTGCAAAAGCGCCGACTTCCTTCGTGATTAAGGGTGATAAGTGTCTTAGCAATTCCTTGTCATTTATGCTCAATTAATACTCGTTAACTATACATGTTCCTAAATATATTCCTCATATATATATTTGTGGAATTCTCCCAGATTTCTTTTTCTAGGAGAATAATGTAATAAACAAAGCTCCAAGTCCAAGAAATTTCTGAGGTTCTGCTCTTATCTTGATCTTTTGAAGTGTATTTAAGGAATCTCGGAATAATACGTGGTTTCCTGGCACTCGCAATGCGGCAAAAACGAAAGTCATTCTAGTAACTGTGCTAGAATCACGTAACTAAATCATGGTTGTAGACACCCCAATTATTCGATATTATCTTTCCAAAGAGCGAAAATCTTCAAAAAGGTTGGAATTCATGAAATTTAAGAAAATTGAGCATTCGTGATATTGTTATATTAGGTTGATTCCACATACCTCTCAGAATTACACACATATCTTATTTGATAGTGCATATTCTTGATTAATTATGTTTGTTGTTATGTTTATCTCATTACCATAAGTGGTCATCTTGTAAAGCTTGTAAATAGGCTCATGTACTTTTTATTATTACACATTAAAATTTACAGAGATTCCTTAATTCTTATCTTCCACATTATTCTTAACTTGATATCAAAGCCTCATTTACTAAGTCAACTCTAATGCACCGGGTGCACTTCAAACTCTCCCGGTGCATCCCATGACTTGTAACAAAATAAATCCATCCCGCCGCCCAATGCTGTTCACCCAAAGTGCACTTCGCACCTAGTGCATCCCATGACCCATAGCAAAATAAATCCATCATTGTCGCTCAACAACAATGTTCATTTGAGTGCGTCATTCTCGTATGAGAAAGCGGCATAGTGGTCATGTTATCGAACTTTTCTTTTTCATGGAGGTATTTTTTAATGCTGCACAGTAACTTTCGCTCAATAAAGTCCGGCATATATAGCTTACTATAGCCACGCCAGTCATATGGGCTGCGTTTATTCAGTTATTGTTTCGACAGTAAAGTCGATGGTAAACGATGCATAAATTGAAATTTTGGCACATTGTTTGAATTATTTTTCAAACTCAAGTTTATTTGTTTCAATACATCTATGTTTGAGGGGATGTTAGCGATATTAGTATATTTACTTGATTAGGCATATTTCTGAGGATTATGCATATGTCTTCTTGATAGTGCATATCTTTGATTGTCTATCTTATTGTGGTAGACAGTCATCCTGTAAAACCTACAAATAGACATATGTACTCTTTATTATCACACATTAAAATATTCAAAAATTCCTCAATTCTTATCTTCTGCATTAATATTCTTAACTTTGAGATTTATTTTATTCTATTTTGGACCGACAAGTAAATGATTGTAAATGTAAAGGAACCGGAATATAGGCACTTAAAATTAAACGTTGCGAGAAGAGAAATGTAGAGGGACAGGAAATTTAAAGTGCTGAAAGAGTAAATATGCAGGAAACTTAATGATGAAAGTAAATAGGCAAGAATAAGTGTTCTGTGAATGATTATGGGAAGCCATACAAAGATTATAACGTGGGTTTTTATATTTCACTAATACTGGTAATTTACAAACAGTTATGAATTTTGAATCTATAAAGTACCAAAAAATTAGGTCTCTCGAAACTTTCTTTCATGGTAATACCCACTTAATTACTTTAAAAAAAGAGAAAAAATATGTGATACTCATAAATATGGCAACTAGATCCAACATATAAATAAAAAATTAAAGGAAAGGAGGAAAATGAATAAAACTGGGATTCACCACTTTAAATTTTTTATCGGATGATATAATGGCAAATTTGTCTCTTTAATAAAAATATGGTAGATTTAGCCCCGGGAGGATGTAGGCCCACTATAAATAAGAGACAAAAATAGTAATGGTCCAGTGAAAGGGCTAACTTCGCTATGGAAGTCCACGAACATTGTGACATCCCGAATTTCAAGTTCGATTTTGATTGGATAAGTTGGGCTTTTCATCGATGCAACTATAGTGCTTTTCTTTAAGACGGCCACTCATGATATAACTAGATTATTAGGTGAAGTCATTAAGAGATTTTAATGCAATATACTTGAGGATTCGACCAGGAATAGGCTACTCGACCGTGCTCATTTGCAGAGATCATTTCGGCACAGTAAGATCGATTAGAAATCAGAGATAGGTCGGTTCGATTGAGATATGTGGTTAAACGTGGGTGATCCCACTAAATTGCAAAATTCTCGTCGATCGACACTAGATTGATTTTTCTATCGTTTTGGTACTCTGTGTCCGTATTTAACACCTTGAGATTTTCACGACCATCGAGAGTCGCCAATGTGTCGAAGAGGTTTATCGTGGCTCGAAGAAAATCGACCACGAGTCATTTGCACTAAAATTTCTGAAAGCTACACGGTAGGTTAGGTCACGCTAAAATCGCGTCGATTGAAATTAACTGCGAATTTGAACTCAATTTCAGAAATTGAAAGTTTTGGTCATGTCACTGGTCATTTTAGGAATGTCGACTTATCTTTCGAGGATTTTTCGGCGAGTTCGGGATTTTTACGGAAAATCAATTCGGATGATTCGGAAAACGAACGGAAATTCGGATTGGCCAAATGGAAGAGATTTTTGGCCTCCGGCGTGAGTTACTTGGTGAAAGAAAGTTGTGTGGGCTTTTTTTTTTTTTTTTTTTAATCCAAATTTGATCTCAATCGGAGAAGTTTCTTCAGAAAATCGGATTCTGAAAAAATGAATTAGAATTCGGAATTGAAGGAAATGGACATTTTTGTTGCCCGAGACTTGTTGTTTGGGGGAAATTTGGTGCAAGTAAGCAAGTGAGGATCGAGTACTTTAGCATGGGGATTTTTAGGGACCAAATTGGACTAAACAAGAGCAAGTGGGACCAAGATTTTTGAGTTTTAGGATTTCCTTTTTATTTCCTTTTCTTTCCCCCACTTGGCCGCACATTCCCTTTCCTTTCTCTCTCTCTCTCTCCCTCGTGCGAATCCCTCCCCTCACCGACGTTCCCTCCTTCTCTCTGCCGTGTCTCACTTCTCCTCCCTCTTATTTGACTTTTCTTGATTCTATCTTATCCTCTCATCCCTTTCCCTGCTTGACCGACGCTAGGGGTGAGTGGTTCCCGGTTCCTTACAGGTTCCGTTTGGAACCCGGAACCTACCCTCGGTACATGTTCCTCATTTTTGGAACCCTGGAACCTACCCGTCGAAACCAAGAACCTAGAACTTACCTTGTCACGGGTTCCGGTCGGTTCCGTGTTCAAACAGGTTTTTTTTTTTAGTTAAAAAAATGGAAATGAATGCAGCAATAATAAACAAACTTGTCATTCATCAAAGAGAATATAACACAAATAGCAAACAACATTTTAGAAGCAATAATAAACAAACTGTTTTTACACTCATGAACAATCTAGTAGTTCGAGCACATGATGGATGAAACGTGCTCGACGGTGACCATAATTGCACTACGGGCATAAGAGCCGACTTAGCTTCATCTACTTATAATGAACACATAGTTCATAAAATCATAAAGATAAGTTCACTCGCACGTTTCTATCAAATGATGTCGTGGGAAAAATTGTGCGTTCCCCGCTATCCTACTAACTTTATGTAGGTGGCATACACAGGGAAAACTTGTTTAAATCAGCAAAAGACTCATAGCTCATGCTTTGATGCAGCTTTCCGATAAAGCGTCTTCAAGTTCCCAAAGATTTTTGCCAAAGTCAGCACTCCTCTGGAATGGCTGGATGATCCCTCCACTGAGAACGAAGAGGAGGTGCTGCTACTAGAGATGGAGTACCTGCCATTTCTGGACATAGTCTGTTTATGGCTATGCTGCCATTTTTCAAGACGTCGCCAGTCAAGAACTCCAACACTAAAAGCTTTCTCCGGGACATTTTTCCCCCTCTCAAAAAAAGCTGGCAACTTCGACATGTACTTAACCAGTCAATCATCCTCGGTTGTATTTCATCTGGTTATGGTGTTCTGTTTATCCTCCAAAGGATAAGTTGGTTCATCTTCTACAGCATTCGTGATTTCATGATCGAAATTGCCATATGACAAATTAGCATCTACTTGGAACCTTTCGTGCAGGTTCATACCGCGATAAGCATGAGTCTTCCCGTTTTCTTTCTTGGGTGCTTTCTCAACTCCTAAACTCTTGTTAAGCTCTGAGCATTCCATACTCTTAAGGATTTACTTATCTAAGACAGCATGACATTTTAGCGCCTCAGTCGCATGCTACCTATCCCTTTCACCAAGCCGCCGCTGTATTTTTCAATCTTTTAAACCTCAATGTCCAGAACAACATAACTCACAAATGTCTCTGGTGACATTAACTGCAAACCATAGGTAGATTTAACTCGATGAACCGAGAGTCTACAATCGATAAATGATAACGGTAATAGAACATATCGCAGCTAGCATATTATGTGAGACAAGGCACATGGCTATGCAAGTTTATTGTTTCGTAATGATATGACATTCCATGCATGAAACAAACAACTGAAAGTGGCAAAGAAAATATCTGACAAGATAACAAACAAGTGTTCGAGGGAGAGATAAGGGGCATATCCAGACATTATTAAGGTAACGGAGCAGCCATTCCACAAACAAAGTAGATGCAAGTACAAGCATGCAATGAATTCCAAATAAGAATAGTTCGAAAGTTTTTCCTCGGAACCACAAGGAGATGCGCTGGTGCATAGCTAGTTAATTTCTCTAGACGACCGAATTTTCTATCTCCAACTTTGACCAAACTTCCCAATATATTGGGGTGGAAATAGAGACTTTGCCAATTTTCGCTCAACCCAAAGTTGCTTCATCGATTTCAACCTAATTATAAACAGATTTTGACTAGGAGAAACTGGACAGCTTGACGAGGGTACGCGAATAAATTGCGAAAACGGGCATCTCTTTTGGAGATTGAATTCCTCGATCTGTTATGACTTTCTTAATTATTTGAAATCAGATTGCAAATCCTAAAGTGGCTCTTGTTCTTCAAACAAAATCCACAACGTCGACACTCGTACCTTAAATAGTTTGTCACATGACGAACACCGCCCGTAGACGGCAAATATCTAAACCTCGACTTTCGACAACATTCGCAAAACAACCATAATCACGAGATAAAGGCATCATCCAAGCACCAAGCACTCAAGGAATCACCATGACTTTCTCTCTCGCTTCATGTATATATCAAATCATCACTTTGCACACACCCTACCCGACCTCGCAATCGCGGACATGGAGACCGGAAGTATCAATCGGACGTGGGTATATGGGGAGACAAATGGGATAGGCGCAAGATAACAATTAGCGACGTAGCATATACAAGAAAATGCAACCAATGAGACAAGTTGGAACAAAGCATCACCGAAACCGGGTGGTCCAAGAACACCGACTCTTGAAGAGCTTGAGATAAGGAGGAAACGAGCCATCGCAATCGACGCACGGAGCGACGTCGGGTCGTCGCGGGAGGGTGTGGGCTGTAGCGAGGCGCGGCGAGGCTTGGGATTTGCTGCGGAGGGCTTCGGTGTCGGGCGCGAGCGAGCGGGTCACTCGGAGACGCGGCGGCGGCGAAGTGCGAGCGAGGATGCACCGAGGAATCTCGTGTGGCGTTGAGCGACTCGGCGAGGGCGAAGAGAGAACACGGGTAGCATATGGCGAAGAGAGAACACGGTATCCGAGACCGAAAGTGTCGTGAAAATCAAATTGGGGCTTTTTTTTAGCCCTAACTGGACTGGTTCCGATTCTAGTTCTGGTTCCTAGTGCCGGTTCCGGTTCCGGAACCGCCGGTTCCGTAAAGGGAACCGGAACCGAATCGGTCCCTTTGGAACCGGGAACCAAACCGGAACCTCCGGTTCGGTTCTCCGGTTCCCGGTTCTACCCGGAACCGTGCTCACCCCTAACCGACGCACCCCCATCCCTTTTTTCCTTTTTTTTTTTCTCTCGCCCGTTGCCCTGCAATTTCCCTTTTTGTTTGTTTCGGTTCTATGGAAGAACCTTGCAGCTTCGCCGACGCCACCAACCTGCCCTTTTCTGCCCGCGGATCCTCCACCCCGGCGTACCCTCTGCTGAATTTTTGTTGGCTGATTGCAACAACCCGTTCCCATCGACCCTCCTTGGTCGTGCCACCAACAACCCGACCAACAAAGTTCAGCTGTGCAACATCAAATCCAGCAGCCCCGTGAGGCTTTGTGGTCCAATTTTCGGGCCCGATCCGTGCTCGAAGGCCGTCGCCACTTTGGAGAAGATCGAGCCCTGTTGCGTTCCAGCGATTTGAACCGAGTGGTTCGTTAAACAAGTGACTTTAATTCACTAATCCTCGCTTAGTAGGTTAATGACGTTTAAGGGTTGATTAGTTTAGGTTAAGCATGTATTAGATGGTTAGTTAGATTAGATTAATGAATTTAATTAATTACCGATGCATGTTAGGTGGATAATTAGTGCAATTAGAGCCTAGACAAGCTCTAGTATTTAACTAGAGTGGTTTGGTAATTTTTTGGGCCCCCGTCTCGGCTTCCAAGTAGGCTTTACGGGCCTAAGTTTTAATTATTGGCATTTATAATTATTTTCCGTAATTAATTAATTAATTAATTATTTTCCGGAAATTAGACCGGGATAGCCGGTGATCGAATTTTATGCTGATTGTGATGGTGTGATTTGCTTATTTAATTGAGCTCGAATTTGTACTTGATTTGGTGTGAATTGTGGTTTCAGGATATATTCTTAAATTTATTTATTTTCATTATTTAATTGGAAAATGACTGAGCGTCGGTTTACAACGTCAAAAATATTTTGGTGGACCGTATGAAATGGTGGGATTTATGGAAAGGAAATTATTATATTTTGGTTAAGGCCAACCGCGTACCCACACACGGCTATTTTATCGGGTATGATAAAAAGCGAGAAATTGTTGGAGAACGAACATCAACTCGATGACTCGGTATGTCATCTCGGAGAAAGACGTATAGTATGTTGGCTCGATGACTCGGTATGTCATCTCGGAGGAAGACATTATATTATATTGGCTCGATGACTTAGTATGTCATCTTGGAGAAAGAATGGTATATTATATCAGTTCGATGACTCGATATGTCATCTTGGAGAAGGAATAGTATACTAGTTATTAGCCTTGAGGCTAGCTACTATCTATTTTTCAGCTTAGAGTAAGCTGTCCGCAAGGTGGTCGGACTGTATAGATAGTATTAACTGAAATGACCGGGGAACGGTCTGTTTGACATGTAATCGACTAGGTCGATTGATCGATGAGTCAATTTGAGTAAATGATTAGATTGGTTGATGTGATTCGATGAGATTATGAATTGTGTTGAATTACAGGGAGGAATTGAGGCAAATGTAAGACCTCCGACTCGTATTGTGCTTAGGCAGCCCTTAGGGCGTATTTTCTTCCTAGTCGGGTCTTAGGGGGTTGAACTTGCTGAAACATTGTCTCACTGGTTATTGTATAACCATTTTCAGGTCCTTAGATGATGTTGGTGGAAGACCCAAAGCCCCGGAGTTTGGGAAGGTGGAGACCGAAGAATCGGCGAACATGTCTGACTAGAGGGTCATAGGACAGTTCCCCTTTTGTTAAGCCAATATTTTTGTAAACAGCCTGGCATAGTATATAAACCTATATGTTTATAAAAAGACTTGTTTTGGTTTGAAAAATTGAGGCCCTACTTTTCTATCCCATCTTGTTGTTGGTTGGGGATTTATTAATTGCTTCCGCATGCGTATTAAAATGAATGGGTCGGCGATGCATCCTGGGATATCGCTATTTAATCGACCAAAGAGGGATGGGCACGTGCTCGGAGGATCGGGGCGTGACAATCATTTTCGAAGTCTTCAATCAATTGCAAGCATGGATTGGTGTAAATCGCTCTAACAGAGAATGGTGTAATGAATTCAAGAAAATAACCACCTAATAGAGATTGGTGTAAATCGCTCTTTGAACCTTGAACGAAGTTTCAACCGCTCATAGTGGCTTTTGTAAGGTCTTTGTGTATGGAGTTATTATTGTAGCGTACATTTAGGGCACGTTCGGTAACGATTCTGTTCCCGGGAACAATTTTTAAGCATTTTAAGTCGTTTGGTAAGCTGTACAAAATTTCTGATTCTCGGAATAGAATTGCGTTTGGTATCGTGCTCATTGATTCTGTTCCAAATAATTTTATTTTAATTTTTAATTAATTTTTAGACTTTTAGACTTTTAGAATTTTTTTTTTCTTTTTTTCCTTTTTTTTTTTCTTTTTTTCCTATTCTTCTTCTCCTTCAACAAGTGGCCGGTCGCCGGACCGACGATTAGCTAGACGAGGGCTGGCGACCTCACCAACCCCTCCCCGTGGCCGTGGGCTGTGGGAAGCAATCCTGCGGCGCGGTCGCGCGATGGTTGGCGGTCGTGCGGCGGTCGTGCAACAATTGTATGGCGGTCATGCGGCTGTCATGCGACGATTGTACGGCAGTCGTACGGCGGTCGTGCATCGGTCGTGCGACAATCGAGGCACTCTTGATACATTGCTCCAAAGCTGATCATAAGGAACATCTCTGGATACATTGCTCCAGCACTGATCATAAGGAACATCGGAGGGGTTTCTCATAAATCTGATGTCTATAGCTACGGCATGATGGTTCTGGAGATGGTCCGTAGAAGGAAAAACATCGAAGTCACGGTAGATCGTACTAGTGAAGTATACTTTCCTCATTCAGTCCACCAATGTCTAGTGCTCCGAGAAGATCTTGGGCTGCACGGGATCACGATTGAGGAGGAAGAAGGAATCGTAAAGAAGATGATTGTAGTAGGCTTATGGTGCATTCAAATCGATCCAAGAGCTTGACCTTGTATGACTCAAGTTGTGGAGATGCTAAAAAGAAGTGCCGAGGCCTTGCAAATTCCTCCAAAACCATCCTTGTCATCATCCTCAAGAGTGCTGGAGGCTTGTCCATGTGAAAGTTCTTCTTTGCAAGAGAGTAATGACTCGAGTTGTCGTTATTCAATATCACTTATAGCAGACTAACATAGTTGGTAATAGAGTATATAAAAAAAACAAAAAAGGCTGTCAACATTTTAATTAATGACTATTGAGCTTTTCATGAACTTGTGATCAAATGTGTAGATCAAATTCCTATGAGTATGATGGAAAAACAAAGAAGTGAAAAGTGCATTATTTCATATTATCAATATAGTTTGCCATTTATCCAAATAGGAATTATATCGTGCACCGGTCATGCGGCGGGGGTCGGCGGTCGGTGGTCCGTGAGTAAGAAAAAAAAAACAAATAAATACAAAAGCCATCATAGGTAATCTGTTAAATCGTTCAAGGTTTATTTGATAAGCATTTGCGTCCCGACAGGGAAACATGGCAATTTGGGGACAAAAGCCATCATAGGTAATCCGTTAAATCGTGTTTTTCGTTGACTATTTTCTATATAGATTCACAACTTAGAAGTCTCGATAAAGTGATGAAGTGAGATTGCCGTTTCAGAATGTTCTATGTTTTTTCTGGAGTAGCAACATTAGGAGCTGGAATTGGGATCACCCTTATTTTAATGCTTTCCTTCAAGAAGAAACCAATGGTAAGAAGAATTATGGCTTTGATAAAAAAAAAAGGAGTGAATATTTCGATGGCGAAAAGAAAATCGAGGTACTCGTCTCTTCGAGAAGGTACACCTATAAAGACATCAAGGGGAGGACCAACTCTTTCAAAGAAAAGTTAGGCCAGGGAGGCTATGGTTGTGTGTACAAAGGCAAGCTTCAAGATGGCCAACTTGTGGCAGTGAAGCTTCTAAAGAAGTTCAAAGGCGATGCCGAAGAATTTTTCAATGAAGTTGCGAGCATAAGTAGGACTTCTCATGTCAATGTTGGCAACCTCTTGGGATTCTGTTTTGAAGGAAGCAAAAGAGCTTTGGTTTTTGAGTTCATGCCTAATGGATCCCTTGAAAAGTTCATATTTAATAGGAGTAAGACATTGGAGTTAGATCAACTATTGAGTTGGGACACATTGTACCAGATTTCCCTTGGCATAGCTCATGGGCTAGAGTACTTGCATATAGGATGCAACATGAGGATCTTGCACTTTGACGTAAAGCCCCACAGCTTTCTCCTCCATGCAAACTATTGTCCCAAGATTTTTGACTTTGGTGTTGCCAAAATATGCCCAAGAGAAGAGAGCATCGTGTCAATGCTAGGTGCCCGAGGCACTGCTGGATACATTGCTCCAGAGCTGATCATAAGGAACATCGGAGGGGTTTCTCATAAATCAGATGTCTATAGCTACGACATGATGGTTCTAGAGATGGTCGGAAGAAGGAAAAACATCAAAGTCACGGTAGATCGTACTAGTGAAGTATACTTTCCTCATTCGGTCCACCAACGTCTAGTGCTCCAAGAAGATCTTGGAATGCACGGGATCACGATTGAGGAGGAAGAAGGAATCGCAAAGAAGATGATTGTAGTAGGCTTATGGTGCATTCAAATCGATCCAAGAGCTTGACCTTGTATGACTCAAGTTGTGGAGATGCTAAAAAGAAGTGCCGAGGCCTTGCAAATTCCTCCAAAACCATCCTTGTCATCATCCTCAAGAGTGCTGGAGGCTTGTCCACGTGAAAGTTCTTCTTTGCAAGAGAGTATTGACTCGAGTTGTCGTTATTCAATTTCACTTATAGCAAACTAACATAGTTTGTAATAGTGTATATAAAAACACTAAAAAAGGCTGTCAACATTCTAATTAATGACTATTGAGCTTTTCATGAACTTGTGATCAACTGTGTAGATTAAATTCCTATGAGTATGATGGAAAAGCAAAGAAGTGAAAAGTGCATCATTTCATATTATCAATATAGTTTGCCATTTATCCAAATAGGAATTATATTGCGCGGCGGTCGTGCGGCGGTCGTGCGCCGATTGCGCGGCGGTCGTGCGGCGGTCGTGCGCCGATTGTGCAGTGGTCGTGCGGCGGGGGTTGGCGGTCGGCGGTCCGTGAGTAAGAAAAAAAAACAAATAAATACAAAAGCCATCATAGGTAATCCGTTAAATCGTTCAAGATTTATTTGATAAGCATTTGTGTCCCGGCAGGGAAACATGGCAATTTGGGGACAAAAGCCATCATAGGTAATCCGTTAAATCATGTTTTTCGTTGACTATTTTCTATAAAGATTCACAACTTAGAAGTCTCGATAAAGTGATGAAGTGAGATTGCCGTTTCAGAATGTTCTATGTTTTTTCAAGAGTAGCAACATTAGGAGCTGGAATTGGGATCGCCCTTATTTTAATGCTTTCCTTCAAGAAGAAACCAATGATAAGAAGAATTATGGTTTTGATAAAGCAAATGAGTGAATATTTCGATGGCAAAAAGAAAATCGAGGGACTCGTCTCTTCGAGAAGGTACACCTATAAAGACATCAAGAGGAGGACCAACTCTTTCAAAGAAAACTTACGCCAAGGAGGCTATGGTTGTGTGTACAAAGGCAAGCTTCAAGATGGCCAACTTGTGGCAGTGAAGCTTCTAAAGAAGTTCAAAGGCGATGCCGAAGAATTTTTCAATGAAGTTGCGAGCATAAGTAGGACTTCTCATGTCAATGTTGGCAACCTCTTGGGATTCTGTTTTGAAGGAAGCAAAAGAGCTTTGGTTTTTGAGTTCATGCCTAATGGATCCCTTGAAAAGTTCATATTTAATAGGAGTAAGACATTGGAGTTAGATCAACTATTGAGTTGGGACACATTGTTCTAAACTTCCCTTGGCATAGCTCATGGGCTAGAGTACTTGCATAGAGGATGCAACATGAGGATCTTGCATTTCGACATAAAGCCCCACAACATTCTCCTCCATGCAAACCATTGTCCCAAGATTTCTGACTTTGGTCTTGCCAAAATATGCCCAAGAGAAGAGAGCATCGTGTCAATGCTAGGTGCCCGAGGCACTGCTGGATACATTGCTCTAGAGCTAATCATAAGGAACATCGGAGGGGTTTCTCATAAATCAGATGTCTATAGCTACGGCATGATGGTTCTAGAGATGGTCGGTAGAAGGAAAAACATGAAAGTCACGGTAGATCGTACTAGTGAAGTATACTTTCCTCATTCGGTCCACCAACGTCTAGTGCTCCGAGAAGATCTTGGAATGCACGGGATCACGAATGAGGAGGAAGAAGGAATCGCAAAGGAGATAATTGTAGTACGCTTATGGTGCATTCATATCGATCCAAGAGCTCGACCTTGTATGACTCAAGTTGTGAAGATGCTAAAAGGAAGTGCCGAGGCCTTGCAAATTCCTCCAAAACCATCCTTGTCATCATCCTCAAGAGTGCTGGAGGCTTGTCCATGTGAAAGTTCTTCTTTGCAAGAGAGTAATGACTCGAGTTGTCGTTATTCAATATCACTTATAGCAGACTAACATAGTTTGTAATTGAGTATATAAAAAAACTTAAAAAGGCTGTCAACATTTTAATTAATGACTATTGAGCTTTTCATGAACTTGTGATCAAATGTGTAGATTAAATTCCTATGAGTATGATGGAAAAGCAAAGAAGTGAAAAGTGCATTATTTCATATTATCAATATAGTTTGCCATTTATCCAAATAGGAATTATATCGTGCGGCGATCGTGCGCCAGTCGTGCGTCGGTCGTGCGCTGATCGTGCGGTGGTTGTGCGGCTATCATGCAACGATCGTACGGTGGTCATGCGGTAGTCGTGGGGCGGGGGTTGGCGGTCGGCGGTCCTTGAGTAAGAAGAAAAAACAAGTAAATACAAAAGCCATCATAGGTAATCTGTTAAATCGTTCAAGATTTATTTGATAAGCATTTGCGTCCCGGCAGGGAAACATGGCAATTTGGGGACAAAAGCCATCATAGGTAATTCGTTAAATCGTGTTTTTCGTTGACTATTTTCTATAAAGATTCACAACTTAGAAGTCTCGATAAAGTGATGAAGTGAGATTGCCGTTTCGGAATGTTCTATGTTATTTCAGGAGTAGCAACAGTAGGAGCTGGAATTGGGATCGCCCTTATTTTAATGCTTTCCTTCAAGAAGAAACCAATGATAAGAAGAATTATGGCTTTGATAAAGCAAAGGAGTGAATATTTCGATGGCGAAAAGAAAATCGAGGGACTCATCTCTTCGAGAAGGTACACCTATAAAGATATCAAGAGGAGGACCAACTCTTTCAAAGAAAAGTTAGGCCAGGGAGGCTATGGTTGTGTGTACAAAGGCAAGCTTCAAGATGGCCAACTTGTGGCAGTGAAGCTTCTAAAGAAGTTCAAAGGCGATGCCGAAGAATTTTTCAATGAAGTTGCGAGCATAAGTTGGACTTCTCATGTCAATGTTGGCAACCTCTTGGGATTCTGTTTTGAAGGAAGCAAAAGAGCTTTGGTTTTTGAGTTCATGCCTAATGGATCCCTTGAAAAGTTCATATTTAATAGGAGTAAGACATTGGAGTTAGATCAACTATTGAGTTGGGACACATTGTACCAGATTTCCCTTGGCATAGCTCATGGGCTAGAGTACTTGCATATAGGATGCAACATGAGGATCTTGCACTTTGACGTAAAGCCCCACAGCTTTCTCCTCCATGCAAACTATTGTCCCAAGATTTTTGACTTTGGTGTTGCCAAAATATGCCCAAGAGAAGAGAGCATCATGTCAATGCTAGGTGCCCGAGGCACTGCTAGATACATTGCTCCAGAGCTGATCATAAGGAACATCGGAGGGGTTTCTCATAAATAAGATGTCTATAGCTATGGCATGATGGTTCTAGAGATGGTCGGTAGAAGGAAAAACATCAAAATCACGGTAGAAGAAAAAACATCAAAATCACCGACGTCTAGTGCTCCGAGAAGATCTTGGGCTGCACGGGTTCACGAATGAGGAGGAAGAAGGAATCGCAAAGAAGATGATTGTAGTAGGCTTATGGTGCATTCAGATCGATCCAAGAGCTTGACCTTGTATGACTCAAGTTGTGGAGAGTCTAAAAGGAAGTGCTGAGGCCTTGCAAATTCCTCGAAAACCATCCTTGTCATCATCCTCAAGATTGATGGAGGCTTGTCCATGTGAAAGTTCTTCTTTGCAAGAGAGTAATGACTCGAGTTGTGATTATTTAATTTCACTTATAGTAGACTAACCTAGTTTGTAATAGAGTATATAAAAAACACTAAGAAAGGCTATCGATGTTTTAATTAATGACTATTGAGCTTTTCATGAACTTGTGATCAAATGTGTAGATTAAATTCCTATGAGTATGATGGAAAAGCAAAGAAGTGAAAAGTACATTATTTCATATTATCAATATAGTTTGCCATTTATCCAAATAGGAATTATATTGTGCAAAATAGCTGACATGTTGAACCTATTTTATTGAATGACCTCCATTATGAACTCTTGAATTGGATGGGCCTAATTCATTTAACAAGTATAGTTGAGAGATTGTCATTTTGTTTAAAGATTTTATCATGGATTATTCTAAAGAATTAGTTAGGCAACAAATGTTAAGAGTTGTAAATGCACCGACTTCCTTCCTGATAAAGTGTCATCAATGTGTTAGCAAGTCCTTGTTATCTTAATCAGTGATCTTAAGGCCAAGCAAGGTAGTCTCCTTTTCGTGTTGACGTTAAACCGAACCCTTTTTGGTCAAGCCTGGTCGTCTCCTTTCCATTCTGATGTTAGAACGCACTCGATGATATGGGAAGATGCAATATCAGCTTGCAGGAAGTTTTGAATCGAGGGTTTGATGTTCAGTGTGGTGACCAAGCCGAGTGGTCGGCGTGCACTTTTTCTGGCGGTTCTTGCGGCAGCAACTCCTCTCCTTCAATAACTAGTGTCACGTGTTATTGCTTGGCAACCCTACGCTCGTACCTGCAGTGACCCCGCACGTTCTTTCAGTAGCATTCCCGGGTGAGCTTTCTCAACTTTATTAGGCAGGTTCTTGTTTCTATAGGCGCATCAGATTCTATTATCAACCATGTAGAATATGCACAAAATCACTAAATCTTGAGCTTTTGTGGAGTCAATTTCTATTAGTGCCTCAAAGATCATATGGTCAATAGACCCCGAGAATTTGTACGGAGAAAACTCAATTCGATTGAATGTGATCCACTTGTTTCTTTTGCTAGAAATTCGATGTAATTTATAGGTTCCTTTTACTAGGAAATTTCATGGTTTGATCCTTAGGATTTTGTGGAGCAAATTTTTTGCAAATTTTCTTCATTGGGTGTTTGAATAATGCACGCATCAAACCACATTCTGCCTCGCTTAGTATTTTCTTTGAAATAGAAGAACTAGCACTCGACAGTGATGCGAGTTAGGACCAATTCAGACCAACTCCATTTGATGCTTCTGCAAATGCTTTCCACAATCATCTGCCTCCTTCCCGTCAAAATGAAGTGAGCTGTCTGAATTGATTTTATACATATTCGCTAACATGTAAGGTGATCATGCGGGTACACAATTATTAACATAACAATCAGCAACCTAGAAATTTTATTAAAAATAAATTGCATGGATAGCAAGGACCTAAACTAAGAAAACATGATAAATGATGATCCTAACTTAAACTAAAGGGAAGCCAAAATCAATGTATTAATATTGGGCAACCAAAGGCAATTGTCCTTAAAGACAATCAAAACCCTAAGCTAGAGCCTTAAGGGTTTGTTTAATTTTTTAGCACTATTTTAGTGTCAAAAGGTTTCCATTTTTATTAAAAGGAAAAAAGCCCCAAAAGTCTGTTTTTAAAATTTTTGAGAAATTATAATATTTTGGAAATTTTGGAATTATTTAAATTTTAATTTTTTTAGAAAATTTCCAAATTTTTATTATTCTCCATATTTTCTGGATTTTAAAGACTTTTCTGAATGTTTTGAATTTTTTAAAAGTTATTGAATTTTTTTTTTAAATAATTTTCCAAAATTTTGAATTTTCTTAAAATTAACCTATGTTATGATTTTTTAGTATTTTTTTCTTATTATTATTTAATACTCTTTTTCTTTTCCTTTTAACTTTAAAATTTGTTAATCTTTGAATCTTTAATATTGTTGTATTCGTGAAAACTAGTTCAGACTGAGTTTACTCGGTTCGACCCGCTAACCCGATCCACTATCAGCCACTAGTTGGCTGGAGGTCAGCACCATTGCCGGAATACTTCCAACCAAAGATTTTCGAGCCCTAAAATTTTGCATGACCAAATCTCGAACGATTCAAGTACTAACACCAGTATGAGCAAAGAACACGATGGAATGGACTTAAACTCGAACAAAGACGACACCACAGAAACGAACCCAATAAAAACCATTTTAGAATCTGGCTTTGACATTTCATCAAACATATAGAATGCACTGGCTAGAGGGAGACCTAAGCTCGTTTGAGATTCGGGTTTAGGCAAAGATCGGTCATAATAGATATGATTAAAAATCGAGACTAACTTAGGGACGAATCATCAGCATTTAGCACCGGTAACCTTAAAATCACAAAGCTCGGCCAAAGAAAATCACATGAACCCAGACCTCACAGACATTCTAGCGAACACCTGGTGCACACTACTGAACAAGGGACTTCGTACTTGCCAGGGACTCAATCGCGGACCCGAACTCCTAACGACGCATGCGAGGACACAGAGCAGCTTTAATGGAAGACCGACGGTACCGAAGTTCGCGCGAACTGGTCCACCACGAGCTACGGCCCGACCCCCCCCAAAAAAAAAAAAAAAAAAAAAGAAAACGGTACGAGGATTCGGGAAAGACCTCCCTGGTTCGGATGCAGCGCTACGAGGGACGGCGAGCACCGAACGGACCTCAGGCGACGGTGAAACACTCTTTCGAGCTCGCTTTCTCTTTCTCTCGAGCTCACCCTCTCTCGGTTGTTCTCTCTCGATTCTAACCAGCAGAAAAACAGAGCTCCTCCTCTCTCGCTGCCTTCTCTCCCTTTATCCCCCTCTCGGCTTTTCTCTCTCCTCCAGAGCGACGCCAGCTAGCCCCCGCACCAGACGAAATTCCCTACGCTGGCGTCGCGCGCAACGCTCGTCGCCAACGTCCTCGCCGTCCTCGCTTCACGTACAGCCGTCGGCCTTCCCCGTCTGTCGTCGAGCCAGCGGCCAGAGGGAGAGAGGGAAAGGAGAGAAAGAGGCGGGGCCGGCGCAGAAGAACCTGGGCCGCGTGGGTTAGGGGGAGGAAGAAAAGAACAAAAGAAGAGTGGGCCAGGCTGGGAAGGAAGAGGCGCTGGGCCGGCCCACTCAGGAGAGAAAAATGAAGAAGAAGTGGGTTGGGCTGGCCTATCCCTGGCCCGGCCCATTTAGATTTTATTTTACAATAATAATTTATAAAAAAATTAAAATTTATTCAAAGATTTTGAATAGCTAATACTAGTAATGCAAATGTTCCTAATGTCCATATGCAATGCAATTTAATAGAAATTATTTTGTTATGGATTACAAATTAATCCCTAATTTTTTACGCGATTAAGTCTTAAGTAGAAATGCAAAATTTAAGTGTTAACAGAGCTAACTTGAAATAAGGGTAAGTTTTTTGAACCAAAATAATAAAATAAAATAAGGGTAAGTCTAGCTAGACTAGGAAAGGAATCACCTTATAAAAGTAAATGACGCGGGAGTGGTTTAATTGAATTTGGAGGGAGGGAGGTCTCACAGTTCACAAATAATAAGGCAAAATGGGAGCAAGCCTTCATTTCTTTGTGGGAGAGAGAGATCATGGGAAAAGAATGGGACTCGATCGATAGCAGAGTCGCTCCTAGTTTTGGACGTTCCTAAATCCTGTTCCCATCCTTCATCTTGCTTAGCGCGATGAGCAATTTTGCCTATGTACTTCCACAATATAAATTATTTTGTGATGTGAATTCACTAACGCTTTCTTGCCATTATGGTAGTATATCTATGCCTCGATTTTATCTATAGTTCTTGAATCCAATACTTGATCCTGAGGACAGAGGAACTCTGTAAAACCTATTGGAAACATCTAGTAATTCTTCATCGAGTGAAACTAATTAGGCATCCTTTTTTGATTAAGGTCATAAATGTTTTAATGATATTTCCGTGTGCATACAATCCTGTTTTGATGTGACCAATAGAGGAAGGACATAATTCGTAGTGATATTTGCTTGGAATAGCTCGTTTGTCACCTTGATTTGATCATGCATATGTGCTTTGGGTAATCCAATTAGTGTCGGTGTAGGGCCATTCTAGGTTCATCGAGGCATGAATTAGAGATGTTGCAAGGCCCACAAGTGGGCTGAACGCTCACTGTCCCGATCGCTCTTCGATCTGAACAGCAAGCGTTAATTAGTCCACTCACGCCTCTCCGAGCCAGTCCTTGCTGCTCTTTCTTATTCATTTTAGCCTCGCATAGCACGTAGTCACGCATATGGGGTCCGCTTTTATCAAATTTTAGCACTGATAATATGAAATGTTGATGGTTTATCTGATATTCGACTCATGACTCGAACATTCAGGTTTGAGTCAGATCAGGGCATGCTAAGCTTCCTTTGTGTGTTCATTTGTTATATCCTTAGATACATTCATATCCATTTGGATTACCCTTTTTTCGGGACATATAAAATAGAGACCTTGAATATGTGTCAATTCTGTCAATATCATTTTCCCCTTTGGATATCTTCATTTTCTTATTGTATTTTTTGCATTTAGATTTAGGATTTTTAATCTTTAAATAATATCATTTCAGAAGAGGGGGAGTGGCGGCTAATGGGGGCGCCACTTCTCATTTATTATTCAAATCTATTTCTAGACTAAAAATTTGCTTTAGATATAGAAAAATAAAATTGCGTTATTGAATGGATTTATGTTTTGAATCTATTTTCGAGAACTTAAAAAATAAAAAAATAAAGAAAAAGAATGGTTATCATACGCGTCCTCAAGCAGCAGAACACCGAATTTGGTGATGCACATGGGGATGTCTTCTTAAAACGTTACCAAAATATGCAGGGGCGTTTGAAAAATGTTCCCGTCCGACTGGAAAAAAGAACTTGTTCCTACTTGCGGACGTTTCTCTAAGTGAATGGAGTTGATGAATTTTCGAGGAGACAGGGAGCGAGGGATTTTCATTTTTTATTTATATGAGGGATTGGTTTGGCCGATCTAAGTATTGATAAAGGACTATTCTCGCATATGCTACGCCGGTGCCTTGCAAGTAACATAAACATGGGATGAATGGACGCCACAAGCGCCCGTTTGTAGCATCTATGCTGCATTTCGGTAGCAGCCTGATCATTCCCTAGAGAGCAGAGATGCGGAGCCCGTCCTCTTTCTACACGGTGCAACTTGGTTGAATTGGCATAAAAAATCAAGCATTAAGTTGAACATGGGGAAACAAAGTACACGAGTTTCGTCCTCGATGACCAATACCATTCGTCCTCAATGACCAATAACGAGTAAGCCGACATTGACTACAATATCCGTTCGTCCGTTCGTCTATGGTAACCAATACCATTTGTGACGAGATCCAGTTGATCTTATTTCTAAAGGCAGATAAGAAGGAAAAAAATTAGCCTTATTTATTTTTTAAAAGTTTTCCCTTGCACACATAGGATTATCGAACATAGCATGCAACAAAATACAAATTCAAAATAATATATTCCTGAGGGGAAAATTATCAAAAAAGTCGAATACCCAAATTAGTATTGAACCTGTGAAGTTTGTTAATTGAGTTCCAAACATTTTCACGTTTTGACAATTGAATATATTTGATCAATTCTGGTTAGAAATTACTAACATAGATCTTAGTCGCTTTCTACGTGATACAGTTGATCGACATGGATCATTTTTAATAATATTTTAATATTTATTTATTTCTTTCCTTTGTCCTTTTGTTTCTTTCTTTCTCTCTCATTCTTCATTCTTTTCTTACTATGGCTAGTGAGGGTCATCGACCCTCATCGGCTGCAAATGACGGCCGAGACGCGATTGCCTATTTTTTTTTTTTTTTGGGGGGTGGGGGGGGGGTGCATCATGTGCCCATGAGCAAGGCCAACCTTGTTGGCCTTGCCCAAATGTAGACAAGGTTGCCTCACTTGTGGCCAACGAGGTACTTTTGCCCAAATCCAGGCGAGGTCGGTCGCCTGTGGCCGCAATGGCCTTGCCTAGGTCCAAGTGGGGCCAGTTGAGGGTCACGACACTTGCTCGCACCCAGGAAGGGGTTTGCTACGAGTGGCTGGTAAGGGCCTAGTCAAGTAAGAAAACACCGAAGAAGGAAAAGAGAAAGAAAAGAAAAAATTAAAAAATTAAAAAAATTAAAAATATCATAAAAGATTTTCTACAATGTCGGTTGTATTATATAGGATGATTGACATCTATATTAGTGATTCCTGGCCAATTGGTCATTATCATCATCTTCACCAACTTAGTCTATCCGACTTTTATCGGATGATGCATGACACGAGGCCTCCATGCCTCAGAATGATAGATATCGGCCGAACATCAGCAGCTACCCTTTGAGGATTTTTGGCGAACAAGAGTCCTATTGTGGCAATTCGAATTTCGAGATTACCTGCAAAGAGATATACCTTGTCCTGACTTTCTCGGACAGAGGGTTCAATATCAAGGATATCTTCTATGCGCGCAATTCATTCCTCCTGTTTAATGCCCCGTGTACCTGAAATCTTGTGATGCTCCTCAGCGAAATATCAGCCTCGAAAGATGGCCTTTCAATCCCAGTTCCACTAATGCCCACTAATGCCAATTTCTTCTTCTACTATAATTGCATCCTCGCAACCAACAAGTTTTTACATATTTAATGGACTGTGCTAGCAACTGCACCCACCATTCTTTTGCCCTTTCTTCCAAGGAAGCATTGCAGGAAATGGATTACTATTCTACCATCAGCTCCTACTACTTTGCAATTAGTATACCTGTTTACATAAATGCCAATTTCCCTAGCCCTGATGTCCATGCATTACAGTGAGATTAAGAAGGGGTCCTATTGAACTGGACTGCAATTAATGCAGCAACTGTGAGGGAAGTGAGGGACGGTGTGGATTCAAGAACACTAATTTTGTTTGCCTTTGCCAAGATGCTCCTCATCCTCATAGCTGCAATAATGGTAAATGCCTGGGGATTCAGTTTTCTACTTTTGCTTCTTGACTGAGATTTTATATCAACTACTTTGCTTAATCTTTCATTTCTACATGCGGAGGAAAGGTGTAAATTAGAACTTCACCTCAACCTTCTCTGCCTTGATTGTTTGATCTTGAGGTTGCCATCTGCATCCCACAAGATCCAATTGTTTTAATGTATTGAGTGAAGATGCACCAAATTCACGGTAAAATTTGCATATGTCGGACTAAAGCAACTTGATTTTCTTTGTGGAATTTTGTTGTGCACGCAACCAAACAGAAAAAAGCTTCCGCCTCCACTAGTGATGCTAAAATCTGACCAGGAATGCAATTGAAATATAAAACGTTGAGAACTCTACATATAAAACCGTTCTTTCAGGGTGGATCCAAGCATGAGCACATGTTTTCATTCGAGATATATGCACGGTCTATCACACTATAGGAAGCACTCTTTTACTAGTTTCATCCCAACTTCGTTTGGGATTTATTTGATAAGCATTTGTGTCCTGGCAGGGAAACGTGGCATTCTGCGGACAAAAACCATAATAGGTAATCCGTTAAATTGTGTTTTTCGTTGTCTATTTTCTATAATAAAGATTCACAACTTAGAAGCCTCGATAAAGTGATGAAGTGAGATTGCTGTTTCGAAATGTTCTATGTTTTTTCAGGATTAGCAGCATCAGGAGCTGGAATCAGGATCACCCTTATTTTAATGCTTTTCTTCAGGAAGAAACCAATGATTAGATGAATTATGGCTTTGATCTAAAGGAGTGAACATTTCGACGGCCTCTTTATCCATAGTTGAGAAACCTATTTTAGCGGGTAGATTTCGGGTGAAATTTGTATAAAATCTAGAACTGCTCTCCTTATCCACAGTTGGATATTGAAGAGAGAGGAGAGGGGTGGGGGGAGGTTAGAAGCGGTGAATTGGAATTTTCGGATAAAAGTTAGTGCAGCTCAAAAATTGAAATTTTCGTAGCGAATGGGGGGACATTCAATTTGAAGTCATGATGTTCGTCTCATTTTGAAAAAAAAATCCCAACCTTGTCTCCGGGATTTCCAAACACTTATAAATAGAGACTCCAGAGACCACTCGAATGGGGGAAAAATCAACAAACACAAGCGCTCAAAGAATTTTCATAGTGAAGCTTTCTCACCCCTCTCATCTCTCTCTCAGCGCGTCTATCGAAGCTTCAGTGTATCCCATCCATTCAGCCGCGTGTAGGAGATTCTCTACCAGCGACTCCTCCTCATCTTGGCAGTCGTCCGGTAGGAGTCCTTTCCAGCAGTGCCAATAAGCCGCCATTTGAATTCCTCGCGCTCATGGTGTTCTTGCAAGTTCTCTGGCGGAAGCCTAGCACTTTCGCTGAGCCTCTTGCAATCCTAGCGAAAGATGACGAATGAGGTAGGAATTGATCGAATTATGCACTGAATAAGGAGAGAGCATTTATGAGATATGTACGTGAAAAACTAAATTAACACACGGAAGCGCCTTTTGACGTAAGGGCAAAACTTTGCTGCCTACTTGTACGCTAAACAACAAAATTGAGACTCAGTATGGAACGGATTAAAGCAAACAATACTTAATTTAGGGACGTCACAATATAGTATTAGATCAAGACCCTCTACAATATGTGGTTTGGGAACGAACTGAGTTGAAGCTGGTAGGCCTGTAAAGAATGGGTGACAACCTAGGAAAATTCCCGTTTGTACTCCAAAAGACAAAATTATAAGCTCGGTATGGGATGGGCTAAAGTAGAAAATGCGGACAATATCTCCTCGAGTGAGTTAATCTAGAGATATCACAACATCCAATGAGACTAGTTGCTATGCCCTATCATTGCTGGTAATTCCACCTCGCCAGACCAGTTGAGCCCCTCATTATCCTAGCATCCCAACAAGTTTCTTAGGGAATATCCAGCAACCGCTGCCAGCTCCCTCATCACAACCAGAGCCTCCACCGATCTGTCCAGAAGCTTCGGCAATATTCTAGGTTGCACGACCAGTCCCGACGCCCCAACTAGCTCCTGACGATGGCATATAGCCTCGTCGCCATGTCCAACAAGTTGATCCGTACCCAAACCTCCACCTGTGCCCTCACAGTTACTTTGCCTTCACAGTTCTTCCTTCAGTAGCACACCTCGCCTCTTTGTTTCGCTTGGGACATCTTGACAAAATTAAGGTGAGTTGAGGTTCGTAGTATCCATGCTTTAGTATATGGCTTTGATTGCATGAAGCTTAGGTCCTACATGGCAACTTTTCAATTTCATTATTTTTTTTTGTTCCTTTTTCCCAAAATAAAAAAAAAAGAATAAAAATCTATTTGGTAACGTCAACTAATTTTTCTATTCCTCAGAATAGAAAAGTAGCTAGGGAATAGATTTGGAACAGAGATAAGAAGTAGAAAAAAGTAGCTTTTTATTCCCGGGGACAATTTGTAGAAATAAGTTTTTTCTTTTTCCTTTTTTTTTCCTTCTTCCTTCCCCACCATCTGCCGCACCGACCGCTTGCCACCGCCGGTCGCCGACCGCCGCCGCTACCGTTGCCGCCACCAGTCGCTGGTCACTAGTCACTAGTGGCGGCGGCGGCAACAGCTAGAGAAGGAGTAAGAAGAAGAAGAAAGAGGTAAAAAAATCCTAAAAAAAAAATTACCAAAAAATTAAAAGAAATTGTGAGTCGTACCAAATGCATTTCTATTCTTTTTTTATTCCGAGAATAGAAATTTTGTATAATTACCAAACACGTCTTTTTTACTCAGAAATTATTTTTGGAAGTAGAAATAGAAAAAAAATTATTTTTGAAAAGAAATTATTTCTCGAAACAAAAATGTTACCAAACGCATCCTTAAAATTAAATTATAGGTATATCATATATATTAGGGCTAGGACTTTTAAGCCCAAAAGTCCCCATCCTCAGTATGATCTCATGTCTCGAATGTGGTTTATTATATGATTTATTATGCATGATGGACTATATAAATTTTGGCCGTTTAGAATGATGTCCTCTTCGAATTATCTCAATGAAGCTTTAGATGATGAGAGTCATGTGCTCACTGCACAAAGTGAGGTGGCAAATTGTATGCGACCGACAATAGGTACTGTATCAACATCTGTGCTATGATTGTGTACACTGGGCTCCTCGCTTGTGGTCACGGCACATCGACTCCATTTAAGCAGTCGACCGTCACTCAAAGATTCCGTATAAATGAAGTGCACGCAATCCCGAGAAACAGAGGGATTGAAGAGAGTGAATGGCACTATAGAGTAGATGAAACTATTGGATTAGTTTTATGCAGTCGTTTTAGCTAAAGAGATCTATGACAGTCCGTTTATTTTGCGGAAAATATTTTGGAAAATATTTTTTAAAAAATATTTTTCTTATTTTCCGGTGTTTAATTCATTTAGGAAAATGAGTTAACGGAAAATATTTTCCTATTAAAATTTAAATTCAAAAAAATGATTTCCTCTTTGAAAGAATCGAAAACGTCTTCCAAAAATAACTAGGTATCGATGCTCTAGCCCGAAACTCTATGCTTGGCGACGGAAACCCTAACGTTAGGTCTCGACGTTCATAATAAGGTCTTTGGCAAATGGGCGTGGGACCATCGAGGCTGGGCCCAAGAACTCGGTGCTCGGGCTTGGGACCCAAGCACCCATGCCTAGATCCATCAAGGCTAGGCCCAATCCCATGATGCCTATACACGATACTTTAGCACTCGCCACGCCTATAAAAGGTCGTGGTTCGGTCCCCAGCGCTCACTCTTTAATCTTAACCCTCAAGTGGGACAACAATGGCCGTGCATGGATCCTTGGTTAATGAAACATTTATTATTATAAAAGTATTTTGAAAAATGTATAATTATTTTGTATTAAAAAATTTGAATTTGAATTATTTGTTTCTAAAATATTCAATATTGTAATTAATCATTATTTTATATTATATCATTTTCTTTCATTTTCTTTTTTCTTCTTCCTTTGCCAGCGATAGCTTGCAACGATCACGTGATCATTGATCGGTAGTGACTGGGAATCGGAAATTGGCAAATCTATTAATGACTCAAGGCGGAGACTGATGATGACAACTAGCAAGTGGTGACTGGCGACAATGACCGGTTGGGAAGGAGGAAAAAAAGAGAATAAAAGATAATTCAAAAATTCAAAATTATTGATAATTTTCCATACCAAATGATGGAAAACATCATCTAGTTCATCTTTGGGTTTCAGCAAAACACCGAAAATACTCATTTAAAAAAAAATATTTTTCAAAGACGTTACATTTTCCTTTGAAACAAACGGATGCTAGGATTTCCATTCAACGTGACAGCCTTAGATCATCAAAAGAATGTGTGCACTTGGCATCGGGTTTGCCATGGGTCACTGCATTTGTGCAGGATGTTTACTTCGACTTGTGGATGGAATGAAGAATTATTCTTGTTTGACTGGTAATTACTTCGACTTGCAGTCACATTTTTTTTGGCCTGTTGACCATTAATGACATGGTCATCGTCTCTGGAGGAGTACCACTGATTGTGCTCTTGCTGGCTCCGATCGTCGTGTTTATGTGATCAGAAGGTACAATGTGACAGCTCCATCACGGGTAGATACTAAGATGTTGACATAATCTGTCCAAGTCCAACCAACTAATTGTACGGAAAACCCGACAATAAATCCAAAAATTGCGTACTTCCCTTTGATACAATGCAAGAAGTAGAGCCACGCTAAAAATTGAAGAACTCCCTCAGCAAGTCAAAAAAGATTGAAGCATGCAACATTGCGGCTGTATCAACAGAGTAGGAGTAGGATGACAAAACAAAAAGTGTCCCTCCATAGCAGTTCATGTAACGCAAAAGAAACATTAATCAGAAACAGGGAAACAAACATAATCACATAAAACAATTCTAATAAAGAATTTTAAAATTATAAAGAAAGAAAAGAAAACTGTAGGTAGACTGGCGAATATCCATTCATCACATTTAAATTTAGCTTGATAGATGGCAAAATGAGAAGACCAAGAAGTGCCACAACATCATCACCATTTTACACCGTCATTTCTTCTATTTTCTCCTAAACCAAGAGCAACCCGAATAAGAGAAAAGACTACAGCTTACACTGAAGTTGTTTGGTTTGCCTAGATTATCACACGACAAACCCATGCAGAACACTTGCACATAATCGACTCTTGAATTTCAACTAAAAAAAAAATATAATTTTATTCCCCTTCGTCTGTAATAGAAACTGCAACAGTTAAAAAAAGGATAAATGGATGACTCCTCTCTTGGGGAATTTTTTTTTTTTTTTGAGTCAGAGTAACATTAATACAAGAGATAAACATCGCAGTCTAATTGCAAGCCAAGACAAATCCTAGACAACTTAAAAAACAAATCAAGCTCTAGATAACAAGGAGAATTGTTAGAATAAGGTTAGGAGTCACTTACTCAAATAGCAGATTTGAGATTTCTTCAAACCAAAATTGATGGTCAATCACCGAATCCATCTTCAATAATGAGCATGCATCAAGATCTCCATCTATTGTGTCGGGAATTACCGATTCCCTAAAAACCGGATTCGACACTAAATCGAACCCCTAAAACAAGTGCGGAAGACGAGTCCGGGAAAATCACGTATCACCGATCCTAAGGCACATCACATAATCGAACGTACCTTATTAGCCACGAGATTAAACACCGATCGCTGATATGAGGAAGAAAAAGCGATCCCGTTCGATCCGATGACGTCAATTCGCCTTGAAGGGAAGAGAGTGTCGTCTCTTTGTTATTGTTTTTCTTTTGGAGGGAGAGAGGGAGGAGAAACATACGTCTTGTCAAAAGGTGCGTTCCTCCCTCTCTTTTCCCCCTTAAATACGTCCCCTCGCCAAAGACGTGTCCCTTCGGTAAAAGACGTTCCCCCAAAAGTTACAACCCTTCAACATATCCCTTCATCCATGGGCCCTAATCTTGTGGGCCAGGCACTAGGCCCAACATGGGCGGACGGGCCAACTTAGGCCCATCACATTAATTAATAAATAAAACCATCATCTCCCACTCGGACATGGTGGGCCGAACATGATCCTCTTTACCTCTCTACAACATTCATACTGACACAATAATCAGGCGGCCAAAGATATTTTCGAGAGCGTTGCTATACATTTGTTAGGAATATATAGCAGCTCATAATGGGCTTCACACTTTGAGTAGATTTAGTATGCAGTACCCTAGATCGATCGATCACATTTATATCTCTCTTGATCTCCTTTAAAAACAATGATATATTGTATTCACAATTATGATTATCCCAAAGACAGTCATAATTGGTCGACCGATGAATATAAAACTTAGAATGTGATTCTCCAAATTTGATCTTCCTCTTTCCTTCAAACTCTCAATTTCAGTTCAGCTTGCTTTTCTAGAAATGTCCCATCGATCGAATCAATTCATGATCATCGGCAACATCCTAAGATAGCAAACACTAAATAGAAATCTTGAGAATAAGTAAGAGTCATGAGGACACTAAATTGAGGAATTCTTTTCCTCAAGAGTCTCACACGGCATAAAAGTTGAGATCAAACTTTTGCCACTCTTATTGGTCGTCTCATGCATACGTAGTATGAAATACGTATTACGATATTAACTCCTTTCCCATGGAGCGTATGTTTACACCTTCAATACCGTACAGATGATAGTTCAGACATACTCAATGTCTAACTTGAGTTCACGTATCTACTCATTCACAAAATTCATCAGAACTCACATCTGGCATCTTAGACAGATAAAGTAAAATATGTGGGGTATTTTACTTTCGGACATAGTACATATCATGTCCTCATCTTAACACTTAGTTAAGGCGGCATATATATTTTAAGCTTGAGCTTTCGATTATCACCTAGATAATAAGCTTAAAAACCGTCTCATCTCTATTTATCAAATAGTAAATAGAGGCGATTACCCGTGTGAGTGGGCTAATCTTATATCTGTCCGACATACTTTCTCAACTTAATGTAATGCACCGAGCATTAAGATGCATAAAGGTCAAACAAAGATTCATAGGCATTAATAATGAAAAACACAAGTTCATAAATGTGAACAACTCGGGAAATTACAATATACAAGACATCGACTCTACGCAATCCTAGAGATTTTACATGACCACAACACACATCTTTAGGTATTGGCTTTTTCTGATAACTCTATAAAAATAGAGTTATTTTACCTATTTTAGGCAACAATTAATGCAATATCTATGAGAAAATATTTGGATTTCCTTCTGATTATTCGAATTTTCCTTGTTTATGCAGAATAATGAGATATGGAGAAGATAAGGAAAAAAAGGGCAAATATCAGGAATTCAAATAATAAAAGCAGTGAAAGATGGATATCAAATCAAGAAATTCTTGATTTTGTTCCCTAATGTTATCTGCAAGCGTTGGGAGATAGATATCTGGGATATATCTTTTGAAGAGGAGAACATGAAGGGCAGAAAGAGAGAGAAGCTAGGTTTTTGTTCGATCGTTTTTTATTGTTCTAAGAGTTTTTCAAGTATTTTGAAGAGAAGACAAAAGTGGTGACAGAATTATTGTTCTTTGATTCAAGATGCTGGGTTTGATTTGTATTTTTATTTATTCTTCTACTATGTTCTAATTTTCTTTTGTTAGGGCTACGATGTAGCCTAACCATGATGATGTGAATTTCATGATTTTTATGTTTTACAATTGATTTCATTCATGTGAGTTATATATTATTGTGTGTAATGCTTTTGAGTGATTGGCCACCACTTAAATGATCTGATGTGCATGTTTGAGACTGAAAAGTGATAATATGCAATTGCTCATTATAATATATAACCATGAATTAAACGTGGATAGAGATATACCACGTTATTTGTGTAGCTTTTGGTGATAAGGTGATCCAAAAGACTCATTGTAAGTTGGGAATATTCATAGTTTTTAATGCATTCATGTTTATTTTAATTCACATAGAGATATAGTGCATTAATAAACTGAGTAGGTTTACTATACTTAGAGATATGATAGTAAATAGATTAGGAAATTCCACTATCACATGTTTAATATCGTTCTTGTACCCACAACAATATGAAATTTATATCTAGTGGTTATGGTGAAATTGGATGCTCTAACATATTTATCTGATTGATTTACTGCATTTAGTCTACAAATTTTGTTTTTAATTTATTCTCAATTCTATTTTGATCTGTTAGATAAATTTTAGAATTAATCTATTTTTGTATTTAATTAGTTTATTAATCATCGATCTCTGTGGGATAATGCTCTTTCTCATCATTATATTACTTATTCGACACGTTCACTTGCGTTTAGAATTTTACGAATAAGTTTTTGGCGCCGTTGCCGAGGATCGTTTGTTTAATACTAATTAATATTGATACCGGATAATTATAAGTTTGATCTAGCTTTTGTTTTGTTTTATTTTTCAGGGTGTACATCGGTTTATGACACGTAGCCAACAAAGGAAACTTGTTGAACTTGATCCAGAAATCGAGCGTACATTCAAAACGCGACTGAGAGAACAGAGAAATCACGCTAAGAATATGGTAGATGGTGAGAATGAAAATCCACGTAGACTGTTAAGAGATTATGCCGCGCCAACAGTTCAAGGCACCATATCAAGTATCGGAAGACCTACAATTCAAGCAAACAACTTTGAGATCAAGCCGTCACTCATTCAGATGCTTCAACAATCGGTGCAATTCAGTGGGCTACCAAGCGATAATTGAAATGCTCACATCGATGCTTTTCTTGAAATCTGTGACACCATTAAATATAATAAAGTTACAGATGATGCTATTAGATTGAGATTATTTTCATTCTCTCTTAGAGACAAAGCTAAGAGTTGGCTTTCTTCTCTTCCTGTAGGATCAATCACTACATGGAATGATATAGCTCAGAAATTTCTTGGTAAGTTCTTTCTACCTGCAAAGTCTGCGAAGATGCGTAATGATATTACTAATTTTATGCAGATGGATAATGAATCATTATATGAAGCTTGGGAAAGATTCAAAGAATTTCTTAGAAGATGCCCACATCATGGACTACCCGTATGGATGTAGGTACAAACTTTTTATTATGGCTCTAGTACAAATCTTTGTTCTATGATTGATGCAGCTGCAGGAGGAACTCTAAATAATAAAACACCAGAAGAAGCCTATAATATATTAGAGGAGATGGCGTCCAATAGTTATCAGTGACCTACTGAGAGACTACCAATGCGAAAAGCTAGCAGAGTTCATGAAGTGGATGCTTTTGTTGCAATTGCTGCACAATTCGAAGTACTCAACAAAAAGCTAGATAATATGAGTGTTTCAGCCATGAAAATTCAGAATTTAATGTGTGATTTTTGTGGTGGAGGACATGTTAGCACAAAGTGTCAGGTAGGTAATACTTTTAAACAATCAAGTGAAAATTCTAACTTTGTTGGGAATTTTAACAGGTCGCAGAATAATCCCTACTCCAACACGTACAATTCGGGATGGTGCAATCATCCAAATTTTTCATGGAATAATCAAAATGTGACGAGACCACCGGGATTCAAACAATCAGAAGAGACAAAGTCAAATTTGGAAGATATAGTTACCAAACTTGCTAACACGACTCATGACTTCATCAAAAGCACGGATGTGGGATTTCAAAACCAAGTGGCTTCAATCAGAAATCTGGAGATGCAAGTGGGTTAGTTAGCAAGCATGATGTGAGGGAGACAACATGGTTCTTTGCCGAGCAACACAGAGAAAAATCCAATTGAAAACATAAAGGCTATTACCCTGAGAAGTGGTAAACAAGTGGGAGAAGAAGAGATTTTCAGAGACAAGGAAGATGTGATCAATAAACAATCAAAGGAGACAAATAAGAGTAAACTTTTTCTAGATAATCCCAAGCCATATGTGCCGCCAATTCCATTCCCTCAGCGACTCCAGCAGCACAAAATAGATAAGCAATTTTCTAAATTTCTTGATGTATTTAAAAAATTGCATATCAACATTCCTTTTCAAGATGCCCTAACGCAAATGCCTAGTTATGCAAAATTTTTGAAGGAGATTTTGGCAAACAAAAGGAAACTCGGAGGATTATGAAACATTGAAGTTAAATGAGGAGTGTTCAGCCATCCTACAAAACAAATTGCCTCCGAAATTAAAAGATCCAGGGAGTTTTACTATTCCTTGCACTATTGGGGATTCTTACTTTGAAAAAGCATTATGTGATTTAGAAGCAAGTATTAATCTGATGCCTTATTCAATTTTCAAGAAATTAGGATTAGGCGAGGTAAAAGCCACTACAGTGTCACTTCAATTAGCTGATCGATCAATTAAATATCCGAGAGGTATTGTGGAAGATGTTTTGGTAAAAGTTGACAAATTTATCTTTCCTGCAGATTTCATAGTTCTTGACATGGAGGAAGATTTTGAGGTATCACTTATCTTAGGTCGACCTTTTCTAGCAACAGGAAGAGCTCTTATTGATGTACAACAAGGGAAGTTGATCCTTAAAGTTCAAGATGATCTTGTTTCATTTAATGTTTTTAAAACAATGAAATATCCATCTGATGATAATTCTTGTTTTAGAGTTGAAACAGTTGACAAGTTGGTGAATAAGGTTTTTCAGGAAAATATTTTTAAAGATCCACTTGAAGCATGTCTGATTCGACCAAGGGACAAAGATATTCAGAATGAGGAGATAAAGAAGTACGCAAATTTCATGGAGGAAATTCCACCATATTCAAGGCAAAAGGCAATTAAATTTGAGGAGTTAGGACAACACATTACAAAGCCTAAACCATCAATTGAAGAGCCTCCAATTCTTGAATTCAAACCCTTACCTTCTCATTTGAAATATGCTTATTTAGATGGAGTTTTTTCTTTACCGGGAATTATATCTTCTTCTTTGACAGGTTTGATGGAGGAGAAACTACTCAGAGTATTAAAAGAGCATAAGGGTGCAATTGGATGGAAAATAGCTGATATTAAGGAAATTAGTCATTCAATTTGCATGCACAAAATTTTGATGGATGAACAATATAAATCCACTATCCAACCTCAGAGGCGTTTGAACTTGAAGATGCAAGAAGTAGTGAAAGCTGAGGTAATTAAGCTACTTGATGCAGGTATCATCTATCCTATCTCTAATAGTTCTTAGGTAAGTCTTGTACAAGTTGTGTCAAAGAAAGACGGTATGACTGTTCAGAAAAACGACAACAATGAATTGATTCCAACTAGAACAGTTACTGGGTGGCGTGTGTGTATGGATTACAAAAAATTGAATGATGCCACTAGAAAAGATCACTTTCCTTTACCATTTTATTGATAAGATGTTAGAAAGACTTGTAGGGCATGAGTTTTATTGCTTTCTTGATGGATATTCGGGGTATAATCAGATTCCTATTGCACCAGAAGATCAAGAGAAAACTACTTTCACTTGTCCCTATGGTACTTTTGCTTTTAGAAGAATGCCATTTGGTCTTTGTAATGCACCAGCTACTTTTCAGAGATGCATGATGGCTTTTTTTTTCTGATATAGTTGAAAAATATATTGAGATTTTCATGGATGATTTTTCCGTTTTAGGCTTATCATTTGATTCTTGTTTAAATAATTTGGCTTTGGTTTTAGAAAGATGTGAGGAGACTAACCTTGTTTTGAATTGGGAGAAGTGTCACTTTATGGTGCAGGAAGGAATAGTGCTCGGGTATAAAATTTCTCAAAACAGAATAGAAGTCGATCGAGCCAAAGTGGAGGTCATTGCAAAATTACCTCCGCCAACATCTGTGAAACTTGTCAGAGGATTTTTGGGGCATGTAGGATTTTATAAACGGTTTATAAAAGATTTTTCAAATATTGCTAAACCTCTTTCTAATCTTTTGGAAAAAGATACTCATTTTAATTTTTCTATTGAATGCACGTAGGCTTTTAACACTTTAAAGGAGAAGTTAATTTCAACATCAATTATGGCAGCACCAAATTGGGATTTACCTTTTGAACTGATGTGTGATGCTAGCGATTCTGCAGTAGGAGCTGTTTTGGGACAAAGGAAGAATAAAATTTTTCAAACCATATACTATGCCAGTCGAACCTTGTCAGGTGCATAATTGAATTATTCAACAACAGAAAAGGAACTGGCGGTAGTTTTTGCTTTTGATAAATTTCATTCTTATTTAATTGGCTCAAAAGTTATAGTTTATTCTGACCATTCTGCTCTTAAGTATCTGCTTGAAAAGAAAGAATCAAAACCCAGGTTGATCAGGTGGATTCTATTGCTGCAAGAATTTGATTTGGAAATCAAAGATAAGAATGTGACTGAAAATCTAATTGCAGATCACTTATCAAGAATTCCAAATTCAAAGGAAGAGGTAAGACCAATTTTGGAAGAGTTCCCCGATGAGAAAAATTTTTCCATCAAGTCTACAAAAATTCCTTGGTACGCCGACTTTGTAAATTATTTGGTAAATAATGTTCTTCCTCCTGAATTATCATATCAACAGAAGAAAAAATTCTTTTCTGATGTTAAATATTATTTTTGGGAAGAACCTTTCTTGTTTAAAGTATGTGCAGACAAAGTCATAAGGAGATGTGTTCCAGACGAAGAGAAGGCAAACATTCTACATCATTGTCATGATGGAGAGACAGGTGGCTATTTTGGTGGCACCAAAACTGTAGCTAAGATTTTACAATTTGGATTTTATTGGCCTACACTTTTTAAAAATGCATACTCCTATGTAGCTTCATGTGATAGGTATCAGAAAACCGGAAAAATTTCAATAAAAAAATGAAATGCCTTTAAACAACATTATCGTGTGTGAATTATTTGATATTTGGGGTATTGATTTCATGGGACCCTTTACACCTTCTTATGGAAATTTATACATTTTAGTGGCTGTGGAGTATGTGTCTAAGTGGGTAGAAGCTGTAGCATTGCCAACAAATAATGCTAAGGTTGTGGTCAAATTCTTGAAGAAAAATATTTTTACCCGATTCGACATTCCTAAGGCAATCATAAGTGATAAGGGGGACACATTTTTACAACAAACAATTTGAAACACTTTTGAGTAAGTATGGAGTCACACATAAGGTTGCAACCCCTTATCATCCTCAAACTAGTGGTCAAGTAGAGGTTTCAAATAAGGAAATCAAGAGAATTTTAGAAAAAAACGGTGAATGCTTCTAGGAAAGATTGGTCAATAAAACTTGATGATGCACTTTGGGCCTATAGGACATCGTTCAATACTCCAATTGGGATGTCTCCTTCTAGGCTAGTGTTTGGGAATGCTTGCCACTTACCAGTGGAATTAGAGCATAAAGCATATTAGGCATTGAAATTTCTGAATTTTCACATGCAGTCTGCAGGTGAAGAAAGATTATTGCAACTGAATGAATTGGAGGAATTTCGCAATGAGGCCTATGAAAATTCTAAGTTGTACAAGGAGCGTACAAAAAGATGACATGACAAGCACATATTCAGAAGAGAGTTCAAAATTGGTAAAAAAGTCTTACTTTATAACTCCCGTCTTAAACTTTTTCCAAGAAAATTGCGGTCTCGATGGTCTGGTCCCTTTATAGTTACACAGGTATTACCATATGGAACAGTTGAAGTTGCACATGACACTGAGGGCATATTCAAGGTGAATGGTCAACGTTTGAAGCCCTATTTTGAAGGTGGTTACAACAAGTAGAAGACCACCATAGTTTGGATGAAAACTATAAAGCAAGCGCTTCTTGGGAGGCAACCCAAGCATTTTAATTATGTTTTTTTATTTATTATTAAATTTATGTTTTACAAAAAAAAAAGATTAACTTTTTTTTTTGTTTTATCCAGGTTAACTTTTTTAGGGAGCACCTTTCAAGAGTTTAATCATCAAGGTCATCTATGAACTCATCCTACAACCAGGGGAGTTTTCTTCTTCCTATTCTATTTTTCGCATTGAGGACACTGCTTCATTCAAGTTTGGGGCGGAGACAAATTTTTTGGATAATTTTTTTTTATCATGATTGCATTCCTAGTTGTGAATTTTTGCGATTCTTAGGAAAATTTAAATTTTATTTAAACTTGCAATTGATGTGTGAGTTAATTTTAATTCTGATTATGTTGATCCACTTACTGAGCACTAAAAGTCCTTAATTTTTTTTTTTTGTGTAAATCTAGAGAATATTCATGTGAAGTATGTGATTTTCTTGGATTTCACCCAAATCTTAGAATTTGTTTGATTTTCTCTTGAGGCGAAATCCTAAGCTAAATCTAACTGAGAAAATGATTTAGGCAATTTTTGGATCGTTAAGCCTTTCAAGCTAACCCTGTTTATTTATCCCTAGTCACCCTTTGAGCCTTAATTATTACTCAATTTTCATTGGCACCCATATATATTTAGCCTAGCCGTTATCAAATTATATCATTGTCCCATGCCCTATGAACACGTTGATTTTCTTTTTTGGGATAAAAAAAATTATTTGAGCTTAATAGAAATTTGGGAGGAAGGATGGAGTATGAAAAAAAAAAGTGATTGTTATAGCTGTTTGGGGTGTATCAAAAAAAATATTGTTTTTATGATTCCCTATCCAACTTTCAATTGAGTGAGCCTTTTGGATACTCAATGGGTTGGAAATTTTCATATTATATTATGAGGGACTTTGGGAGAAACTCCACCATAAAGTAATTCAAAAGAAAAAAAAAAAGAGAAAAAAAGAAAAAGAAAAAAAAGGGAATGATGATATATGGTGGCAGAAAAAATATCTTGAAGGAGTGAAATTGGACAGTGACATTGGCTCTAATTAGATCCTAGAAATCAACGTGTTGATGGGTGATTTGAGCTTAAAATTACCGTTATCTCACCTTTAGCCTAGCCTTACATTACAAACCGAGAAAAGTCCTATTGATTTTTGTTCGATAATTAGCTTACATTAGTGGAGAGAGGAATGAAAAACAAACCTATGAGATTTGGTCATAATTATTGAGAATTTTTGAGAGGTTGCATGTCAATGTGAATTTATCTGGATTGCATATAATTCGAAAAATATGAGGACTCTCACACACACACACTTGGATCACATAATTAGAATTTGTCTTAACTTATAAATCAATTTCAATGTTTGGATGAAATTTGTGTTTTTCTTTGAATTGTGAATTTGAGCAATTATGGAAAGATGTCATGGAGGAGGTTGTTAGCTTGAGTATGTGTTATGTCTTGATTTTGCTCGAGGACTAGCAAAATGTTAAGTTTGGGGGTTTGATAACTCTATAAAAATAGAGTTATTTTACCTATTTTAGGCAACAATGCAATATCTATGAGAAAATATTTGGATTTCCTTCTGATTATTCGAATTTTCCTTGTTTACGCAAAATAATGAGATATGGAGAAGATAAGGAAAAGAAGGGCAAATATCAGGAATTCAAATAATAATAAATAAATAAATAAAAAGCAATGGAAGATGGATATCAAATCAGGAAATTCTTGATTTTGTTCCCTAATGTTATCTGCAAGCGCTGGGAGATAGATATCTGGGATATATCTTTTGAAGAGGAGAACATGAAGGGCAGAAAGAGAGAGAAGCTAGGTTTTTGTTAGATCGTTTTTTATTGTTATGAGAGTTTTTCAAGTATTTTGAAGAGAAGACAAAAATGGTGATAGAATTCTTATTCTTTGATTCAAGATGCTGGGTTTGATTTAAATTTTTATTTATTCTTCTACTATGTTCTAATTTTTTTTTTGTTAAGGCTACGATGTAGCCTAACCATGATGATGTGAATTTCATGATTTTTATGTTTTACAATTGATTTCATTCATGTGAGTTATATATTATTGTGCGTAATGCTTTTGAGTGACTAGCCACCACTTGAATGATCTGATGTGCATGTTTGAGACTGAAAAGTGATAATATGCAATTGCTCATTATAATATATAACCATGAATTAAACGTGGATAGAGATATACCATGTTATTTGTATAGCTTTCGGTGATAAGGTGATCCAAAAGACTCATTGTAAGTTGGTAATATTCATAGTTTTTAATGCATTCATGTTTATTTTAATTCACATAGAGATATAGTGGATATAAACTGAGTAGGTTTACTATACCTAGAGATATGATAGTAAATAGATTAGGAAATTCCGCTATCACATATTTGATATCGTTCTTGTACCCACAACAATTTGAAATATATATCTGGTGGTTATGGTGAAATCGATGCTCTAACATATTTATTTGATTGATTTACTGCATTTAGTCTACAAATTTTGTTTTTAATTTATTCTCAATTCTATTTTGATCTGTTAGATAAATTTTAGAATTAATCTATTTTTGTATTTAATTAGTTTATTAATCATCGATCTTTGTGGGACGATACTCTTTTCCATCATTATATTACTTGTTCGACACGTTCACTTATGTTTAGAATTTTACGAACAGCAATAGGAGTATAAATGGGTTTACAATCTTGCATACGAAATCGTTCAAGAACCTTATTTATGTAAGTTTCTTGCGAAAGAGATAATGATCTCGATATAGCTAGTATAAACACCTAGAGGGGGGTGAATAGGTGTAAAAACAATTTATCGAGATACGAAAGCAATACTTGGCAGACAATAGAAAGGAAGTTCTCTAAAACAGATTATGATCAAAGTAAACAGAGAGTAGGGAAGAGAAAATTGAACACAAGGTTTATAGTGGTTCGGCTTATTCCAAGCCTACGTCCACTCTTTTCGCACCGACAGCCCACCGGCTGGATTTCACTATGAACAAAAGAGATATTACAAAGAATGCTTTCCCTTGATTCTACAAGGTAGATATTCTACCACACTTCCTCAAGGTATCTCAAAATATAGACTCTTTTGTGTACAAGATTTCGCTCGGCAAATGAATTGACTAAGAATAAGGAGCTTCGAGACTTTGAATTCTTCTATCGTGCACACACTCGAACAACTAGAACGTCTTCCTTATATACTCCTTTATGCCATCATACCCGTTGGCACTTACCAAAGGAATTCTTCCAATCTTCCCGTTGGATAGAATCAATTAGGAAGATCATTCGAGCCATTAAAGGAACATGTCGATAGCCCATCAATCCCGCCGCCCATACAATCGGGATCTCGGTTTCCATAAGTAGAACCTTCCAAGTATACTTCGCCAATCACGGATCTTTAATCAATCTTAATTTGAATAAAGGAATCGCTTATGTCATATCCAGCCAAGAGATCTTCGTTAGTCGATAAGATCAAATCCTTAACGAATCACACAAATCCCGGATAGACCTTCTTCGACAAACTACAAACTCGTCAATGAGAATAGACTTTGAGTCTTGAGTCGGCAATCCAAAGGTCTTTAGACTTTAAATAGTAGAGTCTCGCAAATCTTCGAGACTAGACTAATGGAAACGTTTTGTCGCCTTCAAAATATTCCGCAAAGATTTCTCCAACAATCTCCCCTTTGATGGTGACAAAACTTTCCCCGTAGATTTGAATATCTTTGACCTCGCAAAACATTACTCAAGCAAATATGGATATCTCATAAAGATTAATGGCTTAAAGATAACACTAGAATCTCAACCACGTAAAATAGGTTAGTCTTGCATGAGAGTAAAGCCATTCATAAGATATCAATAGTACTTAATATAAGCAAATAAATCCAAATCCCAAAATCAGTCCACAACCAAATCACACAAGTCAAGTCAAACATCAAAACAAACAAATTAAAAGTTTAAGTTCAAAGTTTTCAAATCTCGCATCTCTCCCCCTTTTTGTCATCATAAAAAAGTTGAGATGGAATAGAGTCAAGATTGCTTGGGAATACGAACAAGCCGGAAATCTCCCAATGACTGGACGATGCCTTCAAGCTTTTTCAAATCTTCCTTCAGCTTGAGCCACCTCTTCACTCTTAGCATTTGCTTGAATCAAGAGCAAGGGCTTGGATCCGATCATTCAAAGAAACCGAAGAAGCTTGTCCCGCATTCCGCAAGTTCCAACTTCGTATCCCGTAGCATATATCTCGACCACGCATTGCTAAGAGAACATCAAGAATTCTGCGGAAATCTGCTGAATTATCACCAAGGTGACCGGCTTCGGCACGATTAGATGGAGTAAAGGCGGAGACGATGGTACATCGGCATAGTCACGCAGATTTGGCGATGAAGCACCATGTCCCTCCTCGGAAATTGAGAGACATAAATGTCCTCGGATCTGCTTGGAGAACGGCCGACGCCTTCACCGGTAGCGATATGAGGACGTTCCTCTTTCTCACCATCTCCCCCTCGTTTCCATGCCTTCGGGTGGAGAAGAGTGTTCCTCATGCTCTCATTCCTCTCGGATTTCCTCTTTCTTCTTCTTCTTCTTCTTCTTTTTTTCAAACCTTTCTTCCTCTCGCATCTCTTTCTTCAACTTCTCTATCCTCTCCGATTCTTTCTCCTCTCTTCTTTTTCTTCTCGCTTCTTTTTCATGTCGTTCCATTGATTCTCGGAACGAACGACTCGTGTTCTTCAATGCCATAGCAGAAATGGTGATGTCATCCTCATCATCTTCATCCTCAATGATGAGAGCTCTTCTCTTTTTTGGATGGAGCGCTCATAGGCTCCTTCCTTTTTCTTTTGCCGTAAAAGAGACTTGATGAGGCTTAGCAGGGGTTGTCTCCTTGAATTTCTCCAACGCCTTGTTGAGTTCTTTCGCATGCATTTTGGACACCATTTTCAGTCATACCACCATTTTATCACACGATCGAACACGAGAAATTGTGGAGGCTGAATATTCAAATGTATGAATAACTTTGACACAAGACCTCGGATAAGGAAGTTGACTTTTGTCCTTCACCACCGCTCTATACATGTGGAACAAAATAGTGTGAGGAAGAGAAAACCTTTTCCAAAGCATTTATGGCGTACATCGCTTTGCCTCCGAGTTTGAAACATTAGTCTTTGAAGTAGATTTCGGTCTCGAGGCAATTTATCACAATCTTGTGAAGCGTAATGTTGAACGCACGCATTCTTGAGTAGGAAATTCTTCCCTCTCGTCCTTCGTCCTTAACAAGTTCCAATGTAGCACGAGCAATAGAGACATTAATGGGTTGATATTTTCCTTTCAACCCCAATCACATCAGCTAGCATATCTACATCCACCACAAAGTCCCGATCTCGACACTAAAGAAATTCTATTCGCATCCAAGAAGCTAAGATTCGAATAGAAATATGCGCTTAGTTCAAAGATAGGCTTCGTAGTGTCGAATAGAACTGCTCAAGTTGAAGAAAACGGAACTTTTCCCTCAAATTAACATTCACAAGATCAAGGAAATCAAAATCCACACTCCTAGGTTTATCACCCCACGCCCGACAATTTGGAGTATAGATCCTTCGTTCCTTCGATCGTAACAAGTCTGTCCTTTTTCCCGAATTTTCGCCGCAACACCCATTCCTGTTGAAATTGGCTGTATAATTTGTCATCATCATTCCCATCTATCGGATTCAGTCCTCCAACACGCGGATCACTTGGAATATTTGCCAGGGATTCTTCTGCCATCCCCTTAGGAGCAATTCCCAAACGCTCCATATTTCGCAAAAAGATGAACTCATTTCCACATCCCTTGTCCTTAAGAAACTCATCGATGTAGTTCAATGGAGTACTGCTCCTCTTTAAAGCACGGTAAAGCTTATAAATAAAAGAGGGCTTTTGAGTTCTTACAGGAACAGCTCCTTCAACGATTTCTTCTTCTTCGCGATGACCAACACCCTGTGGACTAGTTGGTGGAGAATGACGCCGTTGAGAATGTTGTGGGCTCGTTGCCGACTGGGTGACTCCTCTTCCTCGGTGAGATCAAAGTGAGTAGGCCCCTCACTCATTTGCCGTGGTCCCCTGCTTGCAATTCTCGAAGACTTTCTTGAAGAAGACATCTTTCACAGTCTTGAAAGATTCCGAACTTGACTTTCCCAAGAAAGATGATAACTTTTTCAAGATTAAACAAGTGAAGAAGACATGAGTGGAAGATAGATGCTTTTAGGGTTTTTGAACGAAGAGGAACCGACTGTTTATAGGTCACGAAGAGAGGCATACCAAGCGTCGTAATGGAAAGTAAAAGATGCCATTTTAAAAAATAACTGCCATTTTCAAAAAATAGATACCCGCCATTTTAAAATATTAACTCCTTTTTGAAAAAGAAAAGATTGCACTTATCACGGAAATTGAAGATAGCAAAAAAATCAATTATAGATAGATGATCGTACCTTTCCGAGATTTAATATGAGAGAAGATAAAATAACTTACAGTTAAGAACCTTGTTTGTCTGAGTCTGAGAGTCTCTAGACTTTAACTTCTTCAAGCTTCAGGATGTTGAGTCTGGAACGGATGATTTCAAATTGATTTTTCTCCAAAGGCTTTGTAAATATATCCGCCAGTTGATTCTTTGAGTCAACAAACCGAATTGAAATTTCTCCATTTTGAACATGATCTCTAATGAAGTGATGTCGAATCTCTATATGCTTCGTTCTTGGAGTGAAGAATTGGATTTTTGGTAAGATTGATTGCACCGGTGTTGTCACGGTTAATCTCCGTGCATGAATCTTCAATTCCAAAGTCTCTTAACTGTTGTTTTATCCACGAGAATTTGTGAACAACAACTTCCGAGAGCTACATACTTTCGGTCGTCGTAGAAAGAGCTACCGTATTTTGCTTCCTTGAAAACCAAGACACTGTCCCGCTTCCAATTAGTTGACAAGTGCCCGAAGTGCTCTTTCTATCAACTCGCAACCAGTTAGATCTGCATTTGAGTATCCAAAAGAGTAAAGTCTCCTTTTAGGATACCAAAGATCGATGCTTGAAGTTGAGGCAATGTATTTGATAATACGCTTTGCAAAGCATTTAGATGAGATTCTTTAGGGTCTGCTTGAAATCTAGCACAAATGCAAACACTAAACAAAATGTCAAGTCTAGAAGCGCAAGATAAAGAAGTGAACCAATGATACTCCCGTATAGCTTCTGGGTCAACTTTCTTTCCTCCTTCATCTTTGTCTATCTTCAAAGAGCTTGACATTGGTATATCGGTCTTTTTGCAATTTTCCAAATTCCAAACTTTTTGACAAGATCATTAGCATATTTTTCTTAATGAATAAAGGTCCCTCCCTTCAATTGTTTCACTTGAAGTCCAAGAAAGAAGGTTAGTTCACCCATCATGCTCATTTCAAATTCATTCGCATAGACTTAGAGAAATTCTTGCACAAACTTTCATTAGAGGATCCAAAAATAATATTATCAACATATATTTGAACAAGCAAAAACTTTTACTTTCTCTTTTGATAAAACGTAGTAGTGTCTACTTTACCTTTAATAAAGCCATTTTTAATTAAAAACTTACTCAGCTCGTACCAAGCTCGAGGTGCTTGCTTTAAACCATACAAGGCATTTTTCACCGAATATCGAGTCTAGTTTCCTTGGGTCTTCAAACCTGTGTGGTTGTTCCACATAGACTTCCTCATGGATAAATCCATTCGGGAAAGCACTTTTGACGTCCATTTGGAATAACCTGAAATTCTTATAACAAGCAAAAGCAAGTAATAATCGAATTGCTTCTAACCTTGCTACGGGTGTAAGTCTCACATAGTCTATCCCTTCTTCTTGCGTATATCCCTTGGCCACGAGTCTTGCTTTGTTTCTTATGACTTTTCCTTTCTCGTTCATCTTGTTCCCGAAACCCATTTAGCTCCAATAATAGATTTACCTTTTGGTTTAGGAGTCAATTCCCGACATCATTAATGCTGAATTGTCTCGAGTTCTTCTTGCATAGCTTCAATCCAGCTTTCATCGAGATAAAGCTTCTTCTATGCTTTTGGGTTCTATTTCGAAATAAGAGCCACAAAGACTAGACTCTTCGCGCCTTTTTAGATCTTGTGCGAATTCCTTTATTAATGTCGCCAATAATGAGATCTTTGGGATGACCGGACTTATGCTTCCGCCATCGGTTGATTTTTCAGTTGGTGATCACTTCCTTCATTTGAATCTTTAATAACCACTTGTTGGCCGGGTCTTTCGCAGTCTCGAGCCGCTTTAGACTTTATAGAGTCGAATGAGGTTCGCATTCTTCAAGATGAGTCTCATTCATTTTGCATAGAATCTGGAATTTGACATTCATTGACTCCTCCACCGACTGGCTCTTCTTGTTATAGACTCTGTAGGCTTTGCTTGATGTAGAATATCCAAGGAAGATGCCTTCATCTGATCTTTCTTCAAACTTACCAACTCGATCATTTGCATTTTTCAAAATAAAGCATTTGCAACCAAACACATGAAAGTATGAAACAATAGGCTTCTTACCTTTGAATAATTCATAGGGGTTTTTTCTAGAATAGGTCTTAGAAAGACTCTATTAATAATATAACATGCCGTGAAACTGCTTCAGCCCAAAACGTGAAGAAATGTTACTTTCAATAAAAAAAGAGTTCTAGCCATTTCTTGAAGTTTTAATCTATTCTTTCTTCTTTCCACAACGCCGTTTTGCTCGGGAGTATATGGAGAGGAGAATAAATGCCGAAACCAGATTTATCACAAAATTTTGTAAAATCTGATTTTCAAATTCACCTCCATGGTCTGCTCTTATACTTGAAATAACATACCCTTTTTCATTTTGAACCTTTTTAGCAAACTTTTCAAAGTAGGAGAATGTTTCGAACTTACTTGCCGGAAATATACCCAGTAAATGCATGAGTAATCATCCACAATTACTAGGCAATATTTCTTACCTCCAATGCCTGAAGTTACGGATTTGGTCTAAGAGATCCATATGCGAAGCCACGAGTACCCATTAGTGGAAACTTGATTTATTGGTTTAAAGGAATTTCTTACCTGTTTTCCCAATACGCATGGAGTGCATAAATCGGACTTTTGGTATGATAAATTGGGTAAACCACGAACAAGCTTGTTTGCTGAAATTTTGGCTATCTCGCTTCATATTGATGTGCCCAAGCTTTACGTGCCATAAGTTAGCTTCGTCTTGAATTGAGATCGACATTGCGATTCATCTCGTTTTACGTCCAAGAGGTAGATATTTCCATGTCTTCGACCCATAAATGACTCGAGTAGAATCTTTACTTGGTTCCCGAACATATTCCCCTCTTGAAAGATTATTTTGAAACCTGTATCACACGGTGACCGATACCGAGCAGATTGTAGTTGAGTCCTTCCACTAAGGGAAACATTCTTTATTGTGAGGTTTCCAATCTTTACGGTTCCAAATCCCACAATTCTTCCTTTGTCAGTTTCTTCCAAATGAAGCTTTTCCACCATTTACTTGAACGAGCTTTATGAAACAATTTGAATCTCTCGTCATATGTCTTGAGCATCCACTATCCGCATACCATTTTACCTTTTTCTTGATAGTGACCTCGTATTTAAAAAGAGACTCAAGTTTTCTTTGGTACCCATATTTTCTTGGGTCCATTGGTGTTAGTATAATATGCGGTTCTTACCCATACTTTTTAACGTGTTTCCAAACCATAGGACATTCCTTTTCAAAATGATCTCGCACTATTGTACTTTGAACATACGAGAGCATTTCGACCTACCGGTTTTACAAAAACCTTTTTGAAATGATTTTTGTAAGCATCTTTATGTGGGTCTTTGTTTAATTCTTTCCTTCACTTTAGGAAAATCAATTAGAGGAATGGTTTCCACAAGATCATTCCCAAACCCGATTATTGAAATTAAGGTCTTTATCTTTGAAAGAATTTTTTTCAAGTTTCTCGAGATCCTATTGAAAATCTTTTTGAAATATTTGATATGTCAATTTTTTAAAAATTCATTTTCTTTAAAATATTTTCTTCTACTTTCTTTAAGAGTAGAAACATTCATGTCTAAACATTTCAACTTTTCTTTCAAAGTATTTTCCTGTTGTTTTAGTGCAGAATTTTCTTTTTTAAAAATCCTTTTAAGAGAAGTCTTAAGACTAGAACACGGCCTCATCAATGTATTTAGAGACTTTAATAGGGATTTTAAAGTTACTTACCTCAAACTCACTTGTCGGAATAAGCCCATCTGGAAGTTTGAATGCGAATCCGATTGTGCCATCGAGACATATATTGGCATAATCATCATCACTTTCTTCACACTCAGTCACTCCGTGTTTCGCTTAAGAGCCTTTCGATCTTTTCAGCTTTTCCTTTCTTCTTCCTCGAAGAGGACAGGTTGGGTCTGATGTGTCCCTTTTTTCTTACATTCAAAGCAGACTATATCTTTGTTTGATTCATCATCCTCAACAGACTTAGTCTGTTGCTTTTGAAAACTCTGTTTTTTGATTGAATCTTCTTCCTTTTCTGTTCAGCTTTCTGAATCTTCTTATCATGAGAGCAAGCTCCTCATCATCCATATCGTCTTCGTAACTGTAACATCGGAATCATCATTGGATTTTAATGCAATGGATTTCTTACCTTTAGATATTCGTCTTCATTGATTAGTTCCACTTCATAAGACCGAAGAGTTCCAACCAACTCATCGACAGATAGTGGCATGATTCTTTGTGTCTCTCTTATTGAGGTCTTTATGTGATTCCAATTCTTGGAGAGTCCACACAGTAGCTTGTTTACTTTCATGGGATCATAAATTGGTTGACCTTGATTTTCAAGACCATTCACGATTTACGTAAACGACTAAACATGTCGTTTATAGATTCTCCCGAATTCATTTTGAAGGCTTCGTATTGGCCGAGGAGAATGTTGATTCTAATCTCTTTCACTCGATCGGTTCCTTCATAGGTAATATGTAATCTATCCCGAGACTTCTTGATGTAACACAGAAGATATTACGTTATATTCCCGCAGGTGATAAAGCATAATATAAAGAATAAATTGCTTTTGCATCAAGAGCTTGTCTCTTGATTATCTCTTCCCCGAGTCATTTCACGGACTGCGGTTTCTTTTCCTCTCTCGAGACGAGATGCAGCTTTAGGAGTGATTCATTTTTCTACAACGTTCCATTCCGGGATCCTTTGATCTTAAGAACGCTTTCATCTTGTTTTTCCCGGATGTTGTAATCCTTTCCATCAAAGTAAGGGTGTCCGGTATTGCTTTGCCCTTCCACCAACCCGGAGTTAACATACTAGCCATGGATCTTTAACTGCGAAGTAAAACACTTCAAACAAAGTGAGTGCCACCCGAATCGATACCAATTGATATAGCTAGTATAAACACCTAGAGGGGGTGAATAGGTGTAAAAACAATTTATCGAGATACTAAAGCAATACTTGCGTACAATAGAAAGGAAGTTCTCTAAAACAGATTATGATCAAAGTAAACAGTAGGGAAGATAAAATTGAACACAAGGTTTATAGTGGTTCGTTTATTCGAGCCTACGTCCACTCTTTCGCACCGACAAAATTGCCAAATCGACGGGATTTCACTATGAACAAAAGAGATATTACGCCAATGCTTTTCCTTGATTCACGGTGTAGATATTCTACCACACTTCCTCAAGGTATCTCAAAATATAGACTCTTTTGTGTACAAGATTTCGCTCGGCAAATGAATTGACTAAGAATAAGGAGCTTCGTACTTTGGAATTCTTCTATCGTGCACACACTCGAACAACTAGAACGTCTTCCTTATATACTCCTTTATGCCATCATACCCGTTGGCACTTACCAAGGAATTCTTCCAATCTTCCGCGACCCGTAATCAATTGTGAAGATCATTCGAGCCATTAAAGGAACATGTCGATAGCCCATCCAATCCTCGCAGCCCATACAATCGTGATCTCGGTTTCCATAAGTAGAACCTTCCAAGTATACTTCGCCAATCATCGGATCTTTAATCAATCTTAATTTGAATAAAGGAATCCATTATGTCATATCCAACCAAGAGATCTTCGTCGATCGATAAGATCAAATCATTAACGAATCACACAATCTGGATAGACTGTTCGACAAACTACAAGCGCACGATGAGAATAGACTTTGAGTCTTGAGTCTCGGCAATCCAAAGGTCTTTAGACTTTAAATAGTAGAAGTCGACGAAATCTTCGCACTAGGCGATGGAAACGTTTTGTCGGCTTCAAAATATTCGGAAAGATTTCTCCAACAATCTCTTCGAACGATCTATTGAAATCTTAACTCCAAGGATGTATGCACGCCTCACCCATATTTTCATTTCAAAGTTGGAAGATAACCAACTCTTTGACAAATGTCAACTAACTCCATATTGCTTCCGCAATTAGTATATCATCAACATATAATGATATGATCACAAATTGATCTTTAGATCTTTTGATATATACACAATGATCCTCATCGTCATTGTAAAATCATATGCCATTATGGTATTATGAAAAACGTATATACCATTGTCTTGATGATCAAGTAAGTGCCATATATCGATCTCAAAAGTCGACATACCTTTTCTTCTTGGCCTTTCATTATGAAACCAGTGTTGTTCCATATATATTCTTCATCTAATTCTCCATTGAGAAAAGCAGTCTTTACATCCATTTGATGTAATTCAAGATCCATATTTGCCACTATTGCCGAGGAATAATGCGAATTGAGGTAAATCTCAATCAGGAAAATGTTTTTTCTCATAATCAATTCTTTCCTATTGATTATATCCCTTCGCTTCAAGGCGAGCTTTACCTTTCTATCGAGCCATCAGCTTTACGCTTTATTTTGAGAACCCATTTGTTCCCAATAGCTTTGCTGCCCTTTTGAAGGTCAAATCAGCTCCCAAACATGGTTTGACTTCATCGACTCTATTTCATCTTCCATTGCATGCATCCATTTTTCCTTACTAAGACAATTTTAGAGCACCATTAACATTTCTTGGCTCATCCTCATCTTTAGAGCAACTATAAAGTTTCCCTTCAATGTCAAAACGTCGATCATGTGAATACTTTTGCGACTCGTTTCGTCGCATTTTAGATCAGACACTTTGCACATCATTCCCCCATTATGCTCCCACTAGGGTTAGATAATGATGATGTCGTCTCATCATGTGGTTGTAATTGAGAATGAGTTGAATTCAATTAATCACTTCTCATATTACTCCCACTTGGACGAACTCCACTAATATCATTATCTTGATCCAAGGTTTCAAATAAGGAGGAATCTTCACCTATTTCGTCCTTCTTAGGAAATTCATTCTCTAAGAATGTGACATCCCGTGATTTGAATTCAGTTATACTTCCACTTTCCCGCTCACCTATGAACACATACCCTTTCGAGTGTTTGGAGCATCTTATGAAAATACTCTTCTTTCCTCTAGGACCCAATTTCCCAAACTTGTGAGAGGGCTCATGAGTATAGGCAGCACATCCCCATGGCTTAAGAAAACTTAAGTCCGGTTTTCTACCTGTCCATAACTCATATGGAGTGGAAGTAATGATTTGGAAGGCACCCGGTTAAGTATATAGGCAGCTAGTTAATAACGCATCACTCCAAAAGGTGATAGGTAAGTTAGCATATGCCATCATGGACCTAACCATTTCCAGTAGGGTTCTATTCCTTCTCTCCGCAACACCATTTTGTTGAGGAGTATATGGAATAGACAAGCTGTCTTTCTATTCCCTTTTCATCACATAATTTTCGAACTCATCGGATAAATATTCTCGACCTCGATCGGATCTCAATACTTTTATTTTCTTGTCTAATTGATTTTCTACCAAGTTCATAAACCTTTTGAAACAACTCAATACTTTAGATTTATGAGAAATCAAATAGACATATCCGAATCGAGTATAATCATCTATAAAAGTGATGAAATAAACAGCCCCATGCCTTCCTCTCACATTCATTGGACCAATGACGCCGAATGGATTAAATGCGAGGAAATTCAGCTCTTTTACTTTTTCCAAATGGTTTCCTTGTCGTTTTCCCTACTAGGCAATGCTCACATATGGGCAAATCGACTTTTTCAATGTTGCCCAACAAGCCCTCTTTGGCTAGTTTATTCATACGTTGTTGGCCAATGTGACCAAGTCTAGCATGCCACACATTCACATCATTATATGAATTAGGAGACGTGAGAAGGGAATAACAAACATTTGCATTAACATAGTCAATATCTAATACAATGAAACCATCCAGAAAATAACCACAACCATAAAAATTTGTATCCAAAAACAAATCCACACCTCTATTATGGAAGTTCATATTAAAACCTAGCTTGACCAACACTAAAACATACACTAAATTCGACGAATCTCTGGAGCATACAATACATCATGTAAGAACAAAGTGCGTCCACCACGCATGTTCGTTGGCGTGTGCCAATTCCTTTTACTTCAGCTCGGAGTTGTTTCCCACATAGATCCACTTAGTTCCAGTTGGTACCGTCGGAATTCCACGAAGGATCCTCTATCCTTCGCTACATGGTCTGTCACTCCCGAATCTACACCACAAAGGATTAGATTTAGCTAAGAATACAGAACTTGACACATAAGCAAAGTTCTCAATAGTACAAGGGGTGTGTACCTTCTTTGGCTCGCGACATCGCGAGCATAGTGACCTTTTGGTCAGGTTGTAACACTTCACCCTTGTCGGCTTCTTCACTTGAGGACGTTTTCCTCTCTTATGTTGGTTAACTTTTGGTTTCTTACAAGAAGGACTTGATCCCTTGCATTTCCACATATTGAACGAATCAATGCGCTTGCGCTTAGAGCTCGAAGCCCCTTTGAGCTTAAACCAACACAGCAAATATTTGTATCCCACTCAAATACCTTGAGGCGCTCATCCGCTAGCTCAAGGTGGCGCACGCATCCTCAAGTTCTTCCATAACATGGTCAAGAGCTTTTAATGCGCTTTTAGTCTTGCTTTTCAAACACATATTGAATTTTCTTATTCATTACTTCACAATTCTCGCCATTCAATTTATCTTCTTTATTCAAATCAGCAATTTTGTTCTTAGTTGCTGAACCCATTGATATGAACATATCAGACACATGCACGAATTATTAATGTCTATCATTTATGCATCCATTTTGCACAAACCCATCATATTAATGAATAATTTCAAGTAAGGTTTCAGAATCAAAAGGTCACTATGTTTCCAATCATCATCCAAAATCCTAACTTGGAATTATTATTAATATAATATTCTATGCAAAATAAATTCTTTGAAATTACAAAAATTTCTATGAACTACCCACAACATTAATTATAACAGAGACAAATAATATTTGACATCCAATAATAATAGAATAATAATGCTTTCACATAATACAACTAACATATCGGTTGTTACACCAACAACAACTAGGTAGAAAGCATTTACATAAGATGTCCATAAAGCATACTAAAAATATCTCGAAACATCTAAAACCAAGTCATTATACTACGAATAGGGAAAGCTTCTACTCGGTTCAATTTCTTGTTCTATTCTTTTGTAAAATTTTCAGGCATTCTAGATAGCCACGGAAAAAACCGACGGAAATCCCTTAGGATTTCTTTCGCACGTTC